>JAWZYU010000022.1:1805000-3005000 GCA_038380435.1 Ryuthela nishihirai
TTCAAATTATCCATTAGAAGTTTTACTTACGAAGACTCTGTCGGAGAGTCGTAATGTTCGACCAGAAAGCAACTTTTTTTTTAAAGATATATATGCAAACACCTCTATGTGATTCAGGGAGAGTAGGGATTTTTCCCTCTCTCTATCCTAATGCTCAGCCTCCAGTAATCAGAGTGAGTTGGTGAAAGAGTGAAGGACTTACCCTAGAGAGAGCGCATCCGTAGATGTCGGGTGGAGACAGACGAGACCAAAGTAGTGGCGACCGAGCGACCACTGCTGATGAAACTCGATTAGCAAGCTGAAGGAACGACCACATTATTGGATTAACGATCATTAACACGGCAATGCTAAGCAGAGCGAATTACGTCTCCAAGCGCCAGTCGGGCCTGAGCCCTCTCTCTCTCTGATAATGTAGCGGACACGTGCGTACGGGTGTGTGGGTGTGCATGTGTGTGTGAGTGGCGACCAAATTAGGACCCATAATGAAATCCGCTGTACCGAATGTGCGCGGTTATTAACGGTAGAGTTGACCGGTGTGTGTTAGTGAATTGCGTCTACGTAGAGTTCTGCTAGTGATCCTACTCGTTCTAGTAACGCTGCATTCTCTTCAGAATAAACCACTTTTTTTTTACGTTTTTCTCAAATCCTACTCGGTTGTCGTATCTATGGGACAAACTAGTTATTCTTACAACAGATAAAAGCTTTTTCATTCCAACAATGGGAACCATGTTGTCGCAAGGGTTTGATGTCCCCAGGTTCGAGTTCCAGCTGGGTCAGCGTTGAGATTTATCTCGGCAAAATTCCCCGCCCTGCCCACGGTCAGTAGGGGACACCGATGGGCTTGGAAAGGCCGCCGTCCGTCGGATGGGACGTTAAGCCGTAGCCCCGTGTGCGGGAGAGCCATACCCTTTGCACGTTAAAGAACACGCTGGATGGCCTTGGCGGGAGAAGAACACGCTGGTTGGCTACCATCTGTCTCCCAACAGCTGCTCTAGTGGGTCCCCTCCCCCAACCTTCTCTGAGCCTTCGGGGTTCATGTGACCTGGCCATTTAGCCCATGGTGTGCAAAAAAGTGCACCTCAGAGATAAAACAACCCAACCCATATTTGGTTTAGATCAAAATCTTACCGTACATCTTTCGTCTCTAGATTTTATTTCAAAAAAATTTCTTTGATATTTAATTTACAATTATATACGAAGAAGCATCATTACATGCATATCCATAGAAAGAAGAGGAAAAAAAAAGTAACAACAAATGGGAGAAATCATTTCTTAAGTTTTACACTTTCTCACAAAAGAAACTCCCTCAATTACCTCGATTAAAATTGTGAAAAATTCTGCAAAGAATTCAGTTGAGCTGATGACTGATTGAAACATGTAGGAAACAGAACAATATCGTAAAAATGCTGTTCAGTCAAATATTGATTTTTCAATCATCGATTCGCTTGTATTGATTGATTGTGCAATTCTTGTTGTAAGATGCGGATTTAGTTTTTCTTCCAGTATGGAAAGTGGTTTCATGTAAAGATTTTTTTTTTTGTTAAAATAAGAATGTTCCATGGTCGTTCGAGGCGAATTGCAAAATACACAAACGTAAAAGGTCAGAAAAAATTCTGTATAATCCGAGATCTACCTCTTCGTTCCATTTAAAACTCGGTAACAAAAATGCTTTATTACCGAGTTGCAAGTTGTTGTTTCCGCTTCATTGTTTTCTGTTTTTATCGATTATTAACTTTGAGAAAACCAGAAAGCTAAAAGAGTATTCGCTGTCCATCCTTTTTAGTTCTAATATTTCTCAAGATTATTCACTGTCCAATCTTTTTATTAACTCTCTTTTCCAGGATTATTCATTGTAATTTTTTCTGAAAATTATTCACTGTTTAGCCTTTTTATTAACTCGCTCTCTTTTCCAAGATTATTCATTGTAATTTTTTTCTATCAGATTTCTCTTTTTTCTCTCTCAAGATTATTTACTGTTTAGCCATTTTATTAACTCGCTCTCTTTTCCAATATTATTCATTGTAATTTTTTCTATCAGCTTTCTCTTTTTTTCTCAAGATTATTCACTGTTTAGCCATTTTATTAACTCGCTCTCTTTTCCAAGATTATTCATTGTAAATTTTTTCTATCAGCCTTCTCTTTTTTTCCTCATGATTATCCACTGTTTAGCCATTTTATTAACTCGCTCTCATTTTCAAGATTATTCATTGCAAATTTTTTCTATCAGCCTTCTCTTTTTTTTCCCTCAAGATTATCCACTGTTTAGTCTTTTTATTAACTCTCTTTCCAAGATTATTCATTGTAATTTTTTTCTATCAGATTTCTCTTTTTTTTCTCTCAAGATTATTTACTGTTTAGCCATTTTATTAACTCGCTCTCTTTTCCAATATTATTCATTGTAATTTTTTCTATCAGCTTTCTCTTTTTTTCTCAAGATTATTCACTGTTTAGCCATTTTATTAACTCTCTCTTTTCCAAGATTATTCATTAGAAAAAATTTACATCAGCCTTCTCTTTTTTTCCTCATGATTATCCACTGTTTAGCCATTTTATTAACTCGCTCTCATTTTCAAGATTATTCATTGCAAATTTTTTCTATCAGCCTTCTCTTTTTTTCCCCTCAAGATTATCCACTGTTTAGTCTTTTTATTAACTCTTTTCCAAGATTATTCATTGTAATTTTTACTATCAGATTTCTCTTTTTTCTCTCTCAAGATTATTTACTGTTTAGCCAATTTATTAACTCGCTCTCTTTTCCAAGATTATTCATTGTAATTTTTTTTAATCGGCTTTCCTTTTTTTCTGAAGATTATTCACTGTTTAGCCATTTTATTAACTCTCTTTCCAAGATTATTCAATGTAAATTTTTTCTATCAGCCTTCTCCTTTTTTCCTCAAGATTATCCACTGTTTAGTCTTTTTATTAACTCTCTTTCCAAGATTATTCATTGTAAATTTTTTCTATCAGATTTCTCTTTTTTTCTCTCAAGATTATTTACTGTTTAGCCATTTTATTAACTCTCTTTCCAAGATTATTCATTGTAAATTTTTTCTATCAGATTTCTCTTTTTTTCTCTCTCAAGATTATTTACTGTTTAGCCATTTTATTAACTCTTTCCAAGATTATTCATTGTAAATTTTTTCTATCAGCCTTCTCCTTTTTTCCTCAAGATTATCCACTGTTTAGTCTTTTTATTAACTCTCTTTCCAAGATTATTCATTGTAATTTTTTTCTATCAGATTTCTCTTTTTTCTCTCTCAAGATTATTTACTGTTTAGCCATTATATTAACTCGCTCTCTTTTTCAAGATTAGTCATTGTAATTTTTTTTAATCGGCTTTCCTTTTTTTCTGAAGATTATTCACTGTTTAGCCATTTTATTAACTCTCTTTCCAAGATTATTCATTGTAAATTTTTTCTGTCAGATTTCTCTTTTTTTCTCTCTCAAGATTATTTACTGTTTAGCCATTTTATTAACTCTCTTTCCAAGATTATTCATTGTAAATTTTTTCTATCAGCCTTCTCTTTTTTTCTCAAGATTATCCACTGTCCAATTTTTTTCTTCTGAAATTTCTGTTTTTGTCAAATCGATTCGCTGACCAATCTTTTTCTTAAGCTTTCTTAGATCATACACTGTCCAGTTTTCGAGAAACGCAATGCCCTCGTACATCTAAATTGTTCGCACTGTTTAATTCGTTTCTCATTCATCGCATTCCGATTTTGTTCCACTTTAAACTTTCTGCTTTCAGCAATTAATCAAATAAACGAAGCAGTTTCTTCTGCCATAAAAATAGAAATTTTCATTGCATCGAAAATTGATTTTAATCCTACTCTCTTACTGCTTGTCGTAGTGGCTGCTGTAATATCTTCGTGGTGCCGCAGCATATCCTACAATCCCCTACCAAAATATTAGAGTTGTTTTACCTCTGAGCGGCACTTTTTTGCACACCATGGGCTAAATGGCCAGGTCACATGGACCCCGAAGGCTCAGAGAAGGTTGGGGGAGCGGACCCACAGGAACAGCTGTTGGGAGACAGATGGTAGCCTCCCGTCAAGGCCATCCAGCGTGTTCTTTAACGTGCACAGGGTGTCTCTCCCGCACACGGGACCACGGCTTAACGTCCCATCCGACGGACGGCTGCCTTTCCAAGCCCATCGGTGTCCCCTACTGACAGTGGGCAGGGCGGGGAATTTTGCGGAGATAAATCTCAACGCTGACCCAGCTGGGACTCGAACCTGGGAATTACGGATTACGAGCCTGGCGCGCTACCGACTGAGTCACCCCCGCCCCCCAAAATATTAGAGTATTTCTGTGTTAACTCAATGGGGATATAATTTTGGAAAGCTCTATAACTATTAAAGTGGAAAATGTGACTGAAGATACATATCATAATCAAATCTATTTAAATCTCGATTTTTAAATAAATTGGTTAAGCATTTAAAAAGTTACGAAAGATAGAATATAAGAATAAATTATTTTTTAATGAAATTCAAAATTATCTAATTGATATTTAAAATATTTTGTAATGATTATGTGTATGTAGTTTATTAAATTGTTTGGAACAATACTTATTATTTAAATTTTAATTAATTTCTGAGGTGATAAATATTTCCCAAGAGTAATGAGTCGTAAGAATTTTAGCTTCTATAATTCTTTAAATATTAAACATTGTCGACAGTCCAGATTTTAATAGATTTGATTATAGGGTTTAATTTATCTTCAGTCACATATTAAGTACCTATTTTAGAAGTTATAGAGCTTCGTAATTATATTCCCATTAATGTGAAAATTCTCTAATATTTTGGTAGAGATAATATAGATCGGATGCAGCCTCATATCCTTCAAAGCAAATTTTTCCTGTAACAAATATAAGCAATAAAAATAAACATCTTCGATGTGTGAGGAAACATTTATGAATTTTCAGAAATCACTGTCGGATGAGGGGGGCGGGGTGGGTGGGACGGCTCAGTTGGTATCGCGCCAGGCTCGTAATCTGTAGTTACCAGGTTCGAGTCCCAGCTGGGTCAGCGTTGAGATTTATCTCCACAAAGTTCCCCGCCATGCCCACGATCAGTATGGGACACCTATAAGCTTGGAAAGGCCGCCGTCCGTTGGATGGGACGTTAAACCGTGGGCCCGTGTGCGGGAGAGACATCCTGTGCACGTTAAAGAACACGCTGGATGGCCTTGACGGGAGGCTACCATCTGTCTCCCAACAGCTGCTCCAGTGGGTCCCCTCCCTCAACTTTCTCTGAGCCTTCGGGGTCCTTGTGACCTGGCCATTTAGCCCATTGTGTGCAAAAACGTGCCGCTCAGAGGTAAAACAATCCAAAGCCTTCGGGGTCCTTGTGACCTGGCCATTTAGCCCATTGTGTGCAAAAAAAGTGCCGCTCAGAGGTAAAACAATCCAATCCAAAGCCTTCGGTGTCCTTGTGACCTGGCCATTTAGCCCATTGTGTGCAAAAAAGTGCCGCTCAGAGGTAAAACAACCCAACTGTCGGATGAGGCGGTGAAAAACGGTTCTGGTGCACAGCTATTGTGCATATTCAAAAAATGATAATACTATGTAGAGTCTTGAAGACTAGAGGGACTCCTTATTCTTCTCAATACAAATGACATTTATGAAACCTAGCAGTAAGCAATTTACTTAACTGCTTCCATAAAACGTTAATAATAACATTCAAATTGGTACAAGGAGCCATTGACAGTAACAAACGCTTTAGCGGTGCACATCTTCCATCATTTTGTACCCACTCTTCCTTCTGAACAAAGAAAGCTCACAATACAGCCCTGTTACACCACTAAGGTTTCGTTACTTCTGCCTCTCCACTATGTTTACGCCAAATTGTAGCACTAATGGCTTTTTCTAATGGTTCATCTCATTCTGCTTCTTCATTAGCAACCGTCTCTTACAATCTTTGCTTTCTCCGGCTTCAGCGGATGAATCCAAAAATAGCTGGATTGCAAGAAAGGTGGCTTAATTAATCGAAAGGCATCATGTTGCTAGGTGACAGACTCCTTCTTCGAGTGAGACTTACTTGCAAAAAAAAAACCTAGCTTTGTAAATTGCATCTTAAAGATGTTTTTTTTTTTAAATACAAGACACACTTCAATCAGACCTAAGAAGAATGGTTATTAATATAAAATAAATACCCCCTCAAGCAGCTGCTTGCCACAGAAGTCTGACAGGAGCCTGTCAGTTTATATGCCATAGTAGAAGGTCTGAGAGGATGGCAGGCCCTCAGCAGAAAAACGACACAAACATGTATATACTCCGAGAAGTGGGAGACGAATTGGTTCGGCAGGAAGCGCGTCAGGCTCGTAATCTGCAGTTCCCAGGTTCGAGTCCCAGCTGGGCCATCGTTGAGATTTATCTCTGCAGAACTCCCATCGTAACCACGGTCAGTAGGGAATACCGATGGGCTTGGAAAGGCCGCTGTCCGTCGGATGAGATGTAAAGCTGATTATCCGTGTGCGGAGAGCCATACCCTGCGAACATTAAAGAACACGCTGGATTGCCCTGACGGGATGTTTAGATCTGTATCCTAACAACTTTCCAGTGAGTGCCCTTCCTTCAACTTCCTCTAAGCCCTTGGGGGTCCTTATGACCTGATCGTTTAGTCCATTTTGTGCAAAAAAGTGCTGTTCAGAGGTAAAACAACTCAACGTTAAGAACACGCTGGATGGCCTTGACGAGAGGTTACCATCTGTCTCCCAATAGCTGTTCCAGTGGGCTCCCCCAACCTTCTCTGAGCCTTCGGGGTCCATGTGACCTGGCCATTTAGCCCATGTTGTGCAAAAAAGTGCCGCTCAGAGGTAAAACAACCCAACGTTAAAGAACACGCTGGATGGCCTTGACGGGAGGCTACCATCTGTCTCTCAACAGCAATTCCAGTGGGTCTCCTCCCCCAACCTTCTATGAGCCTTCGGGGTCCATGTGACCTGGCCATTTAACCCATGGCGTGCAAAAAAGTGTCACTCAGAGGTAAAACAACCCAACATTAAATACATGCAGGATGGCCTTGATGGGACCCAACATGCAGGATGGCCTTGATGGGAGGCTACCATCTGTCTTCCAATAGCTGTTCCATGGAGGTCCCCTCCCCCTTCGGGGTCCATGTGACCTTGCCATTTAGCCCGTGGTGTGCAAAAAAGTGCCGCTCAGAGGTAAAACAACTCAACCCAATCCTCACATTGTAAATCTGGATTACTATTTTTCAGTAATTTACTGCATGTTTATGCAAAACATTTCTGTAGAATCACGAAATTTTTATATTAATGTAATGAAAAATATACTTCAATCAAACTTTGGTGTAAATTTATAAGAATAATTCAGTTAAAGCAGACCTATGAAATGGTATTTCCTTTGAGAATCCAAATGAAAATTTCTTAAGAGTTCAGGACACCAAAATAATCTGTTTATTCAGACGAAGATCGTTATGTATAGAAATTTCTTGACCTTTAATTGCAGTAAATTAATTGCAGTTTCTTTGAAGGAACAAATGCTACAGGGGTGCTGAAGATTGGGTTGGGTTGTTTTACCTCTGAGCGGCACTTTTTTGCACACCATGGGCTAAATGGCCAGGTCACATGGACCCCGAAGGCTCAGAGAAGGTTGGGGGAGGGGACCCACTGGATCAGCTGTTGGGAGACAGATGGTAGCCTCCCGTCAAGGCCATCTATCGTGTTCTTTAATGTGCACAGGGTATGGCTCTCCCACACACGGAGCCACGGCTTAACGTCCCATCCGACGGACGGCGGCCTTTACCAAGCCCCTTCGGTGCCCCCTACTGACCGTGGGCAAGGCGGGGAATTTTGCGGAGATAAATATCAACGCTGACCCAGCTGGGACACGAATCTGGGAACTACAGATTACGAGCCTGGAGCTCTACCGACTGAGCCACCCCCGTCCCACTGAAGATTGGGAATTAAGTAATGAAATATTTCAATGATATGATTCAACTTTGCAACCAAATTATTAGAGAATTTGCATGTTATGTTAATGGGGAATATATCTTTGAAGATCTACAACTTTTAAAATTTGCGTTGAATGGAAAAATGTGACTGAAGATAAAGATCATAATCAAATCTCTTTACGATTTTAAATAGCATTCGTTGAATGGCTGAGTGGTTAGCGCTCTTCGCTAATGATCTAAGGGACCTGGGTTCGAGCCCCAGATAAGGCATGGCTGTATGTGTTGTTTTTCTGCTGAGGTCGTGCCATCCTCTCAGACCTTCTACTATGGCACATAAACTGACAGGAGCCTGTCAGACCTCTGTGGCAAAGCAGCTGCTTGAGGGGGTATTTATTTATTTTTTTAAGTGTTTAAAGAGTTACGGAAGCTGGAATATTAAAAATGAAGTACTTTTAAAAAAAAAACTTTCATAATTGTCTAATATTACGCATAGTTCTTAAATCCATATTTATTTTAATAAATGGCTTGTAAGAAACAATACTTACTTAAGAATTTACCTCAGATATTAAAATTTATGACGCATTAGTGTTGTGAAAATTTCCAGCTACCATAACTCTTTAAATACCGAACGAATATTTTTGAAAATCGAGATTTAAATAGATTCGATTCTGATCTTTATCTTCAGACATATTTTTCCATTAAATGCATACTTTAGACATTATTCAGCTTCGAAGGTAGAGAGCCCCATTGATATAACATGGAAGATAATTTATTGTTAAATATTCCAGCTTCCATAACTCTTTAAATACCGAACTAATGTTGCCGAAAATCGAGATTTAAATAGATCAGATTATGTTCTTTAATTTATCTTCAGTCACATTTTTCCATTAAATTCATATTTTAGAAGTTATAGAGCTTCGAAGGTAGATCCCCATCGATATAACATGGAAGATAATTTATTGTTAAATACTCCATCTTCCATAACACTTTAAATACCGAACGAATATTTTTAAAAAACGAGATTTAAATAAATTAAAGATCAGAATCGAATCTATCTTCAGACATATTTTTCCATTAAATGTATATTTTAGAAATTATTCAGCTTCGAAGGTAGATCCCCATTGAACTAAAGTGGAAAACGTCCAACATTTTGGTAGGATAATGTATAATGAGGAAAATTCAGAATTTGGAAAGTGTTTTTTACTTTGTTGTCTTTGATTTAATTTAGTAATTAATTGAACCAGCTCGCCTTCACCGAACTCCATTCTTCCTTCTTCATCAGAAGATAGAATTATAATCCTACGGCCTTCGTAAACATAGGCATGCATAAATTGATCGGGTAGCCTTGATAAGGCTGTGTCTGATTACAATTGCTGCTTCAGGAGTAGAATACTAAAGACTGGATGAGATGTCAAAACAAAGGGATTATTTCTTAATTCAGACTTTACGATTTAGGTTCCGCCAGAAATGATTTAATATCATGCAGAGATAATTATTTGCCAAATATTTTTTCCCCGTTAATGCTTGAATTGTATTTTTGTGACCTCGTCATTTAATAAATTATTTAAATCTATTGGTAAGAAAAACAGTCATTCAACGGCAGGCTTGGATTGACAGTGGAGAAAGAATGGTGATCAGAATGGAAATGACAAAATGTTAAGCATATGTATATTAAACCAATTTTTTTTGGGGGAGGGGGTAGCTCAGTGGGTATACAGAGAAGTGTTTGCAGTTATGAGTTAGGCAGGTGTGTGTGGCATTGCTTTGATCCAGCGACTCAACCCCTCTGAATGCTAAGCCTGGTCCTTATACTCCTTATACAGGAGATGTTGATGTCCCCTTGTGGAGGATGTGTCTGAGTCCCTTCATGAAGGAGCTGCTGGTGTCCCACTGTGGAGGATGTTAGTCTCTTCATGGAGGAGCTGTCAGTGTCCCCCATGTGGAGGAGCTGTCAGTGTCCCCCATGTGGAGGAGCTGTCAGTGTCCCCCATGTGGAGGAGCTGTCAGTGTCCCCCATGTGGAGGAGCTGTCAGTGTCCCCCATGTGGAGGAGCTGTCAGTGTCCCCCATGTGGAGGAGCTGTCAGTGTCCCCCATGTGGAGGAGCTGTCAGTGTCCCCCATGTGGAGGAGCTGTCAGTGTCCCCCATGTGGAGGAGCTGTCAGTGTCCCCCATGTGGAGGAGCTGTCTGTGTCCCCCATATGGAGCAGATGTCTGTGCAGAAAATGTGTTCAGTGGCAACTTCAGAGCAGAAATTGAGTTCACTAAATCGGGTTTGCTTACTTCGAAATTTGGGCGATGTGGATAATCCTCCAAATTGAGGAATTGTGGTTGGGAACACTTTTACACAAAGCATGTTCACTGACGTTTTTCTTTAATGTTCACTGATGCTTTTTTTTATAGAAAGAGCATTACGAAGAGGAATATCGCTAGTATCTAAAAGGTTTGCGCGAGTCAATAATCCTTTACTAGAACAATACGACCGTAGCAAACCACAAAAGTACATCATGTATTTCGACGCGAATAATTTATATGGGTGGTCAATGTCTCAATCTCTCTCAATCGATAATTTCAAATGGGTAAGCGCCCATGGCCGAGTGGTTAGCACGCTTGACTACTGATCTAAGGGATCTGGGTTCGAGTCCCGGGTAAGGCATGGCTGTTTGTGTTGTTTTTATACTGAGGTCCTGCCATCCTCTCAGACCTTCTACTTTGGCATATAAATTGACAGGCTCCTGTCAGACCTCTGTGGCAAGCAGCTGCTTGAGGGGGTATTTTTGTCAACGGCCATACCAAGCTGAAAGCACCGGCTGTCGTCTGATCCCCGAAGTTAAGCAGCTTTGGGCGCGGTCAGTACTTGAGAGGGTGACCACCTGGAAACACCGCGTGCAGTTGGCAATTTTTTAAGCCGTCCCATGACCGAGTGGTTAGCGCGCTTGACTACTGATCTAAGGGACCTGGGTTCGAACCCCGGGTAAGGCATGGCCGTTTGTGTTGTTTTTCTGCTGAGGTTCTGCCATCCTCTCAGACTTCTACTATGGCATATAAACTGATAGGCTCCTGTCAGACCTCTGTGGCAAGCAGCTGCTTGAGGAGGTATTTATTATGTTAAGCCGTTCCATGGCCGAGTGGTTAGCGCGCTTGGCTACTGATCTAAGGGATCTGGGTTCGAACTCCGGGTAAGCCATGGATGTATGTGTCGTTTTTCTGCTGAGGGCTTGCCATCCTCTCAGACCTACTATGGCATATAAACTGGCAGGCTCCTGTGAGACCTCTGTGGCAAGCAGCTGCTTGAGGGATGTTTGTGTTTATACATTCTGTTCTTGCTGAAAAAAAAATTGTTTATCTCCCTGAGGCGTTAAGTGACCGACTGTAAATATAAGTTCAAAGTCGAGTTAATTTACTCTCAACGTCCATTTGAGGAGATGAAAGAACTTTTCTTTCCTTGTGTGAAATGCTAGAAGCAATGGCTTTTCTGCTAGTGCTTTGAGATTCGGAAAGGCGAAGTGGGGCTGCATCCAAGTTTACTCCACACCGACGCTTTCCGCACGTCCGCCGAAACACGTGCAGGCGCGTGCACACTCGCGAGCTCAGTCAGCTGAGAACGCCAGGCGGAGCGAGTCTGTCAATCGTTGTCATGGTTACGAGCGACATCCGGGTCCCGGCCTGTTGGCCCCGGGCGGGCGCATACCGCGGGCTGCCCACACCCACGTGGGTTTGACGGGGTCGTAGGTGGGGGGGACGGCGGCGAAGAAAGGGAGCTCGCTCGCTGTGCATCCCCACATTTAGAATGAGAGTGCTGGAGACAGTTGCCAAGATTTGTTCTCTTTTAAATGAGATTAATGGCAAGTTGAGGCTATTCGAAACGTTAAGATTTTTATGATCCCCAGTTGTTGACTGCGCTGCGTGTTCCAACCAACTCCTATGTAATGTGGTGTGAAAGGAAATTCCTGAGTTTCCCCCATTCAAGAACTGTTGGTGTGAAGGACGGTTCGCTATACACCGAATAACGAATGACACGTCGGCGGTCGTCCATGCGTCATGCTGGAAACAATGGCACTTTTACGAAGTCGCAGTGACCACGTTAGCGGGGATCGTCCAATGCCGCCATTGTGCACGGTTTCAGGACAACAATGTTGTCCTAAGTTCACCAATACTTACCTTTCTAGAGATTTGTGCTCGCCATTTATTGCAGAAAGGCTTTATTCTGTTTGTTTCGGGATTGCGAACTTTACAGGTAATACTGGGAGTAGAGCTGATACTTTGGAACGAGCAGTGCGGCGAAAAAATAGATGATATGAAATGTGTCGGATAGCAATCGTGACAGTAATTGTTGTTCTTTGGTAGCGTTCTGAATGTTGTTCAAGTTCTGCTTAGATGTACCTGGTGCTAAACGTTTTATCATCACTGACTGTAAGTGAGTATATTATTTCATCATTTTTTCCCGTGCTTAGAAAACAGAGTGCTAGTGCATTTATTAGGATTGCTGTAAATACGGATATTTATCTTCTATTTCTTTCCATGATTGAAAGCTTGAAAATGAAAAACATTTTTAAGTTGTCGATCAGTTTAAAGAAGAGAATTAGTCTAGAAAAAGGTGTGTTATTGCAATGCGAGTGGGATATTTTGTAGACAGACTCCGTCGGTTTGGCCATGTTGCCCGTATGCACACTATAGTTTAGCGAATGGGATTATAATGGCCTCAGAAAGAGGGGGCGGGGGTGGCTCAGTCGGTAGCGCGCCAGGCTCGTAATCTGTAGTTCCCAGGTTCGAGTCCCAGCTGGGTCAGCGTTGAGATTTATCTCCGCAAAATTTCCCGCCCTGCCCACGATCAATAAGGGACACCGATGGGCTTGGAAAGACCGCCGTCCGTTGGATGGGACGTTAAGCCGTGGTCCCGTGTACGGGAGAGACATATCCTGGGCACGTTAAAGAACACGCTGGATGGCCATGACGAGAGATTACCATCTGTCTCTCAACGCTGTTTCAGTGGGTCCCCTCCCCCAACCTTCTCTGAGCCTTCGGGGTCCATGTGACCTGGCCATTTAGCCCATGGTGTGCAAAAAAAGTGCCGCTCAGAGGTAAAACAACTCAACGGTTTGGGCATGTTGCCCGTATGCACACTACAGTTTAGCGAATAGGATTATAAAGGCCTCAGAAAGAGGGGGAGACCTAGGATGCGATGGGCAGACAATGTCAAATAGGACCTTGTTGGATTAGTCTAGAGAGGACAGATGTATTTGGAGAGTTAATTGTCCAATCAGGTTGGACCTCCGTAGTTTGTCTGCTTCAGGATGATGTATAAGTTACAAAGCAAGCTATAAAATGTGTATTTATACCAAATATGTATTTCGACATTATGTTTCGATAAGAGGGCATTGTTTTACCTGGAACATAAACTGTTTCTTTTTGCTTTGAAATGTTTAAAAATTGCATCTCCTGAATAGGATTTTTTTGTTGGTTGATTTATTGCAAATCTTACTCAACTGTTGACAATCATTAAAAATTAGACTTTTCTCGTAAAGCACACAGTTTGAGAAGCACTGCTTTAGATAACCATAAATATCTCACTACATAATCAACAATAGGAGGGGCGGGGTGGCTCAGTCGGTAGCGCGCCAGGCTCGTAATCTGTAGTTAAGCCGTAGCCTCGTATGCGGGAGAGCCATACCCTTTGCACGTTAAAGAACACGCTGGATGGCCTTGACGGGAGGCTACGATCTGTTTCCCAACAGCTGTTCCAGTGGGTCCCCTTCCCCAACCTTCTCTGAGCCTTCGGGGTTCATGTGACCTGGTCATTTAGCCCATTGTGTGCAAAAAAGTGCCGCTTAGAGGTAAAACAACCCAACGTTAAAGAACACGCTGGATGGCCTTGACGGGAGGCTACCATCTGTCTCCCAACAGTTATTCCAGTGGGTCGCCTCCCCCAACCTTCTGGGGGTCCAGATGACCTGGTCATTTAGCCCATTGTGTGCAAAAAAGTGCCGCTCAGAGGTAAAACAACCCAACGTTAAAGAACACGCTGGATGGCCTTGACGGGAGGCTACCATCTGTCTCCCAATAGCTGTTCCAGTGGGTCCCCTCCCTCAACTTTCTCTGACCTTCGGGGTCCTTGTGACCTGGTCATTTAGCCCATTGTGTGCAAAAAAAATGTGCCGCTCAGAGGTAAAACAACCCAACTCTTGACCTACACCGATTATAACCTTCCGTTCTTGCTACCAAGCACACCAGTTATCCATTCCTTCTGTGTCATCTGTTCTTACACCGCCTCTGCCGGCAGCTTCGGCCCAGAGGGCGCTTGCGGTCACTAACCCAATCCTTCCTTCTCCATTCGCGACCAACTGGAAGCGCAGGGAGTGATTTAGGAACGGCCAAAGATCCCGTGTGCGTGCCGAGAGCTGACCGCTGGAGAGCAGCAGGCCCATGGCGGCCCCACACACCGACAGCTGACGTGCTGTGTGGTGACCGTTGCTGCCTAATGCTATCTGGGGACTTCCACGGTCAAATAGATCACCATTCGGCCCTGTAAACCATGCTCTAAGGGGGCCATATACTTCTGTCTTAGAACATACACACAAAGGATTCTTTTGAAGTTGGCTATTACAGCGAAGAATTTATTCAGTTTCTTTGGCTACCGTTGCAAAAATATTTTTGATACTTTTTGGTCATTTTAAACCCATCAATTTAATTTTTGCTGTTTTAGATTTAGCTTTTGCGGACCATACTTACGTCTTCAAAGAGACTTTAATAAAATATTTCTGATACTTCTTTTGGTTATTTTATCCCATCAATTTAATCTTTGCTGCATTAGATTTAGCTTTTGCGGATCATACTTACGTCTTCAAAGAGATTTTAATAAAATATTTCTGATACTTCTTTTGGTTATTTTATCCCATCAATTTAATCTTTGTTGTTTTAGACTTAGCTTTTGCGGATCATACTTACGTCTTCAAAGAGATTTTAATAAAATATTTCTGATACTTCTTTTGGTTATTTTATCCCATCAATTTAATCTTTGCTGTTTTAGATTTAGCTTTTGCGGATCATACTTACGTCTTCAAAGAGATTTTAATAAAATATTTCTGATACTTCTTTTGGTTATTTTATCCCATCAATTTAATCTTTGCTGTTTTAGATTTAGCTTTTGCGGATCATACTTACGTCTTCAAAGAGATTTTAATAAAATATTTCTGATACTTCTTTTGGTTATTTTATCCCATCAATTTAATCTTTGCTGTTTTAGATTTAGCTTTTGCGGATCATACTTACGTCTTCAAAGAGATTTTAATAAAATATTTCTGATACTTCTTTTGGTTATTTTATCCCATCAATTTAATCTTTGTTGTTTTAGATTTAGCTTTTGCGGATCATAATTACGTCTTCAAAGAGATTTTAATAAAATATTTCTGATACTTCTTTTGGTTATTTTATCCCATCAATTTAATCTTTGTTGTTTTAGATTTAGCTTTTGCGGATCATAATTACGTCTTCAAAGAGATTTTAATAAAATATTTCTGATACTTCTTTTGGTTATTTTATCCCATCAATTTAATCTTTGCTGTTTTAGATTTAGCTTTTGCGGATCATAATTACGTCTTCAAAGAGATTTTAATAAAATATTTCTGATACTTCTTTTGGTTATTTTATCCCATCAATTTAATCTTTGCTGTTTTAGATTTAGCTTTTGCGGATCATAATTACGTCTTCAAAGAGATTTTAATAAAATATTTCTGATACTTCTTTTGGTTATTTTATCCCATCAATTTAATCTTTGTTGTTTTAGATTTAGCTTTTGCGGATCATAATTACGTCTTCAAAGAGATTTTAATAAAATATTTCTGATACTTCTTTTGGTTATTTTATCCCATCAATTTAATCTTTGCTGTTTTAGATTTAGCTTTTGCGGATCATAATTACGTCTTCAAAGAGATTTTAATAAAATATTTCTGATACTTCTTTTGGTTATTTTATCCCATCAATTTAATCTTTGCTGTTTTAGATTTAGCTTTTGCGGATCATACTTACGTCTTCAAAGAGATTTTAATAAAATATTTCTGATACTTCTTTTGGTTATTTTATCCCATCAATTTAATCTTTGCTGTTTTAGATTTAGCTTTTGCGGATCATACTTACGTCTTCAAAGAGATTTTAATAAAATATTTCTGATACTTCTTTTGGTTATTTTATCCCATCAATTTAATCTTTGTTGTTTTAGATTTAGCTTTTGCGGATCATAATTACGTCTTCAAAGAGATTTTAATAAAATATTTCTGATACTTCTTTTGGTTATTTTATCCCATCAATTTAATCTTTGTTGTTTTAGATTTAGCTTTTGCGGATCATAATTACGTCTTCAAAGAGATTTTAATAAAATATTTCTGATACTTCTTTTGGTTATTTTATCCCATCAATTTAATCTTTGCTGTTTTAGATTTAGCTTTTGCGGATCATAATTACGTCTTCAAAGAGATTTTAATAAAATATTTCTGATACTTCTTTTGGTTATTTTATCCCATCAATTTAATCTTTGCTGTTTTAGATTTAGCTTTTGCGGATCATAATTACGTCTTCGAAGAGATTTTAATAAAATATTTCTGATACTTTTTGGTTATTTTATCCTATCAATTTAATCTTTGCTGTTTTAGATTTAGTTTTTGCGGATCATACTTACGTCTTCAAAGAGATTTTAATAGTAACTCGTGAAAAGTTCATTCTTCAAGCTATTCAGTTTTTAATTTTTGAAATGGTTACTTAATCAGTTTAGCTTGAAACGGAGAAAGCTTACTCACCATTTAGCCATTTGACACTGATTATTTGTCTGATAAAGGTGAGTTCTTGTTTAAAAATAATTGCAATTTCTTTTAGTATACTGAATGCACTATTTGATGACTCTCCAAAGCGTGGGTCAGCGTTGAGATTTATCTCCGCAAAATTTCCCGCCCTGCCCACGGTCAGTAGAGGACACAGATGGGCTTGGAAAGGCCGCCGTCCGTAGGATGGGACGTTAAGCCGTGGCTCCGTGTGCGGGAGAGCCATACCCTATGCACGTTAAAGAACGCTGTTGGTAAAGAACATCTGTCTCCCAACAGCTGTTCCAGTGGGTCCCCTCCCCCAACCTTCTCTGAGCCTTCGGGGTCCTTGTGACCTGGCCATTTAGCTCATGGTGTGCAAAAAAATTGCAGCTCAGAGATAAAACAACCAAAACAACGTTAAAGAGCATGCTGGATGGCCTTGACGGGAGGCTACCATCTGTCTCCCAACAGCTGTTCCAGTGGGTCCCCTCCCCCAACCTTCTCTGAGTCTTCGGGGTCCATGTGACCTGGTCATTTTACCCATGGTGTGCAAAAAAGTGCCGCTCAGAGATAAAACAACCCAAAGCGTGAGATAGCATGATTAAATGAGCAAGAATGCGCTCCGTAATTGCTTCAATGAGACTCAGTTTCACTAATAGAGAATTTTAAGTCATCCATATCTTGTCTGCAGATGAACTCTTACTTTCTAATCAGTTTTGTAACGGATTATCCATACTAAAATTACGGATATTTCACTATAAGAAGCAGCTAAAAGTCAAAGCTAACTTAAGTTTGACAATCGGACATTTGCCTTGATAAACTAGCGTAGTTTAAAATGTAAATTTTTATAAAATGTTCGGGTCAATATAAATGACTTAGCAGTTAATGAGCTTTCTGACTCTTTGCCGGTTTATAAATAAAAAATAAATACCTCCTCAAGCAGCTGCTTGCCACAGAGGTCTGACAGGAGCCTGTCAGTTTATATGCCATAATAGGTCTGAAGGATGGCAGGCCTTCAGCAGAAAAACAACACAAACAGCCATGCCTTACCCGGGGCTCGAACCCAGGTCCCTTAGATCAGTAGCCAAGCGCGCTAAACACTCGGCCATGGGACGGCTTAAAAAATTGCCAACTGCACACGGTGTTCCCAGGTGGTCACCCTCCCAAGTACTGACCGCGCCCAAAGCTGCTTAACTTCGGGGATCAGACGAGAGCCGGTGCTTTCAGCTTGGTATGGCCGTTGACAAAAATACCCCCTCAAGCAGCTGCTTGCCACAGAGGTCTGACAGGAGCCTGTCAGTTTATATGCCATAATAGGTCTGAAAGATGGCAGGCCTTCATCAGAAAAACGACACAAACAGCCATGCCTTACCCGGGGCTCGAACCCAGGTCCCTTAGATCAGTAGCCAAGCGCGGTAACCACTCTTTACTAAGTGAATATTGTTAAAAATCGAGAAAATCGAGATCAACTAAAAAGTGAATGACTCAGTGACCAAAGAACTCAGTTATAGGGAAAGATACAAAATCAATGGTGCATGTTTGTCGAATAAATGACGCACAACTGGAGTGCTGCCAATGCAAATCTTTAAACAGGAGAAATATACTAAAATGAAACAGGTGCATACTCAAATTCAGTTTATCATATTTACTATCTTTTTAAAAATTCCGTGGTGTTAGAGAATATTGGCTTCAAAGTTAACTTTTGTCTGCAGATTGCTGCCTGCTGATTTTCATACTGACATAGATTTTGATTGAATGTTTGATTAAAGTGGAAGTCGTAAACACCTGGGGCGGGGGTGGCTCAGTTGGTAGCGCGCTGGGCTCGTAATCTGTAGTTCCCAGTTTCGAGTCCCAGCTGGGTCAGCGTTGAGATTTATCTCCGCAAAATTCCCCGCCCTGCCCACGGGCAGTAGGGGACACCGATGGGCTTGGAAAGGCCGCCGTCCGTCGGATGCGACGTTAAGCCGTGGCCACGTGTGCGGGAGAGCCATATCCTGTGCACGTTAAAGAACACGCTGGATGGCCTTGACGGGAGGCTACCATCTGTCTCCCAACAGCTGTTCCAGTGGGTCCCCTTCCCCAACCTTCTCTGAGCCTTCGGGGTCCATATGATCTGGCCATTTAGCCCATGGTGTGCAAAAAAGTGCCGCTCAGAGGTAAAACAACCCAACCCTCCTTTAAGCAGAGAGAAACTCCGTTGGTTTGGCCATGTTGCCCGTATGAATAATTATAGATTGGCGAATAGTGTTACGAACGGTGTGCCTAAAGGCCTCAGAAAGACGGGGAGACCTAGGATGCGGTGGTCATCTCTAACGCGCACGCTAAACTCTAACGCGTATTAGTAAAATTAGTGGATCCGTTTTCACTTGTTACTATTAACTTTTCAGAGAATTATTTAAGCTAACATTGCTGCTATTAAATATTTCAATTTCCGTAATTCTCAAAATACTGAAAGAACATTGTTGAAAAATTTAGAAAATGGCAAAATTTTAAATGACTATTTCCATGGATCTGTGTATGCTAGAAATTTAAAATTTGGGGGATGTATGGTGAAGAGGTTTGCAAAGATTTGCCCCACTCACCACCAGGGGCTTGGAAAAAATGCAACTTCTTTTTTCTAAGAGAGAAAAAAAAATTGCATTTGTATTGTACGGGTACAAATAATATATTTTATGGCCATTTTCACAGTCATACATTAGTTAGAATTTCCACTGTTAGAGGGCATTGCGGGATGAAAATAAAAAAGCTTCATTCTCTTTGAAAAAAAGCCAGAATCGATGTGATTTTCTTCTAGTTTACTTCCCATTTACAGCAATCTTTGAGGGCGGGGGTGGCTTAGTCGGTAGCGCGCCAGGCTCGTAATCTGTAGTTCCCAGGTTCGAGTCCCAGCTGGGTCAGCGTTGAGATTTATCTCCGCAAAATTTCCAGCCCTGCCCACGATCAATAAGGGACACCGATGGGCTTGGAAAGACCGCCGTCCGTTGGATGGGACGTTAAGCCTTGATCCCCTGTGCGGGAGAGCCATACCTTGTGCACGTTAAAGAACACGCTGGATGGCTTTGACAGGAGGCTACCATCTGTCTACCAACAGCTGTTCCAGTGGGTCCCCTCCCCCAACCTTCTCTGAGCCTTCGGGGTCCATGTGACCTGGCCATTTAGCCCATGGTGTGCAAAAAAGTGCCGCTCAGAGGTAAAACAACCCAACGTTAAAGAACACGCTGGATTACCTTGACGGGAGGCTACCATCTGTCTCCCAACAGCTGTTCCAATGGGTCCCCTCCCCCAACCTTCTCTGAGAGGTCCTTGTGACCTGGCCATTTAGCCCATGGTGTGCCAAAAAGTTCCGTTCAGAGGTAAAACAACCCAAACAAAGAAGCATCTTCTATACACCACAAACATAAATTGGACGTCGATCCGAAATGTGGAGATGGCCCCTTAAGGGACGCGCTGTGACGTAGTACTATCGGAGCAATAAATCCCTCTGTAATAGCATTACCTTGGTGCAGGGATGACACAGAGGCTGGGCCAGCCCTGATTACGGGCTGGCCACTGACGACCATGTTGTTACGGAGGCACACCTTGGCTGGCCGGCCTGCATGCTGATGCTTTCGCCAACCCCACTCCCCCCCCTTCCCTTCCACCTTTGCTTGACACCCAGGGGCCGCACGTGCTCTTACGACGTCCCTGCCGCTCGCTGCCGACACACAGCGAAGTCTGATGTAGAAAACCATAAATAATGATTATGGCAGCTGGCCCGTTTGCTTTGTGAAAAAGTTATAGGGTATCCGGGATAGGTTGCTGATATTATTTGATCATCCTCATACACTTCTCAGCTCAGAAGTGGGGATTACATTTTTGTTCTGCAGTTGGGATTCGTGTTTAGAAAAAAGAGAAAAGAATTCAGGAGATTGAGGTCTTGTACATTGTTGGGTTCTTTTACCTCTGAGCGGCACTTTTTTGCACACCATTGGTTAAATGGCCAGGTCACATGGACCCCGAAGGCTCAGAGAAGGTTGGGGGAGGGGACCCACTGGAACAGCTGTTGGGAGACAGATGGTAGCTTCCCGTCAAGGCCATCCAGCGTGTTCTTTAACGTTGGGTTGTTTTACCTGTGAGCGGCACTTTTTTGCACACCATGGGCTAAATGGCCAGGTCACATGGACCCCGAAGGCTCAGAGAAAGTAGGGGGAGGGGACGCACTGGAACAGCTGTTGGGAGACAGATGGTAGCCTCCCGTCAAGGCCATCCAGCGTGTTCTTTAACGTGCATAGGGTATGGCTCTCCCGCACACGGGGCCACGGCTTAACGTCCCATCCGACGGACGGCGGTCTTTCCAAGCCATTCGGTGTCCCCTACTGACCGTGGGCAGGGCGGGGAATTATTGCGAAGATAAATCTCAACGCCGACCCAGCTGGGACTCGAACCTGGTAACTACAGATTACGAGCCTAGCGCGCTACCGACTAAGCCACCCCCGCCCCATTTTTGGAGAGGAATTATTTACCTAAAGAGGAGGACATAAACTACGATATTTCGGCACCGCTGGCCTAGTGGTTAGCACGCCTGGCTACTGATTTAAGGGACCTGGGTTCGAGCCCCGGATTAGGCATGGATGTGTGTGTCGTTTTTCTGCTGAGGTCCTGCCATCCTCTCAGATCTCCTACTGTGGCATATAAACTGAGAGGCTCCTGTCAGACCTCTGTGGCAAGCAGCTGCTTGAGGGGGTGTTTGTTTATCTCCGTCGCACCACAGGCAAAAATTCTAGATCAATTGTAGTCATTCACACTAATTCCAGTTCTCAAATTCCAATGTTTGCACAGTCATTCTTGTATGCGAGCTTTCACACCATGACTGATTTTAACACGAAAAATCGATCTCTGGGAAATAGCCTAGAAAGTTTTCTTTATGTGTCTCCTCCCCCCTCACATCCCCCCTTTATTTCTCCTTCAGTTGTTCGCGTTACAGAGACTGCAGAAACAGTGCTTCACAAAAATGCAATATATTTTGCAGTCGTTATTAGCATATTTCAACATCCTCGCTAAACTGTTCGTTCATGGTTTTCGGTGTATGAGAGAGAACGTGAACCTTACGAACAGACTGTTTTTTTTTTGCTATGTTTTTCATTTTGGTACAAAATGCGCCAAGCGAAGCATGCATTTCTTTTTGATTCAAGTATATATTATATATTTTATATATTCAGCTTTATTTTTAGGCCTGTTCATTTATTTTTATTCAATATCTTTGGATCATTTCGAACTTGATTTCGTGAATGAATTTAAAAACACATCGCAATTGGAACAAAAGTTTTTTTTATTATTATTATCTGTGATTGAAAAATGCTTCGTTGAATTCAACTACTGCAATTTCCTAAATGAGATTAGTGATCTGTTTTAAAACTGAACTATCAGAGTTTTGTAACTACAAATTGGAAATATTTCGTAAAATGCAATTAGTTATTTTATGGAGCAACTAACAGTATTTGGTAGAGAGGAACTAAAGATATTTTACAAAGCAATTAACAGTATTTCGTGAAATGTAACTAAAAATATTTTTCAAAAGAGTCTAGCAATATTTTCATGGAATACAAAACGAAGATATTTTACAAAGCAACTAGCAATATTTCGCGAGATGTAACTGAAAATATTTTCAAATACTGACTAAAAATATATTTCAAATAATCAAATATTTTCAATAACGGCTCAGTCGGTAGTGCACCAGGCTCGTAATCTGCAGTTCCCAAGTTCGAGACCCAGCTGGGTCAGCGTTGAGATTTATATAAAATAAAATAAATACCCCCTCAAGCAGCTGCTTGCCACAGAGGTCTGACAGGAGCCTGTCAGTTTATATACCACAGTAGAAGATCTGAGAGGATGGCAGGACCTCAGCAGAAATTTATCTCCGCAAAATTCCCCGCCCTGCGCACGGTCAGTAAGGGACACCGATGGTCTTGGAAAGGCCACCGTCCGTCGGATGAGACGTTAAGCCGTGGCCCCGTGTGCGGGAGAGCCATACCCTGTACACGTTAAAGAACACGCTGGATGTCCTTGACGGGAGGCTACCATCTGTCTCCCAACAACTGTTCCAGTGGGTCCCCTCCCCCAACCTTCTCTGAGCCTTCGGGGTCCATGTGACCTGGCCATTTAGCCCATGATGTGCAAAAAAGTGCCGCTCAGAGGTAAAACAACCCAACTCTCCAATCTTTTATTCTTCCCACCTTCTATGAATCCTTAGGATCCTTGTGACCTGGCCAAAAAATAAAGTATGAAGTTCCAAAGAAATTAGGTGGTATTATACCCACATTTTTAAACCGACCAATTCAAATCGAATTTCTCATTAGGTTTTGCATCGAATTTTTTTGATACTTTTTTCTTATCAGTGGCATCTATTAGATTAAAAGTAAAAAAGCAAAATAGCATCTTTCATCCGTTATTTTTCATGCAGGCACTAATCTCGTTTGATCCTGGAGACATGCAACACATCTCAAAAGTTACTGAAAAGACTAAAATTGCATTCTCTACAAATGAAATTATACCAAAACAATCAGCTCTCTCTGCATAAAATGCACCATACGGGAAAAAATTATATAATTATTCGACAAAACAACAAAAAAGGGACAAAATATTATTAACTTTGCCTTTAAGGTACACTGAAAGGCATCTTTGTGAATAGCAACATAAAAAAAAAATGTTGATAATTGAAAATTCTAACTCTCAAAGCGTCTTTTGCTGTGTTTCTAATAGACAACTATGTTTTGCGCAGCATTTCCTAATATTCGTTTTTCTCCCTCGAATACTTTTTCCGCCGAATTCCCCCTCTCCCTCCGGTTCAGAGCTTCATAATTAATTATTCTGATCAGAGCTATGCGTGCCAACAAGAGCAGAAGTTTCTTGCTTTTCTAAGCAAGCGGAAGGCGAAGCTATAATGAATTTACACAGGTGTTAGAAGAGAACTAGGTATGTCTGTGGGCGAATCTACAAAGCTTCTGCGTGTGCACCATTTGAAACACACCTACGTTAAACTAGGGCAGTTATCTAATTATGTTTTGCGTTTTTTTTTTATTATTTCCTCACTTGCTGCGGTATTATTTAATTCTAGGTGTTTCTGAAACTAAGGTATTTTTTCATTAGTTCTCATTTATGCTGTTATTCATCCTCTCTTCATTTCGGATGTATTATTAGTCACTGGAAAGTTTTAAAATTGAATTTGCGCGTGTCATCTTATCCTATTATGTAAGGAAGGAGTGGTCAGTCATTCACGCAGAGAAACCAGTTAAAAGGTGTTCTTTCTCCATGTATAGCCAATGTGATTGATCAAAATTTTCTGTTGTCGGAACAGTAAAATCTTTTTGAGGTAAAGATGTCCGAGTTGTCTCGAGGGCATTGAGGGTAACATCGCAGAGTCAGAGTCGAGTACACCGAGGGGTCCGGGTCGAGTACACCGAGGGGTCCGGGTCGAGTACACCGAGGGGTCCGGGTCGAGTACACCGAGGGGTCCGGGTCGAGTACACCGAGGGGTCCGGGTCGAGTACACCGAGGGGTCCGGGTCGAGTACACCGAGGGGTCCGGGTCGAGTACACCGAGGGGTCCGGGTCGAGTACACCGAGGGGTCCGGGTCGAGTACACCGAGGGGTCCGGGTCGAGTACACCGCGGGGTCGGATCCGAGTACACCGCAGGGTCGGAGTACACAGCGGAATCTGAGCCATACAGACAGTAATGCGCTAAACTAATTTACTTCAGAAATTAAAACTTAATAAGTATGGTTTTGCGTCATATAATAAAATATACATTTTAGAAGTTTTCATAATGATTATTTCAATATTAGACAATAATTTTTTAATAAAACGGCAATTTATTGTTAAATATATAAATATTATTATAAATATTTTACAGGCCTATATATATTAATATATATAGGCCTGTAAAAGCTAGGAGTAGCTTCTAGGATTCTTCTCTGTCCTCTATGTCGCAAAAAAAAATATTCCAGTTGTTTACTTTTTAAACACTGAACGAACATTACCGAAAAATGAGATTTAAATAAATTAAATTATGATCTTTATTTTTTCTTTAGTAACATTTTTCCATTAAATGCATATTTCAGAAATTATAGAGCTTTGAAATTAGATTCCCATTCACATAACATGGAAATTTTCTAATATTTTGTTACGGCAGTATATAATTAATCTAATTTCCAATTATGTAACTAATAATGTCAGGAGACTGCCGTGTCCTCATAAGAAGAAAAGATTTTTTTTAAATAATAAAAATTCTTATTTTGCACAAGATCCACGTAACTGGGGAGAAAATTATATTACGCACTAAGAACTGTCAATAGAATAAAAATAAATGAAATCTTACTTTTTATCTCAATCCCTTTGCTTATAGTAAAATAATAAATACCCCCTCAAGCAGCTGCTTGCCACAGACGTCTGACAGGAGCCTGTCAGTTTATATGCCATAGAAGGTCTGAGAGGATGGCAGGACCTCAGCAGAAAAACGACACATACATCCATGCCTTACCGGGGGCTCGAACCCAGGTCCCTTAGATCAGTAGCCAAGCGCGCTAACCACTCGGCCATGGGACGGCACTGCTTATAGTAAAATAAAAAAAAATAAATACCCCCTCAAGCAGCTGCTTGCCACAGAGGTCTGACAGGAGCCTGTCAGTTTATATGCTAGAGTAGAAGGTCTGAGAGGATGGCAGGACCTCAGCAGAAAAACGACACATACATCCATGCCTTACCCCTGAAAAAAAAAAAAGTCTCATTCTGCCCTTGGATAACTTAAATTTATGTTCCAACGCTCATAGCCTTAGATCAAGTTCTTAGAAAGTTAAGTCAAAAAACAATTCAATCATTGCTTTCAATGAAATGTACGAAATTCCAAACCAAACGCTGGAATAGATGTCATATTTGAAAAGCAGTATAACCACAATAATCTTGTATCAGTCTTTTTGGGGTTTATTAGCCTGTAAAGGGTGTGGATGGCTCAGTCTGTAGGGAACCAAACTGGTGATCTGCAGTTTCCATGTTCGAGTCTTACCTGAGATTCAACTCCACAAAACCCTACACAACCGTCGGTCAGTAGGGAACAATGATTGATGTAAAGCTGTGGCTCTTGGGGCGGGGGTGACTCGGTCGGTAGCGCGCCAAGCTCGTAATCTGTAGTTCCCAGGTTCGAGTCCCAGCTGGGTCAGCGCAAAATTCCCCGCCCTGCCCACGGTCAGTAGGGGACACCGATGGGCTTGGAAAGGCCGCCGTCCGTCGGATGGGACGTTAAGCCGTGGCCCCGTGTGCGGGATAGCCATACCCTGTGCACGTTAAAGAACACGCTGGATGGCCTTGACGAAAGGCTACCATCTGTCTCCCAACAGCTGTTCCAGTGGGTCCCCTCCCCCAACCTTCTCTGAGCCTTCGGGGTCCATGTGACCTGGCCATTTAGCCCATGGTGTACAAAAAAAGTGCCGCTCAGAGGTAAAACAACCCAACTGTGGCTCTTGTGTGGGAGAGCCATACCCTGTTCACGTTAAAGAACACACAGGATGATCTTGACGGGAGGCTTCCATCTGTTTACTAATAGTTTTCCAGTAAATTCCCTTCCCCCAACCTTCTCTGAGCCCTTGGAGTTCTTGTGACCTTACCATTTAGCGCAAAAAAAGCGCCGCTCATAGGTAAAACAATCCAACCCATTATCCTATAATGCCATCTATCCGAGTACACCGCGGAGTCGGTGTACTCGGATACATCAAAAACGTCTTACAAAACTCGCCTAAGCATATTCATAGAGAAATTTTCCGTGTAAACATTAGAGTAACCTTTGGAATTCACATATCTCACATTTAAGAGAATTGATCTGTAAAATGCATAGAAAAATCCGTGCACTCTAATTTGTTACGTCCTTGGTTGTGTTGTTTTACCTCTGAGCGGCACTTTTTTGCACACCATGGGCTAAATGGCCAGGTCACATGGACTCCGAAGGCTCAGATAAGGTTGGGGGAGGGGACCCACTGGAACAGCTGTTGGGAGACAGATGGTAGCCTCCCGTCAACGCCATCCAGCGTGTTTCTTTAACCTGCACAGGGTATGGCTATCCCGCACACGGAACCACGGCTTAACGTCCCATCCGATGAACGGCAGCCTTTCCAAGCCCATCGGTGTCCCCTACTGACCGTGTGCAGGGCGGGGAATTTGGCGGAGATAAATCTCAACTCTGATCCAGCTGGGACTCGAACTTGGGAACTACAGTTTATGAGCCTGGCGCGCTACCCACTGAACCACCCCCGAGCTACGTACTTGGTATTCGTCATTCTGCACAATGATTAACTTCTGACTCTTCATTAGAACAGACGCATGATTTACGTCTGTGAATGCTATTCGATGATATGATGGTCATATTAGATGCATCGGCCTAACCACAATTAGTATTTTCCTGATCATTGTGTTCAATTTGTGCTAATAGTTTGTGAAAAAATGATACGAGATAACTTCTGGAGAAGGAGCACGAGTCGGTAGCGCGCCAGGCTCCTAATCTGCAGTTCCCAGGTCTCGAACCTGAGCTAACCTGATCTCTGCTAAAACAACCAGCTGGGTCAACGTTGAGATTTATCTCCGCAAAACTCCTCGCCCTGCTCACGGTCAGTAGGGGACACCGATGGGCTTGGAAAGACCGCCGTCCGTCTGATGGACGTTTAGCCGTGGCTCCGTGTGCGGGAGAGCCATACCCTGTGCACGTTAAAGAACACGCTGGATGGCCTTGACGAGAGGCTACCATCTGTCTCCCAACAGCTGTTCCAGTGGGTCACCGTCCCCAACCTTCTCTGAGCCTTCGGGTTCCTTGTGACCTGGCCATTTAGCCCATGGTGTGCAAAAAAGTGCCGCTTAGAGGTAAACCAACCAACTGCCTGCTATTCGACTCCCGACTGTTCTACCAGAGTTGAGATTTATAAACGTTATCCTAACTCCATCCTCTCAGATCTCCTACTGTGGCATATAAACTGACAAGCTCCTGTCAGACCTATGTGGCAAGCAGCTGCTTGAGGGGGTATTTATTTTTATTTAACTCTGTCCTCGGCGGAAAATCGATGGGACATCGATGGGCTTGGAAACGGACCAATGGGATGGGACGTTAAACCATGGTCTGTGAGCAAGAGTGTTTTTCTTAAACAATTCTTTTACGATTTTATTATATTTTTATTCTATTATTTAAATTCTTAAATTATCTATTTATGAGAAATTATGAATGTAGATAAATGAAAAATCTCAGTCAAATTTAAATATCGAGTTTGGATAATATTCGCTCAGAATTATGAGAGTTTGAGTATTTTAATATGCCATTCAAAACAATTTATCGTAAAATCTCATTAAAAACATAAACGGTTTGCTATAATACTTAATATTTAACAAAGGAAATGTATCTTTTAGAGGTTTGTATTAAAAAAAAATTGTTAGTTTTTGGTCAATTTTCAAAGCGTCTTAGGTCCTAATCTTCTTGTTCGAGTACTAAAGGCTTCTGCGTTGAGATCTCTGCTAAAACAACACCCTAACTTTGGAGAGAAAGGCGACACTTTATGGGCTTAGAAAGTCCACCGTCCGTCGGATGGGATGTTCAGCCGTTGCTCCGTGTACAGGAGAGCCATAATCCTCCAAATATCAATTTAATACACGCTGAATTTGCCCTGACAGAAAGCTTCCATCTGTTTCATCTGAAGTGGCTCCCCTACCCATACTCTGAGAGTATTGGGTCCTTGTGACCTTTCTGTCCATTTAGCCCATTGTGCACAAAAATGTGTCGCTCAGAGGAAAAACAACTCAAGCTCTTGGCATTGCTGCAATACAGACAATTCTCGAAAAATCGAGTTTTAGATATATTTGATTTATATCTTTAACTTCAGTCACATGTTTTTTCCAGGCGGGGGTGGCTCAGTCGGTAACGCGCCAGGCTCGTAATCTGTAGTTCCCAGGTTCGAGTCCCAGCTGGCTCAGCGTTGAGATTTATCTCCGCAAAAATTCCCCGCCCTGCCCAAGGTCAGTAGGGGACACCGATGGGCTTGGGAAGGCCGCCGTCCGTCGGATGGGACGTTAAGCCGTGGCTCCGTGTGCGGGAGAGACATACGCTGTGCAGTTAAAGAACACGCTCGATGGCCTTGACGGGAGGCTACCATCGGTCTCGCAACAGCTGTTCCAGTGGGTCCCCTCCCCCCAACCTTCTCTGAGCCTTCAGGGTCCATGTGACCTGGCCATTTAGCCCATGGTGTGCAAAAAGTGCCGCTCAGAGGTAAAACAACCTAATCCATGTTTTTTCCATAAAAAAAAATCATATTTAAGAAGATACTGAATTCTATATATGACTCTACATCGACATAACATAGGAACGATTCTAATGAAGTTCTGATAATTACAAAACTCAGTATTTCTGTCTGCATGGTGTACCAAGATTAGTATTGCTCACGTCTTTAATGCAAAAATGGAAACCCCAAAATTGCAGAGACCGCTATCGAAACTGTTGCGCATACTAATCAGAGGTTCGATGACCTCCTTGATAAAGAAAACACTTAACATATGCTGACAAGTACACTTTGTAGAGGGGAGGGGGTGGCTCAGTCGGTAGCGCGCCAGGCTCATAATCTGTAGTTCCCAGGTTCGAGTCCCAGCTGGGTCGGCGTTTAGATTTATCTCCGCAAAATTCCCCGCCCTGCCCACGGTCAGTAGGGGACACCGATGGGCTTGGAAAGGACGCCGTCCGTCGGATGGGACGTTAAGACGTGGCCCCTTGTGCGGGATCTGGGTTGGGTTGTTTTACCTCTGAGCAGCACTTTTTTGCACACCATGGGCTAAATGGCCAGGTCACATGGACCCCGAAGGCTCAGAGAAGGTTGGGGGAGGGGACCCACTGGAACAGCTGTTGGGAGACAGATGGTGGCCTCCCGTCAAGGCCATCCAGTGTGTTCTTTAATGTGCATAGGTATGGCTCTCCCGCACACGGGGCCACGGCTTAACGTCCCATCCGACGGACGGCGGCCTTTCGAAGCCCATCGGTGTCCCCTACTGACCGTGGGCAGGGCGGGGAATTTTGCGGAGATAAATCTCAACGCTGACCCAGCTGGGACTCGAACCTGGGAACTACAGATTACGAGCCCTCGTGTCTGTAGGAGTGCCATATCCTGAGCCTCGTGTCTGTATGGAGAGCCATATCCTGTGCACGTTAAAGAACACGCTGGATGGCCTTGACGGGAGCCTATCGTCCGTCTCCCAACAGCTGTTCCAGTGGGTCTCCTCCCCCAACCTTCTCTGAGCCTTCGGAGTCCATGTGAGCTGGCCATTTAGCCCATGGTGTGCAAAAAAGTGCCGCTCAGAGGTAAAACAACCCAACAACATCGACATAACATAAGAATGATTCTAATGAAGTTCTGATAATTACAAAACTCGGTATTTCTGCCTGCATGGTGGACCAAGATTAGCATTGCTCACGTCTTTAATGCAAAAATGGAAACCCCAAATTTGCAGAGACCGCTATCGAAACTGTTGCGCATACTAATCAGAGGTTCGATGGCCGCTTTGATAAAGAAAACACTTAACATATGCTGACAAGTACTTTGTAGAGCCAGGTCGGTTTTTTCCCCCATTCGTGTCCCTAGATATTCCACTCTGCGACAGACTGCATCTCATGGCTGCTGATGGAATAATGAATTGTAAGTGGCTCTCTCTTTCTATACCTTTTTTGTGAAGCACTCTCGGAATAATTTAATTTTGAAGGTTCAGAATCTTGCCGTTCCGTAAACTCGCTAATGGATGCTACTAAAAGTTTTGACGATTCGGCTTTACATTAAATAAAAATGCATTAAATGATAAGAAGTACGAGAGAAATGCGGTACTTATTAAGGGGGACACCATTGAGCTTGGAACGGCGGCCATCCCTCGGATGAAACCAGGATCAGATCTAGAAAACAAGGGCAAGCAATTGAGCAGGTAAAAGAGAACGGGAGACTGAATCTCGATATTCAGTAATATTTGGGGGGCGGGGTGGCTCAATCGGTAGCGCGACAGGCTCGTAATCTGTAGTTCCCAGGTTCGTGTCCCAGCTGGGTCAGCGTTGAGATTTATCTCCGCAAAATTCCCCGCCCTGTCCACGGTCAGTAGGGGACACCAATGGGCTTGAAAAGGCCGCCGTCCGTCGGATGGGACGTTAAGCCGTGGCCCCGTGTGCGGGAGAGCCATACCCTGTGCACGTTAAAGAACACGCTGGATGGCCTTGACGGGAGGCTACCATCTGTCTCCCAACAGCTATTCCAGTGGGTCCCCTCCCCCAACCTTCTCTGATCCTTCGGGGGGTCCATGTGACCTGGCCATTTAGCCCATGGTGTGCAAAAAAGTGCCGCTCAGAGGTAACCCAACCCGAAGCAGTTACCACGAGACTAGGCCAGTTGTCCGAGTCGTTAGTCCATATACGTCAGTATTGAGTATTTGAAACAATGTGCTCCACTCAACTGATAGAAAAAAAGAAAGGCAGAAGCGTGCCGGCAGGTGTAGCGTGTTGAACTCGGTGTCTGTCCCCGCCACACGATCACAAATCCCGTGGACTGACTAGCAGCCCGCGAAGGCTAAATCGCAGCGTCTGTGACTAGCCTCGTAGGTGATTCAGGAATGCTCCACCTCCACGCAATCCAACCCGAGAGCACGTTCACCAGTTATGGCTGATTGGCGACCGCAACTAGACGATAGAGGACGGGCCAAATGCACACACTCAAGTGCTGTACTTCACCTTGTTTGATTGGCTGGAAGGCGAACTTGCAGAAATCTGTACCCAATGCGAAAAAGAGAAAAAAGTCTTTGTCGCCACGCCAGCAGGATGCCAATGAAAAAACTGTTTTCCTAATAGACGTGCTCTAAACTATCTATATAAGCTGTCAACTGCGTATGACAGAAAACCCTAGCCAAGTTCTGATAGATTGAGCTTATCTGTTATTTCATACCAAAAATAAATCCGGAATCTCTTTTTTTTGGTTTAACTTCCCGAATCGTCATTTTTCCTCGTTTCTTCGCCTTTCCCTCCATTTGCACCGTCACCCCTTTCGTTAAAGGGTGCTCTCGTGCCATATTTTTTTTCTCTCCCAGCGCGCGTGTGTTGTCGGGCGCTAAACGAAGTCAAAGCCAGCGGCGGCGTGCGAGTACTGAAGGTGCTGAAATCAATATGGCTGCCGGAACACTGAGCCACTGGTTTATGGCATCTGGTAATTGTTTTAATGTTTCGTCGAAATGTCGCGGTATTGATTACTGAGCGGTAGCTCGCCTTGCCTGCGACATCGTTCTCTGCGGTCTCGGCTACTCTTGGGAAAGAGATCTGCATTTTGTAGAAGCTGATCTTTCGCCTGTTTCGTTTGCCGAGCTAGTCTTTCTCTTAAAATCCTATCCTTCCATATCTACATTTTGTCTGGTTGGGTTATTTTACCTCTGAGCGGCACTTTTTTTTGCACACAATGGGCTAAATGGCCAGATCACAAGGACCCCGAAGGCTCGGAGAAGGTTGGGGGAGGAGACCCACTGGAACAGCTGTTGGGAGACAGATGGTAGCCTCCCGTCAAGGCCATTCAATGTGTTCTTTAACGTTGGGTTGTTTTACCTCTGAGCGGCAATTTTTTGCACACCATGGGCTAAATGGCCAGGTCACAAGGACCCCCGAAGGCTCAGAGAATATTGGGGGAGGAGACTCACTGGAACAGCTGTTGGAAGACAGATGGTAGCCTCCCGTCAAGGTCATCCAATGTGTTCTTTAACGTGCACAGGGTATGGCTCTCCCGCACACGGGACCACGGCGGTGGCTTTTTCAAGCCCATCGGTGTCTTCTACTGACCGTGGGCAGGGCGGGGAGTTTTGCGGAGATGAGTCTCAACGCTGACCCAGCTGGGACTCGAACCTGGGAACTACAGATTACGAGCCTGGCGCGCTACCAACTGAGCCACCCCCGCCCCTTGTTTGTCTGGTAGTTTCGATTATGCATCAATGCAGAGATAGAACCATGATGAAATAGAACCCTTCGGGAAGTAGATGTTTGCTAAGCAATTAATATAATTCTTGTGATTGATTCTCTAATAAGTGAAGCTAGATTTATTCCTAACCAGATAATTTCGTATGCAGACACAACACGCAATGGAACAGCACTGACAAATACATTTTACTCGGGGAAAGGAACTTACGAGATATCTCTGTGATTGCATAAAACTTGATGGAATTTCCCACCTGCAAAGCAATGAGCGATAACTTCGAAAAGTAATGGATATTTTGAACATAAAACACTAAACGATATTTTCAAGTTGGGCTTGGAAAGGCCGCCGAAGATATCTTGCCATACTGGAAAATATTGTTTAATGAGTATTGTTTTTGCATCCAAATATCGTTCTTCTAGGAGTAATTGGGTCGGGGGTAGCTCAGTCGGTAGCGCGCCAGGCTCGTAATCTGCAGTTTCCAGGTTAGAGTCCCAGCTGGGTCAGCATTGAGACTTATCTCCGCAAAACTCCCCGCCCTGCCCACGGTCAGTAGGGGACACCGATGGACTTGGAAAGGCTGTCGGATGGGTGTTAAACCGTGGTTCCGTGTGCGGGAGAGCCATACCCTGTGCACATTAAAGAACACACTGGATGGCCATGACGAGAGGCTACCATCTGTCTCTCAACGCTATTTCAGTGGGTCCCCTCCCCCAACGTTCTCTAAACCTTCGGGATCCTTGTGACCTGGCCATTTAGCCCATTGTGTGCAAAAAAGTGCCGCTCAGAGGTAAAACAACACGATAACAACACAATCTAGGAGTAATTATCGTGTACCTTTCATTGTTTTTGCTGGAAAATGTTTAATATATAGTGTTTTGCTGGAAACATTGGATATTTTCCAGTAAAACAAGAGGCGGTAACGATACTTCCAAGCAAACCAATGGTCGATAAACTGTATTTTGTAACGAAACAAATGGAAGTTAAGCCATTCTATCGAGTAGAAGAAAAACAGTATTTACGTGTAAAACAATGTATAATAGGAAATTCTTTTTATCTCCGCAAAATTCCCCGTCCTGCCCACGGTCAGTAGGGGACATCGAAGGGCTGGGAAAGGCCGCCGTCCGTCCGATGGGACGTTAAGCCGTGGCCCCGTGTACGGGATAGCCATACCTGTGCACGTTAAAGAACACGCTGGATGGCCTTGACGGGAGGCTACCATCTGTCTCCCAACAGCTGTTCTAGTGGGTCCCCTCCTCCAACCTTCTCTGAGCCTTCGAGGTCCATGTGACCTGGCCATTTAGCCCATGGTGTGCAAAAAAGTGCCGCTCAGATGTAAAACAACCCAACAACAACCCAATATTTTCCAGCGAAACAGTTAAGGATAGATATTTTCAAGCTAGGGTTACACCAAAAACACCTATTTTTTTTCTCGTTACACATATATACCCACAAAACGAATTTTGAAACTTCTTCTAGGTGAACCGGAAATTACAAAAAAAAACATGGCAGTTATCAATTTTTTTTACCCCGCTTCTTGCATCTCTCTTTTCTGCAATGCTCATCCCTTTATTGATCATATCTGGGCTTCAGGTGCTTCTCTTGCTAGCTCCAGGAGTAACTGGTTAATTAATTAGGCGAACGCTCTCGTGTCGGTTGAACGTGTGTGTACTGCCGAAGGACAAAATTGATTGTCGTGTAGGGAAAACAAAAGAGAAATGTTGCGTGAAAAAATAGCGGGGGGGGGGAGAGGAAAGAAAGAATATCATTAAAAAAAACTCACTAATTAAATACTTTCTCGTGGGGAAAGGCGCAGGAAAATTTGCTTCTGGCTACAGTTGTATCTGAGTAATCTATAGCATTTTTAGCGCCAAAGAAGATTTTTTTTTTTGGTAACTTGTAATACTGTTTTGGGTATTTATGACTCGAAGTTCTAAAGGTACAGTGTGAAAAGCTTTGAGTAAAGGTTGCAGGCAAGTAGATAATTGAGTTTCCTAGGAATTTCAATTGTGAAATTTGGTTCGAAGGTTTTAGTCAAAAGTTATGCTTTTGTGTTTTGCGAAGACTAAAAAAATAATTGCAAGAATCAATTTAAAAAGAGAAGTGTGTGATTTCTAACTTTTGGCTTTTGTTTTCATCATCACCTTTTCATCATCAAGCAGCCATGGGCTTACGGAGGTCCAACCAGACCGTGCAATTTAGTTCTCCAAGCATATCTGTCCTGAGCTACATCTACTGCATCTGGCCATTGCACATCAATTTTAATAAGGTCCTGTTTGATATTGTCTGCCCACCGCATCCTAGGTCTTCCCTTCTTTCTGAAACCTTTAGGCACACTGTTCATAACCCTATTCACCAATCTATAATTATCCATACGGGCAACATGGCCAAACCAGCGGAGTCTCTCTCTGCACAATATGCTGCTTAAAGGATGTTGCAGACTCCTTTGCCTAACCTCATCATTAGTTACAAAGTTGAACCACCTAATGCCCAAGATACTGCGTTCTAGAATCAAAAGCATCTAGTTTCCTGTTATCTTGTTTACAAAGCGTCCAAGTTTCACTACCATAACTAACCCTAGAAAGAACCAAACTATTATACAGTCTAATTTTAGTCTTTAAGTATTTACGCCTATTTCTCCATAAATTCTTAAAAAATCCCAGCAGCAAAACCCTATTCGTCTGTTAATCTCATGCCGCACATCACCATTATCTGTTACATAGCTCCCAAGGTAATTAAACTGTGACACCTGCTCAAGACTGCAACCATTCAGATGAACTTTAGTTTTCTCTCTGTTTATAACCAAACCTACTCCACTACCAGTCTCATCAACAGCTCGAATGAAAGAGTTCATCTCATCAACATCATTTGCCAAAAGGGCTAAATCATCAGCATAATCTAAATCAGAAATTTTCGTATCTCCAGCCCATTTAAGGCCAAAATCTTTCCCTTGAAGTGAATTTCGCATAACATAATCAATAATCAGGCTAAAGAGAAAAGGAGACAAAATGCACCCTTGTCGAACACCAGAAGTAATGCTAAACCAATTGCTACAAGCCTTACCAACTCTCACACACAACTCAATGTTATTATAGAGAGCTTTCATTATGTTACCTAACTTGTCTGTCTCCCAACAGCTGTTCCAGTGGGTCCCCTCCCCCAACCTTCTCTGAGCCTTCGGGGTCCATGTGACCTGGCCATTTAGCAAAAAAAGTGCCGCTCAGAGGTAAAACAACCCAACCTTTTCTCCATGCGAGCTTTATGTAAGACACTTTCTCCCCACCTGATCCTTATATAAAAATTTCCTTCGCCATCCGAACCACGATCCTTATGTAAGCATTTTTTTTCCTCTGATCCATGGATCCTTATGCAAGACTTTCTCCATCCATTCCTGTGCAAGACTCTCCTTTCTCCTAGTCTTTGGATCCTTATATATAATACTTTGGGCGGGGGTGGCTCAGTCGGTAGCGCGCCAGGCTTATAATCTGTAATTCACAGGTTCGAGTCCCAGCTGGGTCAGCGTTGAGATATATTTCCGCAAAATTCCCCGCCCTGCCCACGGTCAGTAGGGGACACCGATGGGCTTGGAAAGACCGCCGTCCGTCGGATGGGACGTTAAGACGTGGCCCCGTGTGCGGGAGAGCCATACCTGTGCACGTTAAAGAACACACTGGATGGCCTTGACGGGAGGCTACTATCTGTCTCCCAACAGCTGTTCCAGTGGGTCCCCTCCCCCAGCCTTCTCTGAGCCTTCGGAGTCCATGTGACCTGGCCATTTAGCCCATGGTGTGCAAAAAAGCGCCGCTCAGAGGTAAAACAACCCAACCTAGAGTCTTGAATCCTTTATGGAAATCAAACTCATAACTTCATCTGAGTCTTGGATCTTTGAAAAATGGGACTTCTTACTTAAGCCGGAACCTCGAATTCCTGCATAAAGTGAAAAATCATTGCTGCATCTTTGTCTTGGATCCACACGTGACTCGAGATACTTGTAACCTTGTCTTTTAGCTCATCATAAGATGTGTGCGTGCCATCAAAGATAAAACAACGCTGAACTTCTAAACGTACAGTTACCGATTAACATTCTTCATAAATGGCATCTAAAATTTATTCGATAGTTTTCCCATGGGTACTTTGGTAACCATTTGTTTCCGTCCTAAAATTGCTCCCAAGATTCAATATTCGACGAGGTGTGCTAATAATTCACGATTTACACAGTAAGTGATTCCTCACCATAGGCAAATTCCCTAGAGCTGTTTGTTGAAATTTTTAGCCGGATATGAGAGGAGAAACAAGCCAGGTTGGTTGCCTAAATCTTAGTACCGCTTATTTTATGCAAATATAGATTTTACTCGATAAGAAATCTCGCCACTTTATCAGCATTATTATACGGTATGCGAACTCTAATTCAAAAAACATATCGCACAGAGACACTTTACGGCTGTCAAAGTAAATCAAGCAAAGCTCAATTTACCAGAAATGGTGGAGATCGCATTTTGAATTTTAAATAATGTACAGAATCAGTTCGGGTTTCCACTTCGGCACGTTCTTTCTTAATATAAGTGTTCTTGCGACCATTTTAAATGAATCTTTAATGAGATTAGTACATTCCGAAAGGCATTATAATTATAGTACCATACCAAAATATTAGACAATTTCCATGTTATGTCAAGGGGAATTTAAATTAGAAGCTCTAGCTTCTAAAATGTATTATTCATGGAAAAATGTGACTGAAGATAATACTCATAATCAAATCTATTTGGATCTCGATTTTCAAAAATATTTGTTCGGTATTTAATGAAGTAGCCGTCCCATGGCCGAGTGGTTAGTGCACTTGGCTACTGATCTAAGGGACCTGGGTTCGAGCCCCGGGTAAGGCATGGATGTTTGTGTTGTTTTCCTGCTGTGGTCCTGCCATCATCACAGACCTTCTACTATGGCATATAAACTGACAGGCTCCTGTCTGACTTCTGTGGCAAGCAGCTACTTGAGGGGGTATTTATTATTTTCTTATTTATGTATGCAAAAAAGTGCCGCTTAGAGGTAAAACAACCAACTCTTTTTTTAAAAAAACTTAAGCCCAGTAGATCTTGGTTTCCTATTCAGCTCCGACCTTGAAGTTCTTGTGACCTGTTCATTTAGTTCAGTTCATAAATCTTTTCTCTGATATGTCTTCGAACACCTTTGAAGAATTTAGAATCTTTACCCGTTAGAATATACAATTACATCTATTCTCTAAATTCGCAAAAAAATCGATCTACAGTTAAGTGTTATGGAAGCTGAAAAATCAAATTAACTCGTTTGATAAAAAAAATTCATTCAGTTTCGGTGAAAATGAACATATTTATTAAGCCAACTGCTAAATATATTCTTAGACGTGTTACTAAAGTTCAGAAATTGCTTTGGTTTTAACTTGCTTTAACTTTTCAGACAAATTTTTTTAAAAACATTTTTGCTCTTAAGTATTCAAATTTTCCGTAACTTAAATACTCAACGAGTGCTGTTGCATCGAGAGATCGAAATAGATCTGAGTTCTTTAAACTATCTTTAGTCACAGTTTTTCATGGGGTGGGGGTGGCTCAGTCGGTAGGGTGGCTCAGTCGGTAGCGCGCCAGGCTCGTAATCTGTAGTTCCCAGGTTCGTGTCCCAGCTGGGTCAGCGTTGAGATTTATCTCCGCAAAATTCCCCGCCCTGCCGACGTTCAGTAGGGGACACCGATGGGCTTGGTAAAGGCCACCGTCCGTCGGATGGGACGTTAAGCCGTGGCTCCGTGTGTGGGAGAGTCACTGGAAGAACACGCTGGATGGCCTTGACGGGAGGCTACCATCTGTCTCCCAACAGCTCTTCCAGTGGGTCTCCTCCCCCTACCTTGTCTGAGCCTTCGGGGGCCTTGTGACCTGGCCATTTAGCCCATGGTGTGCAAAAAAGTGCCGCTCAGAAGTAAAAAAACCCAACATAGTTTTTCAAATAAAGCTTATTTAAAAAGTTATCATTGACATTAACATGGGAACTGTACCCAATAAAATGGCCACTGAATGTATTCTAATTAACTGAATCTCAACTGATGTTCTCTCTCCTGATTAAAAGTAATGCTGGAAAGAAAATCATCATATTTTCCCTTCATTTTAATCTCTAGAAACATTTTCAGGAAAACAAAATTTCACTGACTGCTTACGTAAAAATATCAATTTTTTTATCGCTGAAAAACAAATAAACATAGAAATCGTCTTAGAAACGCCGGCATGGTTCTAATATGATCCAAAACGAATTTTACCTTGCGAAGTTACTATAAACCCTCAGCGACAGCATTTAAAACTTAGGTAACGCACAGAAAAGCTTCCCCCCCCACATATGTCCCTACCTTTCCACCTTCTTGTTTGTGTTTTCATTATTAAGCCTTTTCGTCCGTTGGGGGAGAGAGACTAAAGTTGGTAGGATTAAAACACAAACAACCATGCCTTATGCCATATATTCTCTGTGTATTCATAAAGCACAGAGAGTCGGATTTTTGAAGACTTGTGCAGCATAACTAAGAATAGGCTTTGAAGGAAAGTTTTTTTTTTTTTTTGACTGCTTTAATGAAGTCCCTGGAGAAACTGTGAAAATGATCGCATGCAAATCACTGCGAAAGATGCATCATTGAATTCGCGTAGTTTCCCAATCTAGATAAGGGAAAGAAGCTCTTAAAATCTCCAGTCCGAAAACAAGGATGCGAAACCACACATTCTGGGTAGTTGTAATAATGATCACACTATGATCTTCATTCTCTGGGAAGTCGCCTCTTAAATTTGTCGTCTACGGTGCTTTTGATTTCTTTTTTTTTCACGTATTAAGTATTTATTATTTTTTGGATTTTGTTTCTCTTAGCAGATTTTTGCGCCAGTTTCATGAGGAAGGGAAGCGCCGATTAGTGACTTGTTAGTGAAGCTAACAATAGGCTGATTACTATATTAAAAGAAAACCGTGGAAGATAAAAACCATAAAACAAAAGACTGGAAATTGCGGGAACTGAAGGCTTTGGTCGACACGCATTATATAAAGTAGTCCTTATTATTACGCTTGTTTGAAGAAACATCGTAAGTTCTTTGCTGTTGAAACCCTTTAAAAAATCTTAAGAAACTGTTACACATGTGAAATAAATGAGGCTCAACGCTAGATGTTTTGCTTTCTGTCAATAGCTGCAAACAGTTTTATTTTTTTCAGAAAAGGTTTTTATCATGCTTGTTAACCTGATATTCAAACACGATCCTATTTTGTCGCTTTTTGACTTGATAAGCGTTCAGATTTCTTTCGCTTATCAGATACCTGATTTTTGTGTGCCCCCAACTTTAAAATTTTCTTCACATGTCTCGATCCTCAGTTCACCCTCTTGTCCAATTCCTGTTTTACCTACTCTGATTTTTTTTTCGCTTGCCTGATCTACGACTTCAGCAGCGACCACATAATTTTTCACTTGCCTGATCTGACTTCAGCAGTGACCACATAATTTTTCACTTGCCTGCTCTGACTTCAGCAGTGACAACATAATTTTTCACTTGCCTGATCTACGACTTCAGCAGTGACCACATAATTTTTCACTTGCCTGATCTACGACTTCAGCAGTGACCACATAATTTTTCACTTGCCTGATCTACGACTTCAACAGTGACCACATAATTTTTCACTTGCCTGATCTACGACTTCAACAGTGACCACATAATTTTTCACTTGCCTGATCTACGACTTCAGCAGTGACCACATAATTTTTCACTTGCCTGATCTACGACTTCAGCAGTGACCACATAATTTTTCACTTGCCTGATCTACGACTTCAGCAGTGACCACATAATTTTTCACTTGCCTGATCGATGACTTCAGCAGTGACCACATATATTTTCACTTGCCTGATCTACTCTAGCAGTGACCACATAATTTTTCACTTGCGTGATCTGACTTCAGCAGTGGCCACATAATTTTTCACTTGCCTGATCTACGACTTCAGCAGTGACCACATATTTTTCACTTGCTTGATCTACGACTTCAGCAGTGACCACATAATTTTTCACTTGCCTGATCTGACTTCAGCAGTGACCACATAATTTTTCACTTGCCTGATCTGACTTCAGCAGTGACCACATAATTTTTCACTTGCCTGAACTACGACTTCAGCAGTGACCACATAATTTTTCACTTGCCCGATCTTTGACTTCTTCAGCTTTTAAAAATTTCTTCTCTTGCACGATCTACAACTTTTAGGAGAGTTCAGATTTTCTTAACTTTTGCAAGAGTTAAAATCTTCGTCGCATTATTTTTTCCTGATGTTAGTGAATACGATACCGATGCACTTCAAAGTCCCTCTGTACACCGAATGAAATAGTAAGTTGCGGTTTATACATATATATTTTATGGATTTTGGGGAGGATGGATTTATGGATTTTTGGTGAGGATTCCATTTACCACTTGAGAGCTATAAAATGTGTCCTCTGCTATCGGGGTGCTTGTGACTTGACCGTGTAAGCTAACTAAAAAGTGGGGCGGGGGTGGCTCAGTCGGTAGCGCGCCAGGCTCGTAATCTGTAGTTCCCAGGTTCGAGTCCCAGCTGGGTCAGCGTTGAGATTTATCTCCGCAAAACTCCCCGCCCTGCCCACGGTCAGTAGGGGACACCGATGGGCTTGGAAAGGCCGCCGTCCGTCGGATGGGACGTTAAGCCGTGTGCGGGAGAGCCATACCCTGTGCACGTTAAAGAACACGCTGGATGGCCTTGACGGGAGGCTACCATCTGTCTCCCAACAGCTGTTCCAGTGGGTTCCCTCCCCCAACCTTCTCTGAGCCTTCGGGATCCATGTGACCTGGCCATTTAGCCCATGGTGTGCAAAAAAGTGCCGCTTAGAGGTAAAACAACCCAACAATAACCTAACTAAAAAGTAGGGGTCACGCTCCAAAGTGAAATAACTTGAACTTTTTTAGGAAATTAAAAATTCAAAGAAATAATTTCTGTTTCATGTTTATTGCAAGTTCAGCGTTTATAACACCATTCATATTTTTTGTCTTTAATTTATGCTAATTATGCTGATGTTATTTGATTTCCGTAATATTTCTGAAGACATTGGCAGTTATGTGGATAGAATAAATCGCAGCTTCTTGAAGCTCAAATAATCTTTGATGCAAATAGGTATAAGACCAAAAGAACGATATCTCTTTTGAAAAACTTATTAACTTTAATAACGTCTAGCTAAAATTAAGAAAGCACAATTTTTCTTTCGCAAAGCCTAAAAATATTTGCAATGCCTAGCTAAAAATTAAGAGAAAATTTAGACTAAACATAGTATCCAGGTGTTATATCGAATTACATTCGAAACATGTAATGATATATTTGTAACTCTGCATGTTTTTAAAATGAGTTTCTTAGGGCTTTGACGTCTGTATCATTTTTCTGATTATAATATAAAGAAAATAATTGCCTGAGTAAAACCACATCACTGGTAATATTGCTCCTACGAAATTCATGTCGTTTTTCTGCTGAGGTCCTGCCATCCTCTCAGATCTTCTATTGTGGCATATAAACTGACAGGCTCCTGTCAGACCTCTGTGGCAAGCAGCTGCTTGAGGGGGTATTTATTATTATTATTATTATTACATATTATAAAGTTTCTTAACTCTAAAGCAGAGGTTCCCAAACTTATTTGTCCTACCGCCCCCTTTTCAAAAAAAACATTACTCAGCGCCCCGCTGGAAATCTACCTTCTTTAAGCGAACAAACAGAAAGATGCAGTGACAAATTTGCGTTCTTTTATGTATCTATATTTCTACCTACGTCCTACAACATAGTAAAGAAAGATGTTGTTGTAAATAAGACACCTTGAAGCTTGAAATTATAAAATTATTTATTAAAATCAACCATAGTAACATTCGACTCTAACTCTATGTTACAAACAGATGAAACATGATGTGAACGGGTTTTCAAAATTTTCTATCTTCCCTTCTTTATGCTTCCACGGCCCCCCAATTGGACCCGAAGCTACTACAGACCCCTTGGATCGTTCCAGTGCCCCCAGGGGACGGTATCGCCCACTTTGGGAAACATTGCTCTAAAGAATAATATCGGTGCGACATAATGCATGTAGAGTTGTTGAGTCACATTTAAAAGTTTAAGATCGAGTGTTTTTCAAAATTAACCAGTGATCATATTCACAAAGAAGAAATTTTAAACAACTCGTTGTCCGGGAGATGAGGGGGGGGGGGAAGTGAGATCGACCATTTCATTCATAATCTTTAATTATGATTATCGGTTAAAGCTGCTCTCTCACAGTTTTATCTCTGCTACAAATAGAGCATTCCGGGAACCGTTTTCCAATTCTCTCCTTCACATTAGAGGCTTTTAGCGAAATCCAAGATCGTAAATTATGCATCTGGTGATCATTGGCCTTTCTAAGCATCATTAGAAAGTGGACTTTCGAAAGCTAAATCAAAAGTAATTTGCCGTTTTTCCCCCCTTTTATCAGTTTCATCAGTTCTGTTCCTTTTTGTATTTTCCCCCGAAGGTGCTTATATCTATATTTAATAAAACAACATCACGGTTAATGTTTCTGATCATTTAGCCCTCACGCTATTGTCATTTGTGTTCTTACTATAGATTCAGGAAGTGGTACATAGAGAATTTAACTACCTCTATGGCTGTTCTGGGTAATGTTATTGCTTCGTCTCTTCTGCAAATCGATGGTGTGACGTCCAACGATTGTGATTCTGTGGCTTCATTCTTTCTCCTTGAAGAATGAATTAATAATTTCTTTGTTAAACGTCCCTTTTTTTGTTATTTTGCGTGTATATGGTAATGAAACATTTGCTGCTTGATAATCTTATAAAGTATATCCTGTTTAATTTCATTAATGACCTAATGCATCTGCTGTATCAGATATAGGATAAGCTATCGCTCCTCTGCCAATAACAGAGGAAAAAAAGAACTTGAAGCGTATTTACCAGTTTCCGATATGGACAGCAATACGGCAGCCATTCAAAATTTATGTTTGTATGTATATGTAGGCTGCTTTATACTAATCTAGATTTTATGAATTTATGACAATATAGTCTTTTTTTTCCCTCAGGAGTAAATGATTTTATTGAACTTGAATATGATTGTCCAAGGGTCGAATTACTGTTTTTTCACCTTCTCTTTTTCGAGTTGTTTTTGTGTTTTTTAATGATCGGCATCAATATTTATTAAAATCGTACATCAGATGTGCCAATAAAGTCAGAAAGATAGCTATTGTAATACTGTCATTTAAAATTAAGTTTAATTACTATTTCCGTCTTTTCGATCAATCAGATTTTGTTTTCAAGCCTCGTTTCCGATGTATTGATCCAGCGATTATAAATTCTTGATACTTGAAATCATTTATTATATTATAGAAAACTGCTTTTATAAAAATGAAAAAAAAAATTAACATTGTTTAAGTGCTTTTCAAAGGAAACATGCAATTTCAGTTCATTGATTTTTCAGTTGAGAATCGCTTTCATGCTGTATTTTTTTTTGTTAAAAAATAAATAATAAATACCCCTTCAAACAGCTGCTTGCCACAATGTCTGACAGGAGCTTGTCAGTTTATATGCCGTAGTAGAAGGTCTGTGAGGATGGCAGGACCTCAGCAGAAAAACGACACATACCATGCCTTACCCGAGACTCGAACCCAGGTCCCTTAGATCAGCAGCCAAGCGTTTCTTTTTGTTACGAATGACGAAATAAAACGAATTTCTTTTCTTCAATTCCAACTCCATTTTTCCCGCTTTAAGTTTTTTAAAGTTTTTTAATCCTGCACACTGTGTTCCTGAATTATCAGCGAACGTCCACATTATACCAATGGAAAAGCAAACTCGAAACTAGCAGCATAGTGGGTTAATTCAATCGGTAACGAATCAAGCTATCTAGTACCCAGGTTCGAGTCCCAACTGTACTTGCGTAGAGAATTATCTCCGCTGCTTGAAGGGGTATTTATTTTAAAACCCCACGCTGCCCTCGATTAGAACGAGGACACAGATGGGCTTGGAAAGCCTGCAGTCTCTCTGCTGGGTGGGTGGGGGACTAGGGCTCAGTCGGTAGCGCGCCAGGCTCGTAATCTGTAGTTCCCAGTTCGAGTCCCAGCTGGGTCAGCATTGAGATTTATCTCCGCAAAATTCCCCGCCCTGCGCACGGTCAGTAGGGGACACCGATTGGCTGGAAAGACCGCCGACCGTCGGATGGGACCTTAAGCCGTGGTTCGTGTGCGGCAGAGCCATACCCTGTGCACGCTAAAGAACACGCTGGATGGCCTTGACGGGAGGCTACCATCTGCCTCCCAATAGCTGTTCCAGTGGGTTCCCTCCTTCAACCTTCTCTGAGCCTTCGGGGTCCTTGTGACCAGGCCATTTAGCCCATGGTGTGTAAAAAAAAAGTGCCACTCAGAGGTAAAACAACCCAACGTTAAAGAACACGCTGGATGGCCTTGACGGGAGGTTACCATCTGTCTCCCAACAGCTGTTCCAGTGGGTCCCCTCCCCCAACCTTCTCTGAGTCTTCGGGGTTCATATGACCTGGGTCATTAAGCCCATGGTATGCAAAAAAATGCCGCTCAGAGGTAAAACAACCCAACGTTAAAGAACACGCTGGATGGTCTTGACGGGAGGCTACCATCTGTCTCCCAACAGCTGTTTCAGTGGGTCCCCTCCCCCAACCTTCTCTGAGGTGTGCAAAAAAAGTGCCGCTCAGAGGTAAAACAACCCAACCCTTGCATAGAAGATATTCAGATTTCTTGACAACTTTCTTCCGAAATAGTCGTTTAAGCTTCGCAAAAAAAGAAAATTTCTTTCTGCGAAATTCTCTCAAAAGTGTGAGAAATGACTTGCGTATTAACAACCCCATTTTTAATGCAATTAACATTGCTAAACCGTTGGCAACGAGAGTTGTTTACAGAACGACGAAAGCGATAAAGATTTTTGTATCGGTAACGAGGTGACGTTGAAGAAGCTGTAAACGCATTTACCACCTCAAACGTAACCGATTAGGGTTGTGTTTAAACAAACCTCTACAAAAAAAACACTTCACTACGCAATCATTTAAACATTCTGCTTTGCGTAGTAGTAGTTGATTAAGCTGTGGCGTCATCTGTATCCGAATCGACCTTTTTTAATTCGAAATCTCTTATTTCCCATTCCTTAGCAGTGGATGGGAAGAATTACTGGAAATGATCGTGAAAACTGTTGCTGTCGAACTTTGGTCCGAAATTTCATCCTTAATGAAGATTCCAGGTGTAAAAGGCAATAACCATATCAGTTATCACAGTCCAGGAGACCTTGAGCAATCTAGCCATGTACTTGTAAGGAAATGATAACGTTGACAACATCCCGTCATCGTTCTTAGATCTCCTAAGTTAGTTCAGGTAGTTACGCGGTTAAATTACGAGTGAAATGATCCTTGATTATATGTCGCATCCATCGGTCTGTAGGTATTGTTTTGTTGAAATATTTTCGTTTTTTAAGTTTTATCTCGTAATAAATTGATTTACTTAAATTAAGGGACAACCGTGTTTTATGTCAATAGGAAGCTAACATTAAAACTCTATAACTTTTCAAATAGGCTTGTTATTTCGAAAAATATGATAGCAGATAAAGATCTTAATCAAATATATCAATACCTAGATTTTCAACAATATTCGCTTAGTATTTAATGAGTTATGAAAGTTTGAATATTTAACAACAGCAGTCCCGTGGCCGAGTGGTTAGCGTGCTTGGCTACTGATATAAGGGACCTGGGTTCGAGCCCCGCGTAAGGCATGGATGTATGTGTCGTTTTTCTGCTGAGGTCCTGCCATCCTCTCAGACCTTCTACTATGGCATATAAACTGGCAGGCTCCTGTCAGACCTCTATGGCAAGCAGCTGCTTGAGGTTTTTTTTATTTTTTAAATAAAAAATAAATACCCCCCTTAAGCAGCTGCTTGCCACAGAGGTCTGACAGGAGCCTGTCAGTTTATATGCCAGAGAAAGAAGGTCCGTGAGGATGGCAGACCTCAGCAGAAAAACAACACAAACATCCATGCCTTATCCGGGGCTCGAACCCTGGTCAAAGCCAGTCAGAAAAATTGACCTCTAAAGTTAATTAAAACTTATTAAACACTTTGATACAATACTTATTACTAAGTGTGTATTTTAGAACTTTCTGTAAGGAATTCGTTCCCTATTCATCAGTGGGGCGGGAGTGGCTCAGTCGGTAGCGCGCCAGGTTCGTAATCTGTAGTTCCCAGGTTCGAGTCCCAGCTGAATCAGCGTTGAGATTTATCTCCGCAAAATTCCCCGCCTTGCCCACGGTCAGTAGGAGACACCGATGGGCTTGGAAAGGCCGCTGTCCGTCGGATGGGACGTTAAGCCGTAGCCCCGTTAAGACCTGTGCACGTTAAAGAACACGCTGGATGGCCTTGACGGGAGGCTACCATCTGTCTCCCAACAGCTGTTCCAGTGGGTCCCCTCCCCCAACCTTCTCTGAGCCTTCGGGGTCCATGTGACCTAGCCATTTAGCCTATGGTGTGCAAAAAAGTGCCGCTCAGAGGTAAAACAACCCAATTCTAGTCATCAGTTTTGTATAAGTTTCGTAAGGTTGGCTTTGCTGTTTTTAAATATTCAAACTTCCATAATTCATTAAATACTGAACAAATATTGCAGAGTACTAATATTGTAGAGTACTCATTAAATATTGAACGAATATTGTAGAAAACCGAGATACTGATATATTTTATTGAGATCTTTGTCTGCTAATCAGTTTTCATGACGAAAACTGTTATTTTAGAAGTTATAGAGTTTCGATATTAATTTACCATTGACATAACAGAGGGTTGTTTCTTAATTTATGGAAATTAGCGTAGTTTCGATCAGCATATTTTATAATTAATTTTGTTTCGTTAAGCCTTTCACATTGGAGTTGCTGTATACGGTTTAAGTATTTTTTTAGATATTAAATAGAGAGCATTCTGAATTAATAGAACGTGTTCACGAGATTTATATGGCAACAAGTTTAATCTGTTTTAAATGTAGATACTGTGAATTTTTGATATGAGTTTTAAATGTTTTTAATTTTACTCAAATATTTTTAATTCGTGACCTACTATGTTAATCCCTGCATGATATCGATTTGGACATAATTTCTGAAATAAGATGTCTTGAGTCTTCTTATTTCTCAGATTTATTATCAATTATCATATAATATATCCAATATCATTGGTATATATCTATGGCGTATTAAACGGGCAAGCAGCTGCTTGAGGGGTAATTTTATAAACTTTATAGTCCAATACTGATCAAAGATACCTGGGTTTGAGCCCCGGGTAAGGCATGGATGTTTGTGTGGCTTTCTGCTGAGGACCCGCCATCCTCACAGACCTTCTACTAAGGCATATAAACTAACAAGCTCCTGTCAAACCTATGTCAAGCAGCTGCTTGAGGGGATATTTATTATAGTCCAAGGTGTACAACGTATTATATTTAAGTATAGTAATGGAAATAATGAAACAGCTGTTCACAGAATTCCCAACCTACTCTGAGACCTTTGTGTTAGTTAGTTAAATCTGCGTTTATTTGGGAAAGTTTAGATCTGTTAAACCCTCTATTCCTAAAATCTTTGTATTCTTGTAACCTGACCATTTAACCAGTTCGTACACAAAAGGAGAATTCAGAAGTGAAACAACTCGACTAGACGAAAAGTAAAATATGATTGTGTAGAAAATTCATATACTGAGTTTAAATACTATTTCTCTTAGAAAACCGTACGTCTCTTCGATGTTGAAATAGATACCCACGGATCAATCATAAAATGTTCCTGCTACTAGAAATGACGGAGCTTTGCATTTAATTGCATTAAAACACACACGACCTATTTGGGTAAAAAAGATCATTTATAAAGACTCTAAAACTTTTTATTTCTTTAACCAAAACAAAAAAAAATATATACAGACTTAAAATATATATTTGATTGGCTTTAATAATATTGACAATGTTGAAATTATTATTCGGTTTTTCTGTATATTTATTAAATATATATTTCTTTCTTGACTCACTTTTTACAATTGCTAAATTAAATATAAATGAATAATGATGTGCAGCCGTCCCGTGGCTGAGTGGTTAGCGCGCTTGGCTACTGATCTACGGGACCTGGGTTCGAGCCCCGGGTAAGGCATGGATGTTCGTGTTGTTTTCTGCTGAGGTCCTGCCATCCTTCAGATCTTCTACTGTGGCATATAAACTGACAGGCTCCTGTCAGACCTCTGTGGCAAGCAGCTGCTTGAGGGGGTATTTTTAATTTTAATTTATATAATATAAATGAAATATTAATATAAATAAGTCGTCCCTTGGATGGTTGCTAATCAAAGGGACCCGAGCTCGACCTCTGGTCAAGGCAGGATTTTTTTTTGTCTTTTTGCTGAAGGCTTTCATTACGGATCTCCATGATGTGTTATGCTGACAGCCCCTGTCAGACATCTATGGCACGCCTCTGTTTGAAGCGTAATTAATTTTTAGTGTGCATACATGTGGATCATAATTCTTATGGTTTTGGAAATTACACATATTCTGTGAGGGGCGGGGGTGGCTCAGTCGGTAGCGCGCCAGGTTCGTAATCTGTAGTTCCCAGGTTCGAGTCCCAGCTGGGTCAGCGTTGAGATTTATCTCCGCAAAATTCCCCGCCCTGCCCACGGTCAGTAGGGAACACCGATGGGCTTGGAAAGGCCGCCGTCCGTCGGATGGGACGTTAAGCCGTGGCCCCGTGTGCGGGAGAGCCATACCCTGTGCACGTTAAAGAACACGCTGGATGGCCTCGACGGGAGGCTACCATCTGTCTCCCAAGAGCTGTTCCAGTGGGTCCCCTCTCCCAACCTTATCTGAGCCTTCGGGGTCCATGTGACCTGGCCATTTAGTCCATGGTGTGCAAAAAAGTGCCGCTCAGAGGTAAAACAACCCAACTCTATAACTGTATTTTATTTTTCCCAGCTTTTGAGAATTTATAAATTTTAAATATATTTTCTATAAACGTTATTACCACATTAGATCTTCTCGCTAAAAGGAATTAATTGGTTACAGAATAAAATTTCGTTAAACAAAATTTTTTATATTTATATAATATATATATATATAAAAAATAGCCGTCCCGTGGCCGAGTGGTTAGCACGCTTGGCTACTGATCTAAGGGACCTGGGTTCGAGCCCCGGATTTAGGCTATGGATGTGTGTGTCGTTTTTCTGCTGAGGTCCTGCCATCCTCTCAGATCTCCTACTGTGGCATATAAACTGACAGGCTCCTGTCAGACCTCTGTGGCAAGCAGCTGCTTGAGGGGGTATTTATTTTATTTTTTTTATATAATATATTTATATAATTCTTAATATATTATAGCATAATATCGGAGGCCGAAATCTGTGAAAGAAGATAATAATATTAAAAACATTGTAAATATATTAAAAACATAATTTATAGATGAATATCTGTTGTGAATTTAAATAAATTAGACGGAATATTTTGCATAGAAATAATATTGAAGAAAAACTAGCATTGCATATGTTATTGTATGCAAGCAGTAAAATTATCGCCCAGTACCTGAAAATTTTGATTATTTTTATTTCAACCCGATTTAAACACGAGGTTGAGAAATAATGGATTATTATTTTTTTTTCGACCAGATTTCAATAAGAATTTTAAGGAGAAAATTTTTCTCCGATGATTAGCCCAGGAATTGAGTTTTTTTTAACCCCGAAAACGTTGTACCTTATTTCTAAATCCCATCTTCAAAATTTCGGTGCTCTTTTCTACAACGACATTCAGGATCTTCTTAATTCCGATGATTATCCTGATATGGTCGGGTGGTTAGCGTGCTTAGCTACAAATCAAGGAGGGATAGACATTGATATTTCTTTTGTTTTCTTTATCCTGAAGTCTCTCCTTCCTAATGATCTTTTCTATAGTGTATTATATCTACAGGCTCCTGTCAGACCTCTATGGGAAGCAACTGCTTGAGGGGCACTCTATTTTTCTTATGTAATTCTGACGAATTTCTTGGGGCGGGGGTGGCTCAGTCGGTAGCGCGCCAGGCTCGTAATCTGTAGTTCCCAGGTTCGAGTCCCAGCTGGGTCAGCGTTGAGATTTATCTCCGCAAAATTCCCCGCCCTTCCCACGGTCAGTAGGGGACATCGATGGGCTTGGAAAGGCCGCCGTCCGTCGGATGGGACGTTAAGCCGTGGCCCCGTGTGCGGGAGAGCCATACCCTGTGCACGTTAAAGAACACGCTGGATGGCCTTGACGGGAGGCTACCATCTGTCTCCCAACAGCTGTTCCAGTGGGTCCCCTCCCCCAACCTTCTCTGAGCCTTCGGGGTCCATGTGACCTGGCCATTTAGCCCATGGTATGCAAAAAAGTGTCGCTCAGAGGTAAAACAACCCAATCCAACTGACGAATTTCTACTGTACCAAGTTTTGGGATACTTGAGATCATTCTGCATCGAAACAGAAAGGTGATTTGGTCATCAAAAAGTAACCTTACACTCTATCTACTTAAGTAGGCTTAAATCTTATTAAGAAAACAAGCTAGAAAGAAATTATGAATATAAATTTATCTAAAGAAAGAAAACTCTTCGTTTCCAGCTGTAGACCGGGAAGATCAATAGTGACGTCACTTATTGAGAAGAAGCATGCAGTACCTTTCTACTCGCATAATCAACGAGATCTAAGTCTGTTCGTCAGGTGTTACACAGCTTCATGATGAGCAGACATTGCAAATCGTCGCTTGGGTCAGCATCAGCAACAGTGTATAGTGAGGCATTGTTTCACAAGTCTAACCGCGCTGCACCGGATGGAACCATGCCACCTACAACAGATGCTATCCTCACCTATTCCGGTACACTGACCGGAGATGGTTAGGAGAGATTGTTGCTTTTGCGTATACGCAGATAAATCGTGGACCCTGATCCCGATTTAGACTCTTCTCGACTGCTTCTGCTATCTGAAGTCCACCATTAACTTCCTTCTTTCCCTCCCCTCCCCCCAACGTTCTTCTAAAATCTTGATTATCCTCCCTATCCTTCTACAGCCATCCCCCTCAACACAGATAACGAGTACGAGTAGTTAACGCCCTTGGTTTGCTACGGCCTCTGCAGTAATTTGGCCCTGTCTTCTTGACCCAAAGCTCAGCAAGTAACGATGCTCTATTGTATATGAGGCGGCCACCTGCTAAGGGGCTGTCCCTTAAACAGGTTGTCAATGGCACAAGTGCCAGTTGGGCACAAAATACACGGTTATCCTAGTTTGTGTTTGGTTGTGACAGTGGAGGCTCTGCTCTCTGGAAGCCTGTGCGACCATGTGACCCCCTGCCGTGTAGTCCACCCTCAGAAGACAATGTGCGGCCATAACAATTTATCACGCAGACCCCTAGCGACGGGGACTGGGGACGTGTGTAGCAACCTCCTGCTGGTCCGGGAATGTGGGACTTGTCAGAAACGGACCCGCTGGAATCTCCCGAGTCGAGAAATGCTGGGTCTCTCTCTGACCTCTGTCTGCAACAAGGACTGTCGTCGAAAGCGTAAATAAATTTCCCAACAAGTTATAGAAGAAAATTAAACGGCTTCTCTGCCTGAAAGAAAAACAGTGTAAGGCATGGAGAAACATATATCATTAAGGATATTTATGTGGAGCTTAAACGTGTTGTGCAAGTCAGGAATACGATTTAAAATGGATCGAGAATATTGTTTAAATTGAAATGGGCGGTGTTGTTTTTATTTCTATTTGTGTGTGGCGAAATTCCTGTTCTGATAGCTAACCTAATGAATAATACAAACGGTTATTTTTTATTCGTTTCACGTGTTTTAGCAGTCCGATAGAAGAAATCAGGGGGTGATGAGATTTAAATAATCTGTTTTTTTTTTTCTCATCGATCATCGAAGACATGAGATGAGAATATCGAAGATATAATATGTGAATAAATGGATCGGAGAAGTTCAACGCTGACTGGCATAGTTATAACTCAAATCTAGGAACTGTAGCTTATGAGCCTGGCACCTTACCGAATGAGTCCCTCGCCCACCTCCACGTTTTAATAAATAAATACCCACTCAAGCAGCTGCTTGCCACAGAGGTCTGACAGGAGCCTGTCAGTTTATATGCCATAGTAGAAGGTCTGTGAGGATAGCAGGACCTCTGCAGAAAAACTACACAAACGTTCATGCCTTGTCCGGGGCTCGAACCCAGGTCCCTTAGATCAGCAGCCAATAAACCCCTAAATATTGCGGGAAGATATAGGATAGCTGAATATTTACGATATACGAAGTAAAAAGTTGCTTCTCGAAGTGTAAATACAAGTGAACGTTTAATGTTTTTGAGCAAAAGTTTCTTCAAAAAATAAACCAATTGGACCTGCGAAAAACTACAGGTACAGAAAGACAATAGAAACATCCATATTATGGGGCGGGGGTGGCTCAGTCGGTAGCGCGCCAGGCTCGTAATCTGTAGTTCCTAGGTTCGATTCCCAGCTGGGTCAGCGTTGAGATTTATCTCCGCAAAATTCCCCGCCCTGCCCACGGTCAGTAGGGGGACACCGATGGGCTTGGAAAGACCGCCGTCCGTCGGATGGGACGTTAAGCCGTGGCCCCGCGTGCGGGAGAGCCATACCCTGTGTACGTTAAAGAACATGCTGGATGGCCTTGACGGGAGGCTACCATCTGTCTCCCAACAGCTGTTCCAGTGGGTCTCCTCCCCAAACCTTCTCTGAGCCTTCGGGGGTCCTTGTGACCTGGCCATTTAGCCCATGGTGTGCAAAAAATTGCCGCTCAGAGGTAAAACAACCCAACGTTAAAGAACACATTGGATGGCCTTGACGGGAGGCTACCATCTGTTTCCCAACAGCTGTTCCAGTGGGTCTCCTCCCCTAACCTTCTCTGAGCCTTCGGGGTTCATGTGACCTGGCCATTTAGCCCATGGTGTGCAAAAGAGTGCCGCTCAGAGGTAAAACAACCCAACCCAACATCCATATCTTTTCAAAGGGTACAACTGACAGATTGATAGCGAAATTAGGGAAGACTATCAAAAGTCGATACTTCTATATCAAAAGCAACAACCAGTTTGAGCAGAAAGAAAGAGAAAAATATACAAATTGGTTTACCTAAATAAGGGCTCCAGTATGACACAATCATTTGAAAGAGAAATGCACTATTCATGACAAAGGATAAAAGCAAATACGATAATAATAATCGTAACGAGAACAAATGTCATTAAGCCGAGTGTGTAACGAATATTCTAATAATACTTAGCATAACGGAAACATCATTTCTACCCGTTACAAATATCTGAATCTTCGACTTTTTCTTTTGTCTGTGTGTTGCATCTTTCTCTCTGTGTACCGAAGACAAAAAAACTCTATAATTAACCAAAAGAAAGATGAGGGAGCTTATTTGATTTCGATGAAATTGAAGCTGAATTTCGAGGCATGTAATCAAAGATGTAGAAGAAAGGAAGTAAAAAAATAATAATTGCAAAGACTAGATAAAAGAAGTCTCCGTAATAAACGGGCACATTCCATGTTTACAGAAGATAATCAACTAACGTAGGGCGGCTAGAGACAGCAGCACCAGCCATCTGCAAGGACAGAGCGCTGTTGCCTAGGTAACCAGAGCTGCACGAGATTGCCGAATCAACCGTGTTCTTTCTGATACAGTAGGTGGGGTTCATCTAATGAAACAGTGAAGAAACAAAATGGAATACACACGGATCGTCTAATTACATTTACTGTTTTAGGGTAAGGTAGTGTAGGGATGGGTTGTATGGAGTGTTCCATATTTTTGCCCTTCACGATGGGAATAAAAATGCGATTTTCACTCGTTATTATTCGCTTGAGGCTGAAATCTGAGAAAAGCTACGAAAGATCTATTCATCTGCATTATGAATACCAAGAGATTTATGAGAAGTGATGTGTGTTTGTTTGTAGGTGTGTTGTGTATTGGGGCATTATATAAATGATTAATTGGGTGGTAATTAATATTTGTGAGTGATGAATTTTAAATAATTTGCAGTGCGATTACTTTAAGTATCTTTTTAACTGTGAAAAGAATATGTCGGGTAGATTTTCAGGGACTATAAAATTCGGTTAAATTTTCAGAGGTTGGAAAAGCTTTTGGTTCAGTTTTTTTCTGGAGTCCAGAAAATTTAACTCAAAGCAAGTGTGTGCGTTATTTTCATGTTTTTACCCCTTCAGACACTATGCACTACAGCGTAGAAAGTCTACGAAGATGTATATTCTTCGTAGACTTTCTACGCTGTAAAGCAGATTTAGATGGTTATAATATTGACACTGAATCATTTTTAGTATTGTAGATGCTAAAAATACTATTTTTTATGAGAGGGGTGGTGGTTGGCTCAGTCAATAGCGCGCCAGGCTCGTAATCTGCAGTTCCCAGGTTCGAGTTCTTGGTCGAGATTTATCTCCGCAAAACTCCCCGCCTTGCCCTCGCTCAGTAGGGGACACCAATGGGTTTGGAAAGGTCAGTTATCGGGGGTTATATTACGGGATATTTTACGGGTTATATACGGGTATTACTAAAGGTTATATTACGGGAAAGCGATACCCTGTGCACGGTAAAGAACACGCTGGATGGCCTTGACGGGAGGCTATCATCTGTCTCCCAACAGCTTTTCAGTGGGTCCCTTCCCCCAACCTTCTCTGAGCTTTCGGGGTCCTTGTGACCTAGCCATTTAACCCATGGTGTGCAAAAAAGTGCCGCTCACTGGTAAAACACCCTACCATGTGCCTGTTAAAGAACAAGCTGGACGCTTTGTCGAAAGGCTTCCATCTGTTTACTAACAACTGTCCAGTGGGTCTCCTTTACCGAGTCTTCGTGACCTGAGGGGCGGGGGTGGCTCAGTCGGTAGCGCGCCAGGCTCGTAATCTGTAGTTCCCAGGTTCGAGTCCCAGCTGGGTCAGCGTTGAGATTTATCTCCGCAAAATTCCCCGCCCTGCCCACGGTCAGTAGGGGACACCGATGGGCTTGGAAAGGCCGCCGTCCGTCGGATGGGACGTTAAGCCGTGGCCCCGTGTGCGAGAGAGTCATACCCTGTGCACGTTAAAGAACACGCTGGATGGCCTTGACGGGAGGCTACCATCTGTCTCCCAACAGCTGTTCCAGTGGGTCCCCTCCCCCAACCTTCTCTGAGCCTTCGGGGTCCATGTGACCTGGCCATTTAGCCCATGGTGTGCAAAAAAGTGCCGCTCAGAGGTACAACAACCCAACCCAACCCTTCGTGACCTGGCCGTTTAACCGCTGTGTGCAAAAGAAAAAAATGCCACTCAGAGGTAAAACAACCCACTCCTCTGAGGTAAGCAGTTGCTTGAGAGGTTATTTATTGAAACTCAGAAACTCTAAAAATACTGAATGAATATTTCTGAAACTCGAAATAGGTGAGATGTAATAATAATTATACAAAAGACGATAGGGTGGGTTGTTTTACCTCTGAGCAATACTTTTTTTGCACACAGTGAGCTAAACGGCCAGGTCATAATGACCCCGAGGCTCAGAGAACTTTGGAGGAAGGAGGCATCTTGAACAGCTGTTAGGAAACAGTAGTAACCTCCTACGATGCCTTATAGCATATTCGTTGAAGTGCATAGCTCTCCTGCACTTATTGTCACGACGTAAAGTCTATTTTGACGGTAGGCAACCTTTCTATGCTAATCGTGTTCTCATCTAGAATAGAGCTGCAGTTAGCGGAGAAAATCTTAACATAGAGTAATTGGGACTCGAATTTGGGAATTGCAGTTTATGAGCCTGGCACACTACGCAAAGAAAAGAAATATAAATAAATAAATAAATGCCTCCTCGAGTAGCTGCTTGTTACAGCGGCCTGACAGGAGCATGTCAGTTTATATGCCATAGTAGAAAATCCGTGAGGATGGCGGTACCTCAGCAAAAACACAACACAAATATCCATAGCCTTACATGGTGCTCGAACCCGGTTCCCTTTGATCAGTAGCCAAGGGTACTAACCACTTAGCCAGGGGATGGATCACTCAACGAAACTATGTACAAAATCTACTTCATCTGTTTCAAACAAAAATTTAAATAGCAAATTCAAACTACACATTGTGTTACAACAACCCACTGGACAGCCAACTTACAACCCACTGGACAGTTGTTAGCAAACAGATGGAAGCCTTTCGACAAAGCCTTCAGCTTGTTCTTTAATAGGCACTTTTTTTGCACGCAATGAGCTAAGTGGCCAGGTCACAAGGACTCCGAAGAGGTTCAGAGAAGGTTGGGGGAGGGGACCCACTGGAAAGCTGTTGGGAGACAGATGGTAGCCTCCCGTCAAGGCCATCCAGCGTGTTCTTTTTACCGTGCACAGGGTATCGCTATACAGTACGCTGAACCACGATAACTGACCTTTCCAAGCCCATTGGTGTCCCCTATTGTGCGAGGGCAAGGCGGGGAGTTTTGCGGAGATAAATCTCGACCAGGAACTCGAACCTGGGAACTGTAGATTACGAGCCTGGCGCGCTATTGACTTAGCCAACCACCACCCCTCTCATAAAAGATAGTATTTATAGCATCTACAATACTAAAAATGATTTATTGTCAATATTATAACCATTTAAATCTGCTTTACAGAGTAAACAGTAATATGTATTGTAATGTGCAGTGTCTGAAGGGGTAAAAACATGAAAATATACGCACACACTTGCTTTGAGTTAAATTTTGCAACAGTGAACCCTATCTCAATGCTAGCTTATATTTATCGAGATCACAAGTACTCAAAATTTCGTCTAAATTTGCATAATCGTGCGTGTCTTCCGTCGTTATTCGATAATGAGACACACTCATAAAAGCGTCCAAGTCGATGCATTGAAGTTTTCACAATTCATCAAGGACACGATACGGTAAGTTGGTTTTACTATCAGTGATCATAGTCAAAGGAATGTTAATAACAGCGAAATCCTTTACGCAGTGACTAGAAAGACACCCCAAATTCTGTGAGTAACGGCAATTTGTGATTTCTTCACAAAATCAGTATAATTTATAGTAGTAGCATAAATGACAGAATTCTCGAGCCCCTTTTACTGTGCCAGAACTATGTTCCATGGGGAAAAGTTATGAGGGATGAGGTAAAAAGTATGTTTCTTGTGGTTTTTGTGAAAATATGTGTGAAAATTAGAAAAAAAACCGGGGTGTTTTTTGGCATGTGAAAACTGTCATTTATGCTACTACTATTAATGAGGCTATTAATATCCAGGAGTCGATGAGAGCGTTGGGTTGTTTTACCTCTGAGCGGCACTTTTTTGCACACCATGGGCTAAATGGCCAGGTCACATGGACCCCGAACGCTCAGAGAAGGTTGGGGGAGGGGACCCATTGGAACAGCTGTTGGAAGACAGATGGTCAAGGCCATCCAGCGTGTTCTTTAACGTGCACAGGGTATGGCTCTCCCGCACACGTGGCCACGGCTTAACGTCCCATCCGACGGACGGCGGCCTTTCCAAGCCCATCGGTGTCCCCTACTGTCCGTGGGCAGGGCGGGGAATTTTGCGGAGATAAATCTCAACGCTGACCCAGCTGGGACTCGAACCTGGGAACTACAGATTACGAGCCTGGCGCGCTACCGACTGAGCCACCCCCGCCCCATGAGAGCGTTATATTGGCGTCCACGAGAGATGTAATCGATAGTGAGCGTGTCACATAGGTGTCCATAAGAGTATTTATATTAGGATCAGTTGTCGGCGTTTGCCAGACAAAAGAGTATTTGACAGTAGCATGGCTATATTAAAAAATGTTTTACATTCAGTTTTCATCGATAAGATAAAGTGTTGTAAAAAAATCATAAACATATAAAAATGAAAATTCCTCTGAGGCATTCTTACGATATTCATCATGAAACGTAAATCCTAAAATATATTTCTGCATGTTTTTTCGTTTGCCATAAACGTTTCTATTATATTTCTTCGCAATCTGCCAGGTGACATTTTTTGCTGTATATTTACCGTTTTGCTTCAGCTGGATATTTCTTTGAATTTATTTTTTATTCTTAAGGATGCTTTTAAAGGATCTCTTTAAATCCCCGATAACCTCCATTTTCTATTTCATATCCGAGCTTACCGAGCGTAAATTTTGAAGCATAAAAAAAAATATTTTTTTTCTCTTCCACAATAAAAAAAATAAGTTGTGTCATGGCTCCTCAGTGTAAATAAAGAATGCTCGTTACATTGTACAAAAAAAAATGCAAGAACTGGAAACTGGTTAAAAAAATTCGCGATTCATGTGGAGCTGTTTTCGCCGACATTTTGTTTTGCATTTAGATTGTTGAGTTTGACTTCATATTTGTTTGATGGGTGGAAAACAATGGTTGGAGTATTAATGATAACATTTTGAAACATTTCGTTTAGACTATTGTCCTTGCCTTTCACAAGTTGAAATCTGTATCACTTGTAGGCAATATGAATGTTTACCAGTGACCTGTAGGGTTGGGTGAGTGGAGGCAGTGTCTGTCTCAGTCCAATTGCACGCAAGATTTGTAATGTGATTATGTCCAAGCGTCAGTACAACAACTCATCTCTGAGCTATTGGGGGCGGGGGTGGCTCAGTCGGTAGCGCGCCAGGGTCGTAATCTGCAGTTCCCATTTCGAGTCCCAGCTGGGTCATCGTTGAGATTTATCTCCGTAAAATTCCCAGCCCTGCCCACTGTCAGTAATGGACACCGATGGACTTGTAAAGGCCGTCGTCCGTAGGATGGGACGTTAAGCCGTGGTCCCTTGTGCGGGAGAGCCATACCCTGTGCACGTTAAAGAACACGCTGGATGGCCTTGACGGGAGGCTACCATCTGTCTCCCAACAGCTGTTCCAGTGGGTTACCTCCTTCAACCTTCTCTGAGCCTTCGGGGTCCTTGTGACCTGGCCATTTAGCCCATGGTGTCAAAAAAGTGCCGCTGAGGGGTAAACCAGCCAACCCCAATCTTCTCTGAGCCTTCAGGGTTCTTGTGATCTGGCCATTTAGCCAATTGTGTGCAAAACAAATCCCATTCAGAAGTAAAACAACCAACTGCAATCAGCAGCCAAGCACACTAACAACACGGCCTCCTGGAAGTCTTAGACGACCAATGTAGGTTTAATAAATATCTATAATCTACAAACTAAAATCTGTATTAGGAAATATAAACTTAACATTTCTTTCTTAACGTAAAGGTTTTGTGATCTCTTAATTCGCTCATTATTGCAAAATAAAAATAAATTCCAACACCAGTTTCAGAAATGACTTAGTTGCAAATTAAGTATCTCGTCGAAAATAAAATGTCCGTTTTTCGAGTAAACGAAAATCTGTGCTCTTTAAGCAACAATTTTATCTCGGCTTTCTCTAATGGAAGAGAAGACGCCATGATGGATCTGTCACGTCAGACTGGGAGTGAAACTTGTGTCCCTTTGAAGTCGGTCGCTTATCGGCACTGTCCAGATTGCTGAACCCTGTTATCACACGACGGGAACCAACACCTGCACGTAGTAAGACATCGTGGTGTACGTTACGGGTCTATCAACATGGCGGCATTCGAGAATGAATAGACGCTAGTGATGTTATGTATACAAATGCATAAACAACATTCTTTAAATCGATCAGATCAACGCGCACGGTTTATAACTACAAGGATAAATCTTGTACTTTTATCCCTTACGTTAGTTGGTAACTAATTATGGTCGAACGGGATGTTATCAGAAGTCCATAATGTGGAAGTTTTCTCACTCTATCAATATACATTATTGGTAAGGAAATAATTTTTAAGTAGCAATATAAAATAGTTTATTTTCCAACAAATTTGATTTACAGACGAACGACGTTGAGTCATTTAAATCTGTGGAGTTAGGGACAATTTTATTCAGAACTTTTAAATTCTACATTTTCTCGTCTCGAAAGATTCTCGCAAAAGAATTTTCATCAAAATCAAATTTCTGTCTCAATGACAGAAGAACATTGGCATTCAACACTAAAGTACTACTGGTTTTGAAGTTAATTTTACTAAATTCGCAACAAGTATTAAAAACAACATGATTCTCATTAATATTTTTAGATGAAATATGTTTTTTATTTGTGCGTATGCAAGAAATTTTTGGTGTTTTTATTTATTTATTCAAATACTATTTTTATTTGAGATATAATCACAAAAAAGTACATGTAGTTTTGTAATAATAAATCGACATATAAATGCCGATTTATTACACAGCCTTCATTTTTGTGCATATTTTCTCTTCCGAATCCTTCAAGTACGGCCAGCTTACAAATTCCAAACTTCTAATGTGGCTCTCGTTAACGTAAAGTTACCTATGAGTAAAGACTTAATATATATACATCGTTATGCTTGGCTTGTTTTACCTCTGAGCGGCACTTTTTTGCACACCATGGGCTAAATGGCCAGGCCACATGGACCCCGAAGGCTCAGAGAAGGTTGGGGGAGGGGACCCACTAGAACAGCTGTTGGGAGACAGATGGCAGCCTCCCGTCAAGGCCATCCAGCGTGTTCTTTAACGTGGGACGTTAAGCCACAGCTTAACGTCCCATCTGACGGACGGCGGTCTTTCCAAGCCCATCGGTGTCCCCTACTGACCGTGGGCAGGGCGGGGAATTTTGCGGAGATAAATCAACGTTGACCCAGCTGGGACTCGAACCTGGGAACTACAGATTACGAGCCTGGCGCGCTACCGACTGAGCCACCCTCCGCCCCCACATCGTTATGCCCCAGGAGATTTATCCAGAAATGAATGAGTGATTACAAAGTTTGATTGAACAGAAAAAGTATTTCGTTTCAAATCCCAAATTAGAGTTGGGTTGTTTTACCTCTGAGTGGCACTTTTTTGCACACTATGGGCTAAATGGCCAGGTCACAAGGACCCCGAAGGCTCAGAGAAGGTTGGGGACCCACTGGAGCAGCTGTTGGGAGACGGATGGTAGCCTCCCATCAAGGCCATCCAGCGTGTTCTTTAACGTGCACAGGGTATGGCTCTCTCGCATACGGGCCACGGCTTAACGTCCTATCCGACGGACGGCGGCCTTTCCAAGCCCATCGGTGTCCCCTACTAACCGTAGGCAGGGAGTTTTGCGGAGATAAGTCTCAACGCTGACAGAGCTGGGACTCGAACCTGGGAATTGCAGATTACGAGCCTGGTGCGCTACCAACTGAGCCACCCCCGTCCCAAATTAAAGCATATGAATGTTTGTACGTGGTAATTTACATTGACAGGCCCCATGACGCAAAATCTGAAAGTATCAACTTTTGTAACCATGATGTATTCTATTTTTTCTTTGCAACGAAATACTGTAAGCATTGAAACAGCGTTATGATCCAATTACCTTCCCTGAAGTGTAACTAAGTATTGGAAAGATGAGGCAAATCCGGGTTTAACATTAGGACTAAAGAATCCAATTGCAAACAAAAGTGGCTGGATATAGAGTCCGATGACATTAAGCAATATTTTGTAGTTAGGATAGAAGAGTTAATATGTTACTAAGATTCGCATATTAGTTTGGAAAACTGCCATTTAGTGTGCGTCGTTTTGATTCCTGTAACGTTATTCTGAATTGCAGATATAATTATTGTCGATTTATCACCGATGTTAATATTTACGAAATAGTTTCTTTATTCCTTTAACGTATCTTTTTAATTGGCATCTGCCGTCCGTCAGATGGCACGTAAAGCTGTGGCTCCGTGTGCGGGATAGCCATACCTTGTGCACGTTAAAGAACAGACTGGATGGCCTTTATGGAAACCTACCATCTGTCTCCCAACAACTGTCCAGCGAGTCCCTTTCCCCAACCTTCTCTGAGCCTTCGGGGTCCTTGTGACCTGGCCATTTAGCCCATGGTGTGCAAAAAAGTACCGCTCAGAGGTAAAACAACCCAATCTATTGCATCATACTGTAGTTGATTTGCTACTTTAAACACCAGAATTTACTTTAGGAAATAAAACATTTTTGGAAATAGGGTTTTTATTAAAAGTGTAGGTATTTAAAATTTTATTTCTTAGATTAATTTTCAAAGATATAAACGTTAATTGAAAAAAATAAAATCTCTCTGACTTACGAGTCTTCTGAAAATAATCTCTTATCTGTCTTATAAATTCGACAACTATATACTATTAATTTATTCATTACTTAAGAAAAAAGTGTAACATATTATACGCAATACTATTGTTACTCATAATAAATAAAATAAATACCCCCTCAAGCAGCTGCTTGCCACAGAGGTCTGACAGGAGACTGTCAGTTTATATGCCATAGTAGAAGGTCTGAGAGGATGGCAGGCCCACAGCAGAAAAACGACACAAACAGCCATGCCTTACCCGGGGCTCGAACCCAGGTCCTTAGATTAGTAGCCAAGCGCGCTAACCACTCCCCCAAAAATGATTTAATTAAAAATTGAATTCAGGTATAATAAAATAAGTATTAATTTCTACGTAGTGTACAGAAATACATTTGCTTGTGAATAAATACTCCTAATATTTCTAAATATTAGAAACATTTATTCACAAGAAAGCGAATTTCGACCTTAAGTCTATTCTAAATAGAAATGAAAATTTTATTTATTAATTCTCGGGGAAGAAATAAATAATTGAAAATAATTTAAGAAAGATTCTCTCATCCCATTCCCTGCTTTGAAATTATCTAATTACTTACAATAATCATCAGTTCTGATGGGGATTGAAAAATAGCACAACACCTGCCATTTATCCCTATCTCAATTTGTGTACGTCCCCCGTGTCGGGTCGAGTAGTTATTACGTCCAGGGCGATCGATCTTGGGCCAGCTGATGGATGAAGTAGGATTTGTTCATAACCGTATCCTGGGCGGCATTTGGTAATGAGACTCTACCAGATCCTCCTTCGCACGTTCGACAACACAGCATCGGAGAACAACGACAGAAATCCTCCTCCATGCTTCTCTTGCATCCATCTGTCCGACTTTCTCCTCCGCATCTTTCACTCCATCCTCCTTCTCACATCACTGAAGTTTTTCTTCCCGCTCAGGTGTGTGTTAGTTCAAGTCATCCCGATGTTTACTTGGTGTGACCAAATTGTTTGCACTAAGTCGTCCTTTTTATTTTGCTTTTAACTTTCGCTGGTTTTTCTGGTTGATTCTTTATAATTCACGCAAGGGTTTCGAAATTACCGTCTTTTGGTTCTAAGGGCTTCTGATTTAAAATTTGAAGCATCACAAAACCAAATCTCTCGAGTTTTAGATTTTTTTTTTTATATTTTAAAAATAAATTTTTCATGAACGCCGAATGCCAAGATATTTGTTTAGCGATTGATATATGGACAGGTCACAAGAACCCCAAGGGCCGAGAGAAAACTAGGGGAAGAGAATTCACTAGACAGATGGTAGCCTTCCATCAAGGTCATTTAATGTGTTCCTTAAAGTGTGCAGAGTATACTCCTATACGGAACCACGGCTTAACGTTCCCATCTGACGTGTTTTCCAAGCTAATCGATTTCCCCGCCTCTGACCAAAGACGGGGTTGAGTTTAGCAGAGCTCAATCTCAACGTTGGTCCAGGTGGGGCTCGGACCTGGGAACTGTAAATTATGAGACTGGTGCGCTACCGATTGTGAAACCCCATCCTTGGTGGGAAAGGTGACGTCTATAGTGCAGGACGTTAACCCGTGGTTCGGTGTGCAAGAGAGCATACCCTGTGCACGTTAAAAACACGTTGGATGTCTTTGATGGAAGGCTACCATCTGTCTCCTATCAACAGTTCAGTGGGTCCCCTCCCACTAACCTTCTCTGAGCCTCGGGTCCTTGTGACCTTGCCATTTAGCCCATTGATTGGCATTTTTTTTTTTTCAAACAGAGGTAAATCAATCCAACCTTTTGCGTATTTTGGGAAAAGGTAGATTGTTATGATTTTGCCCCATTTTTTATGAATTTCATTAAAACCTGCTGGATTGGCTTCTGGTCTAAATGAACGATTCCCAACATTTTTGAGCCGAACTTTTTTTATTAAGTGTTATTTTCTAACGTCACTTTTCTGACTTTTCTGGAAATTAAATAATTTTTCATGTATAAAACTATTTGGAAATATATTAACCGTGTATCCAAATTTAGAGCGTTTTAATCCATGAATTCAAGAGTTTTTCTGCCGAAATAAAACACACTTAACTTTTATAATCTAAGAGGTACTCGATATTCTGTTTAATCTACTTTCGCAGAAAAAAATACCTCCTCAAGCAGCTGCTTGCCACAGAGGTCTGACAGGAGCCTGTCAGTTTATATGCCACAGTAGAAGATCTGTGAGGATGGCAGGACCTCAGCAGTAAACAACACGAACATCCATGCCTTACCCAGGTCCCGTAGATCAGTAGCCAAGCGCGCTAACCACTCTGCCACGGGGCGGCAAAACTTAAGAAAACAGCAGAAATTTCTAAAATATCCCCATTGGAAACCGCTGGTCTAAATAGAACCTATATTATCCTTAGCAAAATAGCAATCAATTTCTTTTAATATCTGTGCATTTTTATAAGCAACATTCCTAGCCCTAATTATACAATAAAATTGAGCTTTCCATAGTATATAAAATTGTTAATTCGTATGAATAGTCACTCGTATATATAATCTTAGCTTTTAGTCTGTTCAAAATAAAATTATAGTTAAACATCCCATTTTGTAAGATTCTAGAGAAATAAAGCATCGACATTAATAACATCACTTAATATTTGTCCCTTACTTTTGTTAAATTTTGATATTATTTTATAGTAACACAAAGCTTTAGAGAGCAATAACAGTTTCAAGTTATACATTTTATATTTTAAGTATATTCTTGCAATTTAAGTGATATTTCTACACCAATCATGTATAGGACGACTGTTTAAAAAAGTTTCAGTGTGTATTTTAGTTTCTTTCCGTGGCACATAGAGTAACTACATCGATGCCATTCGTAAAAGTGCTATAAATTTGCTGCAAAATGAACATCTACTAAGTGTCTCAAAGCCAAATCGGTCAGTGTCAGACTTTTAAATATAAATAAATATAATGAGCTATGATAAAAAACATATTACGTATAAGTATATCAACAAGATATTAACCAAACCCAAATTTTGTATTGAATCAAGTTAAGTATCATACTTATTTGTTTAAATTGAGTGAAAACAATAAATAATAAATACCCACCTCCAAGCAGCTGCTTGCCACAGAGGTCTGACAGGAGCCTGTCAGTTTATATGCCATAGTAGAAGGTCTGTGAGGACGGCAGGACCTCAGCAGAAAAAAAAACACCCATGCCATACCCGGGATCAGTAGCCAAGTGTATTAACTACTGGGCCACAAACGCTTAAATTTGGGAGCATATTTATTTTGGGCCGTCCTGTGGCCGAATGTATTCGCTTGCTTGGCTACTGATCAAAGGGACCTGGGTTCGAGCCCCGGGTAAGGCATAGATGTTTGTGCAGTTTTTTTCTGCTGAGGTCCCGCCATCATCACAGACCTACTATGGCGTATTGAACTGGCAGGCTCCTGTCAAACTCTGTGGCAAGCAGCTGCTTGAGGGGGTATTTTATTTATTCATTTTGGAGAAAAAAAAGGCCCAAAGCATCTCTCATTGTCAATTTCGGTTCTCCTATTACTATAGATTTCTTCTAATAACATCTTACTTTTTCGGAGCGTATAACATTATTCGCTTTCAAAATACATTATTAATTACAAACGTTTTTAAACGCAAAATTCATCCCTAATGCGAGAAACATAGTCGAGATATTACACCGTATGATTATGTGAGAATAGTTTTACCTTCTGAATCGTTATTTGTGAGAAAAGTCCATTACAATACGGACTTAACGAAAAATTAAATGCAATTCATTTACCGGAAATGAGATACTAATTTGAGTGAAAATTTCGTTGTAATAATACTCGTAAGGAAATGACACGAAAATAACTACGAGGAAATGACAGACAAAAGAACTGGCCACCTTTCGATGATAAACTGTAGGAAGTTTTATTTGGACGAAATTGATTGATTTTACTGAGTTATTTGAATTATGACCACCCCATATTAGGTCAATGGGATGCTAATCACGAAGTTCTGCAACTTTTAAAATAAGCGCTTTATGGGAAAATGTGACTGACGAAAAATTAAAGATAGGAATTAATTTTTAATTTTTATTTATTAATTTTTAACAATATTCGTTCAGTATTTCAAGAGTTAGGGAAGTCTGCACATTTAAAAAACAACAATGCTTTTGAAGTTAATGAAGTTTTTATCATCAACTGATGCTTGGATATTTATATCGTAAGTAATTCGTGAGAAATAAGTTGAACTTTCTTGTTAAGATACCACTTCCCTTGGGGCCAACAAGATAATAAACCAGTGACGATTAAGGTCATTAAAAGGCGGATGTTCAGTCGTAACATCTCCACTAGATTAATAATTTATAACATTTTGCCACATAATCCTTGTTAATAAATAATGCAAGAGACTATAAAGAAAGGAACCAATAGATCTGTTTTTCTTTGGAATCAATAGTGTTCTTTTTTACTACTATTAACTCTTCTTCCAGGACTTTTCAAATACACTATATTACAAAAAGTAACCTGGCAATTCCATGTGATGTGAATGGAAAGCCATATTCAAAGCTCCTTAACTTTTAAAATAAGGTATTTACGGAAAAATATCATAAGATGTAAATTGAAGATCTCGCTCATATCTTTCTAAATCTTAATTTTCAACAATATTCGCTTAATGTTTATAGAATTATTTCTGGTGTTGTTCTTCTGCTGAAGTCGCATTTTCCTTAACAGATCTCTATGGTGTATTATACTGAGAGGCTACTGTTATGCTATAACCTTTGTGGCAAACAGCTTGCTTGAGGGATGTTTTTTTTTTATAGAACCTGGAGAATTTAACAGCAGATGCTGCTATTACACGCTTCCTAAACATTTTTTTCCTGAAACTGATGAAAACAAAAAAATCGTTACACAAACTTCAAATATTACATTTATGTTAGTGAACGATTTGTTATAACAGTTGCGTTTTATCATTTTTAATAAATTTTCGAGATTAGCAAGTTACAGCTAAATGTTTCAGCTACCATAATATTTCAAATATTAAAGGAATATTGCTGAAAGTAGATATTTAGAGAGATTTCAGCGAGATCTTCAATTTATCTCCAGTTACATTGTTTTATAAAAAAAAGACTTAATTTCGAAACTGGTGAGTTTTGAATGTGGTGGTCCATTAACAAACATGGATTTTCCCAAGTGAATGAAATATGGTTTCCCTTCATATATGGGGCGGGGGTGGCTCAGTCGGTAGCGCGCCAGGCTCGTAATCTGTAGTTCCCAGGTTCGAGTCCCAACTGGGTCAGCGTTGAGATTTATCTCCGCAAAATTCCCCGCCCTGCCCACGGTCAGTAGGGGACACCGATGGGCTTGGAAAGGCCACCGTCCGTCGGATGGGACGTTAAGCCGTGGCCCCATGTGCGGGAGAGCCATACACTGTGCACGTTAAAGAACACGCTGGATGGCCTTGACGGGAGGCTACCATCTTTCTCCCAACAGCTGTTCCAGTGGGTCCCCTCCCCCAACCTTCTCTGAGCCTTCGGGGTCCATATGACCTGACCATTTAGCCCATGGTGTGCAAAAAAGTGCCGCTCAGAGGTAAAACAACCCAACCCTTCATATATCCGATTACGTTTCGTAATAATAATAATAAAAAAAATACCCCCTCAAGCAGCTGCTTGCCACAGAGGTCTGACAGCAGGTAATGGACAGAAAAAAGTAAACATTCCCATTTTAACTCTACGGATCGAATTTGACTCCATTAGTTCTGCAATGAGCATTTTACAGGAAAATAAGACTAGATAAAACCTCATTCAAATCTCTCTGAATCCCAATTTTGAACGCTATCTGTTTCAGTACTTTGTTGTAGAAGTTTAATTCTTATGACGCTGTCGTTCAATATTCAATCATAAGCTGTCAGTCATAAGAATTAATCTCAGAAGTCAATCGCAGAAAAGAGTATTATTTCAAACTAATGACATATATATATTTAGAATTTTTTTGCAAATAATTCTCTCAATAATTGTCAGTTTTGCATAAGTTTCTTAGGACTGACTTTGCTGCTGATAAATATTCAAGCTTCCATATCTCTTTAAATACCCAGCGAATATTGTTGAAAATCGAGATTTAGAGATATTTTAATTTATTTTGTCCGGTTAGCACGCTTGGCTTCTGATCTAAGGGACCCGGGTTCGAGCCCCGGGTAAGGCATGGTTGTGTGTATTGTTTTTCTGCCGAGGTCCTGCCGTCCTCATAGACCTTGTACTATGGCATATAAACTGAAAGGCTCCTGTCAGACCTCTGTGGCAAACAGCTGCTTGAGGGGGTATTTATTTTTTATTTATTTATTTTCCTGTAGCCGTCCCGTGGCCGAGTGGTTAGCGCGCTTGGCTACTGATCTACGGGACCTGGGTTCGAGCCCCGGGTAAGGCATGGATGTTCGTTTGTTTTCTGCTGAGGTCCTGCCATCCTCTCAGACCTTCTACTCTGGCATATAAACTGACAGGCTCCTGTCAGACCTCTGTGGCAAGCAGCTGCTTGAGGGGGTATTTATTTATTTTATTTATTTTCCTGTAAAATACTTATTGTTGAAAGTTACTGATCTTCGAATTTGACTCTCCATTAAAATTGGAATGTTTCCACGTTTGTCCATTACCTGTATAACCTGTAACAAAATCATTGACACTCGCGCCTACCTTATACAAAGAGAACTATACTCGCTAAAAGCTTTGCATATCAGAGTATTTGAGTTACCTTTATTACGCATATCTTCCTGAATTCATCGTCTTTAAAAGCTTTTAATCCCTCTGCAATAGAAGCAAAAAAAAAACAAATTGAATAAACAAATGTTGAATTTATCAGCCATAGTAATAGTTTGTGTTGCAGGTTGTTTTTAGTGCACGATTTCAAAATAAGACGTTCAACGTATTCTCTTTTGTTTATCGAAACAAGAGTCCTGGTAAATAACGAAATTGCCATCCGCAAAGTCATATCCCCATCTGCAACACTTGATCCTGTTATATTAGCTACTTAATAACTGTCAAAGTTTTACAAATGTTTGATATGTATTGAACTGATGTATATTTAAGAGTAAACGATACAATCTAATAGTTTATTAATGACCCAATAATTAACTAAATATTGCAATAGAAAAACCCATATTTCAGAAAAAAAATATACCTTATTAAAACTAGATAAAAATTTACTCGGAATATTGCAAATTCTGAGTAAAATTCGAGAACTACTTATCCTACCTACGCTTTGAAAGCCTCGATATTTGATACTTTCCAACGTCTGGCTTATCAGCACAAATATCACGACACTTAGTCACATGAGGCATGGAGCGCGCAACCAACGTAAAGGAAAAGGTTGAAGGTAGAGCGAGAGAGAAAAGTGTTTGTAAGAGGTAGCTTGAAGGGAATGATGATCACCGGTTTCGAGTCGCTTTGTTTAATGCTGCTATTGTGCCGCCAATGGCCGCAGAATGACCGTACGAGCGACCACTACAGCTTCTTTCGCCCATTGATCCACAAGCGGAGGCTAGCCAGTCGACTTGCCGATGCTACCGTTGCTCCTTCATTTCTTCCTTCGTTTTTTTATCTTCTTTCTTTTACCGTTTCTTTTTTCTTCCGTGGCTTTGACGAGCCATTCGATCGTACCGGGAATCCCCCTGTTGCTCAGCTGTTAGGCTTGTCGTCGCATTCACTACACAGCAAAGGGTTACACGGCTGGCTTCTGACATCATTTACCGCTTTAGACACGTGTACATAGCGGTGTTGGCTGTAGGTTTGGCTGGCTGATCTGTCAGAGGTGTGTGTTGTCTCTCGTTCAAACATCTGCTGGAGTTCAGACTTCTCTGTTCTATATATCATCCGTCCTTTTATAGCTCTTCCACTCACTGTTTTTTTTTCACCTTATTCCGTTTGTGTTGTTTTAGTGTCAATAAACTTAAACTGACTGCGACCCACACACAGCACACTTTTGACATTAACTGATGTCTCATCCTACTGCTCGAATGATCCAGATGAACTTCAGAATTTTTTTTTTACTTTTACCTCTGAGCGTACTGCGCACAGTTTGCTAAATAACCAGGTTTCAAAGGTGCAGAGAAGGTTTCACGAAGGGTTATTATTGGGTTGTTTTACCTCTGAGAGCGCTTTTTTTTTGCAGACAGTGGTCTGATCAGGTCAGAAGGGTTGGGTTGTTTTACCTCTGAGCGGCACTTTTTTGCACACCATGGGCTAAATGGCCAGGTCACATGGACCCCGAAGGCTCAGAGAAGGTTGGGGGAGGGGACCCACTGGAACAACTGTTGGGAGACAGATGGTAGGCTCCCGTCAAGGCCATCCAGCGTGTTCTTTAACGTGCACAGGATATGGCTCTCCCGCACACGGGGCCACGGCTTAACGTCCCATCCGATGGACGGCGGCCTTTCCAAGCCCATCGGTGTCCCCTACTGACCGTGGGCAGGGCGGGGAACAGGTCAGAAGGACGTCAAAAGCTCAGAGGAGAGACCCTCTCTGAGAAGGGAACCCACTGGACAGCATTTTGAAGACAGATGCAAGCTTCTAATCAATGCCATCCAGCGTGTTTTTTTAACATGCACAAGGTATGACTCTTCACATTTCTTTAACGTGAGCAAGGGTGAGCGTTCCAAGACTGACAGCAGCCTTTCTAAGTCCATCATTGTTCACCGAGGGATGTTGGAAATTAGCTCACGCAAGCACAGAGCGAGACTCGAACCTGGGAACTAGAAATTACGAATCTGTGAATTCATTACCTTAAAGAACACGCTGGATGACCTTGACGGGAGGCTACCATCTGTCTCCCAACAGCTGTTCCAGTGGGTTTCCTCTCTCAACCTTCTCTGAGCCTTCGGGGTCCATGTGACCTGGCCATTTAGTCCATGGTTTATAAAAAAAAAAAGTGCCGTTCAGAGGTAAAACAACCAAATCCTGCATTACCGACCGAATCAACCCCTTCCCTGACAAAATATATTTGTTCAGTTAGAATTGAAGACGCATCAAATTGGCGCAGTGTTTCTAGTACCTTCTCCCAACACATACAACATAAAAAGCCTTCCGATAATTTCTTCTCACAATTCCTACTGATTAAATTCTTTGTGATGTCCTCGTTCTCAGCTTCTCTAGGGATTTCTAAATTGCAATGATTATTATTCTGATGCTGTTGATAAAGATTGAATGTGCCTAGTTTGTGCGAATGTAACTTAAGCATCCATCAGCCAGAAATCAATCCTGTGAAGTCCTCCTCCTTTTTACGGCTGTCATTCCACGCACCGGCCATCCTTCACCGTCTTCGGTGCTCAGACACCATTCCAGACCCCCCAGGTGATCCGGGACACGGCAGGTAGTCTCGTAGGACTCATTGCACGTGCACAAGAGCAAGGAATGGCTTGTCACACCCACCATTCCTCTACCGTGCCAAGGTCACTGTCGGAATGACCATACCTGTGCTAGTCTCATTAACAGTTAGAGGACAGTGTGATTTTGTGCTGCCCCTGTTTCTCATTGGCTGCAACTTAGTGACAGTTGTCATTCAAAGCCACTAATGATGCTATGGAAATTTGTCTTGTTCTTTTTTTTCGCTTCGGCTTCTTGTCGAACTAATGATATTTATACTCGGCTCGTTTTGGGGAATGGGTTGTCCAGTTTTGTTCTTTGTTAAGCTGCACAGTTTTAATTAGGTTTAGTTTTCTTACTGCGATTTTTTCCCCCTTCTTTAATCTAGACAATCTAATTTGCGTCGTTTACGTAATGCTCTTTGTAATTCGTTTGAAAATCTGTCTCCAAACTTTCTTTTCACCCAGTCTCACACTAACCATAATTAGTTCGTAAGTATGATAATTGCAAAAAGAATACAGTGTGTCTAATAAGTTGTATTTTACCTTTGTAAACAATTGTCTACGATTTGCTTCAAGTACCAGTCGCTGTTTCGTGATTTTTTTTTTTGTCCCCGCTAATTATTCTTTTTCCTAGATGGGAAAGAGGATATAGATGGACTTGAAAAGTATGTCATCCAGTAGATCATATATTAAGCTGTGGTTCCGTGTGCATGCTAAAAAGCACGCTGGATGACCTTGACGGGAGGCTTATATGTTTTCCCCCAACAGCCATCCAGTAGATTCGATTTGTCTACCAAGCTCTGAGTCATATATTGGAAAAAACCGCAACTTTTTTTGAAATTTTAAGTTTGAGTTATTTTACCACTGAGCGGCACTTTTTTCGCATGCGTAATATTTCATGCATGTTTTTTGCATGTGTAATATTTCGGTAGGGCAATACTGCCCTACCGAAATTATTTAATTTAGAGAATTTCAAGCCACAAGGGCTCAGAGCTTGAAAGGGGTCTCATTGGGTATCTGTTGGGGGAAAAGATGAAGTCCTCCTTAAAGGCCATCATCCAGCATGTTCTTTCTTACACGGTATGGTTATCTTATACACGGTGCAATGCTTAACTAGTCATCCGACGGACGGCATCCTTTTCAAGCCCGTCCTTGTAAGTTTTCTTAGGAAAAACCGTAAAAATATAATTTAAAATATTAGGTATTGCACTCAAATCTACGCAAGTTTTTGAACTGTTATTCGTTCACTAATTGAGAACAGTCCACGTAAAGGAGTGTGCTGTACCTCGCGCACGTTAATAAACAATCTGGATGTTTTTAAGAGCTTAACGTTTTCTCCGAGTTGATTTTCTTCCATCTTGCTTAGTAGCTTGTGACTTAGAAAAATCAGTGGTTTTCGTCTTTAGCCGTCCCGTGGCCGAGTGGTTAGCACGCAAAGGTTAGTGATCAAAGGACCTGGGTTCGAGCCCCAGGTAAGGATGGATGTTGGTGTTGTTTTTCTGCTGAGGTCCTGCCATCCTCACAGACCTACTCTAATGGCATATAAACTGACAGGCTTCTGTCAGACCTCTGTGGCAAGCAGCTGCTTGAGTGAGTATTTATTTATTTTTTTCATCTTTTATGGTTAAGGAACTATTCGATGATCTCATCATGATCTACTGCGACCGTTTGGTGATGTAGTACGACTGTTTGGTGATGAAGTACCACCATTTTAGTGACGTAGCACGATCGTTCGATTAATGGAATTATTCAATATTATTAGGATTCTAAAGAAAAGGGTATGTACTACGGTCCTGGAAGAGAAGTATCAACTTCACACAAACTCCTACCATTAACAAGAAGACTAGACAAGATGGAATTAAACGGTGAGATTGTAAGCAGGAAATTATCCAAAACCTAAAACAAGTGGTGCAAAATATAGTTTGATTTCGTCTCATTACACACTTAACTATTAACAAAGACAAGAAAGTTCTTTGGAAAAGCCTCAGGTTAAATATAGTAAGATATGTATCCCACCCACATCTGCTTTTGAGCAAACACAAATATAAATGGATTTGTTACTGGATATGTTCTAATGTATAAGTATTCATATTGAGGAAAATCACGGCTGACAAAATAGACAAGAGCGACATCATTTTCCAGCTTAGCTTTAATTAATCGACTTGGAGCTGCTGTTTAAATTGTACGTGCGTAGCGGATCCGTGATTGGCAATTGCCATAGAAAGCTCTAGGTTTATGCCTTTGCAATTGCGCTGCATCGCAAATTGATTGGAGTTCTTAATGGAGACGAACAGGTGTCGCCTACGTAAGCAATTCCATGAGCAGTGCGATATCACTAAGAAGACACGTGGCACATTTTTGTCATTGCTGTTCGAGTGGGATGTCATTTGTATTATTAGAGACCGTGGATTTGAATACATGTAACTATAGGTAAGTTTTAATACTTGTGTTCATTAACATTTAGAACTCTGTCTTGCCTATTACTGCTACATTTATATACTCGTGTGTGTATATATATACACAAGGAAGTGCATAATAAAGGAATATATTATATATATAATTACTTTTATTTTGGGTTAGGCTGTACAGAAAAGCACTTATCTCAGTTGATAGGATAAATCTCTTAGAGTTTAAGAACCAAATGCATCAAAGCATAGACTGCCCAGCCCAATTCTCTCTGAGAAAGAGGAGAGATAGAATTGGTAATGTCGCCGTCATTAGATGTAAACGTAAGACAGTGGTTCCGTTTACAGGCTCATCCTTCGTAGGTTAAAATAATGTCCTGAATGACTTTGACGTGGTGGTGGATCCCATTTACCTCTAACAGCCTTGGATCATTTCTCTCTACGCTGGGGGCGGGGTGGCTCAGTCGGTAGCGCGCCAGGCTCATAATCTGTATTCCGAGGTTCGAGTCCCAGCTGGGTCAGCGTTGAGATTTATCTCCCCAAAACTCCCTGCCTACGGTCAATTAGGGGACACCGATGGGCTTGGAAAGGCCACCGTCCGTCGAATGGGGCATTAAGTCGTGTGCGAGAGAGCCATATCCTGTGCATGTTAAAGAATACGCTGGATGGCCTTGATGGGAGACTACCATATTTTCCCTAACACTCTCCAGTGGGTCACCTTCCCTTAACCTTCCCTGAGCCTTCGGGGTCTTTATGACCTGGCCATTTAGCCCATTGTGTGCAAAAAGGTGTCCCTCAAGTAAACCCCCATTAGACTCAACCCCCCCCCCCCCCTCAAACTCAACGTTAATGAAACTGCAAAGGAACTGGTGTGTATTAATATAGTGTATCGAGACTACATAACACTGACTTTGTCGAAAAGGCTGTTTTACATTCTATGGGTGTTTGCGTCGAATGACTGATACCTAAAGGTCCAACGAAAACGTTTTCCGTTTCAAGAAGAGAAATTTGGAATGAAAGAGGTTTTAGGGAGGTGAATGTCTTGAAAGAATTAGCTTGCACACAAGGAGAGAGAGAAAAGATTCTGAAATATTCCATATCGCTCGTTTGCTTTATTCAACTGGAATCAAGTCATAAAGTATTGCGTGCTGTTGTGCACATGAATTTCTTGTCATTTGGAGAACAAGTTCGTGTGCTTTCTCAAGCGTATATTTTTCCTGATACGTTCAAGTTTCACCTGTTCAAATCAACAAAGTTAAAATGAACAGGGACATATAAAATCAGAGAACGTTTTAAATTTTTTTTAAATAAGAGAACGTTATTAAAATTTTTCACGTTGAAAACCGAATTCCTATAATTTTTGTTTTGGTTCTTACATATTTATTGCCTCATGCATATATACTTTTTTTGTTCTTAACTCGAGATATCCATATGTCAGTCTTAGAATATACTTTATTTTCCCTTTCTAGTCGCTTTCTTTTAAGTCGATTTCCCACCGTGGTGCGTTTCGACATAACAAGTTCCAGTCTGTCTCTCTCGGGAGTTTCTTTCCCGGTTCCTCTGTGGATTTTTTCCCCGTCTCTCTGTGATCGGTGCTTTTAGTAAAAAGCGATACTTTTATATCCATAATGATCTAAATGGCTAGGTTTTATCTCTAAAAAGGTAGGTCACAACAAACCAAGTGCTCAGAGCTGGTAGGGAAAGAGCATCCCTTATACATCTTACAACAGAGATAGAATCCTTCCGTAACCTGTCCAATTTGTTCGTTAATGAGCACAGAGTATACTCTTTTAGACACAGGCCATTTCTTGATGCTCTATCAGACGGAAGGCGGTCTTTTTAAGCCCTTCTATTTATTATCCTGTTTGGAGTGGCAAAAAGTGTAACTCCACCTCCGAAAATTCTTTCAGATTTATCCTATAAATAATTATCATTTCTTTATTATTAGATTTACAATATGATTTTTGGGACAAGGCTGGTTCAAACGGTAGTGCGCCAGGCTCGTAATTTGCAGTTCCCAGGTTAGAATCCCACCTGGGCCAGGGTTGAGATTTATCTCCGCTTGACCCCCTCCCCCCTAACCCTACCCTCAGTCAGATAAGAGACACCGATGAGCTCAAAAAGGCGGACTGGATCTTAAGCCTTGGCCCCGTGTGAGGGAGAGCCATACCCTATGCAGGTTCAGAACACGCTGGATAACCTCGACGAGAAGCTACCACCTGTCTCCTAACAGCTTCCAGTGGGTCTCCTCCCCCTTGCCTTCACTGGACCCTCGGAGTCCTTGAGACCTCGCCATTTAACCCATTGTGTGCAAAAAAAAGTGCCGCTCGGAGGCAAAACATCCAACAAGTAAAACTTATATAGTGTTTCGAAAAAGAAGAGTCTAAACCCTCCTACAAATTTTCGCTTATCTTGCACCTATCTCTAAAAAGGTAAGTGATGGGAAACCTTGTCCGTGATTGGGAAGTGACAGGAACAGACGTTTAACCAAACACAATGACAGGAAGTAACATAATGGTCAAGTTGAGCCGATTGTTCCGGTGTCTTGAACTTTCGCTTGACAACGCCGGAAATTTTCGTGAAGCAATTGATGTATTTTCACATACTAAAGTGTGACGTGTACTGTTGATATTTCCAAATAATACATTAGGTTTTGTCATACTGGTGAGAATCGAGGACGTCAAAAATAAAAAAAAAAATTTGTGCAGTGCTGGTTTATAAAGGAATTATTACATTGAGGGGTCATTTAATTATGACCATTCCATGTCATGTCAATATGATTTTTAAAATAAGTGTTTTATGAGAAAATGTGACTAGGGAAAATTAAATATCTGAATCAATTCCCTCTAAATATCGATTTTTCAATACTGATCTAAGGGACCTGGGTTCGAGCCCCAGGTAAGGCATGGATGTATGTGTCGTTTTTCTGCTGAGATCCTGCCATTCTCAAAGACCATCTACTATTACATATAAACTGACAGGCTCCTTTCAGGCCTCTGTGGCAAGCAGCTGCTTGAGGGGGTATTTATTTTTTTTATTCCTTCAGTATTTAAAGAGTTATCGAAGTTTGAATATTTCATAACGTCAGTGCTAACTAAAAGAACTTATCCTTTGACGCTCTAAATAGAACGAAAATAAGATATTATTTCAAAACCGTTTCATAAACAATTAACATATTTTAAAATTGTGTGTAACTAATTCGGTCAATATTCTTTTGTTTTTTGATAAATTAGTAGTTAATACATTAATTGATAACACTGTGATATATATAGCTTAATTAAAATACGGATAGGTTTAAGAAAAATTTCTGTTGATATAAAATATTTATATATATTATTAGTATGCAATATTTATATAATGATTAAATCTTACTCATGTTTGGCTTTATCCTTGGATGGATAGGGAACCCACTGGATAGCTGTTAAGAGACAGATTGAAGCCTTCCATTAAGGCTGTCCAGCATGTCCTTTCCTTGGAGTCTTTAAGACCTGAGTTATTTTACTTCTGAATGGCACATTTTGCACACAATGGCCAGGTAGCAAGGGTCTCAAGGGCTCAAAGAAGGTTGGGTGAAGACCCTTTGTACAGGTGTTAGGAGACAGATGGAAGCTTCCCTTCAAATCTATCCAACGTGTTCTTTAACGTGCTCAGGATAGGCTCTCATGCACACGGGTCTACGGCTCTACATCCCGCCGACGGACAGCGGCTTTTACAAGCTCGTGTTCACTTTATCACAGAAAGACAAGGTGTAGCGGAGATAAATCTTATAACGTAGACACAGGTGGTTATCTAACCTGGGAACTGCAGATTACGAATCTCACACGCTACCGACTGAGCTAATACCCGCTCGTTTAAAACCTGGCCATTAAGTTTAAGAGGTAAAGAACCCAACCTTCATTTTTACTCAAGGTGGAAAATTATTATTATATTTTTCATTTGTATTTAAATGATGAAATTCTGCATATACGTTATGTTTCAATTTATATAAAGTTAGCCGTCCCGTGGCCGAGTGGTTAGCGCGCTTGGCTACTGATCAACGGGACCTGGGTTCGAGCCCCGGGTAAGGCATGGATGTTCGTGTTGTTTTCTGCTGCGGTCCTGCCATCCTCTCAGATCTACTGTGGCATATAAACTGACAGGCTCCTGTCAGACCTCTGTGGCAAGCAGCTGCTTGAGGGGGTATTTATTTTTTTATTTATACTTTATATTTCACAAAATATACAGTTATGGTGCACTCCAATGCGATACTGACTGAATAAGAAATTGACTAGAAAACAGAGGTTCCAATCAAGTTTCCCTTAATCCCTTATATATTTTTCTTAGATACAATTCTTGCGCATTAAGAGATTTGTTACAATCCATTTGTCCATATATGCAAAATAAATATATACCTCCTCAAGCAGCTGCTTGCCACAGAGGTCTGATGGGAACCTTTCGATTTATACGCCATAATAGGAAGCCAGTGAAGGTCGCGGGACCTCGGCAGAAAAACGACACAAACATCCATGCCTTACCCAACGTTAATTAAAAATATTTTAGGCCGAAAAAATTAAATCTATATAACTATTATTAATATGGGTTCTATAGCTCTTAATTAAAATTTAGTAGTATAATTTCTTTGGGGAGATCTATAAACTGAAGCCAATTAACAGAAAATGTAAATTAATTATTAGTCTTTAAAGTGCCCGAAAAGGTTTTAGTTTCTTAAAATTAGGCTCAAGTAGAGATAGATGATATGTAACATCACAGTATATTACAAAAAGTTTCTCAACACTTCCATGTTTTGCAAGTGAAAAGTCATATTCAGAGACCCCTAACTTTGAAAATAAGTTTTTTTACGGAAAAATCTCTTGAGATAGATAAGATCTTTAATTTTCCTAATTCTCTATTTCCGATAATAAGTCTGTAAATATTTAAAGAATATTAAGTTGAAAAGATTTAACAGCAAACGCTTCTGTTGTACTCGTCGTAAAGATTTTCAAAATCAATTGAAATAATCGTTACAAAAGCTTCTAAATTTGCATTTATTTCAAAAAGCGGTTTGTTGTAATAATGTGTTTTCAGTATGCTTTTGAAGTTAAATGGTTAGGATCAGTGACGTTGATTTTAAATACTTCAGGCTACATAACTCTTTAAATATTATACAAATATGTAGAAAAATGAGAATAAGAAAGATCTGAGTGTGAATTTATCCCTAGTAATATTTTTGCGTAAAAAAGTTAATTTTCAAAGTTAGCTCTGAATATGACTTTCAATTCACATAAAGAAAACTTTTTCTAATATAGTATATATCTGTTAGTCCAAATATAAGTTGTTTTTCTGCTGAAAAATGTTAAAAAAATTACCGTGGCCACAACTGCATGCATTGTGAGAACCCTGACATTTAAAGCTATAATAGCCTTTATAACTATTCAAAACTAAACTTTTAAAATCTCTAATGACTTTTCTACGTTTACAGTGCAAAACGGTTAACACAAACGCCTGGGATCAATTGGATTGCTTTATCTCTGAGCGGCACTTTTTTGCACACAACGGGCTAAATGACCAGACCACAAGGGCTCAGAGGCTGTGCGACGGGACCCACTGGACAGATGCTTGGATAAAGATTGTAGTCTCCCATCAAGGCCATCAAGCGTGTTCTTTAAAGTGCATAAAGTATGGCTATCCACACACGAGCCATGGCTTAACGTCCCATCCGACGGACGGAGGTCTTTCCAAGCCCATCGGTGTCCCCTACTGACCGAGGGCAGGGCTGGGAGCTTTGCGGGAAAAAAATCTCAACGCTGGCCCAGCTAGGACTCGAATCTGGGAACTACAGATTGTGAGCCTTGCGTGAAAGTATTAAATTTGAGTTAACGCTATATTTATGAATTCATTGTTGATTCCTAATGCTATGTATACCTTAGGCCGTATTTTGAAAGTGAAAATCGACAAAGATTAAATGGAACCTTTATTGGTTAAAAGATCTTGGATATGAACCCGTCCAGCCTTCATTATTAATGTTATTCCGGATCAAGGATTAAACAAGGTCGACAATCTCAAAAGAGGCAGGAAACTACCATCATAATCGGCAGACAAAATTATTAACCTAGCATCCTAAGTGTAGAATCTAAAAATCACAAAAAATTTTAATGAATTTAATTCGTCAGAAATAGAAAATTTTCGGGTTAAGCGATTTTTTTTTTTCGTGTTATCCGTTTCGCGTTAAAGGGCTATTTTCACGTGGAAACATTACTGTCTCTGGAACGGACCAAACTTGAATTTCGCATTAACCGATATTTCGTCTTATCCGTTTTCGACTGTAACCAAATAATCCTCACTAGAAACCTATTTGATTTCATGCTTCATTCTCTCAAAGATTAGAAAAAAAAAAATCTCTGAATGGCTACTGGAGGATGGAGATCTAAAATCGTTACCATGGTGAAAAGCACAGGTCTCTCTTGTGACCTCTTTCCCACGTCAGACTCGATGTCATTTCCGTTTGCGGTGGTGTAATCCTATTCTAAAACGTCACGTGGTCGAAATTCCATATGTCGCGATGTCATGTTTATGAAGCTAATAGAGGCATCTTAATGTTGCCGTTCGACAAGTTGTTTGACGTAGGAGAATCGTTCTGTCATCATTGGCCCTTCTTCTTGGTCAAGACAAAAGCTCTCGTGAGGGAAAACAAACGGCTATTGAAAGTCTTAGACTGTGTGAACTAGGACTTGTGGGTCGCTAATTTAGCGTGATTGCTTCGGCTTTTATCCATTATTTCCTATTTTCCCCTCAGTTTTTCAGTCTCTCTCTCTGTCTTGCAATGCAAAATGGGAATTTTTCGAGATTCGAAGTCTAATTTCGCTTTGTTCTGAAGTTCATATCTTTTGTGGAAGGGTAAAGTGTCAGTTTTTTTTTTAAAACGTGATCGCTTTGAGTGCAATTTATTTTTATTATTCCAATTTCGAAATCATAATTCCTGATAATCTATGAAGTAGGGCTTGTATTCGATTTAGTGGGTTGTTTTACATCTGACTTCCTTTTTTTACACACAATGGGTTAAATGGTCAGGTTACAAGGACTTCGAGAAGGTTGAGGGATTGGGGATCCACTGGACGGCTCTTAGGAGACAGAGAGAAGCATCTAGTCAGGAAAATAATTTATGCAGAAAAGAATCGAAATGGCTACTTATTCACTTAAAATTCATAAAAGTGATGCCTTTTAAAAAAAAAAAAACTGCTGAAGGATTAAAATTTTAGCTCTGAAAAAAAATCGTCATTTTGTCGTCTGTCTATCCGCCTTGCATTTCATTTTTGCTTTTAAAAATAAATGAAAAAATCTTTTTTTGTTTGTTTGGATAGATATTGACTAGGCATTAGGATTCTCGCTTTTTAAATCTCACAACTATTTCAATAGTATCTTCTCGCTGTGGATAATTTTGGAAAATTCTCATGTTGGAAACGAATATTGCAAACGATCTGCTTATGGCAGAAATTTTGCTGGTGGATTCTGCTCAAGTGATTTACTTTAACACCTATTTTGCTCTGTAACACCAGTATGAATGGAAAAACGCATTTTGGGTGGGGGTGGCTCAATCAGTAACGTGCCAGGTTTATAATCTGCAGTACACATGTTCGAGTCGTAACTGTCCCAGCGTTGAGATTTATTTCCGCAAAAATCCTCGCCCTGCCATTGGTCAGTAGAGGAACCAATGGACTCTGAAAGTTCGCCGTCTGTCGGATGTGACCCATGAAAAAGCCATGGCCATTTTCCGGTAGAGCCATACCCTGTGCACGTTAAAAAAACACGCTGGATAACCATAACAGGAGGATACCATCTGGCTCCTAACAGCTGTCCAGTGGGTCCTTGTGACCTGGTTTTTTACTCGATTGTGTGCAAAAATGTGTCGTCAAAATAATACAATCCAACCTTATATCGTTTCCGTAAAACGCAGATGTTACAAGTATTACAGCTGCTATAAAAACCTTTTGCAAGAAAATTTTTTTATAAATTATTTCGTGCAATGAAATTAAAAACTTCAGATAATTCCCTATGAGAAACTCTGCATAGACTACGAGGATGACTAAAACGATTACAAATTATTAAATGTATTGGTCCAATCAAGAGCGTTGTCCCCATATGGTGTTTTTCTTTTGTTATTACTTTACCCCGCCCGTTACGGTACAGATGACAAGGATGCGCCTCGCTAGGAACCGCGAACTCGTATCTGCAGACATGTAATCGCCTTGAATGCTTGCCATCATGTCTCCTGCAAATCTGTGATATATGGCCTTTTTCTCCGAATGAGTCGAAATTACGGCAAATTTAAAGGAGCCGTCACCGGAAAAGAATCCACTTTTCGTTCAATGGTCGTTAATACCTCAAACAGGTTTAGTATTGGGACGACAAAAAAAAAACTAGCAGTTGTTTCGGAACTTGTTTTTGTCTTAACAGTTGTATTGTTTTACCTCTGAGGGGTGAGATGTTTTGCCCATAATAGGGGAGATCACAAGGACCCCAAGGTGTCGGAGAAAGTAGGGGCAGGGTTGGGTTGTTTTGCCTCTGAGCGGCACTTTTTTGCACACCATGGGTTAAATGACCAAGTTACAAGGACCCCGAAGGCTCAGAGAAGGTTGGGAGAGGGGACCCATTGAAACAGCTGTTGAGAGATAGATGGTAGCATCCCGTCAAGGCCATCCAGCGTGTTCTTTAACGTTGGGTTGTTTTACCTCTGAGAGGCCCTTTTCTGCACACCATGGGCTAAATGGCCAGGTCACAAGGACCCCGAAGGCTCAGAGAAAATTGCGGGAGGGGACCCACTGGATCAGATGATAGCCTCCCTTAAAGGCCATCCAGCGTGTTCTTTAACGTGCACAGCTACGGCTCTCCCACACACGGTACCACGTCTTAACGTTCCATCCGATGGACGGCGGCCTATTTTAAGCCCATCGGTGTCTCCTACTGACCGTGGGCAGGCGGGGAGTTTTGTGGAGATAAATCTCAACGTGACCCAGCTGGGACTCGAACATGGGAAGTACAGATTACGAGCCTGGCGCGCTACTTTACCTCTGAATGGTCAGATGTTTTGTCCATAATAGGCCAGATCACAAGGACCCGAAGGTGTCAGTGAAAGTAGGGGCAGGGAATCCACTGGATAATTGTTAGGAGACAGATGGTAGCATCCTGTGAAACGCTGTTCTGGTGCCCTTAATTTGCACAGGGAACACGGGCCACGGCTTTATGTTTCATCTGACGGACGGTGTTCTATTTCAATTCAATCGGTGTTCTATTTCTGACTGAGAGAAGAATGGGGATTTATCGGAGATAAATTTAAACACTAACACAGGTAGGACTTGAACCTGCGAACTACAGATTACGAGCCTGGAGGGAATTGGTTCATCCGGTAGCGCGCAAGGATTGTAATCTGCAGTTCTCAAGTCCGCGTCTCACCTGGGCCGGTGTTGCCGATGGGCTTGGAAAGGCCGCCGTCCGTCGGATGGGACGTTAAGCCGTGGCCCCGTGTGCGGGAGAGCCATACCCTGTGCACGTTAAAGAACACGCTGGATGGCCTTGACGGGAGGCTACCATCTGTCTCCCAACAGCTGTTCCAGTGGGTCCCCTCCCCCAACCTTCTCTGAGCCTTCGGGGTCCATGTGACCTGGCCATTTAGCCCATGGTGTGCAAAAAAGTGCCTCTCAGAGGTAAAACAACCCAACCCTGGGCCGGTGTTGAGATTTTTTCCCGCAAACACCCATCCTGACCTCGATGAGAAAGGGAACACCGATGCGCTTGGAAAGGCCGCGGTCTGTCCGATGGAACATTAAGCTGTGGCTCCGTGTGCGAGAGAGCCATACCCTGTGAACGTAACAGAACACACTGGATAGCCTTCACGGGAGGTTCCCATATGTTCCTTAAGAGCTCTCCAATAGGTCCTCTTACCCCCAACCTTCTCTGAAACCTTGGAGTCTTTGTGACATGGTCATTTAGCCCAATATATACGAAAAAGTGCCGCTGAGAGATAAACAACCCAAAGAGCCTGATGTGCTACCAACAGAGCCAACAGTCCGTCCTTTAAGAGAGTAGAGGATACTTCGTTTGTAGACAAAAAACCTAAACCGTATATTTTTCATTAGTTTTTTTTTTTTTCCCAAAATAAAGTAGGAGAGCTAATGCCGAATTCCGATTTTTTTTCTTGTTTTTTAATACATTAGTTTTCAATTACGTTAAAGGTAAAGAAGGAATCTTTTCAAGTGTATTGAGACATATCCCATTCCAAACTCTCTAATTTTAGAAAAAAATATCGTTAGAGATAAAAAATCTTTTTCAAATACTTTAAACGAATATTGTTGAAAAAAATTCGAGATTTAACCTTTAAAGAGTTATCGAAGCTGGAACATTTAACAACACACGCCACTGTTATGATAATTCTAAACATTTAATATCGAATAAAATCGAAATCATTTTTACACAAACTCTTGAAAGTATTTAACAATCACAAATGATTTGTTAGAAAAGTTACCATGTTCTTTGTGCTTCAGTTAACTTCTGAAGTAAACCTGGTGTCAAATGTTTCACCTTCCATAACGTTCCATAACGTTCCATAACGTTTTAAATATATGAACAAATATTGTTCAAAAATCAATATTTGGATAAATTTGACTCGGATTCCTAATTTGTTTTCAGTGACATTTTTTCTATGAGAGCTTCTTTTGAAATTAGGGAGTTGTCAGCTGACAACTATCCAGTGGATCCCCTTCCCCCAAGCTTCTCTCAGCCCTTGGGGTCCTTGTGATCTAGGACTATAGCCAATTGTGTGCCAAAAACGTGACTCAATAGTAAAAAAAATAAATACCCCCTCAAGCAGCTGCTTGCCACAGAGGTCTGACAGGAGCCTGTCACTTTATATGCCATAGTAGTAGATCTGAGAGGATGGCAGGACCTCAGCAGAAAAACGACACACACATCAATGCCTAATCCGGGGCTCGAACCCAGGTCCCTTAGATCAGTAGCCAAGCGTGCTAACCACTCGGCCACGGGACGGCTTCAATAAATAGTAATACATCCCAATTTATTATAAGAAGCGTAACTAATTTTTCTTTTAAACGACAAGTAGTTTTTGGCCTGACTATAATTTCTATTAAACAGAAAATGACTGTGGTTAATACCGAAATATACCAAAAATATTTAACGTGATCGGAAAATGAAAATAAATTACGAGATCAACAAAGGTGCAAAATGCTCACCATGATTCATTATTGTAAAATATATTGAATTTCAGCATCTCGAAAATGACTACAAGAAGCTGAGTAATATTGCCTAAATCCTCGAAGCGCTGAAGGGGTTGGGGCAGTTATTGACTGTACGCATGACCTAAGTCTTCAGCTTCTCACAGCAGAAGAAACCACGTACATACAAACACACCAATGAACACACACAAGCATAACTCCCTGGCGATCTAAATATGTCATGGTTGCCATGGAAACCAGCACTCTTTTTACAGATAATTGTATCTGGCTAATGGGCGCGCCGGGCAAAGGATTCTGGGATGTTGTAACCATCGGGCCCCACCACACGGAGGAGGAAGCCTCCTTCTAAACCTTGAACCGCTGGTGTTTTTATACACCGAACTCTTTATCTTAGAACTCTTTTGGTGAAGATGGTCTCATTAGGGCTGCAATGATTCTTAGGTCGAGCTCATCCTCAAGGGGGTGTTATGAGCAAAAGAGAGAGGATAAAAAGATAACCATTACCAAGAAAGGTAGAGAAGGAAGGGAAAGCAACCATTGTCTCATTAGGAAAGGATTTGCGCCAGTCGTATATCATCCATGTTCCTCTCAGCTTCTTACGAGTTATTTGCTCGTAAACTATTTGTTCTGTGAAGTTTGTTGTTTAGGTAAATATTTCTGTTATTTTTGCAGAAAAAATGGCATTTTCGTTCTTCGTATGGACTAAATGGCCAGGTTGCAAGGCCTACAAGAGCACAGAGATGAGTAAAAGATGAGAAAAGGCTACCATCTTTCTCCAAATAACTATCTTCAAGACCATCTAGGTTGTTTTTAAACATGCACAGAGCAGGATTTCTCGCAAATGCGAGTTGGCTAAGTCGGTAACGTGCCAAGCTCGTAATTTGCAGTTCCCAGCAGATTACGAGCTTGATAAATTCGAATCCCATCTGAACTAGCTTTGAGATTTAGTATCCTCTCCATGTTCCCACTCTGCCCTCTGTCAGAACGGGGACAGATGGGATTCAAAACGCAGCCATCCGTACGATGGCACGTTAAGCAGTGTAAGAACAATACCCTCTGCATGTTAAAGAACACGCTGTAATGCCCCTGCGGGAGGCTTCCGTGTCTTCTAACAGCTAACCAGTGGTCAGTAAAAGATCAGTATCACGGAAAAAGGGGTAACCAGCGTCGCAAAAGCAGTCAATATCACGGAAAAAGGCAACCAGTGTCAAGAAAAACCCTTTATAGAATTGTAACCATTGTATCCTACGAATAAATGTTTAATACTCGCATAAACTTTAAACTTTAGACAGAACAATTTATTGGGTCGATTCTTAAACTTGTTTTTTTGTAGAAATTTCATTTTTTAAAACTTTTATGCATTATTTATTTTCTTCGATTTACTCCGGTTGCAAGAGACAGCTGGTTGCTTAAATTCCGGACAACCGGGACTTGTAGGATTATAATTCTCCTACAACGAAAACATCTGTTAGAAAGTGAACACTCTTTGATATTGGATCTAGCTCCCCTTTGAAAGCTGCAAGAAATCATTTGGGCCCTGGCTTTCCACCTATCTGACGTCACTATTTTTTAGTTTTTTTCCCCCCAACACAACTCCGCAGTTCTAATGTTATATCGAGAGTACACTTTCCGAGCTAGTTGAAGTAAAGTGCAGTTCAGCCTGACCTTCTTCCTGATTTTCCCCCTACTGCCTACCTGTTGTTGCTTCTTGAAAGTTGTTCAAGAGTATAATTTTATTTCTAGCTGAAGTCCTCGCCTAATGGCCAACCTTCCTCAAGGAGACGGATAAGGTGATTGATAGAGTTTGACGTATAAAAAGTAAAGCACTTCTAGAATTATATACAAATAATAACTTTTCTTTTTAAACTTTACAATTGCATTTATTCTTGTTGCGTTTAGGGAATCGGCGGATGTTTTTAGTATGGACTGCGGAAGAAAGTAAAGGAAAATAATATCACTGTGAAATTCGAGATTGAGCAAGGAACTAAAGCTGCGTTTGGAAACAGGAATTAGTTTATTCGTTCAAATGTGTTTCTGTAGCTATTTTTGAAAGTCCAAACTTCCAACTTGCTTTCATTTTTGTTTTCCCATTCTGAGAGTGTCTTTGTGTTTCATTCTGTATTCCAACCATTAGTTTTTATTTCCATCGCTGATGATAAGCCACAGTAAAAGGTTAGAAAAAACTGTATGTGATACTTTTTTTTGTTGTTGGTTCTGATTAGAGAGTTTTTAGAATTTGTTGAGAGAAAATTGAAAACAATAGAAAATCTGTTTGTCTTGTTTCAAACTTGTATTCGACTGATCGTTCCCAAGGAAGATTCTTTTCACCAGAAAAGAAAACGTTTACCTATACAAAGAACCTAACCATAAGAAATTTCCGATAGGTAGCCGAACTATCTAAGTAGACCTAATGACTAGAAAGGACTGAAATTGCTTTAAACACTGCTCAAGTTGAGATACATTCCTTTGAGTGTGGCGGAGGTTGGTCCAGTCGGTAGCTCGCTAGGCTAGTAATCTGGAATTCCCAGGTTCGAATCCACTTGACCTGAATCAGCGTTGAGGTTTACCTCTACTAACCCCCCCTCCCCCTCCTCCCACTCTGCTCTGTCAAAAAGGGAACACCGATGGGCTTGGTAAGTCCGTCGGATGGGATGTTATACCTTGTTAAAGAACACACTAGACGGGTAAAAAAAATATCCCCTCAAGCAGCTGCTTGCCACAGAAGACGGGAACAACCATCCGGAGGGCCGCAAATGACGCCCTTAAAAATAATTTTTGATAAATTTGATAAAATTTATCAAAATTATTAAATTTTTATAAAATTGACGGGAAGGTATAGCTGTCAGTTGATCCCGTTTTCGACCTTTTATGAGCCTTTGTGACCTGGCCATTTGACCCACTAACTGCAAAAAAAAAAGGTCCGTTCAGGGGTAAAACAACTCAATTCTCAGCTACACACATGGGCGCTGGAAGGGGAGGGCAAAGATGGGCAGTTGCTTCGCCCCATCTCTGCAAAAAATTATTCAAAATTGGCGAAAATCATCATAATTATTATGCGAAGTACTAAAAATGTTCTTACAGTTGTCAGTAAAGTTTAGTGCAATTACTATTGCTTTAGTTCCAACTTGTTTTTATTAACTTTTAAAGTTATCAAAATTATATAAGTTGGCATTGTTGCTACACTAAATATTCCAATTTCCGTAATTCTTTATATAAATATAAATAAAAATAAATACCCCCTCAAGCAGCTGCTTGCCACAGAGGTCTGACAGGAGCCTGTCAGTTAATATGCCATAATAGGTCTGTGAGGATGGCAGGACCTCAGCAGAAAACAACACGAACATCCATGCCTAAGATCCGGGGCTCGAACCCAGGTCCCTTAGATCAGTAACCAAGCGTGCTAACCACTCGGCCACCGAACGAATATTGCAAAATATCGATATTGAACTGGATTTGATTGAGATCTTTAAATTATTTTGAGTCACATTTTTTGACAAAAAGCTTACTTAAGAAGTTACTGAATTCTGTACCTGAGTTACTATTCACATAAACATGGAACTGCACCTAATAAAGTGGTCAGAGTTGAGTTTTCTTTCAAAATCAGTTTTACAAATTAAATATAACTTCAATAACTCTTTAAATACTGAACGAATATTATTAAGAAATCGAGATTTAGATGGCATTGATTAAGATGGATTTAATTATCACCAGTCAGTCCAAACTGTCCGTAAGATAACGTAGAAAAAAATGTCTTAAAGCAGACATCATTTTGACCATTTTTCTGTCTACAACACTCCCTACCGAAATGTTTACAGAATTTCCATGTAATGTTGGAAAATTTTGAAACTCTGGAACTTCTAAAATATGTATTTAATGGGAAAAGTGACTGAAGATAAATTATAGATCATAAATCTATTTAAATTTCAACATTTGTTTAGTATTTAATGAGTTATGGAAGCTAGAACATTTCACAATAGTAATGCGTCGTAAGAATTTACCTCAGAAATTAATTAAAACTTAAATGGTTTGAAATAATTTATAAATAAAAATTTTAGATGTTTGTGTAATGATTATATGGTTTTTTACACAATAGTGAATGAATTTTGTAGACAAAGATGAGTTACCGTTAAATATTCCAGCTTCGTAACTCTTTAAATCCTGAACGAATACTGTTAAAAATTATTTATGATCTCTAATTTTTCTTCGGTCTCACTTCCCCATTAAATACACGTTTTAGAAATTAGATTTCTGTCGACATAACATGGAGATTATCTAGTATTTCGTTAAGACAGTGTATTAATGCGTTTGCTCCCAAATCAACTATATTCGGAACTGAAGAGAAACTAAAAACGCCGAAATCTTTTAATGCTTTAGGAATATTCAGTAGGAGCTTTTAGGTGTTATTGATCACATTCGTAGAATGAAACTTCTCTGCACACAAACACAAGGGAAACGAGGGCAGGGAAGAAAGGAAGAGAGAGGTGAGAAGGTTCAAAACCAGAGAACAAGGGGAGATTTAGAGGCGGCCAGGGAGAAACGACGCATGAAGCCACTAATCACACCCTGAAGCCAATGCCGACCAGTTTTGCCAAAGGTGCTAAGAACCATATGAGCGCTGACCCTTATTTCCATTTTTCCCTTTTCTTCTTTCTCTCTCTGCACGTGTTTACACCGAGACTGGGTTGGTTTCAGCTGACGTCGAGGCGAGACCTATACACCTGGACGGGGGTGAACCATACTGACCTCCCTCTTGTCACAGGAGGCTTCAAGTGCTGCTGCTGCTACCTGCCTGTTCCAAGCCCCCACAGATTTGACAAGTCGGGTCGGTCCTCTGCAATGTTTTCCCCCTTCCCCGTGGTTATAGGGAGAAAGGGAGGTGGAGAGGTAAATTGTGAACTGACGTTCCCACGACCATAATGTTCCTTCCTTTCACTGAGTTCCCCCCCATCTTTTCTCATTCTCTTTATCACCCCTGCTGCTATAGACCTGGCTGGTTACCGGTTCCCCGGAATAATGCTTGCTGGTCGATTCTATCTGTGAATGAACCCTAGGCGGATCAGGTTAAAAAAATAAGCCGAAATTTTGCATGTAATTTTCAAGTTTAATGCTTGCTTTAAGGGCGTCATTGCAAAAAGAAGTCTTTACGTTTTTATACATTTGTATTAAAAAAAATTGACATATAGGTTCTGTTACTTTGTCACCAGAATTGTACACTATTGCTGAAAATTAAGATAGACATAAGATTTAAAAATATATCTAGTACGATATTCCATTTTTTTTTTAGAAAACTAACAGCTTTATTTATAAGTTTGTATATACTCGTACATAAAATAACCATTAAGCCTTATGGTTCGTCAGGGTTTGTATCAAATCTATAACTGGTTAATTAAAAAACATTTAAATTGAAATATACAAAGGATCACGGATTAGATTAACACCACACTGTAACTTACGCACAACAAAATTGCTAACTAATGTACGAAGACATAATTTCCCAATTTATTGAATAATAAAACAGCACATAATACAGATTACATCATTACCAATTATTCATTTGATTAATAATTTTATAATAATTATTAATTTAAATAATTACTGGACCAATTGGATTTTTAAATTTTTGCTTAGTGACAGAGTGGTTAGAGTGCTTGGCTACTGATCAACGGGACCTAGGTTCGAACCCTGGTAGGGCTGTGGTGGATGTTTGTGTTGTCTTTCTGCTGAGGTCTCCACATCCTCAGACTTCTACTGTGGCGTATTAAACTAGCAGGCTCCTGTTAGACTTCTGTGGCAAGCAGCTGCTTGAGGGGATATTTTTTTTAACCCAGTATTTCTCAAACAGTGGGTGGCGACCTTCCGTAGGCTCGCAAAGCTCTGATGGTTTCGTATTTGCTAGTATTTTAGTGAAATTCTGTTTTGAAAATACCTAGGTCCTACATTGTAGAGAAGAGGTGGCATAATTTTACCTACAGTTCTAGGGGGTCGCAGTGTCCAAAAGTTTGAAAACTCTTGGCATAAATAAAATAACTCCCCATATTGGTATTTAACACATCAGTGCTTTATCAATAATTATTCTGACATCTTGGTTTGAGTTGGGTTGTTTGGGTTGTTTTACCTCTGAGCGGCACTTTTTTGCACACCATGGGCTAGATGGCCAGGTCACATGGACCCCGAAGGCTCAGAGAAGGTTGGGGGAGGGGACCCACTGGAACAGCTGTTGGGAGACAGATGGTAGCCTCCCGTCAAGGCCATCCAGCGTGTTCTTTAACGTGCACAGGGTATGACTATCCCGCACACGGGGCCACGGCTTAACGTCCCATCCGACGGACGGCGGCCTTTCCAAGCCCATCGGTGTCCCCTACTGACCGTAGGCAGGGCGGGGAATTTTGCGGAGATAAATCTCAACGCTGACCCAGCTGGGACTCGAACCTGGGAACTACAGATTACAAGCCTGCTACACTACCTACTGAGCCACCCAGCCTCTCTTGGTTCGATAAAATAGTCTTTACACTTTTTTCTTGTATTGATTACATACAAAATCCTATTCTTATATCCATTTTAAGCAGATTTCATTCTATTGGAGAAGTTAATAGGAAACCAAATTATCCATAACATGAAATCGTCCGATTAGATATCGTGTACCGTAATTTGGGTGTGTGCGTGCATTAAAACGAATTATGCGGAGATCTAGTAAAAAAAGAAGTCTTGGACATGAGCTACATAATTAGACTACAACTGTTGCCACCAATCAATTGAATGTAAGAAACAGTTCAAGTAACTTCTCACTTTTGGGTGAGGACTTTTTTGTTTGAAAACGAAGGCGTCGAAAACCCAAGCAACGCCGTTTATAAAAATTATATTAAAACTGTCTATGATTGCGTTGAACTCTACCACAAATACCATACCCCCAAGCTATAAAGGCATCCGAGCAAAAATTAGACTTTTACAGGAGCCCTTCAAAACATGAACCTTAGGTAATTACAAGGGAACAAAATATATGAATATCTTAATCCAAATCGCCCCTATACTGGATATTTCTTATAAACTGGCTGGTTAGCGTACTCGACAGCAGGGGGAGGGGACCTGGGTTCGAATCCCAAAGAAGTCGTTTACTTTTTGACTTATATTTTAAGTTTTTTTCTTTAATTAAAAAAAGCTAATTTTTTCATTTTGGAGATTCGTTTTTTTTTTTTGCTTTTAGAGATAATTTTTTTTTGGATAGGCATTGACCAAATATTACGATTCGTATTTTCCGAATCTCCCAGTAGATTCTGCAGCGCCCTCTAACGGTGTGAAAAAGTGGAAAATTTCAACGAGTATTGCCAAAAAATCTATTTATGGCAGGAATTTGAACTTTTGGTGGCATATTGTGATGGTTAAAGACGTCTATATTGGCAGCAAGGATTCATTCCTTTACCACCAGGGAAGAGAGGGTTTTTTTTTCACTAAAGATGTTTATTTGGGTCTAAATGACGATATGATCATACTCCAAGAATTGTTAGATGAACCAAATTAATTCGGGACTTGAAAGAATTATAAGGTTACTAAAGCACTCTGAGGGTAACTTACAAGATTCGAGCCCCAGTTGTGCCTGGGTTGCGATTTATCTTTACTAACTGCCTTCGGTCAGAAAGGGAACACACATGGGCTAGAAAACCGCCGTCCATCTGGAAGGACGTTGGGCCGTGGCTCCGTGTTTATAAGAGCCATATACTGTATTCATTAAGAACACGCTGGATGAACTAAAGAAGGCTTTCATCTGTCTCCTAACAGCTGTGCAATAGGTTCCGTGGGACGGGGGTGGCTCAGTCGGTAGCGCGCCAGGCTCGAAATCTGTATTTCCCAGGTTAGAGTCCCAGCTGGGTCAGCGTTGAGATTTATCTCCGCAAAATTTCCCGCCCTGCCCATGGTCAGTAGGGGACACCGATCGGCTTGCAAAGGCCATCGTCCGTCGGATGGGACGTTAAGACGTGGCCCATGTGCGGGAGAGCCATATCCTGTGCACGTTACAGAACACGCTGGATGGCCTTGACGGGAGGCTACCATCTGTCTCCCAATAGCTGTTCCAGTGGGTCTCCTCCCCCAACCTTCTCTGAGCCTTCGGGGTACTTGTGACCTGCCCATTTAGTCCATGGTGTGCAAAAAAGTGCCGCTCATAGGTAAAACAACCCAACTAGGTTCCGTCCTCCGAGCCTTCTGAACCCTTGTGACCTGGTCGCTTAGCCCATTTTGTGCAAAAAAAGTGCTCAGATGTAAAACAAACCAACCGCGATTCGCATCTCCTGAGTAGTTATGGATTGTAATGTCTTGATACCGAGGCCTTGCTTCGTTTCACATATTTAATTCTCTACGGCATATTATTACACGTACCTGACTCTCTCAGGAATTCGTAGCCTGGAGAAAAAATCGTTCCCCCCCCCCCCCCTCTTAATATCATACAAACACGACAGGAAACTGAAATGAAAATTTATCATCATTTTTTGGCACACCTTGTATAAGTATTAAAAAAATAACGATATCAAAGTGCGATTTGGATGAAGAAAAATGCTGCAATTTACTGGAAAAAAGATGAAACTTGTAGGCGATGTTGTGAATAAGATTAGAAAACTCGTTTAAAGTCCCCCTTTTCATAAAAAAAACTGGTTAGTAGCTGGCAAAAAATGAAAAAGCTACTACACAATTTCGAGCTCACCTGTTCCCTATCTAGCTAGCCTGTTGTCTCTGAACGGTGAACCTCTTGTATTCTTGCGTGTGCAAGCTAAGAGAAGAAAACTGGTGGCGTACAGGTAGATCGCTCCACTGATGATCTACCTACCGCCATCTAGAAGGACTCCCACCTTTTACGGTCAAGTAATTATGGTGACCAGATATAATGATGCCCCAGGCCACATCATCACTCATTACACGCTTGGGAATCTCCAACACCCTCGTAAGTATTGTTCCTCGCTGCCCATGCGACGCTTATCGGGCTTAATTAGCAGCATCCGAAGCATTCAAGGACTCTTATGTCGTGCCCATGAGAGAACGCCTCTAGTCTCTCATCCCCCAGTCCACCTCCCTCCCCACCCCCACAATTGTCTCCCTCCCTGCGATTCTCTACGTTTTGTGGCTGTCCTCCCACCTTGTCGGTTTTATCACTCGTTGGCAACGGCTGAGGAAGAAGACGACTGGACGACTGAGAAGGAGGGAAAGCGGGGGGGGGGAGGGGTGTATAGAAGGAAGCTCAGGGTTACGTAGGATAGAGGTTGGATTCGATAATTGGAAGCGATAAGCTCATCGTACTGTCTAGCAAGCTCTAAAAGTAAGAGCACTGAGTAGCGCAGACCTAAAGAATCTGAAGGCTATGAACAAATGATGATGAAGCCAACCCTGCCGCCGGAAGTGCGTGCAGCCACGACCACCCCCCAGTCGAATATGGGCAACTTTGGATGGGTGGTCAGTGACCCGAACAGGAGTTGTAGTGACCTTGCCGATGGCGGGTTTCTGTCTCTCTGTTTGTGTGTGTGTGTATATATATATGCATGAATGTATACTGCTTGCGACACTGCTGTAGATTATGACACGCTAGCTAGAGAAAACGACTTGTGTGCAAAAGGGTGGTTGCTTTGGGGGGGAAGATTATTTGTTTACGTGTACATGAGGGTGTAGTGGGTGGTTAATGTTGAAAGGAAGTTGAGACGAAGGTCGGAAAATAAAAAAAAATCCGTTTATAAATTAACACAAAAGCCGGGAATCACGGCAGATGACTTTCACAGTGAAGAAAATGAAATTACACCTTCTAAAAAAAATAGGTGTTTGACTAGAATAGACAAGTGGCAGGGTTCGAATCCTGGATTAGATTTTGAATTTTGCATTTTTTTTTCAATGGAGATACCTGACCTTCCTCGAAATGATTAATAAAATTACATCTCAAGCAGCTCTTGACAGAGGTCTGGCAGAAAGACAACAAAAGAAACATCTATACCTTATCAGGCGTAACCCATCGCCACCAGCACACCTGGGGCGGGGGTGGCTCAGTTGGTAGCGCGCCAGGCTCGTAATCTGTAGTTCCCAGGTTCGAGTCCCAGCTGGGTCAGCGTTGAGATTTATCTCCGCAAAATTCCCCGCCCTGCCCACGGTCAGTAGGGGACACCGATGGGCTTGGAAAGGCCGCCGTCTGTCGGATTGGGACGTTAAGCCGTGGCCTCGTGTATGGGAGAGTCATAATCTCACGTAAAGAACACGCTGGATGGCCTTGACGGGAGGCTACCATTTGTCTCCCAACAGCTGTTCCAGTGGGTCCCCTCCCCCAACCTTCTCTGAGCCTTCGGGGTCCATGTGACCTGGCCATTTAGCCCATGGTGTGCAAAAAAGTGCTGCTCAGAGGTAAAACAACCCAAACAACCAGCACACCTCGCAACGATTAAAATTGAATTATTTGTATATCAACAGCATTTTTCAGGCCTCACAATGAGTGATAGCTTCAGAAGAAATTTCTGCCATGTCCCGTTGTGTATCGATCATTAAGATACATACTAAGTGATCAATGAATTATGGCCACTCCACACCAAATCACTATGTCAATGAGACTCTAATTTCGAAGCACTATAACTTTTAAAATAAGCGCTTTATAAGAAAATGCGACTAAAGGTAAATTAAGGATCTCAGTCAGTTCTATCTAAAACTCTTATTTTCAACAGCATTCCTTCAGAATTTAGAGTTAGGGAAATTGGAGCATATAACAACAGCAGTGCTAGACAAATGAATTGAGTATATTACAGTTTGAAATAAATATTACTTCAAACCGTTTTATAAATAACTACATATTTTAAAAGTGTATGTTGTAAGTAATTCCTTCAATATTCTTTCATTTTTTTTAAATAAATTTATTAGAACACATCGCTCTTCTGAAATGTTTAAAGAACTGGCAAATTTTTAGGTAGATTACATTCGATAAGTTTTTTTACTATTTCAGAATCCTGCTGCAGCTGAATATTATAAAGAAGCGCATGGTTCTCAAAGTTATTAATTTAGGGTCTATGGACTCGTAGCGATCTACGAAAATATGGCACATTTTAGCAAAACGAATAATTGACCCTTGAACTAAAGCATGTTATTTTTTGACGTAAACCAAAGAATAGGTTTATGAGACCTTTTTTTTCCATAGTTTCGCGTTCTTGTTTTTTTTAAACACGAAATAAGTATTGCTGCTAAAAACTTTATTAGAATGAAATAATCATGACAAGCATGAGATATCGCCCCATTTGGCAATAAATACTCAAATAAAGACAGTGGCGCATTAAAACTAACATAAATACCAAAAAAAAGATGAAAAGCGTCTCAAACAAAGAAGTTAGAATTTTTTTTCCCCGGCAGTTTCTGCTCGATATAAAAAAGTTTTATTTGTATTCTTCATTTTTATGAATTGATAAGTACACAATGGACTAATTTGTTTCCTCGGTTTCATTAGTGTAGATTGGGTTGTTTTGACTCTGATCGGCAATTATTTTTTATACAATGGGTTAAATGGCCAAGTCATAAGGACACCGAGGGCTCAGAAAGGCTGGAGGAAAGTGTATGTAAATAATTCCTTCAATGTTTTTTTCACACAATTGGTTAAATGGCCAAGTTACAAGGACCCCGAGGGCTGAGAGAAGGTTGGGGGAAGGGGACCCATTGGACAGGTGTAAGACGGTAGCCTCCCTTCAAGGCCATCCAGCGTGTTCCTTAACGTCCCCAGGGTATGATTCTCCAGCACATATTCTTCAGATTCACGCCTTCCCATCAGATGGAAGGCTGTCTTTCCAAACGCATCAGTCTACTAACCGAGGGTGGGGGTTTTTGCGGAAATGTCAAGCATTGGGCCATGTTAAGGGTTAAAATACATTTAAACGTACAGGAAACATAAATAGGATGAAAAAAAGTCTACATAATTGCACTGATTTATGGAATTTATAATCATTTACAGTAAGCGAAATATGGGTTAGATAATATAAGGCGAAATTCTACACAAATTACAGATAAAGACGTCTAAAAGGAGTTGCCCTAGGTAAGTCAATGGAAAGTTAATTTGGAAGCTCTGTTGTTAAATTCTGAAATAAGCTTATTATATGGAAGAATGTCCTAGATTAGGGGTTCTCAACGTGGGGTACACGGTAAAATGTTTTGGGGTACGCCGTGAGAGTTGGCATTATTATACTATAACTATAGTTTTATCTATCTATATAAGGGGTACACCAGTTACATACATATTTCCAGGAAACGGTGAAGCATAAATTTCTTTAAGCAATATCGAATCGCTGTCCTAGATGATAAATCAAATTTATCCTAACATTCGTTCGATATTTACAGAATTATGAATGTTTCGACGTTTGAAAGGCAGCAGTGCCAGTTCTATGTATTTATTTCATAAAACTTAAACTAAATATATTATTTAAGACCCTTTAATAAAATCATTGCAGAATTTAGAAGTTTGTGTGAATAATTCTTTCAATAGTAACTAATATTTATATACATTTGAAAAGTTGCATTGCAACCTCTGACCTTCTATTATGGCGTATAAACTGACAGGCTCCTGTCAGACCTCTGTGTCCTGAGCGGGTATTTATTCATTATAACACTTTAAATACTGTAGGAATATTGTTAATAAGCAAGAAAATTCGACAAAAATGGGGCTGACCAATTAAAGAGAACTTACTTAATGTGCTGTTAAATTTGGCATAAGATATAATCGATCGAAAAATAGGACACAAATTGTGCACTATTTATGCCCTGCGGATTTTGTAATGGTCTACGAAATATGTACTGATCTGTAAAATTTTGACACCAGTAATGTACTATGCTGCCAAATATCTATATAATGTACTGATCCACCATATTTGGCACAAATTATGTACTGGTCTACCCACCGTATTTTCGCAGATATTCTGGTATGATAGATCTATAGATCTTGGCACAACGTACTTCTGCTAAATTTTGAGTCAAAATTTGCTAGCCTGCTAGTTGAAAAAGATTGAAAACTACGGCTCTATTATATACAAATTTTGACGCTGATATTTATAATAAAGTTGATCTTAAAAAAACAAACAAAAAATAAGAATAAATAATACATAGAAACATAATTTCAATTCAGTTGACTGATTTAGTCGGAAAAAGGAAGACCACGAAATCACCATAATGTTGAGAGAACGAATGAAATAAAAATCAGAAAGCACTACTGAAGAGGAAAAAAAAAATATTCCCTCTCACGATCCAGCAGGACACATCGGCTACGACCACGAAGATCTCGAGGTTGAAAAGAGAAGAGGGAGCCGCTGTCAATTTGATGGATAGCGACAGAGGAGCATGCATCTATCCCAAACTCCATTGCCATGCTTTCATCCCTATTAGCCGAGACAATTAGGGTCGGACGCCATGCATGAAATTCGTCTCTCCCAGCTCTCTCAGTCTGGTGGATGCTACAGCTGGGGGATAGAATGTGGAAACCACAATGGAGCGGACGTCCACACGATGCAGAGAGGATGATGTTCGAGGAGGATGGGGAGCGGATGCTGCAGAGAAGGATGAGCTAGAGAAAATATTTGATTCGATTGCAGATCTTTTAGGTGATGATGGCGGCGACGAAATAAATTGTAGAATGATTCCGAATTTTCTGGTGGTGGATGAGAAAATTTAAATTCTCGTCCTCTTAGAATTTTCGGTTACTTTATAAACGCAATTCTTAGTAATGATGAGATCATAAGGTGAAATGTAAGAGGTAAATATTTAGAGTGTGGATGGAGACATTGATTATGAAATGTTAGAGCTAACGGAACTTAGAGTAGAGAGATTCGTAAATGCAAATTCACAACAGAAAGACTAAGAAATTATTTAAAAAAAAGTGCATTAATTATTTCATATTAAAGATAAGAAAAATTGAACCAATAAATGGTTAGATGGATGAATATATGGAGTAATGGGTAGACTGGTAGCTCTGTGGAAGGTATAGGAATGAGTGGAGTGTAATTGGAACAGAGATGTAAAAGTAGTAACGGTTGGACTGGTTTTGGTGGAGGAATAGGCAACTAGAGGAATAGTTGGACTGGTTTCAGGAAAGAAGGTGTAAATATAGAAATGGTTGGGCTGGTTTTAATGGAGGGATAGGTAAACATACGAGTGGACTATTAATTGACGAATGTATAGTAATGTAAAAATAGGTAAATTGGTAGATGGTGGAGAAATATATAAATATAGGAATGGGTGGACTGTTAGTTGGTTAAAGGTGGAAGGATAATAAGAATGGGCTGATTGGCTTTTGGGTGAGTGGATAGAGAGATATAAGAGTGGACGGACTAGTGGTCAGTAAACGGTTAAATAAATTAAGGATCGGGTAGAATCAGTTTGGGTAGAAGGAACGAGAGATATACAGGTGGGTGGACTAGATGGATAGATTATGTGGAATAAGTGGATTAATAGTTCAACGAATAGAAATTTCGTAGATTAAAAATAGGTGAATTCGTATATGGTTTTATGAGATGATTTGATTTTATTAATAGTCAGGTGATAGACCCTTGGTAATGAAAATGGTTATATGGATTAAAAAAAAACACAATTTGAGTTAATTTGCAGATGGAAATTGAGAATAGATTTTTTAAAGAATTAAAAATAAATATCCCCTGAAGCAGCTGCTTGTCACAGAGGTCTGACAGGAGCTTTGTCAGTTTATACGCCATAGTAGGTCTCTGAGGAGGGCGAGACCTCAGTAGAAACGTCCATCCGTTACGCTCGAACCCAGGTCTCTTTGGTCAGTAGCTAAGCACGCTAACGACTCGTCCACGAATTAGAGATTAAAGGACAAACACTTTTCAGTGAATCATTTGTTACAATAGCCTGACGATGGCCTGCCAGATAAAAGGTTTCTTTACCTCAAGCAGTTACCTTCCCAGAATGGTTTCGACGCAAGCCAATCAACATAAACAGTCAGAGAAGGCATTCAAGACTTCAGTGGAAACATAAAGATTAATGACTTATCCGAATCTGAACCTAGTACTTGTTACTCCGCATTCGAAAAAAGTTACACTGGAGGAAACCGATGGGATTGGAAAAGCCGCCGTTCATCGGAAGAGACGTTAAGCAGTGTTCAGGTATGCGGGACAGCGTTAAGCCTGTGCACGTTAAAGAACACGCTGGATGGCCTTGACGGAAGGTTACCATCTGTCTCCTAACATCTGTTCAGTGGGTCCAATCCCCCAACCTTCTCTGAGCTTTCGGGTGTCCTTGTGACCTGGCCATTTAGCTCATGGTGTGCAAAAAAGTGCCGCTCAGAGATAAAACAATCCAACGTTAAAGAACACGCTGGAACGCCTTGACGGAAGGTTACCATCTGTCTCCTAACATCTGTTCAGTGGGTCCAATCCCCCAACCTTCTCTGAGCTTTCGGGAGTCCTTGTGACCTGGCCATTTAGCTCATGGTGTGCAAAAAAAGTGCCGCTCAGAGGTAAAACAACCCAACGTTAAAGAACACTCTGGAACGCCTTGACGGGAGGTTACCATTTGTCTCCCAACAGCTGTTCCAGTGGGTCCCCTCCCCCAACCTTCTCTAAACCTTCGGCGTTTTTGTGACCTGACCATTTAAGCCCATTGTGCGCAAAAAAGTGCGGCTCAGAGGTAAAAACTCAACCAAAAATCTACACTGGAAGTGAATGCCAAAAAAAAAATCCTTCTCCTCTGTATTTCAGTTGTTTTTTTTTTTGTGCGATACGTAGAGATTAAACTAAAGATGATATTGCACGCCTAAATAGGCAACAAACTACTAAAAAAAATTAACAGAAATTTATTCTACAATTGAGTTATGATTCAATAGACAAAAAAAACTAATGGAGCATAAAGATAAAAAAAAATTGCATCTATAAATAATAGTGCAGCATTTCCGTCATATAAAACCCATGGCACATATTGAAATATTCTCTAACACAGGGGCGGGGGTGGCTCAGTCGGTAGCGCGCCAGGCTCGTAATCTGTAGTTCCCAGGTTCGAGTCCCAGCTGGGTCAGCGTTGAGATTTATCTCCGCAAAATTCCCCCGCCCTGCCCACGGTCAGTAGGGGACACCGATGGGCTTGGAAAGGCCGCCGTCCGTCGGATGGGACGTTAAGCCATGGCCCCGTGTGCGGGAGAGCTATACCCTGTGCACGTTAAAGAACACGCTGGATAGCTTTGACGGGAGGCTACCATCTGTCTCCCAACAACTGTTCCAGTGGGTCCCAAACCTCCTCTGAATCTTCGGGGGTCCATGTGGCCTGACCATTTAGCCCATGGTGTGCAAAAAAGTGCCGCTCAAAGGTAAAACAACCCAACCCAATCTCTAACACAATCTTTTAAGCCCGTAACTGAATGCATTTTAGCTATGTTTTCTTAGCACACCTATTAATTATTTGTTTTTCCTCTGCTGCAATTATAAAATATCACTCTTGTGGAAACCGCTTGATTCCTTTGTGGAATCTCTATATTTCTGTTTCCTCTTTACCTCGAACGATATAAGAGGAGGCAAACAATTGTTGTTATTGTTAGAGGCCAACTGCGAATGACACACCTGATTGTATGCCTCAGTTGTTCTGCATGCCGAATTATGCGCACGTGTTAACCTTGCCTCCATGGCCATGCATGTTTCACCGGAAAGCGATTGTCGAATCATCCAGTGTTTTGTTACTTTGACAATGAACTGGTTTAACGACTTTATCAGACTGAAATGTGGAATGTCTAAGAGGTTGGGTTGTTTTACCTATGAGCGGAGCATTTGTGCGTACAATGCACTAAACAGCTAGCTCACAATCTGTTACCGGGTTCGAGTCCGAACTGTGTAAAACTCAGTCTTGCCCACGGTCAGTAGGGGACACCGAAGGTTTGGAAAGGTGTCGTCAGCAGGATGGGACGTGGCCCCGTGTGCGGGAGAACCATACCCTGTGCATGTTAAAGAACACGCTGGATGTCCTTGACGGAAGGCTACCATCTCTCTCCCAGCAACCTCCCCCAACCTTCTCTGAGCCTTCGGGGTCCTTGTGCGGCACTTTTTTGCACACCATGGGCTTGTGAACTGGTCATTTAGCCCATTGTATGCAAAAAACTGCCGTTCAGAGGGAAAACAGCCCAACTGTGCTTGCTTTGAGATTTATCTCGTTAATCTCACACCCTGTTCTAGGGATGGGATCCGTCCGTCGAACGGGAATTTAAACCGTAGCCCCGATGGTACGGGAGCACACCCCCTTGTGCATGTTAAAGAACACGTTAGATGGCTTTGACGGGAGGCGTCCATCTATCTCCTAACAGCTGTCCAGTGAGCCACTTCCCCGAGTTCTAATAACCTGGACATTCGGGCGGGGGATGGCTCAGTCGGTAGCGCGTCAGGCTCGTAATCTGCAGTTCCCAGGTTCGAGTCCCAGCTGGGTCAGCGTTGAGACTTATCTCCGCAAAACTCCCCGCCCTACCCATGGTCAGTAGGGGACACCGATGGGCATGGAAAAGCCGCCGTCCATCGGATTGGACGTTAAGCCCCATGTGCGGGAGAGCCATACCCTGCGGACGTTAAAGAACAGGCTGGATGGCTTTGACGGGAGGCTACTATCTGTCTCCCAACAGCTGTTCCAGTGGGTCCCCTCCCCCAACCTTCTCTGAGCCATTGGGGTCCTTGTGACTTGGCCATTTAGCCCATGGGTGCAAAAAAGTGCCGCTCAGAGGTAAAACAACCCAATAAGAACCATCAGGTCTCAATGCTGGTTAGGGAATCTCATGAACATTTGTTAAGAGATGAATATAGACAGAGTGAAAAATCTTCAGTAAAGACCCTTTTTAATATTCTTTAACGTGCAAAGTATGTCTCGTTTGCACACGATCCGTGGCTTAACATCCCATTCGATGGACGGCCCCGTTCCACGCCCAGATATGTTTCTTTCCTCAATGAGAGATTGAATTATCAGTGAAAAATCTGTGAGGAAACCATCCTATTCTCTAACGCAGAAACATCTCTATTTGTTTCGACATATTAATATTAAAATTTCAAACGCATATACTTACACCATATTGTAATTTATTCAGTTGAAATTATTTGTATTAAACAATTCAGTTGAAATTATCTTACTTATTATTATTTATTATTTACTTATACCATATTGTAATTTATGCAGTTGAAATAATTTTATTCAGTTGAAATAATTTGTATTAAACATTTCAGTTGAAATTATCTTTAAAGTTGTATTAAACCCTTTCACGACCAAGGGAAACATTTTTCCCATTTTAAAATTGGTGATTGTCATATTTAATTATAACCTTATCTGCATTTTTTATACAGAATGTCAAAATAGAACGTATGCCGAACGCAATTACGTAAACGGGAACGTTTAGAAAACAAAAACAGAACTGTCAGGACGCATAATATATGTACTATGTGTAATGTCCATCTTTGCCTCACTACCAAAAGAAATTGCTTCGCAGAATATCATAATTAGCACATCATTTTGTATAGTAATTTTATTTCATAATTTTGTATTATTTTAGTTAACATTTTGTTCTAATAAACCAATAAATAAAAGACATTGCATAATAAGCCTAGCTATAATTTGTGTTACCTTTATAGTCCATTGGGAAAAATATTTCCCATAAAATTCCAAAAAAACTACACATTGTTATGTATTTTCTTATGATTTTTATTTTACGTCTAAACAAACTAAAATAAACAGTTACATACTAATATTTACTCTTAGAAACCTTATGGTCCTGAAAGGGTTAAACCATGAAAATGCCTAGTTCTGGAGTTAAGATGGTGGTAGGCATTTCGAATTTTAACATAATTCATAGCTGATAATGCATAAATCGTTAAAGCCAATCTTTATTATCCGAAAATACTAAAGTAAAAAATAGTTGTTAAACAGGATCTTCATTAATATATTCATAAATAGTATATATTCAATACACATTAATATTTATTTAAAATTTAATTTGTATATTTTGTTAAGTGTTACAATGCAGATCGAATAAGTTTTATTTGCACTACTACATAAGACTAATAACAAATGATCCCATATTAAACAATAATACACAAAAAAAACACAATTTAAATTAGAAATAAAACTTATACCATATTGTAAGTTTTTCTAACCAAATAACAGCAATTGCTATGTCAGTTATACTATAACGTGGTAAGCACTAATTATACAGATAAACTAGGAAATCTCGTATTATAATTACATATTCCAATGACACACTTTCATAATATAATATATAAATATTGTATATAATAGTTATATAAATATAATAATACTTACGAACATCCTTTCAGCTACCAATTTCCAAATCAATTCGTTATGTCGCCTGTTTTTCCACGAGCAGCCGATTATTTTAATACTTTACAGCAAAAATTCATGTGAACAGCATTCGAATCGCAGCGCCTCCAAGCGGTGATATTTTATGAATTCTTCCAGTAATGGCCAAGTCCTAAAGCAATATGTTAAATTGCATGTTATTAATGATCATATAACAATAATGTTTTAAATAAGTACTATTTCAGTATGTAGATTTACTTTTATTCTTATTTAAATCCTTAGTCGTAATGGGTCTTAGGCTTACTCTTAGAGTAGTCATTAGTGTTATTTAGTTCGATCTTAATCTTTTTTTAGCCAGGATTGTAACTTAATGTTTCAACATTAAAATTGTCACTGTTTACGTAAGAATTTTTCTTGCTAACCTCACTATACCAGTGGCGAAAAAACAATATGTGCCTTGCTGTTAAGTGATAAAGTTATAATGTTTTATCTCGCAATATTTAATATGCTTTTAACCATGTTTGAGACTCCATTACACTACGCTCGGAACCATATAACTAAACCGATGGTGAAATTAAGAAAATATGATAGACCCAGTTACGTATAAAGAAGTTAAAATTTTTGGAGTAAGAAAATTATATACTTTTCGAGTTATTAAACACATTAAAAAACATGGAATCTACAGACTCTTTGGAAGTTTAAAATACTGGATTTTTAAATCGGTTGGTACTCAATGATATTGCGGTTAATGGATCCTTCATTCAGTTACATTATATATACTTAGCCAGCATATTTTTAATGCTTTTCCACAATATCTAATCGCAAAGTTTGGGATAAACTAGAAGTCCTTTGTAGTTAGAGGTTGGTCATCTTGGTGATTGACTGCCATTGGTTGATTCAGTCACATGGTTTATGGGTGTCATATTTTGTTGTACCGTGTGTAATGAAAGTCTATGAGTTAGTGTTTGTACTTAAAGTTTCTCAGTTATTATAGTTTTATGCATTTCTACCACTTTTTTATCTATTAAATCTTTCATATTTTATCAATGCCTAATTTGCGCTGCATTTAGGTGTGAAAATTCCATTCACAGAAATAAATTAATAAATACTTTTTTGAAGAAACTCCGTCAGAAGGGGGCGGGGGTGGCTTAGCCGGTAGCGCGCCAGGCTCGTAATCTGTAGTTCCCAGGTTCGAGTCCCAGCTGGGTCAGCGTTGAGATTTATCTCCGCAAAACTCCCCGCCCTGCCCACGGTCAGTAGGGGACACCGATGGGCTTGGAAAGGCCGCCGTCCGTCGGATGGGACGTTAAGCCGTGGCCCCGTGTGCGGGAGAGCCATACCCTGTGCACGTTAAAGAACACGCTGGATGGCCTTGACGGGAGGCTACCATCTGTCTCCCAGTGGCTGCTGTTCCAGTGGGTCCCCTCCCTCAACCTTCTCTGAGCCTCCGGGGTCCATGTGACCTGGACATTTAGCCCATGGTGTGCAAAAAAGTGCCACTCAGAGGTAAAACAACCCAACGTTAAAGAACACGCTGCATGGCCTTGACGGGAGGCTACCATCTGTCTCCCAGTGGCTGCTGTTCCATTGGGTCCCCTCCCTCAACCTTCTCTGAGCCTCCGGGGTCCATGTGACCTCGCCATTTAGCCCATTGTGTGAAAAAAGTGCCACTCAGAGGTAAAACAACCCAACTCCGTCAGAAGACGGCAATCGGCTGCAAAAGTGAAACGAGCTAACTGAAAACCAACAAATAATTTAAAGTTCGTTTGAAAAACAAGCTAATGTTTTCACTTTGTCGTCTGCCTATGCCAATATTTGTTTGTCTGTCTGTTAATTGTTGTATGTCTGTCTGTTTTTCCAACTGTCAGTCCGTCTATAGACAGTCAACATTTTTACTTTTAGAGATAAGTGAAAAATTATTTTTGGGTTGGATAGGTGTCGAAGAAATATTGCGATTCGCAATAGAAATCTTCCAATAGCTTTAATAGCGCCCTCTAGCGATGGAAAAAGATGGAAAATGCTAAAATTTAAAACGATTATTGCAAGCTATTTACACTGAAAATCTGAAATTTTGGGAGTATAGTGTTATGATGCCGTCCCATGGCCGAGTGGTTAGTGTGCTTGGCTAAGGGACCTGGGTTCGAGCCCCGGGCAAGGCATGGATGTATGTATCGTGTTTCTGCTGAGGTCCTGCCATCCTCTCAGACCTTCTACTCTGGCATATAAACGGGGCGGGGGTGGCTCAGTCGGTAGCGCGCCAGGCTCGTAATCTGTAGTTCCCAGGTTCGAGTCCCAGCTGGGTCAGCGTTGAGATTTATCTCCGCAAAATTCCCCGCCCTGCCCACGGTCAGTAGGGGACACCGATGGGCTTGGAAAGGCCGCCGTCCGTCGGATGGGACGTTAAGCCGTGGCCCCGTGTGTGGGAGAGCCATACCCTGTGTACGTTAAAGAACACGCTGGATGGCCTTGAGGGGGGGGGGGGCTACCATCTGTCTCCCAACAGCTGTTCCAGTGGGTCCCCTCCCCCAACCTTCTCTGAGTCTTCGGGGTCCATGTCACCTGGCCATTCAGCCCATTGTATGCAAAAAAGTGCCGCTCAGAGGTAAACAACCCAACCCAAGCCTCGTATAATCTAGTTTGTGATCGGAAAACTGAAGGCGATATGTCAAAACGTTCGCTAAAAGTTTTAAAAAGCTTTAATGCAGTATTATTTTAATATTTTGAGGATAAAGATGATGTGACACAGTTCACTACACCGTTGTATTATTGATGATGATGAAAGAAATAATTTCAATTTTACTGTTATTTTAATTTAGTGATGTACAGACTAAGTCTTACGCTTGTTTCTCGTTTACAGTGGTGGATGGGACTCGCGACCATGACATAGCAGACGTTCCTGTGGCAGCATGGAGCCCGATGTTCCTTCTGTGGACGTGGACACCGGCCAGGGGCCTGGAGGGAATCCCTCATTATCGGACCAACATCATCAGCCACCACCACCCCTGCTAGGGACTGGTGGAGGCGGAGGGGAACGAAAAGGAGGAGGTGTAGGAGGAGGGGATCTCTGTACGTCACTCCATCCTAGAAATCATAGTGGCATCCCTCTGGCTGCTAGTGATACCTGTGAATTCCCTTCGTCCTTCGCGAATCAAGCAGACATGACCCCGGAAGAGGGCCAGGAAGCTGACGTTGTCGACCTCCAGAGGGTTCCCGAACGTCCACCAAGTTCCTCACGAACTCCTTGCCCAAAGTTCACAAAATGCGATTCCTGTGGGCAAGAGTTTGACACTACGAACCACTACCTGGAGCATGTGTGTGAAGCGTCACGTGTTGTTATGGCGGGAAAAAAATTCAGTGCGGACGGCAGATCGTGCCCTACTCCTCTTTTCCAGCCAGGAATCGGAGGACCCAGTAGGACGGGTGGTGGTGTTGTCAACGAGCTTTCCGACAGCTCTGCCAGCGATGTGGAGAACTTCACGGGCAAGATCGTCTACAACCCCGACGGGTCGGCCTTCATACTGGAGACCGGCGATTCGGAGTTGAGTGATGACGAGTGCAGTGTCGATCTACCTCAGTCCGCCGGCAATGCTGTCGAAGTTCCAAGGGGAGTTGCAACTCCTCAGCATCTCAGTGTGATCCCGCAAATGGTGAACGCTTTGCACATCTCTCGGAATCCGGCGCTATATAGTGCCCTGTACGGCCAGGCGTACAGTTTCCTGCAAGAGAAAAATAAAGTTCCTGAAGTCCCTGTTATGCACAGTTTTAGAGTTTTCACAGTGCGCGAAAAAGCCAGTGAAACTAGCAAAGAAGACTCAAAAGATGGGCCCCTTAAAAGGCCATCTAGCTTGGATAAAGCTAATTTTCCTATGGTAGACTATTCTTCTGTACCAATTAAACCTATACTGATGTGTTTTCTTTGTAAACTATCTTTTGGTTATGCCAAATCTTTCGTAGCCCATGCTATGGGTGAGCATAATATCAGTCTAAACGAGGAAGAAAAAAGTATTATGTCCCAAAAGAACACTTCTGCCATTATTCAAGGGGTTGGAAAGGACAAAGAACCACTGTTATCATTCCTAGAACCTATTCCTAGTTCTTCAGCTCAGGACAGTGGTGTTCATCATCAGGGAGTTTTCGCCCAATCGTTGCAGAGCTCATGTACCAGTTCCTTCGGGTCATCAGACCCAGTGACTACTTTACTAAATGCAGTGTCCAGTGCCGCAGCGGTAGGGGGATTCGGTTCCTCTGCCATTACAACTTTGGTGTCGGCCAACACTAGCCCCTTGGCAGCACTGCCCGAGATCAAGCCACTAGGGAGCAGTGGCATGAACAGGGGCGAGACATTTACGACACCAGCCCTAACGGGCAGTATGAGTTCCTTGCTTGCTAGTTCCGACAACGAAGAGGCCTTACCTCCTGAGTTGCAAGATCTCGCAACCATAGAAAAAATGGCCAAGGCTGCTGCTGCAGCGGCTGAGGCAGACACCTCACCTACACTATCGCCATCTGGTGTTAACAGAGAACGATACAACAGCAAAATGGGGAGTTTGAACGGGCAAGGTGGTAACGATACAACTCAGGATGATCATGAAAACAGAATGAGTCTGATGGAATATGCAGCACATCACGTGATGACAACATCAGCTGGCACTATGGGATCACTGGAAAGGCCGATGAGCACAGGGAGTAGAGAGAGTACTTCTCCTGGGATTCGGGTGTCTCCTAAAAACATCCCTATCCCGAGCCCTCTACTATCAACAGCTCCATCTCCCACTCCAACAACTAGCAGTCCAGTGTGCCTGTGTCCACAGCATCCTGAAGGAAGGGCAAATGGTGTGGAATGTCCGAAGTGTGATCTCATTTTAGGCTCGTCTCGCTCACTAGGAGGACACATGACCATGATGCATTCAAGAAACTCTTGCAAGACGCTCAAGTGTCCTAAGTGCAACTGGCATTACAAATATCAAGAGACGCTAGAGATTCATATGAAAGAAAAACATCCAGAGAACGACATGAGTTGCATCTACTGCCTCACTAATCAAACTCACCCTAGGCTAGCACGCGGGGAGACATACACATGTGGCTACAAACCTTACCGCTGCGAAGTCTGCAACTATTCCACGACTACAAAGGGCAATCTCAGTATCCACATGCAATCGGACAAGCATATCAACAACGTCCAGGAGCTGCAAAACGGCACCCTTCCTACCGAGCATGTCATTCAGCCTCAACCCATGCCCGCTCCACCACCACTGCCTACCCCTCCCGTGGCAGAAGTCAAAAAGCCAGTGAACACCAGCAAACCGAAGGCCACGTGGAGGTGCGACGTCTGCAACTACGAGACGAATGTGGCTCGCAATCTGCGCATTCACATGACAAGCGAAAAGCACAACCATAACATGATGGTGCTGCAACAGAACGTGAAGCACATGCAACAGCTCTCTGCATTCCAACAAGCTCAGGCTCAAGCCCAGGCACAGGCTCAGGCTATGGACCCATTGTTCCAATTCCATCCAGGGTTGCTTCTACCATGCGATACCCAGTTACAACCCGAAGCGGCTTTGGCGGACATGGCTTACAACCACGCGCTCCTCATGATGGCTACCCAACAGCAGCAACAGCGAGCCATGGCAGCAGCAGCCGCGGCTGCAGCTGCAGCCACTGGAAAAAATCCAATGGGAGCACCACTTAATCTTAGCGCTCCATCAACTCTGGAGATGGACCACGCTGATCCAACCCTGAGGCCTGATGTTCCTTACGATGAAAACAGCAAATTGTTCCAATGCTGCGTCTGTCATGTTTACTCCGCAGATAGTGTAGAGGCTCTCAACCAACACGTGCAACTCGATCGGACACGCCAACGAGAAGATGAGGTGCTTATGGCAGTTGCTGGCACCTATATTTGCAAGCTCTGTACATACAAGACCAACCTGAAAGCCAACTTCCAGCTGCATTGCAAGACAGACAAGCACCTTCAGAGGCTGCAGCACGTGAACCACGTGAAAGAAGGTGGCCCAAGCACAGAATGGAAGCTAAAATACGCCAACGTCAGCAATCCGGTACAGGTGCGATGCAACGCATGTGATTACTACACCAACAGCATCCATAAGTTGCAGCTCCATACGGCCAATCCTCGCCACGAAGCCAGCTCTCGCATTTTCGCCCACCTTCAGATGGGAGAGAATGCTCTGAAAGCTGAATCGCACTATTTCCACTGTAAACTGTGCAACTTCTCTACAAAGGCGAAACTGAATCTTATCCAGCACGTCCACTCCATCAGGCATCTGAGGCATGAAAATCTAAGGCAGATGCAACTCAGAAGCGAAGGAAGAGAGCTGGATGAGGACCTTAGAGATTATGTCCTCGTCAAGGAGTTGAAAGGAAACGAGAAAATAATTTTTGATGCCGATGTGGGTTAGTATTTAAAATTTTTCTGTTAACTTTTGGAAGTATTTATTATGTTCATAAATAGTACGTAATCGAAATTAAAGATCATATAAATCAGTGATTGCCAAACATTTGTGGGCCGAAAGGTCTCTTTTCCTAAATATTATTTCTAAACTTCCCGAAATCGAATAATTTTTCTCATATAAAACTAGGTGAAATAATGTTTATGATGTATACAAATATGAACATTTTAATCCATGAATTTCAAATGTTTCTTTTGTTGAAATAAACTGAAAGGCAAAAGGGATGTCCCCTCCTTTACAAATTACTAGTAAGGATAATAAAGGCAAAAATTATTACACTTAAATACCATGAATTTTTCAAGAATTTTTTTAAAGGCCTATAAAACGGAGGGTGAAAATTTTATAAATAAAAAAAAATAAATAAATACCCCCTCAAGCAGCTGCTTGCCACAGAGGTCTGACAGGAGCCTGCCAATTTATATGCCATAGTAGAAGGTCTGAGAGGATGGCAGGACCTCAGCAGAAAAACGACACAAACAGCCATGCCTTAACCCGGGGCTCGAACCCAGGTCCCTTAGATCAGTAGCCAAGCGCGCTAACCACTCGGCCATGACTTATTAGAAATGCAGTCTCTTGACCCCCCCCCTCTTCATTTTTTCGGCTCGATTTTTTTCTATATCCGGGCCTGACAGTGTCGATATAAAAGGTATTCGATATTCTGTTGAAGCGGGGGTTGGCTCGGTCTGTAGCGCGCCAGGCTTCTAATCTGCAGTTGTCAGTTTCGTATCCCGCCCCTGTGCTAGTGTTGATAGTCAGTAGGGGACACCGATGGGTTTTGAGGAGCTGGGGTGGCTCGGTCGGTAGCGCGCCAGGCTCGTAATCTGTAGTTCCCAGGTTCGAGTCCCAGCTGGGTCAGCTTTGAGATTTATCTCCACAAAATTCCCCGCCCTGCCCATGGTCACCGATGACCGATGACCGATCTCCATGGCCCTGCCCACGGTCACGGCCCACAGGGGACACCGATGAGCTTGGAAAGTCCGCCGTCCATCGGATGGGACATTAAGCCGAGGGACCGTATGCGGGAGAGAGTCGTACCCTGTGCATGTTAAAGAACACGCTGGATGGCTTGACGGGAGGCTACCATCTGTCTCCCAACAGCTGTTCCAGTAGGTCCCCTCCCCCAACCTTCTCTGAGCCTTCGGGGTCCATGTGGCCTGGCCATTTAGCCCATGGTGTGCAAAAAAGTGCCGCTCAGAAGTAAAACAACTCAACATTAAAGAACACATTGGATGGCCTTGATGGGAGGCTACCATCTGTCTCCCAACAGCTGTTCCAGTGGGTCCCCTCCCCCAACCTTCTCAGAGTCTTCGGGTCCTTGTGACCTGGCCATTTAGCCCATGATGTGCAAAAAAGTGCCGCTCAGAGGTAAAACAACCCAACCCTTATAATCTGACCGATTAGCCCATTTTGGCTAAAAAAGTTTCAGCAGAAGTGAAACAACTCAACAATATTCTGTTTAATATATTTCCACAAAAAAACTAGAGCTCCCACTGATATAAAGAAGAAAGTAGAATAAAGAAAATTAAAATTAAAGCATGGAAAACAAATATTAAGAACATGTGAATGTTTAAGTATATAATACTTCTTTTTCAGCAATTTTGTTGTGAGAGTTTGGTGGGGGTGAGAAAATGGCCAAAGCCCTTAAAAAAATATTAGACACATATTTTAATATAAATTGGAAATAGTACAAATAGTGTTAGTCTTCTCAGTTGCAAAAATTTAGTAGTGAACACATTTTTTAACAATTTGATAAGTTTAGGAAATTTATATTGCAAGTGCTTTAAGAATCGCTTTGAACGTTTTTAACATTCTGATAACTTTAGCACATAATATCGTGTTATATTTATGACCTGAAACAAATGAACATTCAAGTTTAGATCTAACTAAACAGCTAACGAAAGGCAATTGTCGGACCTGATAATTTGGAAATTATCAGATTTTCTAGTAACAAACAATGGGGCGGGGGTGGCTCAGTCGGTAGAGCGCCAGGCTCGTAATCTGTAGTTCCCAGGTTCGAGTCCCAACTAGGTCAGAGTTGAGATTTTTCTCCGCAAAATTCCCCACCCTGCCCACGGTCGGTAGGGGACACCGATGAGCTTGGAAAGATCGTCGTCCGTCGGATGGGACGTTAAGCCGTGGCCCCGTGTGCGGGAGAGCCATACCCTGTACACGTTAAAGAACACGCTGGATGGCCTTGACGGGAGGCTACCATCTGTCTCCCAACAGCTGTTCCAATGGGTCCCCTCCCCCAACCTTCTCTGAGTCTTCGGGGTCCATGTGACCTGGCCATTTAGCCCATGGTGTGCAAAAAAGTGCCGCTCAGAGGTAAAACATCCCAACAACCCAGCTGGACCAATATTGAGATTAATCTCCACAAAACTCCATGGTCAATAGGAACACCGCTGGAGTTGCAAAGGCTGCTGTCCATCGGATGGGACGTTAAGCTGTGGCCCTGTGTGTGGGAGAGCCATACCTTGTGCACGTTAAAGAACACGCTGGATGGCCTTGACGGAAGGCTACCATCTGTCTCCCAACAGCTGTTTGATGGATCCCCTTCTCCGAGCCCTTGGGGTCTTTGTGACCTGGCTATTTAACCCATTGTGAGAGGTAAAGCAACACACATTATTCTAGATGTTGCAATTAAAGTTATTTTTCTCCTATTTTACAGACACGCCTATACCTGAGAATAATGAAGAGGAAGTCCAAAGGATAGAAGAGAAAGTGGAACATCCGAAACAGGAAGAAAGACCACCATCAGACTCCAGATTGAAGAAAGCACTTTTGGATCAATCTCAGGTGGTTAACGACACATCTGCTGTGGAACAACATCACCAGTGTCCTTTCTGCAACTACACCAGCACCAGCGAAGTGAGGATCCAGATGCACGTCGTCGCGCAGCATTCACCTCAATCCAATGCCATCCCTTGTCCTCTATGTCAAGAAGGCTGTAAAGATCTAGGACGACTAGAAACCCATTTGGTGGAGGTGCACAATGTCACTAAAGAGGGGGTTCAGAGGCTGCTGCTTATGGTGGATATGTCGAGTGTGGGTGCAAAGCAGAATCACCAACAAACTACACACCACGATGAAACGAAAGAAGCGAAACAGGAGGTGGTGGAAGTAGAAGAGAAAAATTCACCCGAGGCAAAAGATCGAGGTGTGGATGAGAGTGGAGACGATTTTTCTTGTTTTCTGTGCAACAAAGTATTCTTTACTGTGGAGGATCTATTTAACCATCAAAACGAAGCCGGGCATATGGAACTAAAACCCACTCCTGCTGGTCCAGGATATTTATGCTGGAAAAAAGGCTGCACTCAATATTTCAAAACACCTCTTGCTTTACAAATGCATTTCAAAGAGATCCACGTAAAGAAACCTTTGCTAGCCGTTTCTGATCGGCATGTGTACAAATATCGCTGCAATCAGTGCAGTCTCGCATTTAAAACTTTGGAAAAACTTCAACTCCATTCTCAATATCATCTTATCCGAGCTGCAACAAAATGCGTTTTGTGTGGGAGAAGTTTTCGCTCAGTGATAGCTTTGCAAAAGCATGTTGAAACGTCTCACACGGACATGACTAAGGAGCAGCTGGATCAGTACAAAGCCAGTCTGGCAAACAACCCTCTATTAGCAAGTGGGGGTGGTGGAGGTGGAGTTTTGGATCCACAAACAACAGAGTTGTTGAAGAAGGAGAGCATCCGAGATGAAACTGATGGAGGTGAAGAAGCAATGGATGTGGGGGCTGACAAGGATGAGAGCTCGCCATCAAGGGAAGTGGATTGTGATCATTCTGAGGTTGGAGAGCCTGCGTTGCCCGATGGCACGACAAACAACCAAGATGTCTTAGAGGACTATATCAATAGTCAAACCATAGCTGAAGACAGCTATAATGATCCTAATAGAAAGTACAAGTGCCATCGGTGCAAAGTGGCCTTTACGAGGCAAAGTTACCTGACAAGTCACAATAAAACGCTTCTCCATAGGAAGGGTGAGAAAATGAGTTATCCAATGGAAAAATACTTAGATCCCAACAGGCCTTTTAAGTGTGACATATGCATGGAATCATTTACGCAAAAGAATATTCTTTTAGTTCATTATAATTCAGTGTCTCACCTGCACAAGTTGAAGCAGAGTATGAAGGAGAACAGTGCTGCCACCAGTGCTGCCAGCACAAGTACCACTGTTACGACTGCCACTCCTGTTAGCAGTTGCAACAGTGTCCCAGCAAACAGCCCAACTGCCAGTGACTCTGAAAAGAAGCCTTTTAAGTGTAACATCTGTAAGGTTGCTTATACGCAGGGGTCTACATTAGACATTCATGTGCGGTCTGTGCTGCACCAAACGCGAGCATCAAAACTTCACGAACTGGCCATGACAGGTCAGATAGACCTTAGTGCCCCTTTAATTGAGCGACCAGAACAATCTCAAACAGAACAACAACAACCGATTGTGACTAACGAAAGTTCCTCTTTAATGCTGCCTCAGACCTCGCAGGTGTCGTGCCCAGCCATAAGTGTTCCTTCTGTCCAAGCTCCAAAGATCCCAGATCTGTCTCAAGTTCCTCTGAGCGCCTCAATCTCACCTGGGGCTGCTCCTATCACCAGTGCCTCTCCACAGCTCCACTTGCCGACTGATGCAGCATCCATGGCGCATGCGCTGGGCCTGGCGCCCCCTGTTCCTCAGCCCCCCGTCCTCATGTCGTCTCAGGTGTCATCACAGACTCTCGTCAGTTGTCAAAGATGTAATGCTATCTTTATGTCTCAAGACACACTATTGCAACATCAACAGTTGTGCTGTTTTTTCAACCAACCATCTCCATCACTTATCGGGAGGAGCACACCTGTAAGTGCTCCACAAATTTCACAACCACCACCTCCACCTCCAATACCAGGATTCTCACAGCCTTCAGGGCGCATCATAAGTCAATCCAAAGAAGAACATCAACATCTATCACAAACACAGTTGCAGCAACCGCAGCAGCAGCAACAACAACCACAGCACACTTCCCAACAGCAGAAAAGTGGGCAATCAAATCAGGCACAGCAACAGTCGGAAACAATTAATCCCACTCCACCACAATTAAGTCCACAAGTAAATCAACAAGTGAATCAACAACAAATAAGGCCCAAATGCCCTTTTCCACGGCCGAGGCCTTTAGTGTACAAACATCTTGTAGAAAGTTTCGGGTTTGACGTCGTTATGCAGTTCAACGAGTTCAACCAGAGGCACAAAAGGGTTGATAAGAAGGAATCTGAAACCAACAGCATCAAAACAGAAAATCAAAACAAAAATCTCGAAAACTCTAATCAAGAGAAGTTACTAAACAGTGCGAAAGAAGAAGAAAAAAGTGAAAGTGGTAAGAAAGTTCCTGATCTACCTGAAATCAACCGATCCGTTTGTCATATATGTGCAAAGGAATTTTCTAGCATATGGGTTCTAAAATCTCATAGGGAAGAAATTCACAAAGAAGTTGTACCGTTTGAATTCTTGGAAAAATTTTCTGATAATTTCAGGCTGGACTACGATAAAAGAAACGCAGACCAAGTGCACATTGTACCTGAAGACACCGGAACCGAAGCGAGCCCACCTACGTCGACTATCCCATCCTCTGAGCCTACCTTATGCCCAACTCCTTCATCAATAGGATCACTCCAACTCCCCATGTCCGTAACGCCTCCGGTTACATCACTTTCCTCCCAAGTCGCAGATGTAACTTCTTCAGTTACTGCTAATCAAATGGCAGCCCAGCTGCAGTTCAATCAGCTACTGATGAGTATGGGACTTGGCATGGGATTACCTATGGGAATGAACATGCCTTTTGCTGCTGCTATGAATCTTCACCCTCCTCTTATTCCTGTGCTGCTCCCACCTCCTCTAGATCCTCTCATGGCATCTGCATTTAACCATCCCATTATGCCAGGAGCAGTGGATTCTAATTTCTTTGCAACACAACAGAAGATAATTCAACAACAACAGCAGGCAGCAGCGTCTGCTCAGTCTCATCAGCAAAAGAGGGCTCGGACGCGTATCAACGACGAACAGCTGAAGATCCTGAGAGCTTATTTTGATATTAATAACTCTCCCACCGAAGAACAATTAATAGAGATGTCTGAGAAATCGGGTCTCCCTCTCAAAGTGATAAAACATTGGTTTCGCAACACTCTCTTCAAAGAGAGACAACGCAACAAGGACTCGCCTTATAATTTCAGCAATCCACCCTCCACTTTTCTAAATTTGGAAGAGTACGAAAAAACAGGCGAAGCAAAAGTAATTAGCCTCGGCCGAAATGATTTTCTGTCTAAAGGGGATGCCGATTCCACCAACCACAGCGAAGACGGCAGATGTAGCATCGCTGATGATACAGATTCATCCCAGGAAGAAAAACCAAAACACGAAATGGAATGCAATCCACCTCTGAAAGAAGAGAAACTAATAGAAAACAAGCCAGATATCTCCTTAGCACCTATACCTATTTCTTTAGCAGCAGAACAGCTTCACAACGTACCCACAGTCGATTTAGTGTCAGCTCCACCATGTGCAAAAGATGAAAGTTCCCGAGATATCCAAATAATAAGCACAGAGCCCCCCTCTCCTCCACCTCAACCGTCCATAAACTTTAGTTCAGTGACATCTATCACAACTCCCATCATACCGACAACATCCTCGTCCCCACCATCTTCTGAATCTCCCCGCACTTTCGGAAGCCCCATTGGTGGTACTTACTCGAACACGCCGACTACGAGCAGCAGTTCTGGAAGTGGTAAGAGAGCGAATCGGACAAGGTTCACTGATTATCAAATTAAAGTGCTCCAAGAATTTTTCGAAACCAATGCTTATCCAAAAGACGACGACCTGGAGTACCTGTCAAAACTACTAAATCTCAGTCCGAGAGTGATTGTGGTGTGGTTCCAGAACGCTAGACAGAAAGCTCGTAAAGTGTACGAGAACCAACCACCGCTGAATACAGATGAAGACAGTGCTGGAAGATTCCAGAGGACTCCAGGTCTGAATTACCAGTGCAAGAAATGCCTTCAAGTTTTTCAGAGATACTATGAGCTTATAAAGCATCAGAAAAGTTCCTGTTTTAAAGATGAGAACCCCATCGCTGTGCAGATGAAGGCAGCAGCTGGAATTGACGAAAAATCGCAGGGTAGCGTTTCTGGTTCTTCGACACCTGTTCCTAGGCCGCCAGACAAGTTCGGGCAGAACGGTACTTACCGTTGTGACAAGTGCAGTCTTGCCTTTCCACGGTTTGATCTGTGGAGAGAGCACCAGATAGTTCACATCATGAATCCTAACTTGTTTCCCAATTATTCTCCGAATTCATCGTTTGGTATTTTGCAGTACGAGGCTCAACAACCACCCACCCCACCACTGAAAAGGAAACTGTCCGAAGAAGAAGAGCTGAAAGAGCTAGGAGAACAACCGAAGGATAAGCGACTGCGAACAACCATCTTACCTGAACAGCTCGATTATTTGTACCAGAAATATCAAATCGAAAGCAATCCCAGCAGAAAAATGCTGGAGAACATCGCAAGGGAAGTTGGTTTAAAGAAAAGAGTTGTTCAGGTATGGTTTCAGAACACCCGCGCTCGAGAGAGAAAAGGACAGTTTCGTGCCCACCAGCAAGTCATCCACAAACGCTGTCCCTTCTGTAGAGCTCTTTTCAAAGCTCGGTCAGCACTTGAGAGTCATTTAGCAACGAGGCATGCAGATCAGTACACGAGAGGAGATATCAACATCGACTCTCTGCCTGATGGTGATATGGACTCCAATCCCGAAACTCCCTCTACATCCAACGCTTCAGAAGATGTGAAAAGTAACACCTTTCCTCCTCTCACAGCAGTATCGACGACTGCTTCCTCTGGCTTAGTGTACTCTGCGCAGTCTTTAGACTCCGTTCAGAACACCATGAAAAAATACTACGAGGATTCGCTGAAGAAATATCTAGACGAACTCAGCTGTTCAAGCATCGCGGCTAAAGAGACGAGCGTTCCTGCAGATTTGAGCGTGAAAAGTTCAAAACCTCCGGGAGAGAAACCACACGGACAAGGTGGAGACGCCCCTCTGGATCTCAGTAAGCCGATGAAAATAAACGTAGATACCGAAAAGAACAGCGATTGTATTCCGACAAATCTGAGCGACAAGAGTGCTGAAGATGCGATGAATAGGAGCATCATGAGTATGGACGATGCTAGATCAGAGACCCACTCGGAATCGACAGACAACATGGATGGCGAAGACGCATCTCACGAGAGCAATCCAACATCTCCGTCAAATTCTGCTCACCGCTCATCAAGCAGCGCTGGCAAGAGGTTTCGTACTCAGATGACTACGCTTCAGTTGAAAGTAATGAAATCTATTTTTGCTGACTATAAGACCCCTTCCATGGCCGAATGCGAAATGATGGGAAGAGAGATCGGGCTGCCCAAAAGAGTCGTCCAGGTGTGGTTTCAGAACGCTCGTGCCAAGGAGAAAAAGGCGAAATTGGCTTTCATGAAGGCTTTTGGCCAGGAAATGGACTTAACCAAGTTACCGGAAGAGTGTACCATCTGTAACGTAAAGTACAACGTCAAGTTCTCGAACACCAGTATGCAAGATCATCTGTTTTCGAAGAGGCATCTAGACAACTTAAAAACTCATATCAACAACATGAAGAAACTGACCGAGGGACAGGATAACATCGAAAGACATGATCTTTCTCCAGGAGCTCCTGTAAATGTGCTCAACCAAATCGTACAGTCACAGTCGATCCAGGAAGATTCTGACAGGTCAGGAACAGCCCTGTCCAATGTGAGTCAACCCAACCTCATGCAGCAATTACAGATGATGGGACTTCAGCAGATGTCAGGCTTGCCTCTACCAGTCTCTCTTCCTGGATTTCAATCTGGAGGCGGCGGGGGTAACAGCGGTGGTAACAGTAGCGCTAACATAAATAGTACCAGTGGTGGTGGCGGTGGGCCAGGATCATCATCCTCATCTTCATCCTCCACATCATCGATTGCATCCAAGGACGAAAAGGCAATGGCCACAAAAGACAAAGAGAGCAAATTAGGTGACCATGGTGATTGCAGGTCTTCTGAGCAGAGTCACCATCAGCAGCAGCAGACTGCGGTTACTACTACTACTACCACCACTGCTGCTGCGACTACTACTACTGCTCATAGGAAAGAAGACAAAAGAGAAGATGTAGTTAACGGTGGAAGTGGAAACAGTGCTCATCAGGTACCGCCATCTCAACGACTAGGTACATTAACGGACTTTCCTCTCCCTACAAGTGAGGCTGGAAACCTCTTCCCATACATGTATGCAGGATTTCCAGGGTACTACGCTGGCTTGCCAGGCACATTCTTCCATCCCGGCATGTATCCAGGTAGGAACAAGCTCTGACAGTTCCACTACTGTCTATGCATGTGAGGACATTTTCCCCTGTTTTGAATCCTGCTCCTCATGCCCCAACCTCTTTTTTTTTTCTGTCCATGGACTATGTTTATGAGTGGCATTGCCATATGTTGTACATGTAATTTATCATTGTATTAGTAATTTATTAGCCATTCTCTCATGCAGGGTTAAGTGTAAGCAGTGGTACATTATGTGTGACTTATAGGTGAAATTACAACGATACAAGATAAAGTAAGATATTTTTTTTTTCGAGAATTTAGTGGCTGACTTTCCACACTCCAGCTAACGAGTTATGCACTGCTGGCCTCTTTATCACTGCTCTTCTGCATCCTCCTCCATCATCATCTTCTTTATATCCTCCACTCTTTTACTTCACATCATCTTGTTCTCTCAGGGTTGCTCCACATTTCTGCACACGTTACTTATGCCGTTTAAACACTGTTATTCGCCATCTTCGACTTAATATACATCTTTGACTCCATGGCTCACTCGCTTAATATCTTTCACTCTTTTGCATCACAAGCAGCATTTTCTCTCTTGCTTTTTATTTTAAAATTTTTAACGTTTGCATGCAATCTTTTTCCTCTTTTTTTGGTGTATGTCTTGCATCTTATGTGCAGTTTTTTTTTTTAGTTAATATTTAGCAATATATTAGTACTTTTATTTCTCAGTACGAATTTTATTTTTGTATGTGTGTGTGTGCTTGAAAATCATCCAACAGTCGAAATTGCGTCCAGTCAAAATCCTGAGTGATCTAAAGAAAAAAAATATATTAAAATTTAATAAACAATCAACTGTATTTATTCATTTGGCCTTGTGTTTAATATGCTTGTGTTATTCGAATTAAAGCTATTGTTGGAATAGAATCATAACATTATTTATTATTGTAAAGAGCTTATCCCAGTTTCATTAGCAAAAATATTTCTGCTAATTTTGTTTCCCATCTCATCTCATCATGTGACATGAATGTTTATTGATGTATCTCAATATGTACAGATCTCCAATTCCCAGATCACCATTTGTTGCAAATATATCTAAGGACTGTCTTATATTAATTGCAAAGTTGGTCGGTCTAGAAGGAGAGGCTAAAAATGAGACTACTTTTTTGCTGTTATTTTTATATGAACAGCGTCTACTGGAATGCATTTATATATATTATAAATAAGAAAAATGTTAAAAAAACACATTACCACGCGTTAGTGCCTTATGTCAGTTAGAATCCGATTGTAAATCAAGTAGAATACGAAAAAAAGCATCCACAACTTTATCGATGCATGCTGTGCTTTATGTTGAAAGCATGAACAATGTTAAATATCGCCTCTTTTTTCTTTTCTTTCTGTTTTTTGCTTAAAGCACTGTTGGTAAAATGAATAAAGTAGAAGAAAACGTTGTTGGCTGTTTGTATGGGTGAGATTCTGGTCCCTGGCCCCGATGTTTCTGTATGGCGAATGTATTTGTTTTTGTTTTGTACATATTGATGCAAATACCATTTTCTGCACCGAGTCTTGTAACCTTAGCCCAATTCAGCAATGTAAAATAAAATCGCCATATTTAGAAACGTTTTTTATTTGAGTTGTGTTCATTTATTTTTATCCCTTGTTATTGTCAATACAATTTAGTTCGTTTGCACGTTCTAGTAGTTAATGATGGTGCCTGAAGCAGCAGTAGAATTTTGTGCCACATTATTTTGTAAACATTTGGTTTTTCTCATAAAACACATTTTCCGACTATACAATTGCGCATTTGTTTTTAGGTGCATTTTATAGAAACAATCGCAACACGGCTGGGTTATGATGGCTTAAAATGGTTTAAACCGTTCGATAGGGGAGTTTCAAAGAATAAAACAAACAGAAAATTGAAAAATAAATAAGTCTAAACTTTTTTGATAAAAATAGATATGCATTTGTCAAAAAAATGCAATTTTTTTTTTGCAAGATAAAAATATTTGGACCAAAAATAGTCTTGGTTTGATTAAATTCCTCAATTATTAACTTTCTTAAGCATATTCAAGACAAAAAAAATGCATTATTATTAAAAACATTAATAATTCTATACCACGATTAGTTAACATTATACATAATATTTTCGGGGCGGGGGTGGCTCAGTCGGTAGCGCCCCAGGCTCGTAATCTGTAGTTCCCAGGTTCGAGTCCCAGCTGGGTCAGCGTTGAGATTTATCTCCGCAAAATTCCCCGCCCTGCCCACGGTCAGTAGGGGACACCGATGGGCTTGGAAAGGCCGCCGTCCGTCGGATGGGACGTTAAGCCGTGGCCCCGTGTGCGGGAGAGCCATACCCTGTGCACGTTAAAGAACACGCTGGATGGCCTTGACGGGAGGCTACCATCTGTCTCCCAACAGCTGTTACAGTGGATCCCCTCCCCCAACCTTCTCTGAGCCTTCGGGGTCCATATGACCTGGCCATTTAGCCCATGGTGTGCAAAAAAGTGCCGCACACGCTGGATGGCCTTGACGGGAGGCTACCATCTGTCTCCCAACAGCTGTTACAGTGGATCCCCTCCCCCAACCTTCTCTGAGCCTTCGGGGTCCATGTGACCTCGCCATTTAGCCCATGGTGTGCAAAAAAGTGCCGCTCAGAGGTAAAACAACCCAAATACATAATATTTTACTTACACTTATATTCCATTAATATACATTCTCTTACTATCACTCAACATAAGAGCATTTGTTATTTAAAGAAAATATTGATATATCGTCATGCAGTGTTATTACAGAATGATGACACGAATAATTTTTTATGTAAATTCTGCAAAATAATTGTAACGTTTTTAATTCAGAGGTTAAATCTTTGTTTTAAGTGAAAAAAAGTTTTAAAGAAGAATATTAAAAATTATTATAAGAGGGTTGGGTTGTTTTACCTCTGAGCGGCACTTTTTTGCACACCATGGGCTAAATGGCCAGGTCACATGGACCCCGAAGGCTCAGAGAAGGTTGGGGGAGGGGACCCACTGGAACAGCTGTTGGGAGACAGATGGTAGCCTCCCGTCAAGGCCATCCAGTGTGTTCTTTAACGTGCACAGGGTATGGCTCTCCCACACACGGGGCCACGGCTTAACGTCCCATCCGACGGACGACTGTCTTTCCAAGACCATCGGTGTCCCCTACTGACCGTGGGCAGGGCGGCGAATTTTTGCGGAGATAAATCTCAACGCTGACCCAGCTGGGACTCGAACCTGGGAACTACAGATTACGAGCCTGGCGCGCTACCGACTGAGCCCCCCCCCCCGCCCCCCACAAACCAAGGCCAACTGGAATCAGACAAAAAAAGAATATCAAAATAAATGTAGACTATCGAAACGGTTAATATGAAACTTCGAGAATGTAATGTCTTTACTGTTGCGAATAGGTTGGCGTTATTGAAATATTCAGTTTACAATACCAAATCGGAGAACATGTCTAACATACATTATAAAAAGTCAGGGAAGAATTTACCAGGTAAAAATGTAAAATATACATTTATCGAACTGTAGCATAAAATTTTAGTAACAATATAAATTTATAACTGAAAAATATCGGTGAAAAAATGATACAAAACAAAGCACATAAAAACAGTTTTTACGACAGATCAAAAACATCATTCTTAAGTTTTCACACAAATTCTTGGTGAACTGTTTAATTTTCCACGTTAAACATTCAAGAAAAGGTTTTCGTTCAAGGCTGTAACTGCGTCTTGTTTTCTGAAGAAATTTTGTTTTGAACGAAGGATTACTTTTGGTTTTAACCAGGCCATGAATTCATCTCTTCCAATTGCAAATTGTTAGCTATAAAGAAAATTTTTCTTTTCCTTTGAATTCTCTTTATCGTAACTAATCTATCTATTATCTGACTCTTCTTCCAAATATTCTTAACCTTCGCATACTTTCATGAATTCACAGTATGATTGGCTTTATAGTTAAATTTTTCTTCAACACTTGAATCGGAAGCGTAAATTTTCCTTCTCCTTTCAATCCATTCCACGAAATTAAACATCATTGATAAGCGATGGAAACAGATCCATAAATGTGATTTTTTAATTCCATGTTGTGTTTTCTCACATCTGATCAGAAATAAGAGAAAAAAAAAAGCAAATTTATTGTTAAAAAAACAGGATAAACAATTTATGGCTGTATATTGTTAAAAAAAATACAATCAAGTAATATTGGATCATTACTGAAGGCAATCGTATTTAAAAAAAAATTCCATATTTTTGATAGTTTGATGAAATTCCAAAGGTAAGGAGCATGCTTAATTTTTATGCATTCCCATTTGAATATTAAAAATGAAGTGTTTTTTTTATCCCCAAGTTTTAATGAAGATCTTGTAGTACCAGTTTTTTGAAGTTCCACTAAAATGAAATGATCGTATAAAATGTTTAAAAAGTTATTACTGCAAAATATAAACAATTTATTTATTAGAAGAATATCCGGATATTTTTAAAAATCCACCCTAAACTTTAGTCAATGTGTTTCGCATTGATTATTTTAAACTTGCAGAAAACTTCAAATTCCAGGTGTTTTACAGAAAAGCATTTTATACAATCGAATTAGGCACAAGCATATTGCTTTAGAAGTTCTCAATAACTTTAATAATTCCAAATAATTACGGTAAATAAGGTTGGCTATAAAATGTGTAGAAATAAACTCTTGTTAATTTTAGCCGAACTGTTCTAAAAGTTTTAAAATGTGTTGAACCACACAATTATTTTTCAGGATTCCCTTTAATAACAAATTAGAATAAACTATGAATCATATTTTGTAATCGAAATGGAAGAAACGTTTTCTGTAATGCTTTAGCGCAGTGTCTCGCAAACTGTGTGCCGCGAGAGATTTTCAAATTGACACTAGATATTCCAAAGATTTCATTTTGACTTGTGTTATCGACGTGCTTTAATAAAAATCTTTCAGATTTTATCAACTGGGATCTTGTAAGTATTTATCAAGCTTTTTCCAAATTTTGGTATTAATTTTTGATTATTTCAAGCCATAGAATGGACAAATATTTAAAACGAACACCGAGTTATGAATTAAAGAACGAGGGCAAATCCTTCAAGTAAAACCAGGCTGATGACTTCAACGAAGCGCAAATATAATGACGATTATATAGAGTTTGTTTTTATTCTTTTTTAGGTGTGCCGCGGATAAAAAATTAAATTCGGTGTGCCGCGGAAAAAAAATTAGATCCAGTGTGCCGCAGAGTAAAAAAGTTTGCGAGACACTGCTTTAGCGAAATGTGGCAGAGATATAAGTATTAAGAAATTATTGATGTCAGAAGTTAAAGGCTCAAAATTTTCGTAATCAAAATGTTAGTAAAAACATCGTTTTCAATGAAATATTGTTCAAATTAGTACTTGTTTGTAACAAAACGGATCAAAATTAACTACAGTAATTATTTGACCAATATATAACCTCTGATTATTATATCTCGTCTAAAATCCTATTCAAATTCGCACTGCAATATGCAAATTTTTGGAAGAAAGTATTTTGAATGATAGGGGGATGTAACTGTAAATATGCCCGGTATTTGTACAAAGATATTCTTTGTTTCAATTTCGAGTATTTGAATGGCAATTACTGCTAAGCAGTGTTTGTAGAAATCATTAAAAAAAAAGTAATGTTCGTAAGAGGCAAATATTTTCAAAAATTTGCTCTAAACTGTTTCATGAAATTAGGAAAAATAGGAAGAAATAATCAGGATTTTTATAATGGGGGCAGGAAAACGTTTGATATACGAGATCTTTTTCCTTCACTACTAAAGTATTGGAAAACTTCCATGTTGTGAGTTGGAATGTATTTTTGAAGATAGAAATATGTATATGAAGATAAATATCAGTATCTATTTAAATCTCGATTTTCAGGGGCGGGGGTGGCTCAGTCGGTAGCGCGCCAGGCTCGTAATCTGTAGTTCCCAAGTTCGAGTCCTAGCTGGGTCAGCGTTGAGATTTATCTCCGCAATATTCCCCCGCCCTGCCCACGGTCAGTAGGGGACACCGATGGGCTTGGAAAGGCCGCCGTCCGTCGGATGGGACGTTAAGCCGTGGCCCCGTGTGCGGGAGAGCCATACGCTGTGCACGTTAAAGAACACGCTGGATGGCCTTGACGAGAGGCTACCATCTGTCTCCCAACAGCTGTTCCAGTGGGTCTCCTCCCCCAACCTTCTCTGAGCCTTCGCGGTCCATGTGACCTGGCCATTTAGCCCATGGTGTGCAAAAAAGTGCCGCTCAGAGGTAAAACAACTCAACAACTCCCGATTTTCAATAATACCCATTCAATATTTAAAGAGTTTTGGCAGCTGAAATATTTCATAGCAGTAATGCGTCATAAAAATTTACAGAAATTAATTTAAACTTAAAAATTGTGGCTTAAAAAATTTAATAAAATAAACATACATTTTTAGAAGCTCGAATAATGATTATTTCAATATTTCACAATTGTGATTTTTTTTTTTTATAAAGCAAGATAATTGTTAAATATACCTGCTTCAATAACTCTTCAAATACTGAACGAATATTATTGAAAAAAAATCGAGATTTAAATAGATTTAATTATGATCTTTATTTTCAGTCATATTTTTGCATTAAATGAACATTTTTGAAGTTGAGGTATCAGTTATGTACAGAGCTGTATCGGTAGCATAAATAGAGGTATCAGTGGCGTAAATAGAAGTATCAGTGACGTAAATAGCAGTATCGGTGGCATAAATAGAAGTATCAGCTACGTAAATAGTGGTATCGGTGGCATAAACAGAAGTATCGGCTACGTAAATAGTGGTATCGGTGGCATAAACAGAAGTATCAGTAACGTAAATGACAATATCGGTGGCATGAATAGAAGTATCAGCTACGTAAATAGTGGTATCGGTGGCATAAACAGAAGTATCAGTAACGTAAATGGCAATATCGGTGGCATAAATAGAAGTATCAGCTACGTAAATAGTGGTATCGGTGGCATAAATAGAAGTATCAGTGACGTAAATAGCTGTATCGGTGGCATAAATGGAAGTATCAGCTACGTAAATAGTGTATCGGTGGCATAAACAGAAGTATCAGTGACGTAAATAGCAGTATCGGTGGCATAAACAGAAGTATCAGTAACGTAAATGGCAATATCGATGGCATAAATAGAAGTATCGGCTACGTAAATAGTGGTATCGGTGGCATAAACAGAAGTATCAGTAACGTAAATGACAATATCGGTGGCATAAATAGAAGTATCAGCTACGTAAATAGTGGTATCGGTGGCATAAATAGAAGTGTCAGTGACGTAAATAGCTGTATCGGTGGCATAAATAGAAGTATCAGCTACGTAAATAGTGGTATCGGTGACATAAACAGAAGTATCAGTGACGTAAATGGCAATATCGGTGGCATAAATAGAAGTATCAGCTACGTAAATAGTGGTATCGGTGACATAAACAGAAGTATCAGTGACGTAAATATTGGTATCGGTGACATAAACAGAAGTATCAGTGACGTAAATAGCAGTATCGGTGGCATAAACAGAAGTATCAGCTACGTTGGGTTGTTTTACCTCTGAGCGGCACTTTTTTGCACACCATGGGCTAAATGGCCAGGTCACATGGACCCCGAAGGCTCAGAGAAGGTTGGGGGAGGGGACCCACTGGAACAGCTGTTGGGAGACAGATGGTAGCCCCCGTCAAGACCATCCAGCGTGTTCTTTAACGTGCACAGGGTATGGCTCTCCCACACACGGGGCCACGGCTTAACGTCCCATCCGACGGACGGCGGCCTTTCCTAGCCCATCGGTGTCCCCTACTGACTGTGGGCAGGGCGGGGAATTTTGCGGAGATAAATCTCAACGCTGACCCAGCTGGGACTCGAACCTGGGAACTACAGATTACGAGCCTGGCGCGCTACCGGCTGAGCCACTCCCGCCCCATTATCAGCTACGTAAATAGCAGTATCGGTGGAATAATTAGAAGTATCGGTGACCTAAATAAAAATAATCGGTAGCACGAATAGGAGTATAAGAGATTGGGTTGTTTTATATCTGAGCTGTACTGTTTTTTTGCAAGCAATGGCCTAAATGACCAGGTCATTAGGAACCCCGAGGAGTAAGAGAAGTGTAACAGAAGGGACCCACTGGACAGGAGTTAGGAGACAAATGGTAACCTCCCGTGAAGGTCATCCAGCATGTTCTTTAACGTGCACAGGATATGGCTCTCCCGCACACAGTGCCACGGCTTAATGTTCCATCCGACGAACGGAGGTCTGTCGAAGTCCGTCGGCATCCCCAACTAGCAGGGTGTAGGGTTTTGGGGAGATAAATCTCAAGACTAGCCCAAGCGGGACTCGAACCTGGGAACTGCAGATTAAGTGCCTGGCTCGTTATCGACTTAGCCATCAGCGCTCCCGACATAAATAGGAGTATCAGGGATGTAAAGAATTGTTAATATCCTTTTCTATTTGTTCGGTTGTCTTACTTCTTAGTGGTCCACACAATGGATTAAATGGCCAGGTCAAAAGGACCCCAAAGGCATAGAGAAGTTTGTGGGAGGATTGTGTTGGGTTGTTTTACCTCTGAGCGGCATGTTTTTGCACACAATGGGTTATATGGCCAGGTCACAAGGACCCCGAAGTCTCAGAGAAGGTTGGGGAGAGAGTACCCACTGGGCAGATGTTAGGAGACAGATGGTATCCTCCCTTCAAGGCCATCTAGCCTGTTCTTTAACGTGCACAAGGTATGGCTCTTCTGCAGACGGGGTCACCGCTTAACGTCCCATGCGACGGACGGCGGTCTTTCCAAGCTCACCGGTGTCCCCTTACTGACCAAGGACAAGCAACCTTTTAACGAACAGTTATCCAAGATTATTCGGGTACTTTTTATCACTAAGGGTTGGTGGGGATTAGTTTAATAAATTATCAAGACTGGCCAGTTGGGTTTCAAATCTAAGAATTTGAGAATTGAAGTTTAGTATAATGGTTATTCTTTTCGTTTATTTTTTGAGAGCAATTTTTAAACTCCTATTCTTGGTGTTAAAATTTTCGAATTTTCATAACTCTGCTGAATAGGAGGTTGATGGAGTTCATTGGAGTTGCTCAACAGGACTGCTCAACCTCCTATTTATTTTCGAGGGAACAAAAACATTTTGGGTTTTATGTTTATTTTTGAGAGAACAAAAACATTTTGGGATTTATGTTTATTTTTTGAGGGGACAACAAAACATTTTGGGTTTTATGTTTATTTTCGAGAGAACAAAAATATTTTTGGTTTTATGTTTATTTTCGAGGGAACAAAAACATTTTGGGTTTTATGTTTATTTTCGAGGGAACAAAAACATTTGGGTTTTATGTTTATTTTTGAGGGAACAAAAACATTTTGGGTTTTATGTTTATTTTGAGGGAAGAAAAACATTTTGGGTTTTAGCTTATTTTTGAGGGAACGAAAACATTTTGGGTTTTATGTTTATATTCGAGGGAACAAAAATATTTTGGGTTTTATGTTTATTTTGAGGGAACAAAAACATTTGGGTTTTATGTTTATTTTTGAGTGAACAACAAATTTTGGGGGCGCAATAAATTATCTTTGAGAGAATAAGAAACGTTTTGGATTGCAATAAATAATTTTTGAGAGAATAAAAACAGTTTGTGATGTAGTAAATTATTTTTCACGGAAGAGCAAACATTTTGAGGTGCAATAAATTATTTTTGACGGAACAGTAAACATTTTGAGGTGCAGTTAATTTTTTTTGACGGAACAGCAAACATTTTGAGGAGGAATAATTTTTTTTTGACGGAACCGCAAACATTTTGAGGTGCAATAAATTATTTTGGTCGGAACAAAACAATATGCGTCATAAAAAAAATCCCTTATTAAGGAACAAACACATTTTCCGTCACAAAAAATTTCTGTTTGAGAGTCAACAAACATTGTAGGTCATAAAAAAGAAAAAATTCAGTTGAGAAAATAAATGCATATTTTGAGATCTAATAAATTATTTTTGAGGGAACAACAATCATTTTGGGTTATAAATTTATTTTTGAGGGAATAACATATTTTGGAATGCAATAAATTATTTTTGAGGGAACAAAAAAATTCTACAAGCATGCTGCATGTAGCCAGCAACTGACCTCCACTGTATGTACATGCATGTGATGAGCTGTCTCATACTAGTCATCTGTGCAATCTCGTATTGCATAGGATTAATGCTGCTCGCAGAAAATCCTCAGCCTGTGTGAAATTCAACCCTCCACTACTACTTAGAGAGAGAATGCGTGTGTATGCAAGCACATTTACCCCCCTCCCCCTTCTACATTCATCTCCGTGGAGCTGTAACTGACTGCCTCATATTGGAAGGAAGCCTCGGCCGTACTATTGACAACTCGATTAAATATTTAGCTTCTTCTCCCTAGCACGGGCGATGGAGGAGATTAGCCTTTAATGTGTTTGGCGCGGCTGCAGCCGGGAATTGAAGGCTGATTATGGGTTGCCCACGCCGGGGCCCTAAGAGACTGACGCATCTAAGCGAAACGACTGGCAGTCCTTCGCTTTCTACACTTCACCTGAAACCACAGGTAACACTCCTAAGACAGCTCCTGTTACTCCGGCCGTTGTTACTAAAAACGCGATTAAAATTCATCAGCCAGGAGCTTGATCAACGGGGAGTCTCTCTACCTAAACAGAGACCAGTCTTTGGAGATTTTAGTGGGGATGTGATGGAAGTTTTGAATTCGTTAAATTTTGTTGCCTAAACGTTCTCTTCGCATGGTGCCTTTACCGTATTTTTTTTTCTTTTAATATACATACAACTTTATCGTCTTTCACTTTCTTACTATATTCTTTTTTTGTGAAAGCGAGTGTGTTTTTTCCTTTTGGCCTTGTGTGCTGAGGTACCTTTTTAAGTGCTGTCCATCATCCATATATAATTTTTGTCTTTTTTTCGTAAATATATTAACTTGTAAAAGTAAAGCATGGCTGAAGTTTTTGCACTATAGTAGGGACAGTATGGTTTCTGGTGCATTTAATGGTCCATAAGTATTGAAAAATTCATCGAAGAGTTTATTAACATTTTATTGTATTATCTTCCCTTAATGTTATCAGGGAGGGTCGCGTGTCATCCCCTACTCAAGTTCTCTATAAATTTAAATTTTCTTTCATAAAATGCTTTTGAACGGTTAATACGAGTATGTTTTGGCATGAGAATTCCACCTCGGTTAGTTTACATTTTAAAAAAAAATAATTTACTTTAATTGTGTGCTTTAAAGGTATTTCAGAAAAAGATGGCTAATGCTTGAAAAATATCACAGGACATCACATAAGTGGATGTAACTAAGGCCAAAAATAATAATGGTAACTGGACACTGCATTAATGAAAACAATTTACTTGGAAAATGATGAACGCAATATTATTGGATGCAACTAGATTCAATAATGTTACGTTTGTCATTTTTTAATGTAACTCTAGTTCTGACAAATGGATATAAAGTCATATGAAAAAATGCAGTAATTTGCAATTCTAAAAATGAACTCCCAGCCGAGGTATGGAATGCAGTGTTTCCAACAATCGGCTGACTACAACGGTTGGGTTGTTTTACCTCTGAGCGGCATTTTTTGCACACAATGAGCTAAATGGCTAGGTCACAAGGACCCCGAAGGCTCAGAGAAGGTTGGTGGAGGGGACTCACTGGAACAGCTGTTGGGAGACAGATGGTAGCCTCCCGTCAAGGCCATCCAGTATGTTCTTTAACGTTGGGTTGTTTTACCTCTGAGCGGCACTTTTTTGCACACCATGGGCTAAATAGCCAGGTCACATGGACCCCGAAGGCTCAGAGAAGGTTGGGGGAGGGGACCCACTAGAACAGCTGTTGGGAGACAGATGGTAGCCTCCCGTCAAGGCCTTCCAGTGTGTTCTTTAACGTTGGGTTGTTTCACCTCTGAGCGGCACTTTTTTGCACGCCATGGGCTAAATGGCCAGGTCACAAGGATCTCAAAGGCTCAGAGAAGGTTGGAGGAGGGGACCCACTGGAACAGCTATTGGGAGACAGATGGTAGCCTTCCGTCAAGGCCATCCAGTGTGTTCTTTAACGTTGGGTTGTTTCACCTCTGAGCGGCACTTTTTTGCACACCATGGGCTAAATGGCCAGGTCACAAGGACCTCAAAGGCTCAGAGAAGGTTGGAGGAGGGGACCCACTGGAACAACTATTGGGAGACAGATGGTAGCCTCCCGTCAAGGCCATCCAGCGTGTTCTTTAACGTTGGCTGCTCTTGTCCCTTGTATGCTTTTTTTTTTTCCAATGTACGGTGATGACATTTTATTTTTCTGAAAATTATTATACGTGAAGAATTTAATTTCTTTATTAATCTATAATTTTTTTAATTTTTAATTTATTTCATAATTTTTTTTACAATGTCTTATCAAAATATTCGAGAATTTCCATGTTAAGTTATGTTCATTGGTAATCAAATTTCGAAGCTCCATAATTTATAAAATGGACATTTAATGGAAAAATGTGACTGAAGATAAATATCATAATCAATTCTATTTTCAACAACGTTCCGGATTGGATTGTTTTACATTTGAGCGGCACTTTTTTGCACACCATGGGCTAAATGGCCAGGCCACAAGGACCCTGAAGGCTCAGAGAAGGTTGGGGGAGGGGACCCACTGGAACAGCTGTTGGGAGACAGATGGAAGCCACCCGTCAAGGCCATCCAGCGTGTTCTTTAACGTGCACAGGGTATGGCTCTCCCGCACACGGGCCACGGCTGAACGTCCCATCAGATGGACGGCGGCCTTTTCAAGCCCATCGGTGTCCCCTACTGACCGTGGGCAAGGAGGGGAAATTTTGCGGAGGTAAATCTCAACGCTGACCCAGCTGGGACTCGAACCTGGGAACTACAGATTACGAGCCTGGCGCGCTACCTACTGAGCCACCCCCGCCCCCAACGTTCCGGAATTTAAGAGTTATGAAGCTGGAATATTTAACAATAAATTATCTTTTATACAATTCCTTTACAATAGTCTAATATTGAAATAAACATTACGCGAAATTATAAAATGTATATTAGTTTTATTAAATAATTTGAAATAATACTTATTAAGTTTTAATTAATTTCCTAGGTAAGTTCTTATTATACATTACTGTTGCGAAAATGTTGTAGCTTTCATAATTTTTTAAATACTGGAAGAATGTTGCTAAAAAGCTTTAGCCTTAACTGGTATAGTGATTAGGCAGTTAGCGACTGTTCCAGCAAGGCAAACTTTGTGTGTTGTGTTAGCTCTAACTAAGGCAGTGGTCAGCAGTGACTTCGGTCTTAGTAGGGCATGTCCTTGTATGAGAAGGCCTGTAAAAAGCTAGGAGTGGCTTCTAGAATTCTTCTCTGTCCTATACGTCGCAAATCAAAAAAAAAGGGAAAAAAAAAATCAAGATTTAAATAGATTTGATTACGATCTCTAATTTATCATCAGTCACATTTTTCTATTAAATGCATATTTTATAAATTATAGAGCTTCGAAAATAAGATTCCAATTGACACAATACATGTAAATTCTTTAATGTTTTGGTAGAACAGCGTGTTACTCAGAGTTGTACATCTGTTGAAATTGATCATTACATATTTCAATCATTACGTTTATTTCAGTAGAAGAAAGATTGTCTCATAACCTCTCTGTTTTTTATTGTCTTTCGTGTTCAAGAAATAATCATATAAAGAGAGTGCTACTGGCCGCTACTGAAGCAATCACATTCTCCGTCCCAGAGATATATACATCCACACACAAACCCACACATACTGAAAATACGACACAACAACATGTTCTTCTCAGAGAGAGCATTTGAAAGACTCTCCCAGCATGCAAATCGCAGATGGCTTCCTTTACTCGCAGGTTTTCTCTACCTCAGTACCAGCCCGTTAAGGAAGAGGAAGAGAATAGTAGTAGTAGTAGGGGGTAAAGGGGGTAGGAAGAGATGAGAGGATAGAAAGAACCCGAAGCAGTGTGAGAGAGGGTTCTTAAAATCCTTCGTAACCGTCCACAATAGACATGTGTTCCGGGAGAATGCAAGAGATTTTTCATTCCAAAATCGACATCTTTTCGGCGTGTCTCTGCATGATGAGTAGAAGGACTACGAAGAGAGATTCCGTGCCCACAGTTCTGATGTATTCTGCACTTCATCAGCGGCTTCCTAATGGCCAAGATAATGGACTACGAACATCACCGAATGACAATCATCAGGACCCTCGCAGCTCAAACGATAACTCCTTTTTTCTCTCTTTCTTTCCTCCCACATTCTTTCGCTCTTTTTCGTCAACGATATATTTTGTTCAATGCCTTAAAACCCTGATCTTCCGAGTCCATTTATAACTCGCTTCAGAATCTACCTTACTGTCAAGATTCGTAATTAATCTCCTCCTCTTCGAGGTCGTTTGATGGTGGGGTATTGTTAGTTTGAACTTTGTAGACGGTGTTCTTTTTTTACCATTCCTTCTCTCTCATTTTGTGGTGGATTAATAAGTTTTTTTTTTTTCATGTGAAGTATTGGTGAGATTTGAGTATTTTCTGTTAATCATCGGTGGTAAACTAAAAAAAAAAACTTGTTTCTTGAGAGAAAGAGAGCAGGGAAATTTTAAATGGCATGGGTTGATTTATTTACTTTTTTCCGAAGTGTTCACACTACGTGCATTTATTATGCCATTGGGCGAGTTTATTATGAAAGTTAATGTCAAAGAAATCAGTAAATTTTTCTGTTTTAATAATTATTTATAGGATTTTTTATTGCCGCAACACGAAAAAGTAATTTATTTATGATCATGTGTTTGAAGCAGAGAAATTATTTGAGAAAAATCTAAATACCATCATTTACTCGATTTCTACACAAACCACAATGTCCAGAAAATATCTAACGATATCTAAGATAAGAAATGGATATTTAGTTTTCCTCTTAGATCTCTTTTGGACATTTTCAGATATTGTGATGGTTTAGGAAAGTTGGGTTGTTTTACCTCTGAGCGGCACTTTTTTCCATACCATGGGCTAAATGGCCAGGTCACATGGACCCCGAAGGCTCAGAGAAGATTGGGGGAGGGGACCCACTGGAACAGCTGTTGGGAAACAGATGGTAGCCTCCCGTCAAGGCCATCCAGCGTGTTCTTTAACGTTGGGTTATTTTACTTATGAGCGGCACTTTTTTTGCACACCATGGGCTAAATGGCCAGGTCACATGGATCCCGAAAGCTCAGAGAAGGTTGGGGGAGGGGACCCACTGGAACAGCTGTTGGGAGACAGATGGTAGCCTCCCGTCAAGGCCATCCAGCGTGTTCTTTAACGTTGGGTTGTTTTACCTCTGAGCGGCACTTTTTTGCACATCATGGCTAAATGGCCAGGTCACATGGATCCCGAAAGCTCAGAGAAGGTTGGGGGAGGGGACTCACTGGAACAGCTGTTGGGAGACAGATGGTAGCCTCCCGTCAAGGCCATCCAGCGTGTTCTTTAACGTTGGGTTGTTTTACCTCTGAGCGGCACTTTTTTTGCACATCATGGGCTAAATGGCCAGGTCACATGGATCCCGAAAGCTCGGAGAAGGTTGGGGGAGGGGACCCATTGGAACAGCTGTTGGGAGACAGATGGTAGCCTCCCGTCAAGGCCATCCAGCGTGTTCTTTAATGTGCACAGGGTATGGCTTTCCCGCACACGGGACCACGGTTTAACGTCCCATCAGACGGACGGCGGCCTTTCCAAGCCCATCGGTGTCCCCTACTGGCCGTGGGCAGGGCGGGGAATTTTGCGGAGATAAATCTCAACCCTGACCCAGCTGGGACCCGAACCACGGAACTACAGATTACGAGCCTGGCGCGCTACCAACTGAGCCACCCCCGCCCCGGTTTAGGAAAGAAAGAAGGAATATAGATTCTTAAAAAAGTACGAATAAGAAACGTCTGTAATATAAATTGCCTACCAAAATATTAGAGAATTTCCATGTTATATCAATGTAAATCTAATTTCGCTCTATAATTTCTAAAATATGCATTTAACCCATTTCTTCCCAGTGTTGCGTACACGCAATACGAAGTGTTGCGTATACGCAACACTTGGGAAGAAATGGGTTAAGGAAATGTGTGGCTCAACATAAAGATTATAATCAAATCTATTTAAAACTCGATTTTCATCAATATTTGTGGGGCGGGGGTGGCTCAGTCGGTACCGCGCCAGGCTCGTAATCTGTAGTTCCCAGGTTCGAGTCCAAGCTGGGTCAGCGTTGAGATTTATCTCCGCAAAAATTCCCCGCCCTGCCCACGGTCAGTAGGGGACACCGATGGGCTTGGAAAGGCCGCCGTCCGTCGGATGGGACGTTAAGCCATGCCCCCTTGTTGGGAGGCTACCATCTGTCTCCCAACAGCTGTTCCAGTGGGTCCCCTTCCCCAACCTTCTCTGAGCCTTCGGGGTCCATGTGACCTGGCCATTTAGCCCATGGTGTGCAAAAAAGTGCCGCTCAGAGGTAAAACAACCCAACCCAACGAGGATGTTTTAAGGAAACTCTTTTCAAGATTGCCACTAAAGTTTAGTACAGTCGCTCCGAAAAATATCCGAATACAATGGCTGATTACAGAATTCAGAAAAAATATCTAGCAATGATTTTTTTTTAAATTAGTGAGCTGGTAACCTTCGTGTCACGTGACACGAAAGTTGCCAGATCACTAATTTCTAAAAAAGAAATCGTTGCCAGATATTTTTTCTGAATTTTGTAATCAACCATAGTGTTCGGATATTTTTTTGAGCGACTGTACTGCCGTAGAATTGGGACGAATTTTATCTCAAACGGAAAAGAATTGAATCAAAAGCAATTCTTCACAAGGAGATGAAAGACATAGAATTGTCCTTTTTTTTTATATTTATTCTACCTCTGGACATTAAGACAAGAAACTGGTCGTGCATCTGCGTCGTAGAAGCGATAATTCGAAAAATAGTCTGAACTTCGAACATCAACGGCAAGAATAGCCATTTTCTCTTCCATCTCCCCTCCCCCGTCACCTGTACTTACTGACGTATACCCATCACTGTCTGGGAGAGGGAGGAGTCGTGATTGATGGAAGCGACTCCCCATTAGTTACCTAATGTTTATATCAATACGGTGCCGATGTATTCTTTCAGAGCGTCCATATTTAATAAGTAACGATCGACTGAAAAAGAAAAAGAAAAAAAAAATAATTTTCTGACCACCTCCTCTCTTCAACTCGCCTCTAATCTCTATACCGAGGCTAGCAGATGGTCATGTGCTGGAGTTGAGATTATAGTCCGACCACCCTATGGGATAGGCTGGACTCTCTAGTATGTGCTGGCTGAGAACACCGAGCACTGCTTAATGGAGAAAAGGCTCTATCAGTTATTTATGATGCGTCCTGTTTCCTCCGGACTTGCCAAATGAACCCGGGATGATGGAAGAAGACAAAAACTCATCAGACACTAGGGGAGGGGGAGAGGGAGCGCTAGGAGGGGGAGGAAGAGGAGGAGGAGGAGGGAAGCGTGGGGAGGAAGAGGACAGAAAATAGCCTCGCCCTCTACTGATGTTGCTGTTGCTGTGATTTGTATATTGGATCAGACCGTAGCCGTACGTAGGCCACATACTGGATGCAGCAGATGGGGAGCCCATTTGCCCGGGAAGAGCAAGAGCAGGAGGGATGCGAGATGGGGGAGGAGAGACTACTGCATCGGGCACCATACCGAGGGCATCGCCGCCGTCCACAGGAGCGCCATGTGCAAATGGCGGCCCAGAGTAATGAGATGGGCCGGTTAGGCCTAAGCAGCACTGTCTGAACTGTTGATTGCATGACGGGAGCGTAGCTAAGGGCTTTTGCGTGTTTGCTGACTCAGTCACGTTACCATCTCTAGTCCGTGCATGAAATCGAAGGCTTCTTCTGAAAGGAACTTACCCTTTTTATCTACTGCACTGTCATCTCTCCATGTTCTTCATATTCCGACTACTTCTTTCATCATCATGTTTGTCTGATCGATCATCTGCCTAATCATCTATAACTGATTTTTCCTAGATATTCTTCTCTCGATTTCTTTTTTTTTGCGTCTTTTATTCGCATTATCTTTTAATTCAGAATTATCCTTTTTTTTCCCTCTGGAAGGCATCAGTTGGTGAACGCCCAGGTTCGAAATCTGTAGTTGTCAGGTTGGAGTTCCAACTGCACCTGTGTCCAAACCCACCAAAGCTATCTTCAGCAGAAGAGGACACCGATGATCTTGGAAAGGCCGCCGCTATCCGATGTGACGCTAACCCGAAACTCTGTCTTCAGGATGGGGCGGGGTTGGCTCAGTCGGTAGCGCGCCAGGCTCGTAATCTGTAGTTCCCAGGTTCGAGTCCCAGCTGGGTCAGCGTTGAGATTTATCTCCGCAAAATTCCTCGCCCTGCCCACGGTCAGTAGGGGACACCGATGGGCTTGGAAAGGCTGCCGTCCGTCGGATGAGACGTTAAGCTTTGGCCCTGTGTGTGGGAGAGCCATACCTTGTGCTCGTTAAAGATCATGCTGGATGGCCTTGACGGGAGGCTACCATCTGTCTCCCAACAGCTGTTCCAGTGGGTGGTCCCCTCCCCCAACCTTCTCTAAGCCTTCGGGGTCCATGTGACCTGGCCATTTAGCCCATGGTGTGCAAAAATGTACCGCTCAGAGGTAAAACAACCCAACGTTAAAGAACACGCTGGATGGCCTTGACAGGAGGCTACCATATGTCTCCCAACAGCTGTTCCAGTTGGTACCCTCCCCCAATCTTCTCTGAGCCTTCGGGGTCCTTGTGACCTGGCCACTTAGCCCATGGTGTGGAAAAAAGTGCCGCTCAGAGGTAAAATAACCAACGTTAAAGAACACGGTGGATGGCCTTGACGGGAGGCTACGATCTGTCTCCCAACAGCTGTTCCAGTGGGTCCCTTCCCCTAACATTCTCTGAGCCTTTGGGGTCCATGTGACCTGGCCATTTAGCCCAAGATGTGCAAAAAAGTGACGCTCAGAGGTAAAAGAACCAACCAACCAACTGTCTCCTGGCGGTCTTTGCAACACACATTAAAGAACACGCTGACTATCTTTGGCATGAAGATTCCATCAAGATTCTAGTCAAGGACATCCAGAGTGTTCTTTAATGTGTAATACAGGCGGACGCTACCCAATTAAAGCCATTCAGCGTGTTCTTTAAGGTGCACAGGGTACATATCTCCTGCACACAAGGCCACGGCTTTACGTCCGAATCGGACGGATGGCGGTTTTTTGCAAGTGAAAAGTGTCCCCTTTCTGGGCATGCGCAGACGGAGGAAATTCCAGTGTTCGTACAGTTGGAACTCGAACCTGGAAACATCAAATTGCGAACTGGAAACGTCAATTGCAATCCGATACCCGAAACTTAAAGGATCTTAGCAACCAAATAGAATACACCTACAATAAGAATAATCACATCTGTTCAACGGAAAAGCAAAATAGGTCATCTGCCGAGTGAACATTTGTATTCAACATGAGGCAATTCGAAAAAATTTGCATCTTCTAAGAAAAAATGTGTCCGTCCTATCAATCTCTTTTCCTTCTAAGACTGTAACGCCTTTACACATTTATTTTCTCTTTTGTTTCCATCACTCTCACGGCTTTCCATATTAAATTTTCCCTTTTTTTCCCATCACTCTCACGGCTCCCCATATTGAATTATTCTTTTTTTTTTCATCCCTTTCACTGCTTCCCATATTGAATTTTCCTTTTTTTTCATCACTCTCACGGCTTTCCATATTGAATTTTCCCTTTTTTTCCATCACTCTCACGGCTTCCCATATTGAATTTTCCCTTTGTTTCCATCGCTCTCACGGATTCCCATATTTAAATTCTTTTTTGTTTCCATCACTCTCACGGCTTCCCATATTTAAATTCTCTTTTGTTTCCATCACTCTCGTGCTTTCCCCACATTAAATTCTCTTTTGTTTCCATCACTCTCACGGCTTTCCATATTTAAATTCTATTTTGTTTCCATCACTCTCGTGCCTTCCCCACAACAAATTCTCCTTTGTTTCCATCACTTATTTTCTCTTTTGAATCCCCCCTTTTTCCTTTCCCACATTTCTCTTTTGTTTCCATCACTCTCACTGCTTCCCATATTGAATTTTCATTTTTTTTCATCACTCTCACGGCTTTCCATATTGAAATTTCCCTTTTTTTCCATCACTCTCACGGCTTCCCATATCGAATTTTCCTTTTTTTCATCACTCTCACGGCTTTCCATATTGAATTTTCCATCACTCTCACAATTTCTCATATTGAATTTTCCTTTTTTCCCATCACTCTCGAGGTTTCCTATATTGAATTTTCCTTTTTTTCATCACTTTGACGGCTTTCCATACTGAATTTTCCCTTTTTTCCCATCATATTGGAATCACTCTCACGGCTTTCCATATTGAATTTTCCACCTTTTTTCCATCACTCTCACGGCTTCCCGTATTGAATTTCCCCTTTTTTTCATCACTCTCACGGCTTCTCATAATGAATTTTCCTTTTTTCCCATCACTCTCGCGGCTTCCCATATTGAATTTTTCTTTTTTCCCATCACTCTCACGGCTTTCCATATTGAATTTTCCACCTTTTTCCATCACTCTCACGGCTTCCCATGTTGAATTTCCTCTTTTTTTCTTTCATCATTCTCATGGCTTCCCATTATTGAATTTTCTCTTTTTTCCCATCACTCTCACGGCTTCCCATGTTGAATTTCTTTTTTTTTATCACTCTCACGGCTTTCTATATTGAATTTCCCCCTTTTTTCCATCACTCTCACGGCTTCCCATATAGAATTTTTTTTTCATCACTCTCACGGCTTCCTATATTGGATTTCCATTTTTTTCATCTCTCACGGATTCCTATATTGAATTTTCTCTTTTTTTCCCATCACTCTCACGGCTTCCCATATTGAATTTTCCTATTTCCCCATCATTCTCACGACTTTCCATATTAAAATTTTCTGTTTCCATCACTCTCACGCCTCCTACAATGTCTCTCTCACTCTCACGCCTTCCCCATTTAAATTCTCTTTTGCTTCCATCACTCTCACCTCTTCAACACAAAAAAACTCTTGTGTTTTTACCCCTCTCCCACCTTCCACACATTAATTTCACATCCCTAGCCGGGACAAACATCCCACGTTGTTCTCCGTAGTCTGCAGAATGATCCGTAAATCCTTCAGCATGCATATAATTCTACCACGCACTGATTTTCGAAAGCCCTTCTTTCTCTGATACTCTGCTCAGTTTTTTTTTTCCCTTACACAGCATAAAAAATCCGTCGGAAGCGGGAGATTCAATAGCCTATTATGAGCGCTTTATTACGCTTCAGTGCCTATAGTGAAGTGCTGGAATGGAAAAAGATCTCTTATTTAACCCTTCTCGTCTTCCATAGATTTGATCACAATAGTATTGTATCGCTGTTCTTCAAGCCCCGAGGAAAGCGTACACATCAATGCCCTACACTAAAGGGCATGCATAACGCCGAGTTTAATACTTAACGCTCAGGTTTGTGCATTCTGTATCGCCTGTGGGATGTTAGGGGCACATTTTGAGGGGGGGGGGGGAATTGCGGTCTCGGGGATCGGGGCGTCATGGGGTTATCCATGTAGAATATGGTGATGACGCATTCATCTAGTCCATCAGAATTGGCAAGGTTTTAAAAAAAATGGGGCTTGTGAGATGTTTCTTTATAGAAATATTTGCATGTCTACTTTTGTCAGCTGCAGCCATAACCACATACACATACTCAAAAAAAAAGGGTGCTTTGTTGAACTCGAACTTTGAAAATTCCTTTTTTTTTCTGGTTTTTTTTAAATCCACACTGCAGTTTTTTTTTATGAGATTTTAAGTAAAGTATGCTTTATGCATTTTGTAATCCACACTTGCAGGTTTTAAACGAATTGTTGAGAAACATACAGTTAGGAGAATAGAAACAGTTGCGTGTGATTTTAAAGTTTATTGCTTTTTTTTATTGGAGATTTAACTTTGTTAAATGTCTCCTAAGAGAAAGGGTTGGGTTGTTTTACTTCTGAGCGGCACTTTTTTGCACACCATGGGCTAAATGGCCAGGTCACATGGACCCCGAAGGCTCAGAGCAGGTTGGGGGAGGGGGCCCACTGGAACAGCTGTTGGGAGACAGATGGTAGCCTCCCGTCAAGGCCATCCAGCGTGTTCTTTAACGTGCACAGGGTATGGCTCTACCGCACACGGGGCCACGGCTTAACGTCCCACCTGACGGACGGCGGCCTTTCCAAGCCCATCGGTGTCCCCTACTGACCGTGGCAGGGCGGGGAATTTTGCGAAGATAAATCTTAACACTGACCCAGCTGGGTCTCGAACCTGGAAACTGCAGATTACGAGCCTATCGCGCTACCGACTGAGCCACCCCCTCCCCAGGAATAACTGAAAAATGATAATTGTAGTGAAATAAGTTGTGACAAACAGGAAAACTAACATCGGCATCCAGCTGTTCACATTGTACTCCATCATTTTCGTGGGGCTGGGGTGGCTCAGTCGGTAGCGCGCCAGGCTCGTAATCTGTAGTTCCCAGGTTCGAGTCCTAGCTGGGTCAGCGTTGAGATTTATCTCCGCAAAATTCCCCGCCCTGTCCACGGTCAGTAGGGACACCGATGGGCTTGGAAAGGCCGCCGTCCGTCGGATGGGACGTTAAGCCGTGGCCCCGTGTGTGGGAGAGCCATACCCTGTGCACGTTAAAGAACACGCTGGATGGCCTTGACGGGAGGCTACCATCTGTCTCCCAACAGCTGTTCCAGTGGGTCCCCTCCAACAACCTTCTCTGAGCCTTCGGGGTCCATGTGAACTGGTCATTTAGCCCATGGTGTGCAAAAAAAGTGCCGCTCAGAGGTAAAACAACCCAACGTTAAAGAACACGCTGGATGGCCTTGACTGGAGGCTACCATCTGTCTCCCAACAACTGTTCAAGTGGGTCCCCTCTCACAACTTTCTCTGAGTCTTCGGGGTCCATGTGACCTGGCTATTTAGCCCATGGTGTGCAAAAAAAGTGCCGCTCAGAGGTAAAACAACCCAACCCAACTCCATAAATTTCGCCGAAACACCAAAAAATTAAAAAAAAAGTCAAGTTTACAACAAGAAAGTGGTTATTATCCTTGAAAGAAACATTAGACGAGAGAGGCTCAGAACATTAAACGGAAATGCCTCCAGTAGCAATTAGTAGCGAGGACACCTCTACTGGAAAATCCCTTGCGAGTCCACTATTAATTGATGTGGTTGAAGAGAAGGCGAAACGGCATGCCGAAGAAAGACGGCCAACCCTTTTAACAGCCGACTAGCAAGACAAACGGACGGCTACTGAGGTCGACGTGATTGTGGTCTTCCGTGATCTAATTGTGTTTGCCTGCTAGTCGAGCTGAGAGTCTACATGTCGCTTCATCAGCTCTTTCCACCACTTCTCACCATACAACAACAGCGTCCACTAGCTCTAGCTGCAGTGGTTTGTTTGAGGACTATTGGAACAATTGAAAGTGTTGGACAGCACAGAGGACGACAAGCTCTCAGATACTGTGTAAAACAAGAATTGTGGAGGCGGAAAAAACGCAGAAACCGTTGTGATCTAATAGATAAGTGTTTTTTTTTAAATGGTTTCTGTACAAGGGCAACGGTTAGAGATGCTTGTTAAGGATTGATGAATATCTATATGAGTTGTTTTACCTCTGAACGGCACTTTTTTTTGCACACCATGGGCTAAATGGCCAGGTCACAAGGACCACGAAGGCTCAGAGAAGGTTTGGGAGGAGACCCACTGGAACAGGTGTTAGGAGACAGATGGTAGCTTCCTGTCAATGCAATCCAGCGTGTTCTTTAACGTTGGGTTGTTTTACCTCTGAGCGGCACTTTTTTGCACACCATGGGCTAAATGGCCAGGTCACAAGGACCACGAAGGCTCAGAGAAGGTTGGGAGAGGGGACCCACTGTAACAGGTGTTAGGAGACAGATGGTAGCTTCCTGTCAAGGCAATCCAACGTACTTTTAACGTGCACAGGGGGTCAAGGATTAACGTTTCATCCGACGGACGGCGGTCTTTCCAAGTCCATCGGTGTCCCCTACTGACCGTGGGCAGGGAGTTTTGATAAGATAAATCTCAACGCTGACCTACTTGGGACTCGAATCTGAAAACTGCAGATTACGAGCCTGGCGCGCTACGGACTGAGCTCCCCCCCCCCCACCTGCATCGTTTAGCGCCAAATATTAAAGTCTGTTGAACATCAAGCGAAATTTTAGGGAGTTTCTTGACATTTTGTACACAGTATTTATTTTGCTATTTAATCACTTAATGAAATATCACACTCTCTAAATTATGGCTATCAAACCACTAAACTTTTTATTCTGTCTTCTGGTCGTTATTTCTGTAACGCTCTGTGTCTCAGCCGTTTTTTACTCCTATCAACCTCAAATTTTGCACATAGACTCGGGGAGGGGGTGGCTCAGTCGGTAGCGCGCCAGGCTCCTAATCTGCAGTTCCTAGGTTCGACTCCCAACTGGGTCAGCGTTGAGATTTATCTCCGTAAAATTCCCCGCCGTGGCCACGGTCAGTAGGGGACATCGATGGACGTGGAAAGACCGCCGTCCTTTCGGATGGGACGTTAAGCCGTGGCCCCGTGTGCGGGAGAGCCATACCCTGTGAACGTTAAAGAACACGCTGGATAGCTTTGACGGGAGGCTACCATCTGTCTCCCAACAACTGTTCCAGTGGATCCCAAACCTCCTCTGAATCTTCGGGGGTCCATGTGGCCTGACCATTTAGCCCATGGTGTGCAAAAAAGTGCCGCTCAGAGATAAAACAACGCAACGTTAAAGAACACGCTGGATGGCCTTGACGAGAGGCTACCATCTGTCTCCCAACAGCTGCTCCAGTGGGTCCCCTCCCCCAACCTTCTCTGAGCCTTCGGGGTCCATGTGACCTGGCAATTTATTCCATGGTGTGCAAAAAAGTGCCGCTCAGATGTAAAACAACCCAACGTTGAAGAGCACACTGGATGGCCTTGACGGGAGGCTACCATCTGTCTCCCAACAGCTGTTCCAGTGGGTCCTCTCCCCCAACCTTCTCTGAGCCTTGGGGGTCCATGTGACCTGTCCATTTAGCCCATGGTGTGGAAAAAAGTGCCTCTCAGAGGTAAAACAACAAACCGTCGGGTGAGACATTAAGCCGTGGCTCCGTGTACTGGAGAACTATACCCTCTGCACGTTAAAGAACGCACTGGATGGTCTTAATGGGAGGCTAAAAAGCTGTCCGTGGGTCCTCTCCCCCACAACCTTTTCTGAGCCCTCGGGGTCTTTGTGACCTTTTTTTCGGATGCAATTATTTAAATAATTACATCATACCATTCGCACTGATTTCAGAATAATAGTTTTTACCGGCTGCAGTTGTCTCTTTAAGTTATTGAAATCCTGTTTAAAATTCTACCATTGTAGTATCTACTGTGAGCTTAAATGTGAGACACTCAATATCATTTAATCTAAGCGATTAAGGTCAATACAATAAAAATATTAAGAAAAAAATTCTGTCCAACCTCAGCCTGTTTTCCCAGACTCGTTTCAAGTATCGTGACCATCGTATCTGCATAAAAATATCCTGATTTAGAAAGCAAGAATGAAAAAACAGAAAACTTTTTCTGTAGTGTTACGAAAAATCAGTCGTCATGGTGGATTTTTAAAACTTATAGATTATAGAACTTGACGTAAAAAATTTTTCTGTTATTTTTCTTTCTTTTTACATACTAACAGTTGCCACGGACCTTTTTGGGGCGAGGGTGGCTCTGTCGGTAGCGCGCCAGGCTCGAAATCTGTAGTTCCCAGGTTCGAGTCCAGCTGGGTCAGCGTTGAGATTTATCTCCGCAAAATTTCTCGCCCTGCCAACGGTCAGTAGGGGACACCGATGGGCTTGGAAAGGCCGCCGTCCGTCGGATGGGACGTCAAGCCGTGACCCCCGTGTGCGGGAGAGCCATACCCAGTGCACGTTAAAGAACACGCTGAATGACCTTGACGGGAGGCTACCATTTGTCTCCCAACAGATGATCCAGTGGGTCCCCCTCCCCCAACCTTCTCTGAGCCTTCGGGGTCCTTGTGACCTGGCCATTTAGCCCATGGTGTGCAAAAAAGTGCCGCTCAGAGGTAAAACAACCCATCATTAAAGAACACGCTGGATGGTCTTGACGGGAGGCTACCATCTGTCTCCCAATAGCTGTTCCAAGTGGGTCCCTTCTCACTACCTTCTCTGAGCCTTCGCGGTCATTGTGACCTTGCCATTTAGCCCATTGTGTGCAAAAAAACTGCCACTCAGAGGTTAAACAATCCAACCCAACAGTTGTTCCAGTGGGTCCCCTCCCCCAACCTTCTCTAAGCCTTCGGGGTCCTTGTGACTTGGCCATTTAGCCCATGGTGTGCAAGAAAGTGTCGCTTAGAGACAAAACAACCCAACCCACGGACCTTTTTCTATGTGGGCTTAAATATCGCGTGAAGCAATCATTGATTGCAGGACAAAACTGCCACAACCATGCTGGGTGATGTGGTCAGCCTCCCGACGGTGACCACTGTCCATCAGCACACAAGTGTCCGTCGTCAGTCTTGTTGTCTCTTGATCCCAGGCAATCAATACCGACACCACTTCACTGGGGTCGGCCACCAAGTAGGGGGCGTCTGCTGTACACGTTACAATGGCACACTATTTTTTTGTCTCTCTTACAATACATTGTTTCAAGCATGAAAGCTTTACATCACGTGCTTCTGCTGACCCTCACAGTACTAGATAAAAAAATAGTTTTTGTAGTTTTTCGGATTAGATGAGAATGGTGGGGTAGTCTTTGCACGTATAGATATATACATTATGTTGCAAAAAGTATCCGGACACTTTCATTTTAAGTGAACGAATAGCCACATTTGAATCTACCTAACTTAGAAAATAAGGTTTTCATGGAAAAAAGTCACTAGACATAAATTGAAGATCTCTGTCAGAGCTCTTTAAATCTCTATTTTTTTTTTATAATATAATCTAATTTTAAAGAGTTATGGAATCTGAAACATTTAAGTGAAGCTTTTGCTAGTTTTGAAAATTTACTTCAAAAAGTTAAATCACAACTGTTATAAAAAGTTGTTCGCAATATAAATGCGATATTTGAATTTTGTGCAAGGATTTTTGAAGTTTCAACATTTTGGGGGTTGTTTGGGTTGTTTTACCTCTGAGCGACACATTTTGCACACCATGGGCTAAATGGCCAGGTCACATGGACCCCGAAGGCTCAGAGAAGGTTGGGGGAGGGGACCCACTGGAACAGCTGTTGGGAGACAGATGGTAGCCTCCCGTCAAGGCCATCCAGCGTGTTCTTTAACGTGCACAAGGTATGACTCTCCCGCACACTAAATGGCCAGGTCACAAGGACCCCGAAGGCTCGGAGAAGGTTGGGGGAGGGAACCCACTGCAACAGCTGTTTGGAGACAGATGGTAGCCTCCCGTCAAGGCCATCCAGCGTGTTCTTTAACGTTGGGTTGTTTTACCTCTGAGCGGCACTTTTTTGCACACCATGGGCTAAATGGCCAAGTCACAAAGACCCCGAAGGCTCAGAGAAGGTTGGGGAAGGGGACCCACTGGAACAGATGTTGGGAGACAGATGGTAGCCTCCCGTCAAGGCCATCCAGCGTGTTCTTTAACGTGCACAGGGTATGGCTCTCCCGCACACGGGTCAGCGTCCCATCCGACGGACGGCGGCCTTTCCAAATCCATCGGTGTCCCCTACTGACCGTGGGCAGGGCGGGGAATTTTGCGTAGATAAATCTCAACGCTGACCCAGCTGGGACTCGAACCTGGGAACTACAGATTACGAGCCTGGTGCGCTACCTACTGAGCCACCCCCGCCCCACATTTTGGGGGTCGAAATGTTTTGGAAGTGTGGTGGATGTAACAATGCTTCCATAACTCTTTAAATATTAGATTAATATTATAGAAAATAGAGATTTAGAGAGCTCTGACAGAGATCTTCAATTTATGTCTAGTGACCTTTTTTCCGTAAAAAGCTTATTTTCAAAGTTAGGTGGATTTGAATGGGGCTATTCGTTCACTTAACATGAAAGTGTCCGGACACTTTTTGCAATATAGTGTATAAATCTGAATCGTGGGAGATGGCAGAAATTTCACAGGCAGGAGATGTAGGAGAAACTCAAAATTTGAATGGAAGGGAGTGGCTCAGTCGGTAGCGCTACAGGCTCATAATCTGTAGTTCCCAGGTTCGAGTCCCAGCTGGGTCAACGTTGAGATTTATCTCCGGAAAACTTCCTGCCCTACCCACAGTCGATAGGGGACACCGATGGGCTTGGAAAGGCTGTCGTCCGTCGGATGGGACGTTAAGCCGTGGCCCGTGTACGGGAGAGCCATACCCTGTGCACGATAAAGAACACGCTGGATTGCCCTGACGGGAGGCTACCATCTGTCTCCAAACAGCTGTTCCAGTGGGTCCCCTCCCTCAACCTTCTCTGAGCCTTCGGGGTCCATGTGACTTGGCCATTTAGCCCATAGTGTGCAAAAAAGTGCCGCTCAGAGGTAAAACAACCAAACGTTAAAGAACACGCTGGATGACCTTGACGGGAGGCTACCATCTGTCTCCCAACAGCTGTTCCAGTGGGTCCCCTCCCCCAACCTTCTCTGAGCCTTCGGGGTCCATGTGACCTGGCCATTTAGCCCATGGTGTGCAAAAAAGTGCCGCTCAGAGGTAAAACAACCCAACCCTAACTGAAAGTGATTTGAACTGATTTAACCTCTGACCTCTTAATTTGCGATAACGATTAAGATGGAACGATTACCCAGGCCATCTCGATTTCCGATTTTTTTCATAGAAAGAAATTTCAGCGAATTAGTTCGGGAACTTTAGACAGCCCAATATTAGACTTCAGATTTTGGTTCGGATGCTTGTTATAATAAAAAGTTTGGCTAATGAAATGTAGAAACTAATGCTGACGAGAAACTGTCAGATAAGAAGCAATGATTGACTAGGATTCACGATAAGACTGAAGAATAATGTGAATGGCCTCTTTCTTGATATCTTTTTTTAGGTACTTCAGGATAATTCTCAGATAAAAAGAGATATCTAAGTGTGGTAAAAAACTATATCGCTAAAGCAAATGTACGTACGGTTAACCGTTGCACTTCGAATTTGCCGTTCAAAAAATAATGAAGGTTTAGATTATTCCTTTAATATCTTGTTTCGGGAAGGGTTGGGTTGTTTTACCTCTGAGCGGCACTTTTTTGCACACCATGGGCTAAATGGCCAGGTCACATGGACCACGAAGGCTCAGAGAAGGTTGGGGGAGGGGACCCACTGGAACAGCTGTAGGGAGACAGATGGTAGCCTCCCGACAAGGTCACCCAGCGTGTTCTTTAACGTTGGGTTGTTTTACCTCTGACGGCCCTTTTTGCACACTATGGGCTAAATGGCCAGGTCACAAGGACCCCGAAGGCTCAGAGAAGGTTGGGGAAGGGGACCCACTGGAACAGCTGTTGGGAGACAGATGGTAGCCTCCCGTCAAGGCCATCCAGTGTGTTCTTTAACGTTGGGTTGTTTTACCTCTGACGGCCCTTTTTGCACACCATGGGCTAAATGGCCAGGTCACAAGGACCCCGAAGGCTCAGAGAAGGTTGGGGAAGGGGACCCACTGGAACAGCTGTTGGGAGACAGATGGTAGCCTCCCGTCAAGGCCATCCAGCGTGTTCTTTAACGTTGGGTTGTTTTATCTCTGAGCGGCAATTTTTTGCACACCATGGGCTAAATGGCCAGGTCACATGGACCCCGATGGCTCAGAGAAGGTTGGGGGAGGGGACCCACTGGAACAGCTGTTGGGAGACAGATGGTAGCCTCCCGTCAAGGCCATCCAGCGTGTTCTTTAACGTGCACAGGGTATGGCTCTCTCGCACACACGGTTCCACGGCTTAACGTCCCATCCGATGGATGGCGGCCTTTCCAAGCTCATCGGTGTCCTCTACTGACCGTGGGCAAGGCGGAAAATTTTGCGGAGAGAAATCTCAACGCTGACCCAGCTGGGACTCGAACCTGGCGCGGTAGCGACTGAGCCACCCCCGCCCCCCTTTTCGGGACGAAAAAGATATTGTCATTTTTACTTTGTGGCAGAATATAGAATAACTATTAAATAATAATGAATCAAACGCTTTATCACGCAGTCTTTCAAATTATATTATTGAAAAAAGTTATTTACAAATTGTTTTTGAGTAGGAATGTGATATTTTAAGAGTTTTAGACTTTTCAAATACAATGATCATGAGAGAAAATAATGCACAAGTTCCTTTGCTAGAACTGGGGGAGAGGGTGGCTCAGTCGGTAGCGGGCCAGGCTCGTAATCTGCAGTTCCCAGGTTCGAGTCCCAGCTGGTTTGGCGTTGAGATTTATCTCCACCCTGCCCACGGTCAGTAGGGGACACCGATGGGCTTGAAAAGGCCGCCGTCCGTCGGATGGGACGTTAAGCAGTGGCCCCGTGTGCGGGAGAGCCATACCCTGTGCACGTTAAAGAACACGCTGGATGGCCTTGACGGGAGGCTACCATCTGTCTCCCAACAGCTGTTCCAGTGGGTCCCCTCCCCCAACCTTCTCTGAGCCTTCGGGGGTCCTTGTGACCTGGCCATTTAACCCATTGTGTGCAAAAAAAGTGTCGCTCGGAGGTAAAACAACCCAACGTTAAAGAACACGCTGGATGGCCTTGACGGGAGGCTACCATCTGTCTCCCAACAGCTGTTCCAGTGGGTCCCCTCCCCCAACCTTCTCTGAGCCTTCGGGGGTCCTTGTGACCTGGCCATTTAACCCATTGTGTGCAAAAAAAGTGTCGCTCGGAGGTAAAACAACCCAACGTTAAAGAACACGCTGGATGGCCTTGACGGGAGGCTACCATCTGTCTCCCAACAGCTGTTCCAGTGGGTCCCCTCCCCCAACCTTCTCTGAGCCTTCGGTGTCCTTTTGACCCGCCATTTAGCCCATGGTGTTCAGAGTCTGAACCCATGAAACCCCTAAAGAATGTTTCGTCACAAAACCAAACCCTCCCCCCCCCCAAAAAAAAATGACTGCTTATCAAGAAAATCAACTTCAAGTCATCGAAATAACTGGTTAGCGCATAAAAAAAAAACGAAAATGACAAAAAGAAAATAAACAAATAAAAATGGAGAACAACTGATCACAATGGTAAAGAACCGGTTTCTAAGTAATAGGAATGAAGTTGGAAGGCAAACAAAAAGTAATACCAATAAACACCCCCGAAGAACCCAATTTTGGCAATGCTCTGTCTTGCGAATGACATTCCGTTGTTCACTTGAGTAGCGACAGTCGTCTTTGCAGGTAAATAATATGATGCACTTTACTAGAGCAGCGATGCATTACGTGCAACAAACCCATACACCCGAGCAATTATTCGCCGAGGGAAATAACTGTAGCTTTGCTGGAATTCCCAATCGTGTGAAAAGGGGAAAATCGTAAGGAGTTGATTGCTTGTTTTACCTCTGAGCGGCACACCATGGTCTAAATGGCCAGGTCACATGGACCCCGAAGGCTCAGAGAAGGTTGGGGGAGGAGACCCACTGGAACAGCTGTTGGGAGACAGATGGTAGCCTCCAGTCGAGGCCATCCAGCGTGTTCTTTAATGTTGAGTTGTTTTACCTCTAAGCGGCACTTTTTTCCACACAGTGGATCTAAATGGCCAGGTCTCATGAATCCCGAAGGTTCAGAGAAGGTTGGGGGAGGAGACCCACTGGAACAGCTGTTGGAAGACAGATGGTAGCCTCCCGTCAAGGCCATCCAGCGTGTTCTTTAATGTTGAGTTGTTTTACCTCTGAGCGGCACTTTTTTGCACACCATGGGCTAAATATCCAGGTCACATGGACCCCCGAAGGTTCAGAGAAGGTTGGGGGAGGAGACCCACTGGAACAGCTGTTGGGAGACAGATGGTAGCCTCCCGTCAAGGCCATCCAGCGTGTTCTTTAACGTGCACATGGTATGGCTCTCCCGCACAAGGAGCCTCGGCTTAACGTCCCATCCGTCGAACGGCGGCCTTTTCAAGCCCATCGGTGTCCCCTACTGACCGTGGGCACGGCGGGAATTATTGCGGAGATAAATCTCAAAGCTGACTCAGCTGGGACTCGAACCTGGGAACTGCAGATTACGAGCCTGGAGCGCTCCCGACTGAGCTACCCCGCCACTATCGTAAGGAGTCAACATTAGTTTTTTTTAATTATTGTTATTTATTAACTCGCTTAATTCTGTTACGAATTTTAGAGTTGGTCATTTTTGCACTTTTTTACACTTTGTGTTTTTTCCCTGTTAAAAATTTGTAAGATGGTAATTTCTATTTTTTTTTTAAACTCTGGATTTCTCCATTTCTGTGAGATCATTGAGAATCTTAAAATATTAATAACAAATACTGCACCTTCGTATAATTTCTTATTCATAAACTCACACTACCGAAACTCGATAATGGGATAAATGTAACATCTCTAAATTCAAATATTCTGATGTTTACTATTAACATTAGTTGTACATTCTTTATGGTGGCTCAGTCGGTAGCGCGCCAGACTCGTAATCTGTAGTTCCCAGGTTCGAGTCCCAGCTGGGTCAGTGTTAAGATTCATCTCCGCAAAATTCTCCGCCCTGCCCACGGTCAGTAGGGGACACCGATGGGCTTGGAAAGGCAGCCGTCCGTCGGATGGGACGTTAAGCCGTGGCCCCGTGTACGGGAGAGCCATACGCTGTGCACGTTAAAGAACACGCTGGATGGCCTTGACGGGAGTACTACCATCTATCTCCCAACAGCTGTTCGAGTGGGCCCCCTCCCCCAACCTTCTCTGAGCATTCGGAGTCCTTGTGACCTGGCCATTTAGCCCATGGTGTGCAAAAAAGTGCCGCTCAGAGGTAAAACAACCCAACGTTAAAGAACACGCTGGATGGCCTTGACGGGAGGCTACCATCTGTCTCCCAACAGCTGTTCCAGTGGGTCCCCTCCCCCAACCTTCTCTGAGCCTTCGGGGTCCATGTGACCTGGCCATTTAGCCCATGGTGTGTAAAAATGTGCCGCTCAGAGCTAAAACAACCCAACGTTAAAGGACACGCTGGATGGCCTTGACGGGAGGCTACCATCTGTCTCCCAACAGCTGTTCCAGTGGGTCCCCTCCCCCAACCTTCTCTGAGCCTTCGGGGTCCATGTGACCTGGCCATTTAGGTCATGGTGTGCAAAAAAAGTGCCGCTCAGAGGTAAAACAACTCAACTTTCAAACGCGTATATACTCCAGCGAAAAAGTCTCGCAATGACATCAATAATTCTCCTTATTTGGCATTCTCTTGAAAGTACGGCTGAATTCTGGCGATTTCCCATCACCTATGCCAAACACGAAGCAACTGTCACAACTGCAATCAACGCCACTCTCCAGCACTCAACGACGCTATTGTAATCCATTACCTTATTCTGTTCCTTTTCGCAGATTCCACAGCAATCCAGGACAGAATTTGAAACGGTGTCATCAATATTGAAACGGTCTGTCTGCACACTCTCGTAGCTGCACTACACAACGTGGTTTACGTTGTACATCACAAAACGCGCTAACAGAGTTGTTCTCTCAGCACCCTGGAGTATTCCAGCAGTAGTAGCAACTTTCAGTTGTAATTTAAATGAGACGGGGAGGTTGGATTCGCTAATATTTGGACGGAATGAATGGGAAATAATGGAGTGACTTGATGGAAGAGGAACACTGTGTGGGGGAGTGTATGAAAGTAATTAATTCGGCGTAAAATGAATTGGGTTGTTTTCCCTCTGAGTGGCACTTTTTTGCACACCATGGGCTAAATGGCCAGGTCACATGGACCCCGAAGGCTCAGAGAAGGTTGGGGGAGGGACCCACTGGAACAGTTGTTAGGAAACAGATGGTAGCCTCCCGTCAAGGCCATCCAGCGTGTTCTTTAACGTGCACAGAGTATGGCTCTCCCGCACACGGGGCCACGGCTTAACGTCCCATCCGACGGACGGCGGCCTTTCCAAGCCCATCGGTGTCCTCTATTGATCGTGGGCAGGGCGAGGAATTTTGCGGAGATAAATCTCAACGCTGACCCAGCTGGGACTCGAATCTGGAAACTACAGATTACGAGCCTGGCGCGCTACCGACTGAGCCACCCCCGCCCCTTAACGTTGGGTTGTTTTACCTGTGACCGGCACTTTTTTGCACACCATGGGCTAAATGGCCAAGTCCCAAAGACCCCGAAGGCTCAGAGAAGGTTGGGGAAGGGGACCCACTGGAACAGCTGTTGGGAGACAGATGGTAGCCTCCCGTCAAGGCCATCCAGCGTGTTCTTTAACGTGCACAGTGTATGGCTCTCCCGCACACGGGTCAACGTCCCATCCGACGGACGGCGGCCTTTCTAAATCCATCGTTGTCCCCTACTGACCGTGGGCAGGGCGGGGAGTTTTGCGGAGATAAATCTCAACGCTGACCCAGCTGTTACTCGAACCTGGGAACTACAGATTGCGAGTCTGGCGCGCTACCGACTGAGCCACCCCCGCCCCTTAATAGATACAGTTCCATGCTAAGTCATCTCAGATAAGAACTCAATAACTTGTTAAATAAGCTTTCTATAAAAAAAAAAGTGACCGAAGATGATTTAAATATCTCAATCAAATCTGTTTAAATCTATACTTTCAACAATATGCTTACAGTATTTAAAGTGTTATGGAAGCTAAAACATTTAAAGGATTAGCCCGTTCTGCAAAAAATTAGGCCGGAATTAAAATTAAAATTATAGGCGGGTGACTCAGTCAGTAGCGCGCCAGACTCGTAATCTGTAGTTCCCCGGGTTCGAGTCCCAGCTGGGTCAGCGTTGAGATTTATCTCCGCAAAATTCCCCGCCCTGCCTACAGTCAGTAAGGGACACCGATAGGCTTGGAAAGGCCGCCGCCCGTCGGATGGGACGTTAAGCCGTGACACCGTGTGCGGGAGCGCCATACCCTGTGCATGCTAAAGAACACGCTGGATGGCCTTGACGGGAGGCTACCATCTGTCTCCCAACAGCTGTTTTAGTGGGTCTCCACCCCCAACCTTTTCTGGGCCTTCCGGGTCCATGTGACCTGGCCATTTAGCCCATGGTGTGCAAAAAAGTGTCGCTCAGAGGTAAAACAATCCAATCCCGCAGCCTTCTCTGAGTCTTTGGGTTTTTTTGTCCTGGGCATTTAGCCCATTTGGTGCAAAAAAATTGCCGCTCAGAGGTAAAACAATCCAATCCCCCCAGCCTTCTCTGAGCCTTTTGTTTTTTGTCCTGGGCATTTAGCTCATTTCGTGCAAAAAAAAGTGTCATTCAGAGGTAAAACAACCCAACCCATGCAAGAAAAAAAATTATGGAAAAATCCAAGTGTTCAGAAAAAGACAGGTGACGTCATTTCATTAATCTCTTCTTATTTTGCATGTCGTGGTTGCCGCATTTAAATGCCTGACTCAAAAACCTTTTCCACTTTATACCAATGAAAGCGAGAAGGATATTATTAAATTTTCAGAGCTGTTGGAGGCTTTTTCCCACATCTCTTACTCCATCTTCTCCTCGATCTCCCCCCCCCCCCCACATCACACTCCCTCCCAGAAAACACGTAGACTCCTTTTTTTACACCATGTTCACCGCACCGTACCGTTTCGTGCCAACGTTCACGATACATATGTGTGTCCTTACGCTGTTCAAAGTGGCACAAGAACTTGGAAGAAGAAGAAATGAGATAAAGAAATTTCTGTTTTGGTTTTCGAAAGATCCTATCTAACTCCCGGAAAGAGCGCATGTCATCTATGCATCCCCCATCCTCTTCCTCCTCCTCCTCCTCCACTTCCATCACTTCGCATGCTTCTTTACCAAAGACGCCTCTGATCATCAAGCCAGTTCGCTTAATGATATCTTGCTTGCTTTTTCAAGCCGACGGACGAACAGAATGAGAACCTAAAGACTATGAGAACGACTTCACTACACCGAACCAAATGCGGCTTTAATCCCAACTGGTGAAAGGGGTGTGTAAGTCTAGGTTATGTGTGTGTGCAAAGGTGGCAGAGATGGAGGCTGGAGACGCCAGGAGTAGGTGGAGCAACGAGCTAGGGGCACCGAGAACCGCCAGAGCAAAGAACTGGCTCTAAAACCAGTCATGATCCAGAGCCAAACTTCGTGTCTGCTTAATTAACGTCTTGCAGTCTGGAGTCTTTGCTAACCCATTGTTCCTCGAATCGCTACGCCGGGTAGCGGTGAATTACAAGTCCAAACAATCCCTCCTTCCATAACCCCCCCCCCCCTCCTTAATAAGACACTCACTATCAGTCTTAACGTCTCTTCCCTTTCTTATCCCCCCGTTTTTTTCACTCCCCTCACTATTTCCACCTCATCTCTCGCTTCGTACTCTCTCTCTCTCGTTCCAAGACTCACCACCATTCCGATAATAATTGGTAGATAGTGGCAGGCCGGCCATTTTGAACTGCCTTGCTAAGAACGCCGCAACTGGCGGGGGCGGACCTGATAACGTATGTGCTGGACCCATTATTAGCGACGGCACTAGCTAGTCTATACCCGGATGTTAAAAGCACGAACTGTAAAAATGTGGCCATAGCGAAACCCTCGAAGAGCCGCCTTCTCATTTTTTTTCACTCTTTATTTCTTTTTTATTTATTAACGATTTTTTTTTTTCTTTCCGTTATCGTTTGTTGTTTTATGTTGTTCGTTTGTACAGATGACTATTTTTTTCTTTCACCGGTTCGTTTACGCATAGATTTAAAATGAGTTTGGTTTTTTTATGGGGTGCGGTTTGGTTCAGTCGATAGCGGGTCAGGATCGTAATCTGTAGTTCCCAGGTTCGAGTCCCACCTGGGCCAGGGTTGAGATTTATCTCCGAAAAACTTCCCGTTCTGTTTTCGGTCAATAGGGGACAACGATTGGTTTGGAAAGGCCGCCGTTCGTCGGATAGGACGTTCGGTTGTTTTACCTCTGAGCTGTACTCTTTTTTGCACACCATGGGCTAAATGGCCAGGTCACAAGGAACCCGAAGACTCAGAGAAGGTTGGGGGAGGGACCCACTGGAACAGCTGTTGGGAGACAGATGGTAGCCTCCCGTCAAGGTCATCCAGCGTGTTCTTTAACGTTGGGTTGTTTTACCTCTGAGCGGCACTTTTTTGCAAACCATGGACTAAATGGCCAGGGCACATGGACCCCGAAGGCTCAGAGAAGGTTGAGGGAGGGGACCCATTGGAACAGCTGTTGGGAGACAGATGGTAGCCTCCCATCAAGGCCATTCAGTGTGTTCTTTAACGTTGGGTTGTTTTACTTCTGAGCTGCACTTTTTTTTTGCCCACCATGGGCTAAATGGCCAGCTCACAAGGAACCCGAAGGCTCAGAGAAGGTTGGGGGAGGGACCCACTGGAACAGCTTTTGGGAGACAGATGGTAGCCTCCCGTCAAGGCCATCCAGCGTGTTTTTATCCTGCACACGGAGCCACGGCTTAACGTCCCATCCGGCGGCCTTTCCAAACCTATCGGTGTCCCCTACTGACTTTGGGCAGAGCGGGGAGTTTTGCGGAGATAAATCTCGAACCTGGGAAATGCAGATTACAAGCTTGGAGCGTGGATGGGACTATAAGTCGTGGTTCCGTGTGCATGAGAGAGCCATAGTCATGTTCACGTTAAAGAACACGCTGAATGGCCTCAACGGGAGACTACCATCTGTTTCTTAACAGCAATCCCGTTCCCCTAACTTTCTCTCAGCCTTTGGGGTTTTTGTGACGTAAGGGGATTGACTCGATAGCGCTACAGGCTCGTAATCTGCAATTCCCAGATTCTAGTCCCATTTTCTCCAGCGTTGAGATTTATTTCCGCAAATCTCCCCTCCCCCCTTTGCTCATAAGACGACCCCGTACTCATAAGGGGTCGTCCGTTGGATGGGACTTTAAGTGGCGTCTTCGTGTACCAGAGAGCCATACCTTAGTCACGTTAAAGGTCATTCTGAATAACCTTGATACGAGACTTCCATCTGTCTCCTATTCTTCCACAATCTTCTCTAAGCCTTTGGGGTCCTTGTGACCTGGGCATTTAGCCTATTTTGTATAGAAAAGTGTCGCTCAGAGGTAAAACAATCAAACCCTTCTTCGTTTGGGCGGGGGGGGGGGGGGGCTCAGTCGATAGCGCGCCAGGCTCGTAATCTGTAGTTCCCAGGTTCGAGTCCCAGCTGGGTCAGCGTTGAGATTTATCTCCGCAAAATTCCCCGCCCTGCCCACGGTCAGTAGGCAGATGCCACGGTCAGTACACCGATGGGCTTGGAAAGGTCACCGTCCGTCGGATGGGACGTTAAGCCGTGGCCCCGGGTGCGGGAGAGCAAACCCTGTGCACGTTAAAGAACACGCTGGATGGCCTTGACGGGAGGCTCCCATCTGTCTCCTAACAGCTGCTCCAGTGGGTCCCCTCCCCCAACCTTCTCTGAGCCTTCGGGGTTCTTGTGACCTGGCCATTTAGCCCATGGTGTGCAAAAAAGTGCCGCTCAGAGGTAAAAACAACCCAACCCATATTCGTTGATGTAACACGTAAAGCTGCTGTTGTGCGCAGCACTGAAAATACATTCCGTGAGGATGTTGTGCTCTCTGCCGCGCGCTTTGGAACGTGTTTGAATGTGCAGCAGTCGAAAAGGGAGGAGAACAAAGGGGGGGGGGGAGGAGAGACATTCTAGGGAGGGAGAAATTGCGCGAGGATGTCCACGTGAGGGTGTACAGTCAGGGGACGCCAGTACCAAAACCGTGTTGCGTGACAGTTAAAAGACTGGATTTGATGGGGTTATGTCTGTGTCGGTGGGCTTTGTCTGTTTCTGAAGTGACTTGCTTGGGTGGGTCGTCAACGGTCGGCACTTTGCGGGGGTGGATGGCCCCAGACGATAGCAACAGCAACCTCATAATTCTCAATTTACACATAATGGCAGGCATAACGCAGAAAAAAAGAAAGAAGCGGCTGTCATAAGTTTATAGAAACCATTCCGGTTGTGGCTTGTTTAGTAAGGTATTTTAGCGCATCGTGCAGAAATCCCGAAAAAGCAGCAGAGAAGAATAAACACTCTGGTAGTAATTGTGTCAGGTCAATTTCATTGCAAAGTCAAGACATTGAGGATTTCATCCACACGGTAGCCATTGTTTTATTTCGCAAAAGTGTGTGTGTGGTTTTTTTTTTTTGTTGACCTTGCTTTTGACACTTTCGAAATGCTGAGAAGATGCCAGGAATCTCCCTTTCCTTGCAATCAGAAGAAGAATTGGTTTTATCATTCTGGTTGGGTTGTTTCGGTTGTTTTACCTCTGAGCGGCACTTTTTTTTGCACACAGTGGATCTAAATGGCCAGGTCTCATGAATCCCGAAGGCTCAGAGAAGGTTGGGGGAGGAGATTCCACTGGAATCCAATTCCACTGGAACAGCTGTTGGGAGACAGATGGTAGTCTCCCGTGAAGGCCATCCAGCGTGTTCTTTAACGTTGGGTTGTTTTACCTCTGAGCGGCACTTTTTTTGCACACAATGGATCTAAATGGCCAGGTCACATGGACCCCGAAGGCTCAGAGAAGGTTGGGGGAGGTGATCCACCGGAACAGCTGTTGGGAGACAGATGGTAGTTTCCGTGAAGGCCATCTAGCTTGTTCTATAACGTTGGGTTGTTTTACCTCTGAGGGGCACTTTTTGCACACCATGGCTAAGTGGCCAGGTCACAAGGACCCCGAAGGCTCAGAGAAAGTTGGGGGAGGGGACCCACTGGAACAGCTGTAGGGAGACAGATGGTAGCCCCCACCGTCAAGGACATCCAGCGTGTTCTTTAACATGCTTAGGATATGTCTCTACCGCATACGGGGCCACGGTTTAACGTCCCATCCGACGGACGGCGACCTTTCCAAGCCCATCGGTGTCCCCTACTGACCGAGGGCAGGGCGGGGAGTTTTGCGGAGATAAATCTCAACGCTGACCCAGCTGGGACTCGAACCTGGGAACTACAGATTACGAGCCTGACGCGCTACCGACTGAGCCACCCCCGCCCCATCTGAATTCGAATACAGAAATTGGTGTCCAATGTGCGCAAGTCCTGAAAGAAAAAAAAACAGATGGTGTTGACAACTAAACTTATTTGAGATATCATCCATATCAATTAAATAACGCCTTTAAAAACTCTACCTGATCGAGGTACAACTGATCGCGTATCAGACGCAGTTCCCCAACCACGAGAAAGCGTTTCACTTTCCCGGGCCAGCTGTCTAATAGCTCTAACCTCTTGACCTGTGCGCGTGCCGCCACAGATCAGTTTCTGGGCTTGAGGTCCTGTTTTTGGATCTGGAGGGCATGAAGGGCGCGCGGGGATGGGGAGGGGGGTAGACAGAGTGTAATGTTGGGGAGGGGGGGGGGAATACAAGAGGCACTGTATCACGTCATTTCATTTATCTCGATCATCAGGTGTATTTATTTACAGCTAGAGGTATGCCGGCACGACAGGCAAACCCTTTGACACTGGGGCTCGTAGATCAGTCAAGGGACCATGCTCCAGTGCCGAAAGAATAAGTAAAATATTATTGATAAATTTTCCGGTAGAATCTTATTTTTTAAAGAAGAGAGACTATCTTATACTTGTTTGGGATATTACGATTTTTTTTGTTTTAGGCAGTGGTCTAAACTTAGACGTGAAAAGGCTTGAAGTTGTTTTTTAAGGTGCCTTGGCAACCCGTCCCTTGTATGCGATCACATAAATATATCTCCAGCTCAACGCAGGACTTAACAACAACACTAATTGGCATGTTCAGGTAAGATGGGGAAAAAAATGAAAGAGAGGGTTTCTATACAATCTAATCGCGTAAATTAGATGCTAAAAGGTCAGAGGTCAATGTCAAACAGGTTTTTTTTCCCCGACATTTCTCCTTCGGTGTGGGACTTACAGGTGCAAAGCATCTGGAGGCATTGTGATCGGTGATTAGGGGAAAAATTGTCGATAATAATAATTTCTCTAATTAGGAAATATGACCTGGGTTGGGTTGGGTTGTTTTACCTCTGAGCGGCACTTTTTTGCACACCATGGGCTAAATGGCCAGGTCACATGGACCCCGAAGGCTCAGAGAATGTTGGGGGAGAGGACCCACTGGAACAGCTGTTGGGAGACAGATGGTAGCCTCCCGTCAAGGCCATCCAGCGTGTTCTTTAACGCGCACAGGATATGGCTCTCCCGCACAAGGAGCCACGGCTTAACGTCCCATCCGACGGACGGCGGCCTTTCCAAGCCCATCGGTGTCCCCTACTGACCGTGGGCAGGGCGGGGAATTTTGCGGAGATAAATCTCAACGCTGACCCAAACCTGGGAACTACAGATTACGAGCCCGGCGCGCTACCGACTGAGCCACCCCCGCCCCAAAATTTGATTTGGCATTTTTGCTGAATTTCTATGATGATGAGAAACAGAAGGTGAGAAAGAACGATATTTGTTTTAGCCTTTAAACCATTCTAAAAAGAGTCTTAGATCCATTCTTAGCGTTTTTTAACCCCTTAGAGGTGTATTTTTTTGGAATGTGTATTATTTTATAGAGTGTTTCATATTCATTTCTCTCATTTAAATTGGGGCGGGGGTGGCTCAGTCGGTAGCGCGCCAGACTCGTAATCTGTATTTCCCAGGTTGGAGTCCCAGATGGGTCAGCGTTGATTTATCTTCTCAAACTCGCCGCCCTGCCCACGGTCAATAGGGGACACCGATAGGCTTGGAAACGCCGCCGTCCGTCGGATAGGACCTTAAGTATGGATCCGCGTACGGGAGAGCGGCACATACCCTGTTCACGTTAAAGAACACACTGAATGGCCCTTGACGGGAGGCTACCATCTGTCTCCCAACAGCTGTTCCAGTGGGTCCCCTCCCCCATCCGTCTCTGAGCCTACGGGGTCCATGTGACCTGGCCATTTAGCCCATGGTGTGCAAAAAAAGTGCCGCTCAGAGGTAAAACAACCCAACGTTAAAGAACACGCTGGATGACCTTAACGGGAGGCTACCATCTATCTCCCAACAGCTGTTCCAGTGGGTCCCCTCCCCCAACCTTCTCTGAGCCTTCGGGTTCCTTGTGACCTGGCCATTTAGCCCATGGTGTGCAAAAAATTGCCGCTCAGAGGTAAAACAACCCAACACTTCCCCAACCTTCGGGGTCCTTGTTATCTGGCCATTTAGCCCATTGTACTCAAAAAGTGACATCCAGAGGTAAAACAACACATCGCCATAACAATAAGAGAAAAAAGTAGTTCCAATTGCAGGCTCCAAATCGGACATAACTGCAGAGACATTAACATTCATTAAAGTTAGCGACAAATTTAATCAGCTACATAGGAAAAACAAAATAGCTAAAGGATAATTATATCAAGATGAATAATTCAACAACGAAAATTAGCTTTGAAATCAGAAAATGGGATATTAATATTCATAAACACTGAACGCAGCGAAAGCAACTGGACTATCGATTCCATTTTTCTGTTATCCCCTGTGTGAGATCAATCAATATGCAGAACTTTGAATTTCAGTCGATTCAGTGGAATAATTCGCTCATATTCATTTATGTCTACACATTTTGGAGTAAACCATTTTTTTACAATGCATGCAAAGTTCAAAATAATTCTACTATAAGGGGACAGACAAAAATTGAAATTTTACCTTCGTGTACAGTCGCTCAAAGAAGTATCCGAACACTATGGTTGATTACAGAATTCAGAAAAAATATCTGATAAAACGACTTTTTTATAGAAATTAGTGATCTGGCAACTTTCGTGTCACGTGACACGAAGGTTGCCAGATCGCTAATTGGCAACTTTCGTGTCACGTGACACGAAGGTTGAGCTGTGTCACGAACTGTTAGGAGACTGACTATCATCTGTCTCCCAACAGCTGTTCGAGTGGATTCCATCCCCCCCTACCTTATCTGGGCCTTCGAGGTCCTTGTGACCTGGCCATTTAGCCCATTGTGGGCAAGAATTGCCACTCAGAGGTAAAACAAATCAATAACACCGTTAAAGAACACGCTGGATGGCCTTGATGGGAGGATACCATCTGTCTCCCAACAGGTGTTCGATTGGATCCCCTCCCCCCCAACTTTATCTGGGCCCTGGGGCGGGGGTGGCTCAGTCGGTAGCGCGCCAGGCTCGTAATCTGTAGTTCCCATGTTCGAGTCCAAGCTGGGTCAGCGTTGAGATTTATCTCCGCAAAAATTCCCCGCCCTGCCCACGGTCAGTAGGGAACCCCGATGGGCTTGGAAAGACCGCCGTCCGTCGGATGGGACGTTAAGCCGTGGCCCCGTGTGGGAAGAGCCATACCCTGTGCACGTTAAAGAACACGCTGGATGGCCTTGACGGGAGGCTACCATCTGTTTCCCAACAGCTGTTCCAGTGGGTCCCCTCCCCCAACCTTCTCTGAGCCTTCGGGGTCCATGTGACCTGGCCATTTAGCCCATGGTGTGCAAAAAATGCCACTCAGAAGTAAAACAATCCATCGTTATAACACTTCACAAGTTTTAATTCAACACGCGCCAGTTATGTTTCCAATTCCCGTTCAAGAAAATCGTCACTCCTTACGGGTCCGGTAAAAAATTCCCCTGACGTACTCAGAGAAAGGGGAATAAAAAAAGAATCTAGAATTAATTATTTCCCCCTTCACCATTCAATTCACACCAACCCAACTGACCGAAGTTATCGGGACATCCCTGCTTACCTTGACGACCCTTCGTTTCACGAGATTCTACGAGAAGAGATTTACGGCATCAGGTTGCAAGGGAACGGTTGTTAAGAGAGATTTAGCTATAGAAGAAGGTGCCGAAAACCTCATATAAACGGGTTAAACACCGAGTATTGCCGTAACGAGGATATCTATGGTCGTTGGCGGTTAACACAGTGCACTGGTTGGGTAGCCAAATTGCCACCTGACATGATAGAGTCTACCTCTGCTCTTCGGCAATTGCCGAATACAGAGACAGCCTTTCATTTAGGTGAGAGTTTTTTTTTAGCTTACTCTTCAGTTATTACTTGTTGGGTTGTTGTTTTACCTCTGAGCGGCACTTTTTTTGCATGTCATGGGCTAAATGGCCAGGTCACAAGGACCCCGAAGGCTCAGAGAAGGTTGGGGGAGGGGACTCACTGGAACAGCTGTTGGGAGACAGATGGTAGCCTCCCGTCAAGCCCATCCAACATGTTCTTTAACGTTGGGTTGTTTTACCTCTGAGCGGCACTTTTTTGCACATCATGGGCTAAATGGCCAGGTCACATGGACCCCGAAGGCTCAGAGAAGGTTGGGAGAGGGGACCCACTGGAACAGCTGTTGGGAGACAGATGGTAGCCTCCCGTCAAGGCCATCCAGCGTGTTCTTTAACGTTGGGTTGTTTTACCTCTGAGCGCCACTTTTTTTGCATGTCATGGGCTAAATGGCCAGGTCACATGGACCCCGAAGGCTCAGAGAAGGTCCCACTGGAACAGCTGTTGGGAAACTGATGATAGCCTCCCGTCAAGGCCATCCAGCGTGTTTTTTAACGTTGGGTTGTTTTACCTCTGAGTGGCATTTGTTGTACACCATGGGCTAAATGGCCGGGTCACAAGGACCCCGAAGGCTGAGAGAAGATTGGGGGATGGGACCCACTGGAACAGCTGTTGGGATCAGATGGTAGACTCCCGTCAAGGCCATCCAGTGTGTTCTTTAACGTGCACACGGTATGGCTCTCCCGCACACGGGGCCACGGCTTAACGTTCCATCCGACGGACGGCGGCCTTTCCAAGCCCATCGGTGTCCCCTACTGTCCGTGGGCAGGGCGGGGAATTTTGCGGAGATAAATCTCAACGCTGACCCAGCTGGGACTCGAACCTGGGAACTACAGATTACGAGCCTGGCGCGCTACCGACTGAGACACCCCCGCCCCTCAGTCATTAGTCTGTATTTTATTTACCTTTTGGACGTTGTTTTGGTACTGATATTGAGAGAAGTAATTTATTTTTGTATGAATAACTTAACTAACAAATAGGGCGGGTGTGGCTCAGTCGGTAGCGCGCCAGTCTCGTAATCTGTAGTTCCCAGGTTCGAGTCCCATCTGGGTCAGCGTTGAGATTTATCTCCGCAAAATTCCCCGCCCTGCCTACGGTCAGTAGGGGACACCATTGGGCTTGGAAAGGCCGCCATCCGTCGGATGGGACGTTAAGCCGTGGCTCCATGTGTGGGACAGGCATACCCTGTGCACGTTAAAGAACACGCTGGATGGCCTTGACGGGAGGCTACCATCTGTCTCCCAACAGCTGTTCCAGTGGGTCTCCTCCCCCAACCTTCTCTGAGCCTTCGGGGTCCTTGTGACCTGGCCATTTAGCCTATGGTGTGCAAAAAAGTGCCTCTCAGAGGTAAAACAACCCAACGTTAAAGAATACGTTGGATGGCCTTGACGGGCATCTGTCTCCCAACAGCTGTTCCAGTGGGTCCTCTCCCCCAACCTTCTCTGAGCCTTCGGGGTCCATGTGACCTGGCCATTTAGCCCAATGTGTGCAAAAAAAGTGCCGCTCAGAGGTAAAACAACCCAACCCAACTGAAAAGAATAAACTCTCCACACTATCATCATCCAAATGAGGATTCTTACTCTGTCGAAATTTCACCAACTGCTAATGAGTATCGGTAATTGCCGACAATAGCTTTTTCCATCCCTTTCTAACTCTCCCCCTCCCCCCCTTAAACAAACGGTGGTCGGGAAGAGCCAAGCGGATAGTGAAGAAGCGATCCTATTCTCACGGTTGGGCGACATGACTTAACAAGTGAGGAGCAAACAAAAGACCAAGGTGATTCACGCGTGATCAGGCATCTGTTGTGATGGTCTCCGTACACCGAAGCTGGGCTCCAAGGATCATTAGAAAGTAAATTAGGGAGAGCTGACTAATGGCGCATCTTTGTGGGCTTGGGAACCGGTAGTTTAGGGCCCAAAAAATTGGCTACCACAGTAAGCTAACTTCTTCATGGGATATTTTCCCAATATATTAGACACCAACAAATGTGTTTAGTTTTATGTTGTATTCGTGTGGTCGTTTGTTTATTTGTTTGCGTGTAAAATGCGATAGTGTTCCCTTTTGGTAGATAAGCGGTTTATTTAGGTGAGTGGCTGGGTTGGGTTGTTTTACCTCTGAGCGGCACTTTTTTGCACACCATGGGCTAAATGGCCAGGTCACATGGACCCCGAAGGCTCAGAGAAGGTTGGGGAAGGGGACCCACTGGAACAGCTGTTGGGAGACAGATGGTAGCCTCCCGTCAAGGCAATCCAGCGTGTTCTTTAACGTTGGGTTGTTTTACTTCTGAGAGTCACTTTTTTGCACACCATGAGCTAAATGGCCAGGTCACATGGACCCCCGAAGGCTCAGAGAAGGTTGGGGGAGGGGACCCACTGGAACAGCTGTTGGGAGACAGATGGTAACCTCCCGTCAAGGCCATCCAGCGTGTTCTTTAACGTGCACAGTGTATGGCTCTCCAGCACACGGGGCCACGGCTTAATGCCCCATCTGACGGACGGCGGTCTTTAACAAGCCCATCGGTGTCCACTACTGACCGTGGGCAGGGCGGGGAATTTTGCGGAGATAAATCTCAACGCTGACCCAGCTGGGACTCGAACCTGGGAATTACAGATTACGAGCCTGGCGCGCTACCGACTGAGCCACCCCCGCCCCGGTGGGTGGCTGGGAGATGGTTTCGCATTGGGGGGTTAGAAACTTTTGGAGTGGTTAAGCAGGTAATAGTTTTAAAGATATCAATCGAAGTTTTGTGTTATTTTGCATATGAGTGTAGAAGCAACAAGGTATTAAGAGGCTTGAGATAAAATTTTATATTGAGGCACTCTTACACTTAAAAAATGATTACAAGTACACTCTTCCTTCAGAATTAAAGCGAGTACTTTGCCTCTTCTAGTACAAGTTGGGTTGTTTTACCTCTGAGCGGTACTTATTTTTGCACACAATGGGCTAAATGGCCAGGTCACATGGATTCCCGAAGGCTCAGAGAAGGTTGTGGGAGGGGACCCACTGGAACAGCTGTTGGGAGACAGATGGTAGCCTCCTGTCAAGGCCATCCAGTGTGTTCTTTACACACCATGGACTAAATGGCCAGGTCACAAGGACCCCGAAGGCTCAGAGAAGATTGGGGGAGGGGACCCACTGGAATGCTGTTGGGAGACAGATGGTAGCCTCCCGTCAATGCCATCCAGCGTGTTCTTTAACATGCATAGGGTATGGCTCTCCTGCACACGGAGCCACGGCTTAACGTCCCATCCGATGGACGGCAGCCTTTCCAAGCCCATCGGTGTCCCCTGCTGACCGTGGGCAGGGCGGGGAATTTTGCGGAGATAAATCTCAACGCTGACCCAGATGGGACTCGAACCTGGGAACTAACAGATTACGAGCCTGGAGCGCTACCGACTGAGCCATCCCCGTTCCCAGGTCACAAGGACCCCGAATGATGCATTAACTATAGTGAAATATTCCGTCTTCCATAACTCTTTAAATACTGAACGAATATTGTTGAAAAATCGAGATTTAAATAGATTTGATTTCGATCTTTAATTTATCTTCAGTCACATTTTACGACTAAATGCATACTTAAGAAGTTATAGAGTTTCGAAGTGAGATTCCCATTGACTTAATATGGAAATTCTCTCGTGTTTGAGCGGGGAATGGCTCAATCGGTAGTGCTCCATACTCTTAATCTGCAGTTCCCAGGTTCGAGTCCCACCTGGGTTAGGATTATATTTATCTCCATAACACTCGTGCCCTCGGTAAGAGAATGGTTCTAGAGTTGGAAAGGCCGCCTACCATCGGTTGGAACGTAAAGCCAAGTCCCTTTATACCTCTGCACGTCGGGGCGGGGGTGGCTCAGTCGGTAGCGCGCCAGACTCGTAATCTGTAGTTCCCAGGTTCGAGTCCCAGCTGGGTCAGCGTTGAGATTTATCTCCGCAAAATTCCCCGCCCTGCCCACGGTCAGTAGGGGACACCGATGGGTTTGGAAAGGCCGCCGTCCGTCGGATGGGACGTTAAGCCGTGGCCCCGTGTGTGGGAGAGCCATACCCTGTGCACGTTAAAGAACACGCCGGATGGCCTTGACGGGAGGCTACCATCTGTCTCCCAACAGCTGTTCCAGTGAGTCCCCTCCCCCAACCTTCTCCGAGCCTTCGGGGTCCATGTGACCTGGCCATTTAGTCCATGGTGTGCAAAAAAGTGCCGCTCAGAGGTAAAACAACCCAACGTTAAAGAACACGCTGGATGGCCTTGACGGGAGGCTACCATCTGTCTCCCAACAGCTGTTCCAGTGGGTCCCCTCTCCCAACCTTCTCTGAGCCTTCGGGTCCTTGTGACCTGGCCATTTAACCCGTGGTGTGCAAAAAAGTACCTCTCAGAGGTAAAACAACCCAACATCATAATTAACTGTGTTTCGTTCCTTTACTAGGGACCGCGCTAAAGTTTTCAGGTCACTTGATTTATAGTGAAAACATTTTGCAAATATATGATTACAACTTACTTTTTAAGTGTTTGTAGAATATTCTACTCCTTACGTCAAAAAAATTACTTTTCTTAAAATTTACAGCACTATCGTGCCTCCATTATTTCGTTGTTACAGCCAATTCGTTAAAAAAAAAACAACGCAAATTTATTTTGCTGAAAGAGTAAAAAAATGACCGTCTTTCAAATTTAAATGCTGTTCTTAAATGCCACAATTTATTTCGTTTAATGTCCTGTCATACATTCCGCAATTATTCCTGTCATATATTCCGCAATTATTCCTTTTGACAAGTCCCTAAAACCTGGAAGATCAACAGCAGAAACTTCACATTTTCTCGTATTTTACAGACCACTTTATACGTTAAGTATCATTGTCAACTAGCATTAATAGGAACCCATACTTGTTGTAAATTAGCTCACTTAAGAATAAGATTTCTTCTCCAAAGTGTAACTCAAAATTTTATTTCCTAACCATCCAAGAGAGATTTGTCAAAACCAAAGTTTCTCAATCTGAAGAACCTAAAACTTCATTGCCTTTAAGTGTCGTATTAAGCCGACACTTTCTCAGTAATGCATTTTTAAATTTTTTTTTTTTTCATCTCTATACTCTCCTACTCTGTTTTCCAAAAACTTGAGAGAGTCCAAAGATCAGTTCTGATTGCAACAAACTCTCAGAGTTAAAAAACAGACTCTCTCATTCCACTACCAAGTTCTAATGATTATGGATGTGTGTGTCTGGGATAACTTAGCGGGGAATCTCAGTAGTTTCCTCTCTAAATGTTCCCCCTTTTTGCATTCGAGATTCCGTTTAAGGAGTCATGTTCTAAGACCACGCTTCATTAGATCTGAATAGCCTGCTGATGATCAATTCCCAAACGCGACCATTAGAGGGTGAAGAGACGACTCCAACATTAGTGGAAGCTCGAGACCGAAGGGGCTCATTACCTCAGTTGTCAGATAATCACTAAGGTTTAAATAGAAATTACGAAACCGCCGTGCGATTGCTTCCGTTTCCTGGCCCGTATTCGCCGGTTTTACGAGACCGACTCTCGGTGTTTTGCGGCCTTGCAAGTATGTGTTCAGAAGGCGAAGATTCCTCGAAACTGTCACCTCATTTGCTGACGGCACAGTGCCATTTATTTCAATATCGGAATGACATCTCTTAGAGTTTGCTACTTTTCGAAATGCTGATGGAAGACATCAGTTTTTTTTTGACTCCGAGTGTGATTAACTCCGAATGAATAGTCTCTTTCGAAACACGGTTTCTTGCCTTTTCTCTGACTTCTGTAATTCTGAATTTCGAAGTGTAAATTCACGCTGTGTGAGCCTCCCGTCAAGGCCATCCAGCGTGTTCTTTAACGTGCACAGGGTATGGCTCTCCCGCAAACGGGGCCACGGCTTAACGTTCCATCCTACGGACGGCGGCCTTTCCAAGCCCTACTGACCGTGGAGAGGGCGTGGAAATTTTTTTTTTTTGGAAACAACGGACTAAATGGCCAGGTCACCAGGACCCCGAAGGCTCAGAGAAGGTTGGATGAGGAGACCCACTGGAACAGCTGTTGGGAGACAGATGGTAGCCTCTCGTCAAGGCCATTCAGCGTGTTCTTTTAGGTTGGGTTGTTTTACCTCTGAGAGGCACTTTTTTGCACACCATGGGCTAAATGGCCAGGTCACATTGATCCCGAAGGCTCAGAGAAGGTTGGGAGAGGGGACCCACTGGAACAGCTGTTGGGAGACAGATGGTAGCCTCGTGTCAAGGCCATCCAGCGTGTTCTTTAACGTGCACAGGGTATGGCTCTCCCGCACACGGGACCACGACTTAACGTCCCATCCGACGGACGGCGGCCTTTCCAAGCCCATCGGTGTCCCCTACTGACCGTGGGCAGGGCGGGAAATTTTGCGGAGATAAATCTCAACGCTGACCCAGCTGGGACTCGAACCTGGGAACTACAGATTACGAGCCTGGCGCGCTACCGACTGAGCCACCCCCGCCCCAAATGCTGAAGTAAATTGCAGATTACGATGAAGTAGTTCTTGGCAGAATCTTGCAAGCAGTCGATTCGTGAAGCAATATTCAATGAATACAAAAATAAATAAGAAATGACTGAAATAATGGCTAAGTATTATCTTTGCTACAATGCATTAAAGAAAAAATAAATCTCCCAGATGATCTCAAGACCACACTCTGAATGAATTATCTGATATACCTTTGTGATTTGGAGGAGACAATGTACTTTATTGTCATTTGTGATTATACCCAGGTGGATCATTTTTATCCTTGCTGTGATGGTTTATTTCCTAGAAATCGAAAGAGAGCGCGAACTTTCTTTTGCGAGGGAAGGTGATCATTTCTCTAATGGTGGTCTTGGAAACCGCTAAGCTGGATGTACACTGTGATCTTTAAAAGCAAGATTTTTTTTATTTTTTATCGTTCGAAACAGTTCTTTTTTTTAATTCCCGGCAATGAGAACAAGTTTTCAAGTAATGAACCTGCCAAGTATTTTTTTTAATGTTAACAGAGACAGAAGTTTTAAAAAAAAAAAAGTTTTCTTCTTATGTTCTTTTCCGCGTTGTTCTCTGTCATTTAAATGCTAGAGGAGAAAAAAAAAAGAAACATTTTTGGCAACATCGACCTTCACGTGGAACGTTCTGGGTGGTGTAAGATAGGAATGGGGGGGGGGGGTAGAGGGTATATAACCGAGAAGGGAGTGATAAAATACCCAGCTAGTTACAGACAAATGGTTAAACTTAGGTGGCAATTCTTTTCACATTCGTGCGAAAAATGTTCGACTGTTTTCCAATTCACAGCTTCATTTGCGGAACGTCTGAGAACGATTCAGTCTCATGAAGAAAGGAGGGAGGGGGGCGTGGTTTAGGGGGAGGGAGAAAAGAGGAAGGAGGAATTAAAGTGTGGGATGGAGCGCAATGGAAATTAGCGTTGTGTGGTCTGTTTCAAGCTACCGTGGAAGAAATTAAGTACCCTCTGTAACAGCCTTTTACTGGTGAGAAATACGAAATGATGTTTAGTGGTCTGTTACGTGGAGATGTAGTCACATGTTAGAGCAGCCATTATAGGGACATTAAGTTGTAGTAGGTGTGCAGTAGAGGGCTAGAAAAAATATTGTGGGCTGGGTTGGGTTGTTTTACCTCTGAGCGGCACTTTTTTGCATACCATGGGCTAAATGGCCAGGTCACATGGACCCCGAAGGCTCAGAGAAGGTTGGATGAGGGAACCCACTGGAATAGCTGTTAGGAGACTGATGGTAGCCTCGCGTCAAGGCCATCCAGCGTGTTCTTTAACGTTGGGTTGTTTTACCTCTGAACGGCACTTTTTTGCACACCATGGGCTAAATGGCCAGGTCACATGGACCCCGAAGGCTCAGAGAAGGTTGGATGAGGGAACCCACTGGAACAGCTGTTAGGAGACTGATGGTAGCCTCGCGTCAAGGCCATCCAGCGTGTTCTTTAACGTTGGGTTGTTTTACCTCTGAGCGGCACTTTTTTGCACACCATGGGCTAAATGGCCAGGTCACATGGACCCCGAAGGCTCAGAGAAGGTTGGATGAGGGAACCCACTGGAACAGCTGTTAGGAGACTGATGGTAGCCTCCCGTCAAGGCCATCCAGCGTGTTCTTTAACGTTGGGTTGTTTTACCTCTGAGCGGCACTTTTTTGCACACCATGGGCTAAATGGCCAGGTCACATGGACCCCGAAGGCTCAGAGAAGGTTGGATGAGGGAACCCACTGGAACAGCTGTTAGGAGACTGATGGTAGCCTCGCGTCAAGGCCATCCAGCGTGTTCTTTAACGTTGGGTTGTTTTACCTCTGAGCGGCACTTTTTTGCACACCATGGACTAAATGGCCAGGTCACATGAACCCCGAAGGCTCAGAGAAGGTTGGATGAGGGAACCCACTGGAACAGCTGTTAGGAGACTGATGGTAGCCTCCCGTCAAGGCCATCCAGCGTGTTCTTTAACGTTGGGTTGTTTTACCTCTGAGCGGCACTTTTTTGCACACCATGGGCTAAATGGCCAGGTCACATGGACCCCGAAGGCTCAGAGAAGGTTGGATGAGGGAACACACTGGAACAGCTGTTGGGAGACAGATGGTAGCCTCTCGTCAAGGCCATTCAGCGTGTTCTTTTAGGTTGGGGTGGTTTACCTCTGAGCGGTACTTTTTTGTACACCATGGGCTAAATGGTCAGGTCACAAAGACCCCGAAGGCTCAGAGAAGGTTGGGGGAGGGGACCCACTGGAACAGCTGCTGGGAGACAGATGGTAGCCTCCCGTCAAGGCCATCCAGCGTGTTCTTTAACGTTGGGTTGTTTTACCTCTGAGAGGCACTTTTTTGCACACCATGGGCTAAATGGCCAGGTCACATGGACCCCGAAGTCTGAGAGAAGGTTGGAGGAGGGGACCCACTGGAACAGCTGTTGGGAGACAGATGGTAGCCTCCAATCAAGGCCATCCAGCGTATTCTTTAACGTGCACAGGGTATGGCTCTCCCGCACACGGAGCCACGGCTTAACGCCCCATCCGAAAGACGGTGGCCTTTCCAAGCCCATCGGTGTCCCCTACTGACCGTGGGCAGGGCGGGGAGTTTTGTGGAGATAAATCTCAACGCTGACCCAGGTGGGACTTGAACCTGGGAACTGCAGATTACGAGCCTGGCGCGCTACCGACTGAGCCCCCCTCCCTCCAAAAAAAAGTATTGTGAGATAACATTGCTAATGGTAGTAAGGAAGACATTTTTAACGGACATTTTTAACGTGATTTCAGGGGTAAATGAATATTCATCAAGAACATTAGGTTTGGAATAAATAAATTGTGCTGTTATAATTTTGAGTTGGGTTACCTCTAGTAGCCGTCCCGTGGCCGAGTGGTTTGCGCGCTTGGCTACTGATCTAAGAGACCTGGGTTTGAGCCCCGGATAAGGCGTGGATGTGTGTGTCTTTTTTTGCTGAGGTCCTGCCATCCTCACAGACCTTCTTCAATTTGAAATTCAAATTTATTTCAATAAGTATTATCTATAATTATATTACATAAAAAATCCCACTAAGCCGAAGTTTATCAGCGGGAATGTACATATATGTTTTTACAGATATGATCTAGATTGCCTCAGTTGTGCAAAAAATGAAGGAGAGAAAAAAAAGGAATAAATGAGAAAGAAAACCGACAAAATGATGAAAGTTTACAAATAAAAACATCACTTTTCATCAACCACTGGAATAATTTATCTTTAACATCACTAATTTTTTTTAAGTTAACTATTTTTCTAGGAAGCAAGTTAAATAGGTAGGGAATTTGATATTCTTTGGAATTTCGTCCGTAATTATTATAAAATTTTGGTTGTTTCAAAAAACCCATAGCCTTTTTCTAGTAAACTTATTGTGGCAAATATTTTGCTTATAGGTATCATCAAAGAAGTTATTGATAACAGAAACAAACACATAGAAACTTTCAATAGGTAAAATTTTGAACAAACTGAATATATCATCTTTCGTTGTAAGGGAATATTTAACTTCTGTATTACACAATCCTTTTAGCAGACTAAATTGTATTCTTTTAATTTTATTTAATTCTGTCCTATAGGCTGTTTCATAAACTGTTATCCCACTAATATAGATTCAAAAAGTGCTTTATATACTAAAATAGTTATCTGTGTATCAACAAACATGTTAAGTTTCCTAATTTTAAATGCTGCAAATCGTAGTCTTGAACACATCCAATCAATATGTTTATTCCATTTCATTTCGAATTCATTTTCAAGCCTAGATAAATTATTTCATTTACTTCTTCCATTTTAGGACAATTGCATGTACCAGGTGATAAACCATCCAGCCTAGTACAACTTATTCGATGCTTAGTAATTCGTCTATTAAGTATAGGTTGTTGAGAACCAATACACATAAATTTAGTTTTTTTCTAGTTTACACTCACTTTGTTAAGAGAAAACCATTTAACTGCTTTATTGAAATCACTTTGTAGATTGCGAATAGCGTATTCTAAATCAGAGTGGAAGTTGATTAGCACTGTATCATCAGCATACATATATAATTTACTATCGAAATTAATATTAGCCAAATCATTTATGTATATTTGAAATAGCATAGGGCCGAGAATAGATCCTTGTGGAACTCCAAAATTGATCTGAAATTTATCGCTAAAATTATCATTTATTTTCATAACTATTTCTCTATGTAATAAGTAGCTTTTAAACCATTCAAAAATATTCCTTCTTATACCAAGTAAATATAATTTCTGTAGCAAGATATCAATGTCAACTGAATCAAATGCTTTATTTAAGTCCATAAATACCGCAACGCATTTCTTTCCTATATTTAAATTAATATTAATAAGATCTTCTAAAAGACTTTGCGTTCCCATACCTTTACGGAACCCAAATTGCTGACTTGACAGAAAATTAATTTTATTCAAAAAATTTTGCAAGCGATCTCCAACGTATTTTTCCATTATCTTATCAAAAATTGTTAATAGAGTGATTATAATTAACAGAGTGATCTACTCTGGCATATAAACTGACAGGCTCCTGTCAGACCTCTATGGCAAGCAGCTGCTTGAGGGGGTATTTATTTTATTTATGTTTTACCTCTGGGGGGTCATTTTTTTTGCGCATAATGGAATAAATGGCCAGGTTACAAGGACCTCGAAGGCTCAGAGAAGGTTGGGGGTTGGGTTGTTTTACCTCTGAGCGCACTTTATTGCACACCATGGGCAAAATGGCCAGATCACAAGGACCCCGAAGGTTCAGAGAAGTTTAGGGGAGGGGACCCACACCAGTTGGGAGACAGATGGTAGCCTCCCGTTAAGGCCATGCAGCGTGTTGTTTAATGTGCAGAGAGCTCTCCCTCACACGGAGCCACGGCTTAACGTCCCATCCGACGGATAGCGGCCTTTCCAAACCCATCGGTGTCCCCTACTGAACGTGGGCAGAGCGGGGAGTTTTGCGGAGATAAATCTCAACACTGACCCAGCTGGGACTAGAACCTGGGAACTACAGATTACGAGCCTGGCGCGCTACCGACTGAGCCACCCCTCGGGAATCGGAGTTGCAGAGTACTTAATTTTAATTTTTTTTTTCGCACGTTCTTCAAATGACCTGAAAACTGCTCACCGATTCTTATAAAAATAACTGTGGAATCACTGATAAAAAATATTTTCTTTAATCATATATATATCTCTTTCCATCCTTAGATCAAGAACTGCATTATCTCATTTGTTTCCTGATCTACATTTTTCTCCGCCCTGCCCACGGTCTGTAGGGGACACCGATGGGCTTGGAAAGGCCGCCGTCCGTCGGATGGGACGTTAAGCCTTGGCTCCGTGTGCGGGAGAGCCATACCCTGTGCAGGTTAAAGAACATGCTGGATGGCCTTGACGGGATGCTACCATCTGTCTCCCAATAGCTGTTCCAGTGAGTCCCACCCCCTAACATTCTCTGAGCCTTTGGGGTCCATGTGACCTGGCCATTTAGCCCATGGTGTGCAAAAAAGTGCCGCTTAGAGGTAAAACAACCCAACGTTAAAGAACACGCTGGATGGCCTTGACGGGAGGCTACCATCTGTCTCCAAACAACTGTTCCAGTGAGTCTCCTCACCCAACCTTCTCTGAGCCTTCGGGATCTTTGTGACCTGGCCATTTAGCCCATGGTGTGCAAAAAAGTGCCGCTCAGACGTAAAACAACACAATGTTAAAGAACACGCTGGATGTCCTTGATGGGAGGCTACCATCTGTCTCCCAACAGCTGTTCCAGTGGGTCCCCTCCCCAACCTTCTCTGAGCCTTTGGGGTCCTTGTGACCTGACCATTTAGCCCATGGTGTGCAAAAAAGTGCCGCTCAGAGGTAAAACAACAAAAACCCAACCCTGATCTACATTTCGATATCAGCCCAACCAAAATCCAGATTTATTAACCTACGTTAAAAGCGAAAATGCCGAATTGGGGAACACGTCCTTAAGATTTTATAAACTTACCAAGAATCGCATTTATCAGAGAGACCTTATTATGATAAACATCACAGAAGAAATTTGCCGATAGTCCCCAAAAAACACACACACAACTATCCATAGCTGAGCGTGTCGTGGACGATTGGGTGATTGCCCTTGTGGGAGGGGGGGACACACATACTGATGGGATGAGAGAGGGGGCAGAAATTTGGCGTCGGCGATCACTCGTTGCAAAAGGGAAGGAAATGGGGGCGGAAGGAGCAACGGGGAAAAAGTGGGAATCGCGGGAGGACGGCAGCCGGTCATGTGGAAAGTCCTCAGCCAAACGTCTTTCTTTTCTGTCTGCAGATGACACATCCCGAAGAGAAAACTGCAGACAAAAGCCAACTGACGATCACACATACGGGGAAAGAAAACTGAAAACGATTATGGGCCATACGGATGGTGATTGGTGGATTTTTCGCTATCATTTGAATCGCTAGGGAAAATTACTCTATTTTTACTGATTTGGGAACATTCTTTGGTGTGGAAAAAGGTTTATTCTGCAGATTTCGCTTTTGGGTTTTTCTTCCAAGAAAGTTCTTTTTTTTAATCTCTTTTTTTTTTTTATCACAAATCGATTTTTTTTCCTATTTTGGAGAGGGGAGGGAAGTGTGTGGGGGGAATAGTAAGGTGGTTAACGGACAGAAGGGGGGGATATTAAAATGAGGCGTTTTTAAAGACCCAGAAATTTGCTTCTCACAGTTTTGATTTGCTGTTTGATATTTTTTTTTTTTTTGGGGGGGGGGGGGAGGTGGTGGTTGTTGGGGGAGGTCTGTTTACTTCTTCCTTTTGTTGTTACTGCTTTCGGGGAGTTTAAATTTGTTGATTGGTCAAAGATAAAAAAAAATAAGAATATTAACTTTGGTTGGGTTGTTTTACCTCTGAGCGGCACTTTTTTGCACACCATGGGCTAAATGGCCAGGTCACAGGGACCCCGAAGGCTCAGAGAAGGTTGGGGGAGGGGACCCACTGGAACAGCTGCTGGGAGACAGATGGTAGCCTCCCATCAAGGCCATCCAGCATTTTCTTTAACGTTTGGTTGTTTTACCTCTGAGTGGCTTGGAAAGTCCGCCGTCCGTCGGATGGGACGTTAAGCCGTGGCCCCGTGTGCGGGAGAGAGCCATACCCTGTGCACGTTAAAGAACACGCTGGATGGCCTTGACACGAGGCTACCATATGCCTCCTAAAACCGTTCCAGTGTGTCCCCTCCCCCAACCTTCTCTGAGCCTTCGGGGTCCTTGTGACCCCTCCCAATATTTTGTCTCCATTCCTCTTACTAGCATTCTGAAAGGCGGAGGGGCATGTCCTCCCTTGCGCCCACCCTCCCAATATTTTGTTTCCATTACTCTTATTAGCATTTTGAAAGGGGGGAGGGGCATGTCCCCCTCCCACCCTCCCAATATTATGTCTCTTTTACTCTTAAAGGGGGAGGGACATTTCCCCCCCCCCTTGCGCCCTCCCACCCTCCCAATATTTTGTCTCCATTACTCTTGCTAACATTCTGAAAGGGGGATGGGCATGTCCCCCCTTGCGCCCTCCCTCCCAATATTTTGTCTCCATAACTTTTACTAGCATTCTGAAACTATCAGGATTTAATAGTTTAAATTATTATTATTATTTTTTTAAATTTCGCCCAAGGGGGGACATGCCCTTTCAGAATGCTAGTAAGAGTAATGGAGACAAAATATTGGGAGGGTGGGAGGGAGGGCGCAAGGGGGGATTCCTCCTCCTCCTCCTCTTCCAGATCCAACCATAGTTATGGATCTCAGACCAATCAGGATTTAATAGTGCAAATTATTATTTTTTAATTTCTTTTCGAATAATTTTTAATTTCTTTTTGAATAAAAAAAAATAATTAATACCCCTTCAAGCAGCTGCTTGCCACAGAGGTCTAACAGGAGCCTGTCAGTTTATATGCCAGAGTAGAAGGTCTGAGAGGATGGCAGGACCTCAGCAGAAAAGCAACAGGAACATCCATGCCTTACCCGGGGCTTGAACCCAGGTCCCGTAGATCAGTAGCCAAGCGCGCTAACCACTCGGCCACGGGACGGCTTAAATTTTGAAATCAACTGCTAAGTATCGGTCAAGATTACGCATTTAATTTTTCCCATTTAATTAATTATTTCTTTCTAAAAAAATTTTTTTTTAAATTCTAAATTAAATTCTAAAAAATTCTAAATTTTTTATTTATTCTTTCTCTACAAAAATTTCAAAAATTTTAATTTTTCAAAAATTTCTAAAAAAAAAGTTTTCAAAAATTTTTCAAAAATTTCTAAAAAAAATTCAAAACCACCATTTTTTTTATTTTTTTCCCAATTGAGACAAAGAACTAAATATTTCCCGTAGAAGAGCCAATAAGCTCGAGCGTCGACTCAATCACCTCGGCTACTGATCCCGCCAATGTCCTGCATCGCGACCTCTCTCATTTTGTAGTCGTAGTAGTAATGCCGATAGCTCCTTCGCATAGATAAGTCTATTTACAACGAAATGCACGGGGGTATTTTGGTCATCATGTGACTCCGTGACGTCACTTTCCGACCCATCATCCAAGGCCGTTGACATGCGAGCGCGATAGTGCACGAGCGCTCACACCCACATACACTCACGCACACACACCGCAAGACATCACGTGGTTTCGTTGTCGTGGCAACAGACTCCAGATTCCTCCATTGTTTCCTCGAGTAATGTGGCTACAATAAGAGAACGTGGACTTCGAAAGATTTAAATGCTTTCCAGTTGAGTCTCTGCAATGGCATTCGGTGATTTGGATTTGTTGGCAAAGGTTGTACTCAAGTTTCATCTGCGAGGTTCCATGACAGACTACACTCTAAAATGGGAATTCTGTGTACACATCGAACATTTTTTTCTTCTGTTGTTGATGTTTCTTTCTTCTATTTTTGGGGCGGGGGTGGCTCAGTCGGTAGCGCGCCAGGCTCGTAATCTGTAGTTCCCAGGTTCGAGTCCCAGCTGGGTCAGCGTTGAGATTTATCTCCGCAAAATTCCCCGCCCTGCCCACGGTCAGTAGGGGACAACGATGGGCTTGGAAAGGCCGCCGTCCGTCGGATGGGACGTTAAGCCGTGACCCCTTGTGTGGGAGAGCCATACCCTGTGCAGGTTAAAGAACACGCTGGATGGCCTTGACGGGAGGCTACCATCTGTCTCCCAACAGCTGTTCCAGTGAGTCTCCTCACCCAACCTTCTCTGAGCCTTCGGGGTCCTGGTGACCTGGCCATTTAGCCCATCGTGTGCAAAAAAATGTCGCTCAGAGGTAAAACAACCCAACGTTAAAGAACACGCTGGATGGCCTTGACGGGAGGCTACCATCTGTCACCCAATAGCTGTTCCAGTGGGTCTCCTCCCCCAACCTTCTCTGAGCCTTCAGGGTCCTTGTGACCTGGCCATTTAGCCCATTGTGCGCAAAAAAAGTGCCGTTCAGAGATAAAACCACTCAAACCTCCACTTCTCTTAGCCTTTGGGGTTCTTATGACCTGGCCATTTAGCCCATTGTGCGCAAAAAAAGTGCCGTTCAGAGATAAAACCACTCAAACCTCCACTTCTCTTAGCCTTTGGGGTCCTTATGACCTGGCCATTTAGCCCATTGTGGTAAAAAATTGCCGTTCAGAGATGGAACAACTCAAACCTCCACTTCTCTTAGCCTTTGGGGTCCTTATGACCTGGCCATTTAGCCCATTGTGCGCAAAAAAAGTGCCGTTCAGAGATAAAATCACTCAAACCTCCACTTCTCTTAGCTTTTGGGGTCCTTATGACCTGGCCATTTAGCCCATTGTGCGCAAAAAAGTGCCGTTCAGAAGTAAAACAACCCAACTCTCTCTCAGCATTCTTGTTTGCTTTTGGAGAATATACCGCGAAGTAATTTATTGAACATTTGCAACTCTAATATCCTAGCATTTGTCAACACTGACCTTACACCAAATCTAGGGACAATGAGATCTATCATACGAAGACACGCAAAAAAAGAGTACAGGACACTAAAAGATGGAGAAACAAAAAAAAAATAAGTAGTTGATCACAACTTGGCAGCAACTTACACCAACCCGATCGTCAAAGAGAGATTTCTCGAAATTTATCAGCTAGAAAGAAAAGTTTAGAAAGAAAAGAGAAGCCCAAAAGAGATATTCGTAGTCGAAGAAAAGTCTTTTCCTATCGTTCAAGAGGGGAACGTGGCCTACAAGAATCGGGGAACCCTAGATGCCAAACTATCTTCATTCGCACAACATAAAAACGAGATTCCCCTCACCTCCACTGTGTAAATAAATCCTATTATTTTCTGCTCTCTTCTCTGATAAAGGCGTGGCTGAATGGGAACTTGTCATATCGCTAGTAAGCGAGTAAGTGTCACTGCATAGTTTGGAAGAACTGAGCGACTGCTCCACGGAATTGGACGAGAAAATTCGTGGAGATGCGGACTTATTACAACTCTTATTGCTGCTACGAATTCCTTTTTCTACTACTTCAGATGGAAAACCAATAATTTGTCAGTCGACAGGGAACAAACGCCTAGTTTTCTTTGTGCCTTTGTATACTTCATTTTCGCGCGCACTCCCTCATTTTTTTTTTTTGCCAGTTATCGTGATTTCGGTTTCCGTCCGAAGAGAGATTTTTCTGGACACCATCTAATTTCGTCGCCGCCTGTCTTGTAGACGAAAGTAAGGAAATATATATGTGTGTATAAAAAATAATAGAAAACGACATCGTAAAAAAAGAAATTGATCTTTGGGCGGTTAGGCGGACTTGGGAAAATGAAGAAGCTATTGTTGGTAAGACAACTGGGAGACTACTGGTCTTTGTCAATATAAAATATTTTTTAATTTTCTTTACGTACAGATTGTTTCAAGTTTATTTTGTTCTTTTTTAGTTATTTTTTTTTTCTTCCAATTTCGCGTTTTTCTGCTGTTCAGAGGCTCACCGTCGATAGAATGGAATAAACTTTTGGCTTGCGTATAATGTCCGTTGTAAATATTTGTTGATTATTTATTCCTCTGTCTTCTTTTTTTTTTCTTCTTATTTTTTTTACCGAAATCTTCTCTCTTTTTATGCGTGTGTTTTATGTATCAAGATGTGTCTGCTGCATTTTTTAATGTTTATTTTTAATTTGGATATTCTTTGATGTTTTTTCTTCCCTTTTCCTTACAAAGGAAATAAAAGTTGTAACATGTTATTTAGTAGAATTAACATGAATTAGTATTTCAAATAAAAAAAAGAAGTGTTTGAGTAGTGTTCAAAAATTCAATGTAAAAAAGAAAATGTTTTCTATTTTTGTCCAAAAGAGATTTTTTTTTTTTACTTTCTGGCTTCTCTTTGCCAACCGAATTTTTTTTCCGTTTTCTATTGTTCCATTTATGTCAAAACTTCAGAAAAATCAAACAGGATAAGTTAATTATTTACAGGTTTATGTAAACAACTTCTGGCTTAAAAAGGGGTCGTTATAGAAAAACTGGGTTGGGTTATTTTACCTCGGAGAAGGTAAGAAGGACTCCCAAGGGCTGAAAACAACCCCAAAAAACTAGGGGTAGGGGAGCTACTGGACAACTGTTAGGAGACAGATGGTAGTCTCCCCTCAAGAGCTTGTTCTTTAGGGTGCACAGGGTATTTCTCTCTCGCATACGGGGCACAAGAAAAGGGTCACTGATAGTGAATTCCGGGCTTTGAAACTAAGAAAAAATGTCGCTGCTTTGACTTTGGGAGCAAAATGTCGCAGAAAGTTAATACATATCTTTTCAGATTAAATGAAAACTTTGCTCTTGGTAGATTTCAACTTTGAGTTGGGTTGTTTTTACTTCTGAGCGACACTTTTTTGCACACTATGGGCTAAATGGCCAGGTCACAAGGACCCCGAAGGCTCAGAGAAGGTTGTGTGAGAGGACCCACTGGAACAGCTGTTGGAAGACAGGTGGTAGTCTCCCGTCAAGGCCATCCAGCGTGTTCTTTAACCTGCACAGGGTTATGGCTCTCCCATACACGAGGCCACGGCTTAACGTCCCAATCCGACAGACGGCGGCCTTTCCAAGCCCATCGGTGTCCCTTACTGACCGTGGGCAGGGCGGGGAATTTTGCGGAGATAAATCTCAACGCTGACCGAGCCGGGACTCGAACCTGGGAACTACAGATTACGAGCGCTGACGCGCTACCGACTGAGCCCGTAGCTTTAAGACTAAAAAAAAAATGTTCGATGAAATTGAATCTCGATTTGGGTAAAGGAAAGTATCCCAGAAAGTAAAAAATTAAAAAGTCATTATCTTATAACTTTCTGTTCTGAGACTAAAGAAAAAAAGTCAATATTTAACAACTTTTTCGTTTTGAGACTGAAGAAAAGGGTCTATTAAAATTTCTATTTTAAGACTAAAGAAATTTTAGTTTTGATGAAAAGGAACACGTTTTCTCACTCAGCTGAATTTCGATTTGACTGAAAACGATGCGCTCTGTAAAGGAAAAGGTCATAGAAAATTTTTCCTCTGAGAGACTAAAGAGTCAAGTTTAAGGAATTTCTGTTTTGTGAACAAAAAAATGGTCTTAGCTGATGAATTTTTGAGATTCAGTAAAATCCTCTCTTTTAGCAAGAGTCACAAAAACCCTTGTATAGAGGACAAGAACATGGACTCAATGTTACCGTGTTTCCTTTCTCTTCTAGGCTGTTCCATCTTCCCATTGTTACCAGGGATGCTCCCCTCAGCGATCCAATGATCCTCGAAGTCTACTATAAATGTGCATCACTGATGAGAAATGCCCATCGTGGTCCACAGAGGGCGAGAAATGCTTAGGGGGAGATGTAGAGATGCGAGGGTCATCAAGGCCCCATATCCTGATTCCTCTGTCTCTCCCTCTCATTTTTGCTCTCATAATCGCGTTGCCATGGTAATCAGATGACGCTATCTTCCGTAACGACCAGAAGGGGCGTTACGTTGGTAATATGGGATGATGGACTAGGCTGTATTCGTGTTTCTAAAACAAACATTTTAAATAGTGTACAAACGTCTCTCTAGCTTTTCATTAGAGTTTTTCGAGTAATGTGTTAAAAACCTTAATGTTAGTGTTGAAACAAAACTGTGGGTATTAGCGTGTCCCTATAGATTGCAGTTTGATGGCTGTAGAGATGTAACTGGCTTTAAAGATGTCTTGATTAACCAGTTAACTGAACAGCGGTAATAAATTTATCAGCTGTGTTATTTCAGTTATCGAGTTTTTCAAACCTGCGTTATGTATTTGAACAACAATGTTATAGAAGTGTAGAATATGTATGAATAATGAAATTAGTGAATAGTATAAGTGTTACAATGATTGCTGTTGCATTCAGAAAGTTTTACAAATCACCAAAACTCTTGTTCATAAGTTTCTGGGGCGGGGGTGGCTCAGTCGGTAGCACACCAGTCTTGTAATCTGTAGTTTCCAGGTTCGAGTCCCAGGGGCGGGGGTGGCTCAGTCGGTAGCGCGCCAGTCTTGTAATCTGTAGTTCCCAGGTTCGAGTCCCAGGGGCGGGGGTGGCTCAGTCGGTAGCACACCAGTCTTGTAATCTGTAGTTCCCAGGTTCGAGTCCCAGGGGCGGGGGTTGCTCAGTCGGTAGCGCGCCAGTCTTGTAATCTGTAGTTCCCACGTTCGAGTCCCAGCTGGGTCAGCGTTGAGACTTATCTCTTCAAAACTCCTCGCCCTGCCCACGGTCAGTAGGGGACACCAATGGGCTTGAAAAGGCCGCCGTCCGTCGGATGGGACGTTAAGAGGTAGCCCCGTGTGTGGGAGAGCCATACCATGTGCACGTTAAAGAACTCGCTAGATGGCCTTGACGGGAGGCTACCATCTGTCTCCCAACAGCTGTTCCAGTGGGTCCCCTCCCCCAACCTTCTCTCTGAGCCTTCGAGGTCCTTGTGACCTGGCCACTTAGCCCATGGTGTGGAAAAAAGTGCCGCTCAGAGGTAAAACAACCCAAAGTTAAAGAACACGCTGGATGGTCTTGACGGGAGGCTACCATCTGTCTCCCAACAGCTGTTCCAGTGGGTCCCCTCCCCCAACCTTCTCTGAGCCTTCGGGGTTTTTGTGACCTGACCATTTAGCCCATGGTGTACAAAAAAGTACCGCTCAGAGGTAAAACAACCCAACGTTAAAGAACACGCTGGATGGCCTTGACGGGAGGCTACCATCTGTCTCCCAACAGCTGTTCCAGTGGGTCTCCTCCCCCAACCTTCTCTGAGCCTTCGAGGTCCTCGTGACCTGTCCATTTAGCCCATTGTGTGCAAAAAAAGTGCCGCTCAGAGGTAAAACAACCCAACCAAACCCCTTCCTACAACCTTCTCGGGGTCCTTGTGACTTGGCCATTTAGCCTTTTTTGTACAAAACAGTGTCGCACACAGATAAAACAACCCAACCTGCTCTAGTTTTGTATTGAAAAGAAGCGGTTTCAGCAATAGTTCACCACGACAGCAATTCTTTTGCAGTACTGTGTTCAGCTTCTCCGATCCTGGATTGATGACTATGGGGGGAGGGGGGGCGAAATAAATGCTGGTATATTTTTATCTCTTAATCGACCACGTTTTTTTTTTATATCTGCCATTGTCATCTTCCCCTCTTCTTTATACTTTTTATATCCTTTGTTCTTCATCGTTTCTGTGTTCGTCTTTTGTCCGACAATCCAGCAGAAGACATCTTCTTCAACAACAGACCCTATCCTCCCCCCAACTTTTTTTCTTATCCTCTTCTTCTCTTAAGCGCATCTCTACATAGCCCTTTAAAGACCGTCCATGTGACCCACGGGCGATGGAGGACGATTCGGATGAAGGAAGACGGCGAATGAGAATGCTAATGCGACTCCATAAGGATGTTACTGGAACTAACTAAATAAAGAGTGCTTCCAAATTGAAATCCAAGTGTCCATGAAAGCACAGCATAAGATGCAAAGGGGTAGAATAGAGTTTAAGATGAGTTGATGAAGAGGATTGAGGAAGGCGGAAGAGGAGGAGGAGGGAATGGTGTTGAAATATAAATCACTAGTGTTCTCGGTAAGCATCTGCGGTAATAATACAGTTCTCACAAGTGTAATGTGCGTCAGACCTAGAGACGTCTAAGCTCATATCAAAAGTTTAAGGATTGACAATGAAGATGGGGCTCCCTTATCGAGTATCAAGTAATCTTTTTCGCATGGGCCGTTGTATCTTTTTTTTGAAGAAAAGATTGAGAGTCTAGAAAAAGGATACTAATAGGGTTGGGTTGTTTTACCTCTGAGAGACAGTTTTTTGCACACCATTGGCTAAATGGCCAGGTCACATGGACCCCGAAGGCTCCGAGAAGGTTGGGGGAGGGGACCCACTGGAACAGCTGTTGGGAGACAGATGGTAGCCTCATGTCAAGGCCATCCAGCGTGTTCTTTAACGTTGGGATGTTTTACCTCTGAGCGGTACTTTTTTGCTCACAATGGGCTAAATGGCCAGGTCACATGGACCCCGAAGGCTCCGAGAAGGTTGGGAAAGGGGACCCACTGGAACAGCTGTTGGGAGACAGATGGTAGCCTCATGTCAAGGCCATCCAGCGTGTTCTTTAACGTTGGGATGTTTTACCTCTGAGCGGTACTTTTTTGCTCACAATGGGCTAAATGGCCAGGTCACATGGACCCCGAAGGCTCCGAGAAGGTTGGGGGAGGGGACCCACTGGAACAGCTGTTGGGAGACAGATGGTAGCCTCATGTCAAGGCCATCCAGCGTGTTCTTTAACGTTGGGTTGTTTTACCTCTGAGCGGTACTTTTTTGCACACAATGGGCTAAATTGCCAGGTCACATGGATCCCGAAGTCTCAGAGAAGGTTGGGGGAGGGGACCCACTGGAACAGCTGTTGGGAGACAGATGGTAGCCTCCCTTCAAGGCCATCCAGTGTGTTCTTTAACATGCAAAGGGTATGGCTCTCGCATACGGGGCCATGGCTTAACGTCCCATCCGACGGACGACGACCTTTACAAGCCCATCTGTAGGATACTGATAGAAACAATAGTTAAAGACAAGATTGGATTGGATTGTTTTACCTTTGAGCGGCACTTTTTTGCACACCATGGGCTAAATGGCCAGGTCACAAGGACCCCGAAGGCTCAGAGAAGGTTGGGGCAGGGGACCCACTGGAACAGCTGTTGGGAGACAGATGGTAGCCTCCCGTCAAGGCCATCCAGCGTGTTCTTTAACGTGCACAGGGTATGGCTCTCTCACACACGTGGCCACGGCTTAACGTCGTTAAAGACAAGATGTAGCCGCAGAAGAAGCAAAGGGTTTTGTCAATGTGTCCATCAAAATAGGGAGAGTGATGCTTTTTGGAAAACAGCTGGAGAGAAAAAGAAGAAAAAAAAAGGAGGAGAACAAGAAAAAAGGAAGATAATAAGAAGTAAAGAATGGGTCATAATGGCGCCTGAAAACTTTAGTAATTTCACATTAGTCGGAGAAGTAATAGCCTTGTCATACAGCTCACTTAGAAATATCTAGTGAATGCGGAAAGTTGGTCTATTAGAGGCCTTCTCTTCATGTCCTTTCCCCTCCTCCAGCTCCCATCTTCTTGGCCGTCTCCCTTAACACAACCACCTTCGCAATGCTGACTTTATCCTCCCTCTTTCATCCCCTTCATTCCCAGCACTTCTCTACGGTTAACGCCCCCCCCCCCCCTTGTCTACCCCACCTCTGGGTGCAATTAGACCTTATGGTCGTCAGAAGTGGACTAGGGAGCATTAACTCCCTTGAATTCAATAGATCTTAGGTCGCTCGCTGCTTCTCTTTAATTGCCGCGCTGTCCGTTACACGTGAAGTTGCCTTTGCCCCTCGAAGAGAGAGAGGTCGGTCCCCGCTATCTCTAAAAGGTCGGTTTTTCCAGCCAGAGCGACGGTTTTTTAAAATTTCACAATGCTCTGGATGCCCGTTAAAAAGAGAGAGAGAGCAGAAAAAACGGAAAAAACTGGGAAACTAGCTAGTTCTAATTGTTCGAATGAGGAAGACGCAGTGGATGGTGGGAAGAAGTAGAAGAAGAGGAGGAGGAAAAGGAGGAGGAGAGGAAGGAAGACGGTGAGAGGAGGTTAGAGTGAAGAGGGGGGGAGACAGAAAGCTTAATGGTAGCAAGGCGGTAAAACAGGATGGTAAGGAACATAAAATTTCTTTTGTGCATTAGCCTTCTTTCCACCTTTTTAGGTTTTTAGCTTAAATGGAAAGCTTTTAAGTGATGTAAGAGAAGAAAAAGAAAAACAACTTACATCTAGTTTTTATTTCTTTTCGGGATTCATTAAAAAAAAAATTATTATTTCTTAGTTCGCTTTGGTATTAACGCCTGTTTGCATTCCTGTTAAGTTCTAAGTGTATAATGTCTGCAAGTCATTGGGATTACTCTATAAACCAATACCTATTAAATGCGCACTTTTATTGTTTTTTTTTCGTAACGTTTGCATTTGAAATTAGAAATGATGATTCGAATATTGTAAAAAGCCAAAAATTTACAAAAATGGCTATTTGAAAATAGCAAAAGTGTTTGCCATATAGACTCAATATTAATTTTTCTTATACGTCAATATCTGCTGAGGCGAAATAAACTCATTATAGAGAAGATAAGTTTTCTAAGTTTTGAGTTTTTAATCCATTCCAACTTTCCTCATCTTATAGTCAGTACGTAATGATATTATCCTCCTCACAATCACATATTTTGATCATCATGTCGTCACCACGGTGATGATAACTGAAACAAACGTGACACCACCACCACCACCACCACCACCATCATCATCATATACTCACCACCACATACTTCATCATCAATATCCTCCTCCTCATCATCATCATCATTATCAATAACCCCTCCTGCTCCTTATCATCATCATCAGTATCATCAGCAGCAATGTACTCACCATATACTTCATCATCAATATCTCCCATTCTCCTCCTCCTCCTCATCAATATACACAATCCTCCTCCACATCAACATCAACAATATACCCAACCGCCACCACCACCACCACATCATCATCATTTAACAGCTGTCCAGTGGGCCCTTAAACTCCCTCTCCCTACCTTCTCTGAATCTCTAGAGTCCTTGTGACCTGATGGGATTTGGCTGAATCAGTAGCGCTCCAGGCTAGTAATCTGCAGTTCCCAGCTTCCAATCTCACCTGGGCCACCTTTGAGATTCATCTCCCCTAAATCCCCACCTTGCCCTCAATAAAAAAGTGGATACAGATGGGTTCTGAAAAGCCGCCGTCCGTCGGATGGAAAGTAAAGCCATGGTTCCGTGAGCAGGAGAGTCATCCCTGTGCACGTCACATAACACTCTAGATGACGTTGACGTCAGGCTTCCATCTGTCTCCTAACAGCTGCCAAGTGGTCCCCTTCAATTTCTCTGAATCTTCGGGGAAATCTCTGAATCTTCAATTTCTCTCAATTTCTCTGAATCTTCGGGGTCCTTGTGACCTGTCCATTGGGTGCAAAAAAAAGTGAAAAAAAAAAAACCCGAATAATCTTTTGAAATTTTATACAATAAAAAGAACTAGGAATACTCCCCTTCTTTGATACACAAACTGAACTTGAAAGGGACATCTTTGAAAAAGATGAAAAAAACTTGAAAGGGACATCTTTGAAAATACAAATTTTTCAACGATGTCCCTAAGAGCTGGAGTTCAGTAACAAAGCTTCTAGCACTTTCCGTCTCCAGTGACCCTGTTGAAGTGTTTCCTTTCCCTAACCTTGACCTTGACCATAACGTCGCAGGGGACGATATCCTTCATCATCTCTCTCTATTTTTCGACTCCCTTCACAGATGAGATAGACAACACCACCGGCCACGACGTCTCTTGCAAAAGCCGCGCACAGAACGCTGAAAACTGGGGAAACGGGTCGCCACCAGCCAGTCACGTGACAACACCGCTCCAGGGAGACAAAGGAAGTGCGTGCCGCCGCTAGCAACTCTCAATCGTCGTCACCATTCCCTATATTTCTGTGGGCCGTCTACAAATCACACTGTGTCAACAAAGAAACAGTGACGTGCATGGTGAAGTTCTGTATATCTGTCCCTCCTTTACGAAAAAAAATGACATCAGTATCAAACACATGATGTTGTCATGCTGTCTGGTGTTAATTTCCCATGTCTTTGTGATTATTAAACCTGCAGTCTACCTGTAGGAGTCGGTGTACTTCATCCGTATCATCTCAACCACTTTCCTCCCACCATCCAACATCTACGATTCTCCATCATCAGCATCACAAAATGAGACCGTCTTAACTACCCGGCCTTCTACTCTCTTTCCAGTTATCTCTCTTAACATTAGCTGTAACACTTACCTCGGCTAAGGCAGTCTATGTTACTTTTTTTCTTTCCTTGGGTCATTATTGAAATTATTATAGTAATTAGGACAGGTGAAGCAGATCTGGCAGGTGATTTGGGAATTGTCACCTACTCTTTCGCTCGCTTTACCACGTGGTTGCAACATGCCTGGAAACGTTAGATGAATAGAGGAGAGTTTTTGCTATTGTTCTCTCTTCTCGAAGTTGATTATATCCTCGCTTCTCTTTTCTTTCTAGCATCGCTACAACAACTTCTCCAGATACTTTGACATCTTGTTGACGACGAAACGAAAGTATTTTTCGACATTTTTTTCCCTCTTTTAATTTATCTTTCTTTATTTTTTCCCCCTTTTGACTCCTGTTTATGCAATTTCCCATTTAAATTTCCATTTCTCAAGTTTTTCCTCTTTTAATACCTTTTAATTCCTTTTTCCATCTTCATCATTTCAATTCCTCTTTTTCTACATTTTTCTTTTAATTCTCCTTTCTTTATTTTTTTCATTTTTATTCCTCTTTTTACTTTTTAATTTCTTCTCTTTAATTCCTATTTCTCACTTTCTTCTCCCTTTAAATTACCTTTTTCCCACTTTAATTCCTTTATTTTTCTTCCTTTATTTTTTTTCTCAGTTTTCCCCGTTTTAATTCCACTTTTTTACTTTTTCCCTTTTAATTCCTATTTCTCTATATTTTCCCTTCAATTCCTCTTTTTCCATTTATTTCCCCTTTTATTTCCATTTTTCCATTTTTTCTCCATTTAATTCCTCTTTCTCTATATTTTTCCTTCAATTCCTCTTTCCCCATTTATTCCTCCTTTTAATTTCTCTTTCTCCATTTTTTTCTCCTTTTAATTCCTATTTCCTCTATATTTTTCCCTCAATTCCTCATTTTCCATTTATTTCCCCTTTTAATTTCTATATTTCCATTTTTTTCTCCATTTAATTGCTCTTTATATTTTTCCTTCAATTCCCCTTTCTCCATTTATTTTCCCTTTTAATTTCTCTTTCTTCATTTTTATTCTCCTTTTAATTCCTATTTGCTCTATATTTTCCCTTCAATTCCTCTTTCTCCATTTATTCCTCCTTTTAATTCCTCTTTCTCCGTTTATTCCTTATTTTAATTTCTCTTTCTCCATTTTTTCTCCTTTTAATTTCCATTTCTCTATATTTTTCATTCAATTCCTTTTTGTCCATTTATTCCTCTTTTAATTTCTCTTTCTCCATTTTTTTCTCCTTTTCTTTCCTATTTCTCTATATTTTTCATTCAATTCCTCTTTCTCCATTTATTCCTCCTTTTAATTTCTCTTTCTCCATTTTTTTTCTCCTTTTCATTCCTATTTCTCTATATTTTTTCTTCAATTCCTCTTTCTCCATTTATTCCTCCTTTTAATTTTTCTTTCTCCATTTTTTTCTCCTTTTCATTCCTATTTCTTTATATTTTTTCTTCAATTCCTCTTTCTCCATTTATTTTTCCTTTTAATTTCTCTTTCTCCATTTTTTTTCTCCTTTTAATTCCTCTCTCTCTCTATAGTTTCCCTTCAATTCCTCTTTCTCCATTTATTCCTCCTTTAAATTTCTTTCTCCATTTTTTCTCTCCTTTTAATTCCTCTTTCTCCATTTATCTTTTTAAATTCCTCTTTCTCTATTTCCTCTTTTCTATTCCCCTTTCCCACTATTCCCCCTTTTTACACCTCTTTCTCAATTCCCACCTTTTTTCCTCTTTCTCAATTCCGACTTTTAATTCCTTTTCCCCAATTTCCCCACTGTAATTCCCTTTTCTCAGTCCCCCCCCCTTTCATTCTTCTTTCTCTATTTTACCCTTTTAATTCCTCTTTCTCAAAATTAATTCTCAATTAAAATTCTGTTTTCACGCGCAACAGGTTGAAACTTTATGACAAAAATACCAATTATTAGAAACAAAAGTTTAGGAATATTTAAGAGGGTAAAAATATGCCAGTGAGCCAGTGAGCATGTAAAAATATGCCACTATATAGTGAGCAAATCAATTTCGGGAAAAAAAAAATTAAATCATTATGATCAGTAGCTATATGAGCTTTTGGTTTAATGACAACCGTTTCAGCATCTTTTTTATTATTATTATAATATCAATTTTTTCGTTCTATTTCAGTAGCTACATATATCTTAACCATGAAATGCTCCACTACACTCAAATACGCTCTCTCACATATATAGATATTTTTTTCTAATAAAAAAATAAATAATCCTTCTTCCAGCTTTAGTGGAGATATATGACATTGTGAATCTTTTCCGAAACAGCACAGAAGTGGTTTTAATATTTCTCTAAGCCGTCCTCCATTAAAAAAGCTCAGATTGTTTTTTAATGTATGAAACGACCGAGGTACCGATTTCAGTATTAGTTTCGGTCCTGTCTCCAGCCATTCGTAACATCATGACGAATGGCCGTTGATAAGGAAACATTTTCCAGATGTTTGCCAATTGTTTCTGGTTTTGAATTCCCACCAAATATTGGAGCTAATATTTCTGATATAATCTCCTCTCTTGGAAGTCGGTTTTTCTTCAAAGGGATGCTCTCTTAGAGTCAGTTATTGGTTACCTGTAGCTTCAAAACAAATGCATTATAGCATTCCAAGATTTTGGCTAAATCAACCATAACATAAAATTGATATCTCTATCTATTTTTGTGTAGAAATTCAGCAGTTATTTCACGTTGTGTGCGTTTCTTTATTTGTTCTGAAGCGGAAAATTTTCTATGAAGTTTTCTGGAATTAACTTCCTCAAATAGGGGCGGGGTGGCTCAGTCGGTAGCGCGCCAGGCTCGTAATTTGTAGTTCCCAGGTTCGAGTCCCAGCTGGGTCAGCGTTGAGATTAATCTCCGCAAAATTCCCCGCCCTGCCCACGGTCAGTAGGGGACACCGATGGGCTTGGAAAGGCCGCCGTCCGTCGGATGGAACGTTAAGCCGTGGCCTGTGTGCGGGAGAGCCATACCCTGTGCACGTTAAAGAACACGCTGGATGGCCTTGACGGGAGGCTACCATCTGTCTCCCAACAGCTGTTCCAGTGGGTCCCCTCCCCCAACCTTCTCTGAGACTTCGGGGTCCACGTGACCTGGCCATTTAGCCCATGGTGTGCAAAAAAGTGCCGCTCAGAGGTAAAACAACCCAACAACCCATAATTTATTATAAAGAATTAACAAATTATGTTATTAACTTCATCATAATTATGTTATTGGAAGACCAGGTCACAAGGATCCCGAGGATTTCAGAGATGGTTGGTGGAAGGGGACCCATTGTAGCAGCTGTTAGGGGACAGATGGTAGCCTCCGGTCAAGACCATCCAGAGTGTTTTTTAGCATGCACAGGATATGGCTCTCTCACACGTGGGTTGGGTTGTTTTATCTCTGAGCGGCACTTTTTTGCACACCATGGGCTAAATGGCCAGGTCACATGGACCCCGAAAGCTCAGAGAAGGTTTGGGGAGGGAATTCACTGGAACAGCTAAGGGAGACAGATGGTAGCCTCCGTCAAGGCCATCTAACGTGTTCTTTAACGTTGGATTGTTTTTTACCTCTGAGCGGCATTTACCTCTGAGCGGCATTTACCTCTGAGCGGCACTTTTTTTCACACAATGGGCTAAATGGCCAGCTCACATGGTCCCGAAGGCTCAGAGGAAGTTGGAGGAGGGCTACCATCAGGAACATTGTGAGCAGAACTGGAAAAGCTGTTGGGAGACAGATGGTAGCCTCCCGTCAAGGTCATCCAGCGTGTTCTTTAACGTGGGGTTGTTTTACCTCTGAGCGGTGCTTTTTTGCACACCATGGGCTAAATGGCCAGGTCACAAAGACTCCGAAGGCTCAGAGACGGATATGGGAGGGGACCCACTGGAACAGCTGTTAAGTGACAGATGGTAGCCTCCCGTCAAGGCCATCCAGAGTGTTCTTTAACACGCACAGGATATGGCTCTCCCACACACAGGGAGGGGCCACGGCTTACGTCCCATCCGACGGACGGCGGTCTTTCCAAGCTCATCGGTGTCCCCTACTGACCGTGATTAGGGCGGGAAGTTTTGGGAAGATAAGTCTGAAATCTAATCCAGATTAGATTCGAATATAGGAACTACAGATTGTGAGCCTAGCTAGCCATCAATTAAGAAACCCTAGCCATCCTCTCAGATCTCCTACTGTGGCATATAAACTGACAGGCTCCTGTCAGACCTCTGTGGCAAGCAGCTGCTTGAGGGGGTATTTATTTATTTATTTTTTTTTAGCCCGCCTTGGCAAGGTCCAGATGACGTTTTACTAATGTCGGTACAAATATAAACACAATAAAATAAATTGAATATTGAATTTTCAGAAATTTCGTCAGAGAAAAAAAACTTCCAAATGAAACGGGGCGAAACCTCTTCTTATTTTCCTCGTCATGGGGTCAGTCAATTTTCCTCGATGCAAAAAAAAGATGAATAGCGGCACGTTATTAACCTTCATAAGTAGTTTTGCTTCTTCTAAAACTTAAACTCATTATTTTATTTTGCTTTCTTCGTTGCCCTTGACAATGAACGTCGACGAACAACAAGCCTCAGATCTCTATCTTCCGTCCCAGCATCTGAGATGAACTATAATCAACTTCAGTCTTTCTGCATCTCTCTACTAACGGAGAGTCGGAGTCGTTAGAGGCTGAGATGACGTCATCCAGCACACGGCGGCCGTCGTTTGACACCAGACTCGCCAACCCTTGCCTCCCGCTAACCCGCTGCTGCGGCTCAAGAGAGGTTAGAGGTGCCTAATCACATCTGCGCCCTGTGTTTAGAAAGGGTAATGGCTTTGGCTTGCTCTGGGAGATGCTACAGCGTGACTTGTGAAACTCCTGAATTCTCTATCTGCTGCCACATGGACTCATTAGTTGGTGTGAAGACAGAGGTTTCATTTAACGTAACCGCAGGTAGAAAAAAAATGTATATGAAGCAGAAAAGGACGAGCGACTAAACCGGTGATAGAACTGAGCTGTGGAACCAACAAACAGCTCGCCACTTTGAGCTGTTCTTACGTTGATAAGGACACGCGTGCGCACGCAGATTCGGGGTATGGAAGTATGAGCGCAGTAATGGCGATTTGAAAGGTTAGTGAACGAAATGGTGGCTCACGACATGGTTAATGTGACCGTGAGGAGAAGGAGAGAACGAGGAATTTGTAAGCAAATGTAGAAAGTGTTACAATTAAGACCAGCCGTGTTGCATGAAGATTATATATTTGCAATATGTATTTATATGAGCGATAACCTCTGCGAGTTCAAGGTTATCAAGACTCTTATCATAGAGCCAGGACTTGAAGGTAACTCTACTATAAATGGCGGACACAGATTCTCTATCTTATTAGAACACAGTCATGCAGCACCCGCAGATGCAAAGATGGCCTTTGGAGCAACAGTGAAGAGCCCAGATATGTATTCAAGTTTTCTTACCAGCTTTCAACCTTAAGAGTCACACACACACTTCTTCCTGTTTAGTGTGGGAGTCATATGGAAGTTCTTTAGTATTTAAGAGACCAGTAGGCTGAAGATCATTACCATTCTTTCCACACTTGTGAACAGCACACTGAAGATCACTACCACTCTTTTCGAAGCTTGAGACCAGCACACTGAAGATCTTTACCACTCTTTCCACAGTTGAGACCAGTACACTGAAGACCACTACCATTCTTTCTGAAGTTGAGACCAGCACACTGAAGACCACTACCATTCTTTCTGAAGTTGAGACCAGCACACTGAAGACCACTACCATTCTTTCTGAAGTTGAGACCAGCACACTGAAGATTGCTGCCACTCTTTCCACACTTATGAGCAGCACACTGAAGATCACTACCACTCTTTCCGAAGCTGAGACGAGCACACTGAAGTTCTTTACCACTCTTTCCACAGCTGATACCAGCACATGAAGACTACTACCATTCTTTCTGAAGTTGAGACAGCACGCTGAAGATTGCTGCCACTCTTTCCACACTTGTGAGCAGCACACTGAAGATCACTACCACTCTTTCCGAAGCTGAGACGAGCACACTGAAGATCTTTACCACTCTTTCCACAGCTGTGACCAGCACATGAAGACCACTACCATTCTTTCTGAAGTTGAGACAGCACACTGAAGATTGCTGCCATTCTTTTCACTTGTGAGCAGCACACTGAAGATCACTACCACTCTTTCCGAAGCTGAGACCAGCACACTGAAAATCTTTACCACTCTTTCCACAGCTGAGACCAGCACATGAAGAACACTACCATTCTTTCTGAAGTTGAGATGAGAACAATGAAGATTTCTGCCACTCTTTCCACACTTGTGAGCAGCAGACTGAAGATCACTACCACTCTTTCCGAAGCCGAGATCAACACACTGAAGATCTTTACCACTCTTTCCACAGCTGAGACCAGCACATGAAGACTACTACCATTCTTTCTGAAGTTGAGACGAGCACAATGAAGATTGCTGCCACTCTTTCCACACTTGTGAGCAGCACACTGAAGATCACTACCACTCTTTCCGAAGCTGAGACCAGCACACTGAAGATCTTTACCACTCTTTCCACAGCTGAGACCAACCAGCACATGAAGACTACTACCATTCTTTCTGAAGTTGAGACGAACCAATGAAGATTTCTGCCACTCTTTCCACACTTGTGAGCAGCACACTGAAGATCACTACCACTCTTTCCGAAGCCGAGACCAACACACTGAAGATCTTTACCACTCTTTCCACAGCTGAGACCAGCACATGAAGACTACTACCATTCTTTCTGAAGTTGAGACGAGCACAATGAAGATTGCTGCCACTCTTTCCACACTTGTGAGCAGCACACTGAAGATCACTACCACTCTTTCCGAAGCCGAGATCAACACACTGAAGATCTTTACCACTCTTTCCACAGCTGAGACCAGCACATGAAGACTACTACCATTCTTTCTGAAGTTGAGACGAGCACAATGAAGATTGCTGCCACTCTTTCCACACTTGTGAGCAGCACACTGAAGATCACTACCACTCTTTCCGAAGCCGAGATCAACACACTGAAGATCTTTACCACTCTTTCCACAGCTGAGACCAGCACATGAAGACTACTACCATTCTTTCTGAAGTTGAGACGAGCACAATGAAGATTGCTGCCACTCTTTCCACACTTGTGAGCAGCACACTGAAGATACTACCACTCTTTCCGAAGCTGAGACCAGCACACTGAAGATCTTTACCACTCTTTCCACAGCTGAGACCAACCAGCACATGAAGACTACTACCATTCTTTCTGAAGTTGAGACGAACACAGTGAAGATTTCTGCCACCCTTTCCACACTTGTGAGCAGCACATTGAAGATCACTACAACTCTTTTTCATAGTCAAGAGATGAATACACTGGAGGCCACTACCACGTTTCACATTTCTCATTAAGAGACCAGCACCCTAAATATTACTGCCGCTTTTTCCACTGTTGAGAGTAGCACACTGAAGAATACCCCCGCTCTTTCCACAGTTTAGAGAACAGCACCTGGTGTGACGAATTCTTGACTAAATCTCCTGGTGAATTCTTCACCAAAACTGCTGGTGAAATCTTCATCAAACATCCTGGTAAATTCTTTACTAAATCTCCTGGTGAATTATTTAACTAAAACAAACTTCTGAATTCATCAAAAATATAATCTATATCTTCCAGATTCCAAAAATGCAATCTTTACATCTGAAGTATTACCACTGTGTTTTAGATTATAATACATAAATAACTATAAGGAAAAAAAAATGAAATGGTCATTATTTTCCCTTATTGCAATTAATAAAAAACATATTTATCTCAATTTAAGATCTTGTGGAAATATTATGTGCTTCCTGTGCTAATTGGATTGTTTTACCTCTGAGCGGCACTTTTTTTGCACACCATGGGCTAAATGTCCAAGTCACAGGGATCCTGAAAGCTCAGAGAAGGTTCGGAGAGGGGACCCACTGGAACAGCTGTTGGAAGACAGATGGTAGCCTCCCGCCAATACCATCCAACGTGTTCTTTAACTTTGGTTGTTTTACCTCTGAGCGGCACTTTTTTGCACATCATGGGCTAAATGGCCAAGTCAAATGGACCCCGAAGGCTCAGAGAAGGTTGGGAGAGGGGACCAACTGGAACAGTTGTTGGAAGACAGATGGTAACTTCCCATCAAGGCCATCCAGCGTGTTCTTTAACGTGCACAGGGTATGGCTCTTCCGCACACGGATCCACGGCTTGACGTTCCATCCGAAGGACGGCGGCCTTTCCAAACCAATCGGTGTCCCCTACTGACCGTGGGCAGGGCGGGGAATTTTGCGGAGATAAATCTCAACGCTGTCCCAGCTGAGACTTGAACCTAGGAACTACAGATTATGAGCCTGGCGCACTACCGACTGAGCCACCCCTTTCAGTCCTAAGAACTTTAAGCTGTCCTTTTGTAATCCTACCTGAAATACAATTTTTTTAACTAAATGCTCTCCGACTTCTTTTCTACTTTTCTCTGAAACTGCGTTTAGATTTTTCGATTTGCTTCTAGTGAAAGCAATTCACTTAAAATGTAAAATAAAGAAATGTCTCTCAACAAGAAAAAGTACATCTTGAGAACATTCGAAAGTAAGATAAAGAGCAGAATTGTGAAAAAAAAAACTTAGAAATATATATAAGTATCTTAGCTTAGATAAAACGTAGACGTATAAAACGTTTCCTCTTAAAGATAAAAACCGTAGGAAGAAAGAACCTGAGATGAGCGTTGGTAAAGATAATCAGCTTAAAGTGTGGGGTAAAGAAAATATTCCTGAACGTTTTCTATTAACTAGGATGGCGTCCATTCAGTATTCATCTTTAAAGCAGCAGTTTATTTTTTATGACGAAAAATCGTGTCCACAGGATTCGTCGAAACGAAACCGAATTTTTTGTTCCAAACAATGTCGATGAACCTTTTGTTTCAACCTTGGTTTGAGGTTTAAGATTTAATTTTCTCTCTCTTTAGATACGAGTTTAACATTCCTTTTAATTAAATGCAATATATTATTTTGGGTTGTTTTACCCCTGAACGGCACTTTTTTGCACACCATGGGCTAAATGGCCAGGTCACATGGACCCCGAAGGCTCAGAGAAGGTTGAGGGAGGGGACCCACTGGAACAGCTGTTGGGAGACAGATGGTAGCCTGCCGTCAAGGCCATCCAGCGTGTCCTTTAACGTTGGGTTGTTTTACCTCTGAGCGGCACTTTTTTGCACACCATGGGCTAAATGGCCAGGTCACATGGACCTCGAAGGCTCAGAGAATGTTGGGGGAGGGGACCCACTGGAACAGCTGTTGGGAGACAGATCGAAGCCTCCCGTCAAGACCATCCAGCGTGTACTTTAACGTGCACAGGGTATGACTCTCCCACACACGGGGCCACGGCTTAACGTCCCATCCGACGGACGGCGGTCTTTCCAAGCCCATCGGTGTCCCCTACTGACCGTGGGCAGGGCGGGGAATTTTGCGGAGATAAATATCAACGCTGACCCAGCTGGGACTCGAACCTGGGAACTGCAGATTACGAGCCTGGCGCGCTACCGACTGAGCCACCCCCGCCCGCAGTATATTATAAAAAGTAACGGAGCACTGCATGTTATGCGAATGCAAATCCAGATTGAAAGCAGTCTAACTTCGAAAATAGTTTTTTTTTTACAGAAAAATGTTACTCGACAGGAATTGAATATCGCGCTCAAATCTCTCTCTGAATATCTCCCTTTTCCTTGATATTCGCATAATGTTTGAATAATTATGTACAGTCGTTCAAAAAAGTATCCGAACGCTACGGTTGATTACAGAATTCGGAAAAAATATTTGGCAATAATTTTTTTTTTAGAAATTAGTGATCTGGCAACCTTCGTGTACTGTACACGAAGGTTGCCAGATCACTAATTTCTAAAAAAAATCATTGCCAGATATTTTTTCTGAATTCTGTAATCAACCATAGTGTTCGGATATTTTTTTTAATATATATAATGCGTGTGAATATATAATGCAATGAATATGGAGCGTGTGCAGTTACCGTTCACAGCAAACTGGAGCGGTTGCGGTTAATGTTCACAGCACATTGGATCGTGTGAGCTCACAAAAACCTGGATCGTGTGGGCCCACTCACAGAAATATTGAGCGTGTGCAGTTACCGTTCACAGCAAACTGGAGCGGTTGTGGTTAATGTTCACAGCACATTGGATCGTGTGCAGTAACTACACACTCTCCAGTTTGCTGTGAACGGTAACTGGAGCGTGTACAGTTGCTGTACACGCTCCAGATTTTTTTTCTGAATGCTGTAATCAACCATAGCGGCAACCTTCGTGTCACGTGACACGAAGGTTGCCAGATCACTAATTTCTAAAAAATATCATTTCCTGATATTTTTTCTGAATTCTGTAATCAACCATAGTGTTCGGATATTTTTTTTAATATATATAATGCGTGTGAATATATAATGCAATGAATATGGAGCGTGTGCAGTTACCGTTCACAGCAAACTGGAGCGGTTGCGGTTAATGTTCACAGCACATTGGATCGTGTGAGCTCACAAAAACCTGGATCGTGTGGGCCCACTCACAGAAATATTGAGCGTGTGCAGTTACCGTTCACAGCAAACTGGAGCGGTTGTGGTTAATGTTCACAGCACATTGGATCGTGTGAGCTCACAAAAACCTGGATCGTGTGGGCCCACTCACAGAAATATTGAGCGTGTGCAGTTACCGTTCACAGCAAACTGGAGCGTGTGCAGTAACTACACACGCTCCAGTTTGCTGTGAACGGTGACTGGAGCGTGTACAGTTGCTGTACACGCTCCAGATTTTTTTTCTGAATGCTGTAATCAACCATAGCGGCAACCTTCGTGTCACGTGACACGAAGGTTGCCAGATCACTAATTTCTAAAAAATATCATTTCCTGATATTTTTTCTGAATTCTGTAATCAACCGTAGCGTTCGGATACTTTTTTGAGCGACTGTACTGCAACGAAAATCTAGTCTCGTGTCTTCTACTCTCTCTTTTAAATCTTTTTAGGCTTGAATTCTCTTCCGTACATTATTTTTTTTCTAGATCCGCTCCTGGTTTTATGCATCAACAAAAGGCTAGATTCTGGTGTCAAAATTTCATTAAACAACCAGGGCATATTAAATTATATTGGCTACAAGCGAGCCTTTTTAAATACTTTTATATATGTATAAAAAAAAAGTCAAATCATCTCTGGAGAATCAAGAATATCTCAGAATAATTATCAGAGTTTTTGGTATTGTGTAGTTATTGTTGTTGTTTTACCTCTGAGCGGCACTTTTTTGCACACCATGGGCTAAATGGCCAGGCCACAAGGACCCCGAAGGCTCAGAGAAGGTTGGGGGAGGGGACCCACTGGAACAGCTGTTGGGAAACAGATGGTAGCCTTTAGTCAAGGCCATCCTGCGTGTTCTTTAACGTGCACAGGGTATGGCTCTCCCCACACGGAACCACGGCTTAACGTCCCATCCGACGGACGGCAGCCTTTTCAAGCCCATCGGTGTCCCCTACTGACCGTGGGCAGGGCGGGGAATTTTGCGGAGATAAATCTCAACGCTGACCCAGCTGGGACTCGAACCTAGGAACTACAGATTATGAGCCTGGCGCGCTACCGACTGAGCCACCCCCGCCCCGGTATTGTGTAGAGTACCTTATTTCATTTGCTAGCAACTTCCAGTAAAATGTTATAAATGAGTTCATGGTTCCATATTCCACGCATGAAAATATCCATTTTTCTTCATGAAATTGGCAATCATGTATGTTTATCATAAATTAAATTAAATGCATCCCCTGATTATAGACGTCTTTAGAATTTTGGCCAAAAGATGAAAAGAAAAAAGATTTTTTTATTGGACGATAAAATTTCGTTTCAAAGAAAAATTTTGTAGGAACTCCAGAGGGAAAAATTATTTTCTTCCAAAACAGTTTATTTTTCTTTTGTCTAGGAAAACAAATTCATATATTCTCACCCGAAACAGTTTTTTTTTTCGTCTAGGAGGTCAATTCTCTGCTGATCAGAGACAGATTTATTCTACTTTCGTCTAGAACGATAATTTGATTTAATCCGAAACATTTTTCCATATGAAATGGTAAAATTTATTTTCACCCAAAAATTATTTTTGACTAGAATTGTTCTTATAAAAATATATTTTCATTAAAAATAATTTTTTTTGACCCAAAAGCAAATTCATTTTCATCTAAAACAATTTTTTTTGTTCAAAGAAACAAATTCGTTTCCATCTAAAGAAGTTTTTTTTTTTGTCGAAAGGAATAAATTCATTTCACCTAAAATATTTTTTGTCCAAAGGAATAAATTAATTTTCATCAAAATAATTCTTTTTTTTTCCAAAAAAAACAAATTCATTTTTATCAAAAAACTTTTTTGTCCAAAGAAACAAATTCATTTTCATCTAAAACATTTTTTGTCCAAAGAAACAAATTCATTTTCATCTAAAACATTTTTTGTCCAAAGAAACAAATTCATTTTCATCTAAAACATTTTTTGTCCAAAGAAACAAATTCATTTTCATCTAAAACATTTTTTGTCCAAAGGAACAAATCCATTTTCATCTAAAACATTTTTTGTCCAAAAGAACAAATTCAATTTCATCTAAAGCATTTTTTGTCCAAAGTAACAAATTCATTTTCATCTAAAACATTTTTTGTCCAAAGAAACAAAATTCATTTTCATCTAAAACATTTTTTGTCCAAAGGAACAAATTCATTTTCATCTAAAACATTTTTTGTCCAAAGGAACAAATTCATTTTCATCTAAAACATTTTTTGTCCAAAGGAACAAATTCATTTTCACCAGAAACTTAATATTCTTATACTGATTAATACGTATATAAATTTTGCTTTGAAATTTTGGAAAGAGTACAGGTACAGGGGGCGGAGAATATACCCCATTTTTTTAAGTCTGCATCCACACTTATGACTTCCAATAACAAAACTAAAATCAAGTTTTAACTGTTGATTTAAAATTCAGCAATCTTTTTTTTCAGTATAAATCAAATAATTCTTTTCATTCAAGATTCCCATTTAGAGAACATTTCCATTTTTCATGTGGACATTGTGCCCAGTACTGAGCGAGGGAGGGTGGGGGTGGCTCAGTCAGTAGCGCGCCAGGCTCGTAATCTGTAGTTCCCAGGTTCGAGTCCCAGTTGGGTCAGCGTTGAGATTTATCTCCGCAAAATTTCCCGCCCTGCCCACGGTCAGTAGGGGACACCGATGGGCTTAGAAAGGCCGCCGTCCGTCGGATGGGACGTTAAGCCGTGGCCCCGTGTGCGGGGAGCCATACCCTGTGCACGTTAAAGAACAGGCTGCAAGGCCTTGACGGGAAACCTCCCGTCAAGGCCATCTGTCTCCCAACAGCTGTTCCAGTGGGTACCCTCCTCCAACCTTCTCTGAGCCTTCGGGGTCCTTGTGACGTGGCCATTTAGCCCATGGTGTGCAAAAAAGTGCCGCTCAGAGGTAAAACAACCCAACTTTAAAGAACACGCTGGATGGCCTTGACGGGAGGCTACCATCTGTCTCCCAACAGCTGTTCCAGTGGGTCCTCTCCCCCAACCCTCTCTGAGCCTTCGGGGTTCATGTGACCTGGCCATTTAGCCCATGGTGTGCAAAAAAGTGCCGCTCAGAGGTAAAACAACCCAACCCAACCTAAAAAGTAAAATCCAACTAGAATTGCTCCTCTTGTAGGATATAATTGATAAAAAAAAATCTGTAGCATTCTCACTTGTAATTCGCATATTCCCTGTCAAGCTTAAACAGCCTAGAGAAGCAACTTATTAGTTAAGTATTCCTACAGAGTCACGAATCAAATCGCACACGAGACTAGGCTTTAAAAGGTCGAAGGTGATATTTACATATCTCGATAGCAATCAGACAGGCCTTCATTGCTTATGCCAACATGTGGGGTGAGATAAGAGGGCTTCACTCATAAGACGGGAAGAAAGCAAAAAAAAAAATGAAAAAAAAAAAACCGAAGGTGAAAGGATAGCAAGCAATGGAGGATGGGAGAGTTGGTGATTGCTTTCATATATGAACAACATGCCGACTGGAATGTAGTTACGAAGAAGGTTAGAGAATAAGATACGGAGGGGGTAAATTGGTGGGAAGAAAGTTCGGCAATGCAATAAGGTAACGCGAGCTTCAGAGAAAGGGAGGAGACCATGGTCTTTAATTATCACGTGTCCCCTTCTCTTCGGCTTCCCTTGTCTTTTCCTTCCATAGCAGCATCTCTGAAATGAGGATGCAATGCAATGTGGGGGATAAACCTCCCGCTCTTGCTAAGTATGATCGCCGCTTCCATATCTTTACATACCCGTTCTTGGGCAGGTTGTGTGTGTGTGTGTGCAGGGGGAAATAAATGGAGGGGGGGAGTAGACGAGGTGATGGAGGAGGGTCGAAACTACGTGAAGCACTGAGGAGGAGAAAGTGTGCGAGAGGTAAGAGAGGAGGGGGGATGATAGAGAGAATGCGGGGGCGGGATAAATCGCTGAGTGCATTGACATGCCAGCCTGGTCAGGTCGTGATTCTGGTCCGGTATCACTCTAGTTATTGTTTTCCGGGGCCGGCATGAGATTGACGGCCGCAAGCTCTCAGAGCAGGATCCTGGTGACCTTTTGCCGTGTGAGGTCAGAAGTAAATGCGAGGTTGATGCCAGGGTGCGTACTGGATATATCTTCCCCCTGTTTTTTGGTACCCCTTTCTGCGTCCTTAGCCAACTCATCCGTATATCATTAGCATAGTAATAATGAGTGACTATAGGCTTTAGCTTTTGATTCTATTGCTGGTTCTTCGCATGATTAGTCGGAGATGGATAGGATGAAGTGTAGGGAGAACCGGGAATAGATGATGGGAATCGAGAGGAAGGAGCACTAGTGGGGTGAGAGAACTAGCAAGAAGAATGCTCATGGAGATGACGTTGATTTGGATTGGGCTTCACTACTGCTATCTTGGTTGCAGAATGATGAGACTGAGCTTGAACCAGATGATCATGAGTGATTAGAGATCCTAGAGGTAGAGATGAAGGTAAATGATGGGTTAAAGATGGAATTCCTGGAGGAAAGTAATGATGAAGCTTTAGTAAATGTATCACACTGAATTGCATCAAGATCCAATTGTCTGGAATAATCTTAGATTAAAATAGAAGTTACTAATAATCTGTGGCGTTTTAGAATTTTTTTTTTTTTCGGCGGGTTATTTAGTAAGGTTTTTTTGGGGTTTTTTTTTTTCCGTAAAGCAAACTTCTGTTTTAATGCATATTTGCTAATTTCGTATTGAAAATTACTTTCGGAGATTGATCTTTTTTCAAAAAAAAAAGGAGGTAAATTTGCGACTATGCGGTTTAAAAATAGATGACAAAGGCAGCATTTATGAAGTAGTGTGACTGAAATAATATTTAAAAATTCGATGGTTTAAAAGAAATCATTTTAAAAATCTGAGCATCATCAAATGATAAAGGTAAGCTACTACAGCCTATTCGAATAATAATTCAAACTAATGGCTATAAGTATGTTAACTGAAATACTTTTAAAATGTTTGAAGAAAGCATAGTGACGGGCTAAATGGCCAGGTCACAAGGACCCCGAGAGCTTAGATGAGGTGCCCACTGGAACAGCTGTTAGGAGACAGATGGTAGCCTCCCGTCAAGGGCATCCAGCGTGTTCTTTAACGTTGGGTTGTTTTACCTCTGAGCGGCACTTTTTTGCACACAATGGGCTAAATGGCCAGGTCATAAGGACCCCGAAGGCTGAGAGAAGGTTGGAGGAGGGGACCCACTGGAACAGCTGTTGGGAGACAAATGGTAACCTGCGTCAAGGCCATCCAGCGTGTTCTTTAACGTGCACAGGGTATGGCTCTCCCGCACACGGGGCCACGGCTTAACACCCCATCTGATGGGTAGCAGCCTTTCCAAGCTTATCGGTGTCCCCTACTGACCGTGTGTAGGGAGTTATGCGAAGATAAATCTCAATAATGGCGCGGTTGGGACTCGAACCTGGGATCTGCAGATTAAGTCCTTGTGCGCTATCCATTCATCCATCTCCCGCTCCTACATATGTCGGAATTTATCGTGTGTAGTAAAGATAATGATAGTATCGTATTATATCGTAGTAGAAATAAACAGTGAAAATGTCCTAAAACGTACTTACTTAGTTTTCGTATTTTTTTATTGTTTTCTTTATTTTTTCATCATTTATTCCTTATTTGGTAGTTACCTAGAGCACCACCACGTCTTTAAACGCAAAATGTCACGACGAATGTGTGAAAAAATTGTCGCGAACACGGGTAGCAGTCTTTCGGCGCCAAGGTGACAAGATCTATAGGAATTGATGATAAAAAAACTGTGCTCTCGACGACGGGGAAACAGAGGTTACACTGAAGTTGTGGGGGGGGGGGGGATAGTAAAAATCCCTGCAATTTTCAGTTGGTAAGGAATAAGACACCTGAAGAAGCGTACCTAGAGTTGAGGCCCATTTCACATTGTCATACATGAAGCAATTGCCCGAGGGCCCAGGGATGTAATTACCGAAAGAAATCGTACACCCTCGGCGATGACTTCGTCTTCAGCGAGAAAAAAAAAAAGAGAAAAACTGTCAATGAGAAGTCAGAGACGAAAATCACCTCAGCGCGAGGCATAATGACCGCATCAAATTATAGCGTTCGCCCGTTTCGAACCGCGTTTTTCATCCTCTAAATACTTGGATAATGGGTTGTTGTGGAGGTGGATTGTACGCCTTTACAGGCCGAGGTGGGTACGCAGGGTTATGAGGGTGGGGTGGGGGGGGGGTAATCTGTGATGGAGTTGGAGGTGTCGTGACGTCACAGAGAGAGTGTCATTAATTACACGAAATGACCGACAGCTATTTCCTTTGCCAATCAGAAGTGTTTTATCCTGCTGCATGGATAAAGTTGCCGACGGCGTCTTCTAAATTTACAGATACCAATGTGTAAGTAATCTCCCAGTCATAAAGGCCTCAGGTAATTTTATTCCAGTTCAGAGTCATATTGCATTTCTCACTCTCTCAGCTTTTTTTGATTCTTGATTTCCAATTTTCTCTCCCCTCTTTATAACTCTTCTCTCCACTAAACTTTTTTTGGGTTTAATCCTGCACCTAGTTTTTTATTTCCGGCTTTGGTTCAGTGCTCACGTGACCGCAGTTACTCGCGATGAGACGCGCATAAGAGTCGGCCACACATTGGTATTAAAAACAATAAAATTGATGTCGTTCTCTTTTGTGTTGGGGAGGAGATGGGGAAAAAGATGAAGGCGTGGTTTCACATTAAGACGCGCGGACGTTGGGAGAGAGAGTAAAGTCTCATTATTTCCACTACACAGATTGGATTGGATTGTTTTACCTCTGAGCGGCACTTTTTTGCACATCATGGGCTAAATGGCCAGGTCACATGGACCCCGAAGGCTCAGAGAAGGTTGGGGGAGGGGACCCACTGGAACAGCTGTTGGGAGACCGATGGTAGCCTCCCGTCAAGGCCATCCAGCGTGTTCTTTAACGTTGGGTTGTTTTACCTCTGAGCGGCACTTTTTTGCACACCATGGGCGAAATGGCTAGGCCACAAGGACCCCGAAGGCTCAGAGAAGGTTGGGGGAGGGGACTAACTGAAACAGCTGTTGCGAGACAGATGGTAGCCTCCCGTCAAGGCCATCCAGCGTGTTCTTTAACGTTGGGTTGTTTTACCTCTGAGCGGCAATTTTTTGCACACCATGTGCTAAATGGCCAGGTCACATGGACCCCGAAGGCTCAGAGAAGGTTGGGGGAGGGGACCCACTGGAAGAGCTGTTGGGAGACAGATGGTAGCCTCCCGTCAAGGCCATCCAGAGTGTTCTTTAACGTGCACAGGGTATGTCTCTCCCGCACACGGGGCCACGGCTTAACATCCCATCCGACGGACGGCGGCCTTTTCAAGCCCATCGGTGTCCCCTACTGACCGTGGGCAGGGCGGGGAAATTTTGCGGAGATAAATCTCAACGCTGACCCAGCTGGGACTCGAACCTGGGAACTACAGATTACGAGCCTGGCGCGCTACCGACTGAGCCACCCCCGCCCCCTACTACACAGAAAACAAGTGTCACTGCTAAAGCTGTTCCACACACTCAACATAGACTGTACTACTAAAATATCACAGATATACGTGTTCCATTATTGTGCAGGATTCTTATCGACAAACCACCTGCTTCAGTTGCATTGCTTGGCTACTTTCAACGGTTAGGCTGTTGAGAACGCATTAGTCGTGGTTTGAGAACTTGCATGAACGCATACCTGGAACTGAGAACTGGTATAACTAGGTCGGAATGCAGTGCGTTGTGGGTGGTTGCTAACAGATAGATTTTGTGGTTGAAGAGGCTTTAGAGATATTGTATAGTGCTGTTGGTTTCACGATGATTGCTGAGAAACAAAAAAAAAAGCGTCGATATCAGATATATTTTGGTCTTTGAATCCGTTAATGTGGATTCAGTAGAATGGGAAAATTCCGGAGATAAAATCAACTGGACGATAATGCGTGTCATGGTATAGAAATTAAAGTTGTGTTTTGATTTCAGGAAGGTTGTAAGAAATAATCCCTTCTAGAAAAAAATGTCCTTTTGGGTAAGTTAAAGATATTTGAAGCTCGATTAAAAATACTTTTTTTTTTAGAAATATCCGTTTTGTTTGGGATAATTGTGGAATCTTTAAAGTTTAAACGCGTCGTCTCTGGTATAAAAGTATTTCTTTTAAATAGTTCGAAACTGAAAGTCTTATTTGAGCGAACTTTTTAAAATTATTTCGGTTTTGATGAAAGGGGACCCACTGGAACAGCTGTTGGGAGACAGATGGTAGCCTCCCGTCAAGGCCATCCAGCGTGTTCTTTAACGTTGGGTTGTTTTACCTCTGAGTGGCACTTTTTTTGCACACCATCGGCTAAATGGCCAGGTCACATGGACCCCGAAGTCTCAGAGAAGGTTGGGGGAGGGGACCCATTGGAACAGCTGTTGGGAGACAGATGGTAGCCTCCCGTCAAGGCCATCCAGCGTGTTCTTTAACGTTGGGTTGTTTTACCTCTGAGTGGCACTTTTTTTGCACACCATGGGCTAAATGGCCAGGTCACATGGACCCCGAAGGCTCAGAGAAGGTTGGGGGAGGGGACCCACTGGAACAGCTGTTGGGAGACAGATGGTAGCCTCGCGTCAAGGCCATCCAGCGTGTTCTTTAACGTTGGGTTGTTTTACCTCTGAGCGGCACTTTTTTGCACACCATGGGCTAAATGGACAGGTCACATGGACTCCGAAGGTTCAGAGAAGGTTGGGGGAGGGGACCCACTGGAACAGCTGTTGGGAGACAGATGGTAGCCTCGCGTCAAGGCCATCCAGCGTGTTCTTTAACGTTGGGTTGTTTTACCTCTGAGTGGCACTTTTTTGCACACCATGGGCTAAATGGCCAGGTCACATGGACCCCGAAGGCTCAAAGAAGGTTGGGGGAGGGGACCCACTGGAACAGCTGTTGGGAGACAGATGGTAGCCTCGCGTCAAGGCCATCCAGGGTGTTCTTTAACGTTGGGTTGTTTTACCTCTGAGCGGCACTTTTTTGCACACAATGGGCTAAATGGACAGGTCACATGGACTCCGAAGGCTCAGAGAAGGTTGGGGGAGGGGACCCACTGGAACAGCTGTTGGGAGACAGATGGTAGCCTCGCGTCAAGGCCATCCAGCGTGTTCTTTAACGTTGGGTTGTTTTACCTCTCTGCGGCACTTTTTTGCACACCATGGGCTAAATGGACAGGTCACATGGACTCCGAAGGTTCAGAGAAGGTTGGGGGAGGGGACCCACTGGAACAGCTATTGGGAGACAGATGGTAGCCTCGCGTCAAGGCCATCCAGTGTGTTCTTTAACGTTGGGTTGTTTTACCTCTGAGTGGCACTTTTTTGCACACCATGGGCTAAATGACCAGGTCACATGGACCCCGAAGGCTCAGAGAAGGTTGGGGGAGGGGACCCACTGGAACAACTGTTGGGAGGCAGATGGTAGCCTCCCGTCAAGGCCATCAAGTGTGTTCTTTAACGTGCACAGGGTATGGCTCTCCCGCACACGTGGCTATGGCTTAACGTCCCATCCGACGGACGGTGGCCTTTACCAAGCCCATCGTTGTCCCCTACTGACCGTGGACAGGGCGGAGAATTTTGCGGAGATAAATCTCAACGCTGACCCAGCTGGGACTCGAACCTGGGAACAACAGATTACGATTCTGGCGCGCTACCCACTGAGCTACCCACTGAGCCACCCCCGCTCCCAATTTTTGAAGAGTTACGGAAGTTCTAATATTCAAGAGCAACAGGATCAGTTAAGAAAAATTCATCTAAAAATTGGAGCTAGTTAAATCCAGCAATGGAACCAAAAAACCGAAGTAACTTTAAGACTAATAATTGAATCGTAATCGCATTCTTTTAGATCAATATTAAATAATCACAAAATAAAATGTAAATAAATAAATTTAAAATAAATAAAAAATTTTCTAGTTCACTTTTCAGCACAGAACTATTAGGGACGGTGTTGGCTTAGTCGGTAACGCGCTACGCTCGCAATCCGAAGTTCCCAAGTTCGAGTGGGGCGGGGGTGGCTCAGTCGGTAGCGCGCCTGACTCGTAATATGCAGTTCCTAGGTTCGAGTTCCAGCTGGATCAGCGTTGAGATTTATCTCCGCAAAATTCCGCGCCCTGCCCATGGTCAGTAGGGGACACCAATGGGCTTGGAAAGGCCACCGTACGTCGTATGGGACGTTAAGCCGTGGCCCCGTGTACGGGAGAGCAATACTGTGCACATTAAAGAACACGCTGGATGGCCTTAACGGGAGGCTACCATCTGTCTCCCAACAGCTGTTCCAGTGGGTCCCCTCCCCCAATCTTCTCTGAGCCTTCGGGGTCCATGTGACCTGTTCATTTAGCCCATGGTGTGCAAAAAAGTACCGCTCAGAGGTAAAACAACCCAACTCTGGCGATTTAAACCTTTTTGCATAAAATAGTGCCTCTCAGAGGTAAAACAACGGATTATAACGCTGTGTACTAATCTATTAAGATACCAATATATAAGCTGTGTTGTAAATAGTTTTTATATCTTTCGCTCATGATCTAGGGGCGGGGGTGGCTCAGTCGGTAGCGCGCCAGTCTCATAATCTGTAGTTCCCAGGTTCCAGTCCCAGCTGGGTCAGCGTTGAGATTTATCTCCGCAAAATTTCCCGCCCTGCCCACGGTCAGTAGGGGACACCGATGGGCTTGGAAAGGCCGCCGTCCGTCGGATGTGACGTTAAGCCGTGGTCCCGTGTGTGGGAGAGCCATACCCTGTGCACATTAAAGAACACGCTGGATGGCCTTGACGGGAGGCTACCATCTGTCTCCCAACAGCTGTTCCAGTGGGTCCCCTCCCCCAACCTTCTCTGAGCCTTCGGGGTCCATGTGACCTGGCCATTTAGCCCATGGTGTGCAAAAAAGTGCCGCTCAGAGGTAAAACAACCCAACCCAACCTCATGAACTAAAATGTGGAGAAGGTCCCCAACCACCAATCTACCACCTCTAGGTGTACGTAACTAAGGCGTGCCTCGTCCCGTTCTGTACGAAAGTGACAGGTGGTTACCCCACCCGAGTGCTTGGAACTGAAGGTTACCATTTCCAGCCTCTGTTAGTGTCTGCCGTTGACCCTTTCAGAAGTTGCAGGGGGTCAGCTGGTGGCACTTTGTCCAAGCCACAGAGGGGAGATCTTCAAAGATTTGCTTACTGTTAGGAGGGGTGGCTACTTACGGAAACTTTCGTATAGACTGACACATTGTTCAACAGTCTTTTGGAGGAGTGGGGATTTGCTTAAACCATGGGTCGTAAGTGTTTGGGAATCGCTATGGGGTAGGACTTATGACGTGGGCTTCTCAGTTGATGGAATTAGTTTAGCATCCCAAGTTTCAATTAGATTCTAATTTATCTTTGTAAGTTATAAACTGAATTGTAATTTATTCTGTAAGAATATTGGCAAGGATCGTGATTTCTCAATTAAAAATCGATTAAGCATTTTGTATGTATACGTAACTTTAAGGAAGTAAGTAAATTAATTCTGGCATTTATCGAATTTGTTTCGATTTGTTCAGATTTTTTTAATACTTTTATTGCTCTGAAATATAATAGACGATATAATAATTATCACTAGTAAGTAATCGCAAAAGTCATTGAATTTCGGATCATTGGCTAGCAATCACAATCGTGCACATCAGCGGATTTTTGAACATTGGTTAGCAATACGAATCGTGCAAGTTAATGAATTTTTGAATATTGGTTAGCAATCACGATGTTGCAATGAATTTTTGAACATTGGTTAGCAATCATGATGTTGCAATGATTTTTTTAACGTTGGTTAGCAGTCACAATCGTGCACATCAATGAATTTCGGATCATTGGCTAGTAATCACAATCGCACAAATCAAACAAATTTCGGATTATTGGCTAGCAACAAAATCGTGCACAGCAGTGACTTTCGGATTATTGGCTAGCTACACAATCGCACAAATCAATGAATTTCGGATCATTAGCTAGCAATCACAATCGTGCACATTAATGAATTTCGGATCATTGGCTAGCAATCACAATCGTGTACATCAATGAATTTCGGATCATTGGCTAGCAATCACAATCGTTCATATCAATGAATTTCGGATCATTGGCTAGCAATCACAATCGTGTACATCAATGAATTTCGGATCACTGGCTAGCAATCACAATCGTTCACCTCAATGAATTTCGGATCATTGGCTAGTAATCACAATCACACAAATCAATGAATTTCGGATCATTGGCTATCAATTTCAATCGCACAAGTCAATGAATTTCGGATCATTGGCTAGCAATCACAATCGTTCACATCAACGAATTTCGGATCATTGACTAGCAATCACAATCGTCCACATCAATGAATTTCGGATCATTGGCTAGCAATCACAATCGTTCACATCAATGAATTTCGGATCATTGGCTAGCAATCACAATCACACAAATCAATGAATTTCGGATCATTGGGTAGCAAACACAATCGTGCACATCAGTGACTTTCGGATCATTGGCTAGCATCACAATCGTACAAGTCAATAAATTTCTAAACTAACAAGAAAAAATATGTTTTTCAAAACTTTATTTCCGTTTCCTTTCCGTTTCTTACCCAGTGTTGGTTTAAACTCCTTAGTAACCGAATGAGTTAAATGACCAGGTTACAAAGATCTCACATCTGAAAACAATGGTGATATTAAGATAGTCATTGCATACATGTTGGGATGTACTTGGGCTGATATGAAAGCCATTATTATTATTTTAACTTGTATATAGTACACCTCTTTTGCACATGGAACCACTCCGCTTCACCCCCTAATTCAAAGACACCTGTCTTTCTAAATTCATCGTTGTCTCAGTTCTCACTGTAGGCAGGGCTTTGAGTGGCAATGAGTTGTTGTTGGGTTGTTTTACCTCTGAGCGGCACTTTTTTGCACACAATGGTCTAAATGGCTACGTCACATGGACCCCGAAGGCTCAGAGAAGGTTGGGGGAGGGGACCCACTGGAACAGCTGTTGGGAGACAGATGGTAACTCCCCGTCAAGGCCATCCAGCGTGTTCTTTAACGTGCACAGGGTATGGCTCTCCCGCACACGGGGCCACGGCTTAACGTCCCATCCGACGGACGGCAGCCTTTCCAAGCCCATCGGTGTCCCCTACTGACCGTGGGCAGGGCGGAGGAATTTTGCGGAGATAAATCTCAACGCTGACCCAGCTGGGACTCGAACCTGGGAACTACAGATTACGAGCCTGGCGCACTACCGACTGAGCCACCCCCGCCCCTCCCTCCCTCTTCTAGATGCAAAAGATAATTTATATCTAAACAAAGGTTAACTGAGCAACTATTGCAGCTACACATTTAACATCAATTAACACAAGGGAAAACAAATCTCGAAATATTAGTAGAATTAAAATCACGATACTTGCATTCGTGGAAAAAAAAGATCTCCAACTGCGAAGTTTTGTTCTCCAACAGATATTTTCTCGTGACGGTGCCCCACGATTCTTCCTCCTCAGCATCCCTTCTCTCTACATCAATTAATCTCTGTTGATCTACATCAAATATAATTAGGCGCCATTGATTTTAATTAATGGGCCGCTAATGACCACTAAGCATTCACTGCTTAATAAGACATCATAATTAGGGTTGAGGAAAGTCATTCCTTTGATGATTTATTCGATCGAATAATCACCGACATCAGACCATTTGTCTCCTTTTACAAGCGTCGAGGTTTTCTGAACGGATGACTTGGAGCGAAAGAGAGAGATAGAGGGGTGAAGTGGGAGGAGAGGACGAAGGAGAGAAAGAATCGGTGATATGCTGATCTAGCCCAGTATGAAATTCCAGTTTATTGGCTCGTTAGAGGAATGCACATCTAAGAGATCGCTCTCCTCTCAGAACAAAAGGCTGGCAGCCAGCAGGAACAGACCAGGGAAAAAAAGATAACTCCCTCCTCCTGATCAATACGCAGCTATTATTCCTCTCCATTTCTGTGGAAAAGCTTTGGTCTGCTACTTTAGATATTTTTACAAAGAAATGCTGGATTTCTGGAACGTTTGTAATGGTTAAGAATGTAATGAAACCAGCATATTGTTTGAGTCTTGAAGACTAGTACTGCTATAGATTTAGGGATTGTTACCGTACCGAGGAATCTTTTTTAATGTCTTTAAAACAATTTAGCAGTCCAGAGTGTTTGGAGATAGAGAAGAAGAAAAAAAAAAATCAATTGAAGCTTTCTCTGAAGGATTTTTCTTTCTAGAATCTTTTTTTTTTCGCTTTCTTGGCTCCATTCGCTCTCTTCCCATCTTAGAAGAATTGCAAAAAAAAGAAGCGTGTTAAGTAATTATCTATTCAAAGAAGTGATGATGGTGGATCTTTTATAGAGTGAAAGTTCATGTAGGTGATGATGTTCAGTTACTTTTTTTTATTACTTTTTCCGTTTAAGAATTAACTGTTTCTTAGTCTTGAAAGTAAAAATGATGAGGTAGTATCTCATTACATTGGTTTTTGTTATCATAACAAGTTGAAGTTTTCTCAAATAATTAAAGTGATGTATGCAAAGTTTCGGTTTTTTAGCAGTTCTGATTGTAAAGAGAATAACCAAATACTGAGAACTCATATACGATATAAAAGTTGGGTTGTTTTACCTCTGAGCGCCACTTTTTTGCACACCATGGGCTAAATGGCCAGGTCACATGGACCCCGAAGGTTCAGAGAAGGTTGGGGGAGGAGACACACTGGAACAGCTGTTGGGAGACAGATGGTAGCCTCCCGTCAAGGCCATCCAGCGTATTCTTTAACATTGGGTTGTTTTACCTCTGAGCGGCACTTTTTTGCACACCGTGGGCTAAATGGCCAGGTCACAAGGACCCCGGAGGGTCAGAGAAGGTTAGAAGAGGGGACCCACTGTAACAGCTGTTGGGAGACAGATGGTAGATTCCCGTCAAGGCCATCCAGCGTGTTCTTTAACGTTGAGTTGTTTTACCTCTGAGCGGCACTTTTTTGCACACCATGGGCTAAATAGCCAGATCACAAGCACCCCGAAGGCTCAGAGAAGGTTGAGGGAAGGGACTCACTGGAACAGCTGTTGCGAGACAGATGGTAGCCTCCTGTCAAGGCCATCTAGCGTGTTCTTTAACGTTGGGTTGTTTTACCTCTGAGCGGCACTTTTTGCACACCGTGGGCTAAATAGCCAGGTCACAAGGACCCCGAAGGGTCAGAGAAAGTTGGAAGAGGGGATCCACTGTAACAGCTGTTGGGAGACAGATGGTAGTCTTCCGTCAAGGCCATCTAGCGTGTTCTTTAACGTTGGGTTGTTTTACCTCTGAGCGGCACTTTTTTGCACACCGTGGGCTAAATAGCCAGGTCACAAGAACCCCGAAGGCTCAGAGAAGGTTGGGAGAGGGGACCCACTGTAACAGCTGTTGGGAGACAGATGGTAGCCTACCGTCAAGGCCATCCAGCGTATTCTTTAACATTGGGTTGTTTTACCTCTGAGCGGCACTTTTTTGCACACCGTGGGCTAAATGGCCAGGTCACAAAGACCCCGAAGGCTCAGAGAAGGTTGAGGGAAAGAGAGTCTACTGCATATTTTCAAATATCTTGAAAACAGTATTGTTGAAAATAGCAATTGTATCTTGTCCTGCTGTCCTTCCATTAATATAAGACGGAAGCGTCCCAATACATTTGGCACTATTTTGTAAGTGTATTGATGGCATGATCGTTAACTGAGTCTGTAGCGTGCCAGGCTCGTATTCTGATATTCCCAGGTTCGATTCCCAAGAAGGCCTTCCCGCTGATCTCTGTTCTGCTGTCTGTGTGAAAAGGGACACTACTGGGCTTGGAACTGCCGCCTCCTTTAGATGGGACATTAAGCTGTGGTAATTATTACCCATGTGCAAGGGAGACATACCTTCTGGGCGTTAAAGAACATGGTAGATGATCTTGACAGGACTCTCTCATCTGTCTGCTGACAGCTATACAGTAAATCCCCTATGCTAACGTTTGGGGCGGTTCAGTCGGTAGAGCGCCAGGCTCGTAATCTGCAGTTTCCAGGTTCGAATCCCACCTGGGTCAGAGTTGAGATTTATCTCCACAAAACTCCACTTTGTTAGTAGGTCTTATAAAAGGATTGCCGTCCGTTCGAGGGAAAGTTAAGCCGTGTCCTGCTGTGCGGGAGGACCATACCTACGCGTCTTAAAAACATGCTGGAGGACCATACCTGCGCACCTTAAAACATGCTGGAGGACCATATCTGCGCACCTTAAAAACATACTGGACCATACCCGCGCACCTTAAAAACATGCTGGACCATACCTGCCCACCTTAAAAATATGCTGGACCATACCTGCGCACCTTAAAAACATGCTGGAGGACAATACCTGCGCATCTTAAAAACATGCTGGACCATACCTGCCTACCTTAAAAACATGCTGGACCATACCTGCGCACCTTAAAAACATGCCGGAGGACAATACCTGCGCATCTTAAAAACATGCTGGAGGACAATACCTGCGCATCTTGAAAACATGCTGGACCATACCCGCGCACCTTAAAAACATGCTGGACCATACCTGCCCACCTTAAAAACATGCTGGACCATACCTGCGCACCTTAAAAACATGCTGGAGGACAATACCTGCGCATCTTAAAAACATGCTGGACCATACCTGCACACCTTAAAAACATGCTGGACCATACCTGCGCACCTTAAAAACATGCTGGAGGACAATACCTGCGCATCTTAAAAACATGCTGGAGGACAATACCTGCGCATCTTGAAAACATGCTGGACCATACCCGCGCACCTTAAAAACATGCTGGACCATACCTGCCCACCTTAAAAACATGCTGGACCAACCTGCGCACCTTAAAAACATACTGGAGGACAATACCTGCGCATCTTAAAAACATGCTGGAGGACAATCCTGCGCATTTTATAAAACATGCTGGACCATACCTGCCTACCTTAAAAACATGCTGGACCATACCTGCGCACCTTAAAAACATGCCGGAGGACGATACCTGCGCATCTTAAAAGCATGCTGGAGGACAATACCTGCGCATCTTGAAAACATGCTGGACCATACCCGCGCACCTTAAAAACATGCTGGACCATACCTGCCCACCTAAAAAACATGCTGGACCATACCTGCGCACCTTAAAAACATGCTGGAGGACAATACCTGCGCATCTTAAAAACGTGCTGGAGGATTTTGATGACAGACTGATATTTTTCTTTTAACAGCTGTTCAGCTGTTTGTCTTCTTCTCCCAACCTTCTCTGATGCCTCGGGGTCCTTGCGACCTGACCTTAGCCCATTACGCGTAGAAAGTGTCGTTCAGAGATAACTGAACCGAAATGTGCGTCTATAAGCGCAACTCTATACTTTCAACGATTTTGAAAAACATCCTCTAAGTGTTACAAAATAACAGAAGTTTTATCTCTGTGTTTCAAGATTTTGTACCTAAGAGACAGCTTTTCTAGCATCATCTCCTTGTACTCCTCTCCCAACATCTTTTCCCTGTACACCAACATTTTTTCATCAAGCCTTTGAAGCATAGAATGCATAGATGACAATGAAACACGTCGGAACCATCATCTACAGACTCCACGGACAACACCATCCAGTTCTCCCCTGCTGTAATGATACATGCTCGTACACTTCCCATGGGTCTTTAATGACAAGGGAACACAACCTGCCTGTGGACACCTAGCCACCACCACCTCTTCCATCTGGCAAAGGGGGAGTCTGAGCTGAGGCCGCAGCCACATCTCACCAATAAGGAATAGTGGTCCCCGCCAACACACGACCATATCGTCACAGTCGTCTGTGCTGGCTCTGCCTGCTTTTGCCATTCAGGACCAATGATATCCCCAAAGGGATTCTGGATCTTCTGTGTGGTGTATGTGATTCTCTCTTTTTTGCTCTTGTGCACTACGCATGCTCACTGGAGGATAACAGTAAGAGGTAGGCGCATCGTCGATAAAAGTAATCACTCTTTTCACAGTTGTAATGTTCGCTAGATGAAGAAAGGTTGCTTTTTCTTTTTTTTGATGTTAATATGCGTCTAAAGTTGCAGATTTTTTTAGTCAGATAAAAATTAAGTTGTTTTTTTTTCAGTGAATTTTTTAGTCAGATGGAAATGATATATTTTTTGTGAAACGTGTAAAAGTTCTAGAATTTTTTTGTTAGATAAAAATTATGCTTTTTTGCAGTGAAAATGAGTGTAAAGTTGTAGAATTCTTCAGTCGGATGGAAATGATCTTTTTTTTTGAAGTTGGGTTGTATTACCTCTGAGCGGTACTTTTTTGCACGCAATGGGCTATATGGCCAGGTCACATGGACCCCGAGGGGTCAGAGAAGGTTGGGGGAGGGGACCCACTGGAACAGCTGTTGGGAGACAGATGGTAGCCTTCCGTCAAAGCCATCCAGTGTGTTCTTTAACATTGGGTTGTTTTACCACTGAGGGGCACTTTTTTGCACACCATGGGCTAAATGGCCAGGTCACATGGACCCCGAAGGCTCAGAGAAGGTTGTGGGAGGGGACCCACTGGAATAGCTGTTGGGAGACAGATGGTAGCCTCCCGTCAAGGCCATCCAGTGTGTTCTTTAACGTTGGGTTGTTTTACCACTGAGGAGCACTTTTTTGCACACCATGGGGTAAATGGCCAGGTCAGATGGACCCCGAAGGCTCAGAGAAGGTTGTGGGAGGGGACCCACTGGAACAGCTGTTGGGAGACAGATGGTAGACTCCCGTCAGGGCCATCCAGCGTGTTCTTTAAAGTGCACAGGGTTGTTGTGGGTTGTTTTACCTCTGAGCGGCACTTTTTTGCACACCATGGGCTAAATAGCCAGGTCACATGGACCCCGAAGGCTCAGAGAAGGTTGGGGGAGGGGACCCACTGGAACAGCTGTTGGGAGACAGATGGTAGCCTCCCGTCAGGGCCATCCAGCGTGTTGTTTAAAGTGCACAGAGTACGGCTCTCTCTCGCACACGGGGCCACGGCATAACGTCCCATCCGACGGACGGCGGCCTTTCCAAGCCCATCGGTGTTACCTACTGGCCGTGGGCAGGGCGAGGAATTTTGCGGAGATAAATCTCAAACTGACCCAGCTGGGACTCGAACCTGGGAACTACAGATTACGAGCCTGGCGCGCTACCAACTGAGCCACCCCCGCCCCTTTTTTAACAGGGATAGTGTATATTTTAAAGCATATTTTATGTGACTGTAATCTGCTTAGCTTCTGACAAGACTAACAATAAATGATAATAAATTAAATGCATATACATCACTGTGCCCATCCTTTCTTTATATATCAATGTTTGATTAATCATCCAAAATCTTTCCATTTGCTTTTTATCCCCAGTGACATTTTTTCTCCCTCCTTTCCTTACTTTTTCTCTCCATGTGTTTCATTAGCAGATAGTGTTCCTCATCATCTCGTGTTTCCCGTTCGTGGGACATCTCCGAAGAAGCAGAACGGGACTTGGCGGCCAGTGCCGTTTCCCAGAGCCAAGCCACAAATAGGATTACTTGTCTGTTAGCGTCTTTCTGACTCCGACTTCTCTTCGTCACCGATCCTGACAGTCCCACTCCGCACAGATCACTCCGCTACTTAATTCCATTTCCACCGCCTCTGTTTGTCCGTGAATTACGCGGGGGACAGAAAATCCACGGGACTTAGAGTCGTGTACTGTCTTGAGGCGGTTTTCCACATAAATGTATCTTCTTCGGTGTTACGTGCCGTGGCGAAGCCATTCTTACATGTCACTGATGAAGATGCTGAGATGGTTTCTATAGTGACGACTGGAAAGAGTGTATGTGGGATGGTTTCTATTTTTCCTAATTCTCTTCTTAGCGGAGAAGAAAGCATGGGGCTCTCCAGGGGATGACTTCTCTGGTCGACGTTTTCTAAGTGAGTTAGACATTTCAAAAAAAGGATGCTACTCATCTCGTTTTCTTTATTCAAAGTGATAAGAAGGATTAATGTCAGAGTCTGTTGGAAAAGCAAACGCGAAAAATTGAGGAAAATAACTTTAGGTTTTTACTGGAAGTTGTTAGCGTGAAAGTAACGGCGCTTGACTCAGTCGGTATCGCATCAGGCTAGTAATCTGCAGTTCCCAGGTTCGAGTCCCACTCGGGAGAACGTTCAGATTTATAAAAATAAAGCTCCCCGACCTGCTGTCGGTCAATAAGGGAATCGATGGGTGTGGGAAGGCCGCCGTCCGTCTTGTGAGACGTTAAACTGTGGTCCCATTTCCAAGGGAGCCATACTCTTGATAGCCTTGACGGAACTAACGACTGAGCCACCCCCATCCCAGGAATAGTTAGGACTCGAACTTGGGAGCTCTAGAATACGAGCCTGGCACGCTACCGACTGAGCCACCCCCTTCCCAGGAATAGTTAGGACTCGAACTTGGGAGCTCTAGATTACGAGCATGGAACACTACCGACTGAACCACCCCCGTCCCAGGAATAGTTAGGACTCGAACTTGGGAGCTCTAGATTTACGAGCCTGAAACGCTATCGACTGAGCTACCCCCGTTATAGGAATAGTTAGGACTCGAACTTGGGAGCTCTAGATTACGAGCCTGGAACGCCATCGACTGAGCCATCCCCGTCCCAGGAATAGTTAGGACTCGAACTTGGAAGCTCTAGATTACGAGCCTGAAACGCCATCGACTGAGCCACCCCGTCCCAGGAATAGTTAGGACTCGAATTTGGAAGCTCTAGATTACGAGCCTGGCACGCTACCGACTGAGCAAACTCTCACCTCAGAAAAATCCTAATTCAATAAAGACACACACTATAAAGACATATAAAAAAAAAGTTGAATGATTCAAACCTGATTAGAATAAAATATAGTCTTCTCATCTTACAGGTAAATTAGATTAGCGAACATCTTTCGAGGATATATTTATCAAACAGTGAGAGAATTCACTTTTTTTTTCTGTGTGATTAAAAGGGAAGTCAGATTCACTCCGCATCTTCATCGTCAATGCACTTTTAAAACCCTCACCTGAGGTCAAACCGCAGCTTGGGATGCTAGTCAGGCTTAGTTTCGTACATATAAATTCGAGGGTCACCCGTTATCATCAGGTGTCATCAACATTCGGTTGCTTACACCAACAGCACGGATAGAATAACGAAAGGAAATACGACAACTTCTGCTGTGGGTGGGTGTTGACCGAAACGAGCAGGATTCCTGTCACACGTGGACATCCAGAGGGTGGCATATGTTTGTTCGTCGGCAACCCTTTCTGCATTGTTGGAATGTATGGGACTGGGAGAGGCTGACGGAGGGTGGTTGAAGGGTAGGAGCCGGAGAAATACAGGGCTGTCAGGAAAAATACACTTTGGGAAAGTTATAGACGCATTTCACATTTCATGTCCTTATCCAGGAGACGAAGAAGGTAATGGCGGACATTAGGTAGTTAAGTTATTGCTGGCGATCCTTATCGTAAGGAAAAGAAAGGAGATTAGGCACTCCTTGTTAAAACTGTGACAGCTGAGAGCGGTTACTTATGGCATCTCCAGTACAGCAAAGAGATCACACCATGGAGTTCTTACACCCTGTGGATGCTTCAAACCGTCGCTTCATATACAGTATGGGTTGGGTTGTTTTACCTCTGAGCGGCACTTTTTTGCACACCATGGGCTAAATGGCCAAGTCACATGGACCCCGAAGGCTCAGAGAAGGTTGGGGGAGAGGACCCACTGGAACAGCTGTTGGGAGACAGATGGTAGCCTCCCGTGAAGGCCATCCAGCGTGTTCTTTAACGTGCACAGGGTATGGCTCTCCCGCACACGGGGCCACGGCTTAACGTCCCATCCGACGGACGGCGGTATTTCCAAGCCCATCGGTGTCCCCTACTGACCGTGGGCAGGGCGGGGAATTTTGCGGACATAAATCTCAACGCTGACCCAGCTAGGACTCGAACCTGGGAACTGCAGATTACGAGCCTGGCGCGCTACCGACTGAGCCACCCCCGCCCCTAAGTCTTTTTAGTCTCCCAGGTTCGACTCCGAGATGGTTCAGCATTGAGATTTATGTCCGTAAAACTCCCTGCCCTGCCCTTGGTCAGTAGGAGACACCGATGGGTTTGGAAAGTCCGCCGTCCGTCGGATGGGACGTCAAGCCGTGGTCCGTGTGCGGGAGAGTCATACCCTGTACAGTGGCTCAAAAAATATCCTAACACTGTGGTTGATTACAGAATTCAGAAAAAATATATGGGAACGATTTTATTTTAGAAATTAGTGATCTGACAACCTTCGTGTAATGTGACGAAGGTTGCCAGATCAAAAATAATAAAAAAAAAATCGCTGCCAGATATTGTTTTCTGAATTCTGTGATCAACCATAGTGTTCAGATATTTTTTGAGCGACTGTACACGTTAAAGAACACGCTGGATGGCCTTGACGGGATGCTACGATCTGTCTCCCAACAGCTGTCTGTTGGTACCTACCCCCAACCTTCTCAGAGACCTTGGGGGTCCTTGTGACCTGGTCATTCAGCCCACTGTGCGAAAAAAAAATGTCCCGTTTTTTTTTAACACATACCTACATATACGATTTATCAGAACTTGCTTATAAAACGTCAAATTTTCAATTTGCCTATGATTTGATCCTTCGGGTTGAAATAAAAACATCTCGAAAAATTGAAATAAAAAAAACGCACAAGTTGAGTAAAAAAAAAAATCAAATTATGTTGCGATAAATGGCACTTAAAAATTAGGACTGAAAAATAAATAGTGTTGCCATTTGCCAGACCAAAAGCAGTTATTTCCCGTTTAAATATTATTATTATTAATGAAATATCCGTTAAATAATAAACAGGAGACATTTAAAAAATCCCTTAAAAAAAAGAACAGAGGAAACATCTTTCAGTAACTTTAGACTCCACACTCGAATATAACTTTGTATAGTTGTGTAGAAATACCATGGTATAATGTTTAGCAGGATCCGATTTAGGGAAGTCACCCCCCCCCCCATTCAGAATGCTAGTAAGGGTTGGGTTGTTTTACCTCTGAGCGGCACTTTTTTGCACACCATGGGCTAAATGGCCAGGTCACATGGACCACGAAGGCTCAGAGAAGGTTGGGGGAGGGGACCCACTGGAACAGCTGTTGGGAGACAGATGGTAGCCTCCCGTCAAGGCCATCCAGCGTGTTCTTTAACGTGCACAGGGTATGTCTCTCCCGCACACGGGGCCACGGCTTAACATCCCATCCGACGGACGGCGGTCTTTTCAAGCCCATCGGTGTCCCCTACTGACCGTGGGCAGGGCGGGTAATTTTGCGAAGATAAATCTCAACGCTGATCCAGCTGGGACTCGAACTACAGATTACGAGCCTGACGAGCTATCGACTGAGCCACCCCCGCCCTCAGGCCACATGGACCCCGAAGGTTCAGAGAAGGTTGGGGGAGGAGACCCACTGGAACAGCTGTTGGGAGACAGATGGTAACCTCCCGTCAAGGCCATCCAGCGTATTCTTTAACGTACACAGAGTATGGCTCTCCCATACACGGGTCCGCGGCTTAATGTCCCATCCGACGGACGGCGGACTTTCAAAGCCCATCGGTGTCCCGTGTGCAGGGCGTGGAATTTTGTGGAAATAAATCTCAACGCTGACCCAGCTGGGACTCGAACCTGGGGAACTACAGATTACGAGCCTGGCGCGCTACCCATCGAGCCACCCCCGCCCAAAACCTAAAGCATGTAGCGTTGTCTTAGTACGTGCTAGAGTAGAACAGCTGCGAAACCTTCTAAGTGTCAGTGATTAACCAGACTCTTGTGCCAGTTGCTGGAGCGCTAGTTCTCATTTCCGATAGCAGAGTATCCTGCGAAACACTATAACCACCGTCATGGACGAAATGCAATTTAAAGGTGTCTCTTTGATTAAGGTTGCTCCACTGAACAGTAGAGAAAAAATACGAGCCTGCCAGCGTTCGAGCTGGTAGACGGTAAATGCAATATGACAGGTTCGTTCCGCAGTGCTAATGGGGTTGGACATCAACCGTCTTTTCTCTCTTTTCTCTCCTTCAGTGACTCTTCTTCGAGCTCTCGGCGTTTAAGGTCCCGATAGAAAGCTCTCCACCTCAGACACAACGTACCAACTCTGGAGCGTGGAGGATCCACAACCAGCCAGTCGTTCCTTCCGCGCTTCTATTAATACGTGGATTCGAAAGGGGACACGTGCGCGTCCGACGCGCGCGCTCGTTCGCCCTTCTCACACGCACGCATGGCAGTCACGTCTCTTGTCACGTGACGTGAGACGCGCCGCGGCGGAGGGTAATGACGTGGCAGCTAAGCTAGCTGTCATGAGTTTCGTCTGATGGCTAGGGGATGGACTCATCTGCATATCAAACACCATCCGGATTTCAAGAGGACTAAGAGGAGGAAAGATGTCTCCAGTGAGAGGAATAAAAAAATGATGTTCAACCTGTTGGATGGATTTCTAAGCGGAGTCGTTTCTTGGCTTTGAAAGTAACGTGTTACAGCACAATGGTCTTGAGGATAGGCCAACCACGACATTTTGGCGGAAGTTGGGTTGGGTTGGGTTACCTCTGAGCGGCCCTTTTTTCACACCATGGGCTAAATGGCCAGGTCACATGGACCCCGAAGGCTCAGAGAAGGTTGGGGGAGGGGACCCACTGGAACAGCTGTTGGGAGACAGATGGTAGCCTCCCGTCAAGGCCATCCAGCGTGTTCTTTAACGTGCACAAAGTATGGCTCTCCCGCACACGGGGCCACGGCTTAACGTCTCATCCGACGGACGGCGGTCTTTCCAAGCCCTTCGGTGTCCCCTACTGACCGTGGGCAGGGCGGGGAATTTGTGCGTTTTGGCGAAGAGAGGGACCACTAGTAGATTAAGTAAATATGATGCTCACTTTCTGATTGATATTTTTTGGTAACTGATAGGTCTTTCGATGATATGGATAAAATCCTATTTTCTCATTCATACTGGAAAAGGGGCGGGGGTGGCTCAGTCGGTAGCGCCCCAGGCTCGTAATCTGCAGTTCCCAGGTTCGAGTCCCAGCTGGGTCAGCATTGAGATTTACCTCTGCAGAACTCCCCGCCCTGCCCACGGTCAGTAGGGGACACCGATGGGCTTGAAAAGGCCTCCGTCCGTCGGATGGGACGTTAATCCGTGGCCTCGTGTGCGGGAGAGCCATACCCTGTGCACGTTAAAGAACACGCTGGATGGCCTTGACGGGAGGCTACCATCTGTCTCCCAACAGCTGTTCCAGTGGGTCCCCTCCCCCAACCTTCTCTTTGCCTTCGGTGTCCATATTACCTGGCCATTTAGCCCATGGTGCGCAAAAAGGGTTGGGTTGTTTTACCTCTGAGCGGCACTATTTTGCACACCATGGGCTAAATGGCTAGGTCACATGGATCCCGAAGGCTCAGAGAAGGTTGGGGGAGGGGACCCACTGGAACAGGTGTTGGGAAACAGATGGTAGCCTCCCGTCAAGGCCATCCAGCATGTTCTTTAACGTGCACAGGGTATGTCTCTCCAGCACATGGGACCACGGTTTAACGTCCCATCCGATGGACGGCGGCCTTTCCAAGTCCATCGGTGTCCCCTACTGACCATGGGCAGGGCGGGGAATTTTGCGGAGATAAATCTCAACGGTGACCCAGCTGGGACTCGAACCTGGGAACTACAGATTACGAGCCTGGCGCGCTACCGACTGAGCCACCCCCGCCCCCTGTAAACGTTATATTCGTGAAATTCTCCACACACAAGCCCGGACTCAAGTGGATTTCTTTTATTTATTTACTTGTTTCATATTGTTCAGTTTGTTTGTTTAAAAAAATCTACCTGTGAAATATATTATTATCTATATCTCACAATATAATTTATGTTAATCAGTTCACGTGTATGAACTTTTGAACTAGAAAAATTTATGTAAAAATCCTTTTTTTATTGCGGATTTTGTATTGAATTGAACTGGTGTTGAGTGCAGTGAATAAAAAAACCATAACCTATTTAACCTAACCTGGGGCGGGGGTGGCTCAGTCGGTAGCGTGCCAGGCTCGTAATTACGTGACACGAAGGTTACCAGGTTTTTGCAATTTCCTAAAAAAAATCGTTGCCAGATATTTTTTTCTGAATTCTGTAATCAGCCATAGTGTTCCGGTTATTTTTTTTTGAGCGACTGTACCTTAAAAAACAAACCCATTATGACCATAAACGTAGGTTTTCGTTAATTCCAGAACAGCAGTCTAAGTGATCATCTTTCCCTCGCAGTTCTGAGTATTTGGGGGGGGGGGGATCCTTGTGAATTCTTTATTTTTCTCATTTTTTTCACAAAAAAAAAAATGTAGAGAGCCACTCTGTGAACCTTAAAAGACGCCTAGATTGCCATAACGGTAAGCTTTCGCCTATTCCCGAACAGCTGCCAAAGTGATCCTTTTCTACTACTCAGTTTGAGTCTTTGGGGGTCCTTGTGACTTGTTTATTTAGCTCATTTTATGCATAAAAGTTAGGAGAGCGAAACCGTCTGCAACTTAAAAAAAGAACACCGAGATGACCATAAGGGAAGGCTTTCGTGTATCCCCGAGTGCTGTCCAGGTGTTCACCGTTCCTCCCCTCAGTTTTGAGTCCTTGGGGGTCCTTGTGACTTGTTTATTTCGCTCATTTTATGCATAAAAGGTTAGGAGAGCGAAACCGTCTGCAACTTAAAAAAAGAACACCGAGATGACCATAAGGCTTTCGTGTATCCCCAAGTAGCTGTCCAGGTGTCCACCTTTCCTCCCCTCAGTTTTGAGTTCTTGGGGGTTCTTGTGACTTGTTTATTTAGCTCATTTTATGCATAAAAGGTTAGGAGAGCGAAACCGTCTGCAACTTAAAAAAAGAACACCGAGATGACCATAAGGCTTTCGTGTATCCCCAAGTAGCTGTCCAGGTGCCCACCTTTCCTCCACTCAGTTTTGAGTTTTTGGGGGTTCTTGTGACTTGTTTATTTAGCTCATTTTATGCATAAAAGGTTAGGAGAGAGAAACCGTCTGCAACTTAAAAAAAGAACACCGAGATGACCATAAGGCTTTCGTGTATCCCCAAGTAGCTGTCCAGGTGTCCACCTTTCCTCCCCTCAGTTTTGAGTCCTTGGGGGTTCTTGTGACTTGTTTATTTAGCTCATTTTATGCATAAAAGGTTAGGAGAGCGAAACCGTCTGCAACTTAAAAAAAGAACACCGAGATGACCATAAGGCTTTCGTGTATCCCCAAGTAGCTGTCCAGATGTCCACCTTTCCTCCCCTCAGTTTTGAGTTCTTGGGGGTTCTTGTGACTTGTTTATTTAGCTCATTTTATGCATAAAAGGTTAGGAGAGCGAAACCGTCTGGAACTTAAAAAAAGAACACCGAGATGACCATAAGGCTTTCGTGTATCCCCAAGTAGCTGTCCAGGTGTCCACCTTTCCTCTCCTCAGTTTTGAGTCCTTGGGGAACTTGTTTATTTAGCTCATTTTATGCACAAAAAATACTGCTCTGTGATACAGCATCCAACGCAACCCATTAACCTTTCTCAAATGAATAAAAAGGTTTCTACATTTCTAATCACCCGTTTTTAAATGAGACATTTCTAATCATCCATCTTCTAACTAGACATTTCCAATCACCAATTTTTAAATGAGACATTTCTAATCACCCATCTTCTAACTAGACATTTCCAATCACCCATTTTTAAATGAGACATTTCTAATCACCCATCTTCTAACTAGACATTTCCAATCACCCATTTTTAAATGAGACATTTCTAATCACCCATCTTCTAACTAGACATTTCTAATCACCCATTTTTAAATGAGACATTTCTAATCACCCATCTTCTAACTAGACATTTCTAATCACCCATCTTCTAACTAGACATTTCCAATCACCCATTTTTAAATGAGACATTTCTAATCACCCATCTTCTAACTAGACATTTCTAATCACCCATCTTCTAACTAGACATTTCTAATCACCCATCTTCGAACGAGACATTTCTAATCACCCTTCTTTAAAAGAAGCATTTCTGATCACCCATCTTTAAATTAAACATTTCTAATCACCCATCTTTAAATTAAACATTTCTAATCACCCATCATTAAATTAAAATCTCTAATCACCCATCTTTAAACGAAGCATTTGTAATCACCCATCTTTAAACGAAACGTTCGTAATCACCCATCTTTAAACGAAACGTTCCTAATCACCCACTTTAAACGAAACCTTTTTAATCACCCACTTTAAACGAAACATTTCTAATCAACCATCTTTAAATTAAACATTTCTAATCCTCCATCATTAAATTAAAATCTCTAATCACCATCTTCAAACGAAACATTTCTAATCACCCATCTTTAAATTAAACATTTCTAATCACCCATCATTAAATTAAAATCTCTAATCACCCATCTTTAAACGAAGCATTTGTAATCACCCATCTTTAAACGAAACGTTCCTAATCACCCACTTTAAACGAAACCTTTTTAATCACCCACTTTAAACGAAACATTTCTAATCAACCATCTTTAAATTAAACATTTCTAATCCTCCATCATTAAATTAAAACATCTAATCACCCATCTTCAAACGAAACATCTCTAATCACCCATCTTTAAATTAAACATTTCTAATCACCCATCTTTAAATTAAACATTTCTAATCACCCATCATTAAATTAAACATCTCTAATCACCCATCTTTAAACGAAGCATTTGTAATCACCCATCTTTAAACGAAACGTTCCTAATCACCCACTTTAAACGAAACCTTTTTAATCACCCACTTTAAACGAAACCTTTTTAATCACCCACTTTAAACGAAACATTTCTAATCAACCATCTTTAAATTAAACATTTCTAATCCTCCATCATTAAATTAAAATCTCTAATCACCCATCTTCAAACGAAACGTTTCTAATCAACCATCTTTAAATGAGCCGCTTCTAATCACCCACTTTAAACGAAACATTTCTAATCACCCATCTTTAAATTAAACATTTCTAATCATCCATCATTAAATTAAAATCTCTAATCACCCATCTTCAAACGAAACGTTTCTAATCACCCATATTTAAATGAGCCATTTCTAATCACCCAGCTTTAAATCAAACATTTCTAATCATCGATCCTTAAATGAAACATTTCTAACAGGATAAACATCTATCACATTTCTGAATGAAAAAAAAAATGTTTTTCCCAACTCTCTCTCTCTTTTTAAAACCTGCTCCTTTTTCCAGCTCTCGTTCCTCTATCTTTCAGTTTCCTCTGGACACCGTGGCATCTGAATTCTGATCTCTATCGATCATTATCGACCGCAGTCATCACCTAGCCTCGGAACATGCCATTAGGGAAATCGCTAGTTATTAGAGAAGATCAATAGATGAGCCCTGACCTGCTTCACCCCCCATTCTCCCACCCCTCGGGGTTCTCTCGACTGGCTCACTCAGTCGGATAGGAGATCGCCTTAAGGGGAAGACATGTTGACGAGGAGAAGAAAGAGAACGAAAGGACAGACAATATCAGAATAATCCTTCTTTCTATTTCTTTTTGGCTGTGGTTTTAATCTAGGAAATTCTAGCCGAATATTTCAGGGTTTGTGCTTCTAATTTCATTGCATTTGTTCTATTAAACTGCTGATTACTCTGATTTTTGTCTATTACTCAGTTGCGTTGTTTTACCTCTGAGCGACACTTTTTTGTACACCATGGGCTAAATGGTCAGGTCAGAAGGACCCCGAAGTCTCAGAGAAGGGTGGGGGAGGAGACCCACTCGAATAGCTGTTGGGAGACAGATGGTAGCCTCCCGTCAAGGCCATCCAGCGTGTTCTTTAACGTTGGGTTCTTTTACCTCTGAGCGGCACTTTTTTTGCACACAATGGGCTAAATGGTCAGGTCACAAGGACCCCGAAGTCTCAGAGAAGGTTGGGGGAGGGGACCCACTGGAACAGCTGTTGGGAGACAGATGGTAGCCTCCTGTCAAGGCCATCCAGCGTGTTCTTTAACGTTGGGTTCTTTTACCTCTGAGCGGCACTTTTTTGCACACCATGGGCTAAATGGTCAGGTCACAAGGATCCCGAAGTCTCAGAGAAGGTTGGGGGAGGAGACCCACTCGAATAGCTGTTGGGAGACAGATGGTAGCCTCCCGTCAAGGCCATCCAGCGTGTTCTTTAACGTTGGGTTCTTTTACCTCTGAGCGGCACTTTTTTGCATACCATGGACTAAATGGCCAGGTCACAAGGACCCCGAAGGATTACATTTGTAATCACCATTTTTAAATTAAACATTTGTAATCACCCATCTTTAAACGAAGCATTTGTAATCACCCATCTTCAAACGAAACATTTCTAATCACCCATCTTTAAACGAAACATTTCTAATCATCCATCTTTAAATTAAACATTTCTAATCACCCATCTTTAAACGAAACATTTGTAATCACCCATTTTTAAACGAAGCATTTGTAATCACCCATTTTTAAATGAAACATTTGTAATCACACATCTTTAAATCAAACATTTGTAATCACCCATCTTTAAATTAAACATTTCTAATCACCCATCTTTAAACGAAACATTTGTAATCACCCACTTTTAAATTAAACATTTCTAATCACCCATCTTTAAACGAAACATTTGTAATCACCCATTTTTAAACGAAGCATTTGTAATCACTCGTTTTTAAACGAAACATTTGTAATCACACATCTTTAAATCAAACATTTCTAATCACCCATCTTTAAATCAAACATTTCTAATCACCCATCTTTAAATTAAACATTTCTAATCACCCATCATTAAATTAAACATCTCTGACGGAGAATTGTAGCATCCCTTATTGTCGTTCACCTCGTCGAAATTCGTTAGTTCAACGAGAAACCTCTTCTTTCGAATGACATTCGAAAAAGAACAGAATAACATTCGTTGTACGGCAACGGTCAGATTTATTTCTTGTAGCGCCATCTACCGATGGTTGGAAAAAATTCTCGATAACGTTATGAATATGAAATATGCAATGGATCGATTGCAGTGACCGAAATCAAAATTGAGGTTTGTTTATTGAAAATTATTGAAAGAAACAACAATTTTCAATACTGACTGTAGTTCAGATGATGCGTTTAACAGATTTAAAAGTTGGAAAGACTTTTGTAGGAAATTCATTGCAAATTCCACTAGCGTTTCTGCCATTTAAATGCATTATGTTATTGGTTCTCAACATTTTTGAACCAAGCACCCCCATTATACTTTATAACGCCCCGCCCCACTTATTTTAGGGTTATGGTTAGTACGCTTGACTACTAATCTGGGTTCGAGACCCGGATTAGGCATGGATGTGTGTGTGTCGTTTTTCTGCTGAGGTCCTGCCATCCTCTCAGATCTCCTACTGTGGCATATAAACTGACAGGCTCCTGTCAGACCTCTGTGGCAAGCAGCTGCTTGAGGGGTATTTATTTTTTATTTTATTTAATAGGTACAAATGTTATTCAGATTCTGTAAATGTATTTACCTCTGAGCGACACTTTTTTGCACACCATGGGCTAAATGGTCAGGTCACAAGGACCCTGAAGGCTCAGAGAAGGTTGGAGGAGGGGACCCACTGGAACAGCTGTTGGGAGACAGATGGTAGTCTCCCGTCAAGGCCATCCAGTGTGTTCTTTAACGTTGGGTTGTTTTACCTCTGAGCGGCACTTTTTTGCACACCATGGGCTAAATGGCCAGGTCACATGGACCCCGAAGGCTCAGAGAAGGTTGGGGGAGGGGACCCACTGGAACAGCTGTTGGGAGACAGATGGTAGCCTCCCGTCAAGGCCATCCAGCGTGTTCTTTAACGTGCACAGGGTATGGCTCTCCCGCACACGGGGCCACGACTTAACGTCCCATCCGATGGACGGCGGCCTTTCCAAGCCCATCGGTGTCCGCTACTGACCGTGGGCAGGGCGGCGAATTTTGCGGAGATAAATCTCAACGCTGACCCAGCTGGGTCTCTAACCTGGGAACTAGCAGATTACGAGCCTTGCACGCTACCGACTGAACCACCCCCGCCCCGCTGAAAGTAACGATCACAATCTATTTAAATATTGATTTCTAACAATGTTCTTTCAATTTTTAATAAGTTATGCAAGCTGGAATATTTAAAAATAAATCATCTTGTTTTATTAAAATCTCTCAATGCATATTTTCTGAACCTCGCATTAGTTTCGATTTCCAAAATGAGATGAAGTTAAGAGTAGGAAAATGACGAATTCTATTCTCTTAGTAAACGAAAAGCACTGCATTCTCTTCAGAGACACGACTGATCTTCCCGGCTTTAATTGAACTCCGTCATATAAACTTTACCCATAGCGTCAAGAAAAGCATTACTCGGAACCCTCCTTCGCTTGGTTTCTATTTTCACATTAAACTAAACAACTCGGAATGATAAAAGCACTACTTAAGTGGAAACGAAATCGAGAACAGGGGGATGAGATAAACGTCAGAAAGTGAATGCAAAGCAAACAGGTACGAGAATTATTTTTTACCCTCGTTGAGGCAGAAAGAGAGAAAGAAAGTGAGCGCAACTAGACGCTTCCGATGCTGTAAGAGATCGCATGAAAATATCGACCCCCACGGTCTCTCAGAAACATGCATTCCACGATAATGGAATGTAATCTCGCAGTGTGCCTCTCATTCCAATGGCAGGGACAAAGTAATTAAAAATAATAATACTGTAAAAATAAGAATAAAAGAGGAAGGAGAAGACAAAAAATTATACCGGGAATGAAATGCTGGCTACTGATGCACGAATAATAAGTTTGAGAGTGAATGGTAGCTATAGAAATCGAAACGCCTTTGAAAAAAAAGGAAAAAAAAAAATGTCCATAAGGATTCAAAAACTCCTTGCGTAAAAAGCATCTTCGAGTCAAACTCATTTGAAAAGGTTTTCAAATGCTGCTTTTCTTTTTAAAAAAAAAAAACAAAAAAAACTCGCAATTAGTGTATGAGCAAGTTTCTTTGTGGAAAAGAAAAGCCAATGGATTGATGCAAAATATAGCACCCAGTTTTTAAAGTGAATAACATACCCCAATCACGTAATAAAAAAATGGAATTGTTTATATTAAATTACATGTCTCCATTGAATGAAATAGTCTGTTATAAAAACCAGAGGAATTTTAGTTTTCAAAATTTAAAATTTGCATTTAGATATGAATACAGTAATTTGCACAAAGGAGGTGAAATTAAGAATCAGAAAACGGTCTTGTGTCATTTAGATATGATACTGTTCGATGACACATTTTTTTGGAAGGATGGTCTTTTAATTTGCATAGAAACAAGCAGTATTATCTCAGAGAATTAATATTGTGTAAAGGGTGGCTCAGTCGCTAGCGCGCCAGGCTCGTAATCTGTAGTTCCCAGGTTCGAGTCCCAGCTGGGTCAGCGTTGAGATTTATCTCCGCAAAATTCCCCGCCCTGCCCACGGTCAGTAGGGGACACCGATGGGCTTGGAAAGGCCGCCGTCCGTCGGATGGGACGTTAAGTCGTGGAACCGTGTGCGGGAGAGCCATACCCTGTGCACGTTAAAGAACACGCTGGATGGCCTTGACGGGAGGCTACCATCTGTCTCCCAACAGCTGTTCCAGTGGGTCCCCTCCCCCAACCTTCTCTGAGCCTTCGGGATCCATGTGACCTGGCCATTTAGCCCATGGTGTGCAAAAAAGTGCCGCTCAGAGGTAAAACAACCCAACCCTAATATTGTGTAGTACAAGAGTATTTATTTTTTCAGCATTGTCAAAATTAGAATTATCTAATTTCTTTCTTCTTTTCCAATTTCATTACTGTGTATTTCACGGATAATATAAAAAGATAAGTTTCCTATATACGTTTATATAAAGTCAACATACATCCCAACTCGACACACTGGTGTACACTTTTCTCGACACACTGGTGTACACTTTTCTCGACACACTGGTGTACACTTTTCTTCGACACATTGGTGTACACTTTTCTTCGACACATTGGTGTACACTTTTCTTCGACACCATCTTATGCATTCATCTACGTGCATACTTCTTCATCCCTACCCCTACACTTTACACTTTAACTGTACAGTCGCTCAAAAAAATATCCGAACACTATGGTTGATTACAGAATTCATAAAAAAACTGGCAGCGATTTTTTAATTCGACCCTATACATCTAATTCTACACTTTAACTCTACACACCTACCTCTACATCTCCATTTCACCTCTGCACCCTCCCTCTACATCTCCACTTCACCTCTGCACCCTCCCTCTACATCGACACTTTAATTCTACAATTTTCCTCTACACTTTAACTCTACACACCTACCTCTACATCTCCACTTCACCTCTGCACCCTCCCTCTACATCGACACTTTAATTCTACAATTTTCCTCTACACTTTAACTCTACACACCTACCTCTACATCTCCACTTCACCTCTGCACCCTCCCTCTACATCGACACTTTAATTCTACAATTTTACTCTACACACCTACCTCTACATCTCCACTTCACCTCTGCACCCTCCCTCTACATCGACACTTCAATTCTACAATTTTCCTCTACACTTTAACTCTACACACCTACCTCTACATCTCCACTTCACCTCTGCACCCTCCCTCTACATCGACACTTTAATTCTACAATTTTCCTCTACACACCTACCTCTACATCTCCACTTCACCTCTGCACCCTCCCTCTACATCGACACTTTATTTCTACAATTTTCCTCTACACTTTAACTCTACACACCTACCTCTACATCTCCACTTCACCTCTGCACCCTCCCTCTACATCGACACTTTAATTCTACAATTTTCCTCTACACACCTACCTCTACATCTCCACTTCACCTCTGCACCCTTCCTCTACATCGACACTTCAATTCTACAATTTTCCTCTACACTTTAACTCTACACACCTACCTCTACATCTCCACTTCACCTCTGCACCCTCCCTCTACATCGACACTTTAATTCTACAATTTTCCTCTACACACCTACCTCTACATCTCCACTTCACCTCTGCACCCTCCCTCTACATCGACACTTTAATTCTACAATTTTCCTCTACACTTTAACTCTACACACCTACCTCTACATCTCCACTTCACCTCTGCACCCTCCCTCTACATCGACACTTTAATTCTACAATTTTCCTCTACACTTTAACTCTACACACCTACCTCTACATCTCCACTTCACCTCTGCACCCTCCCTCTACATCGACACTTTAATTCTACAATTTTACTCTACACACCTACCTCTACATCTCCACTTTACCTCTGCACCCTCCCTCTACATCGACACTTCAATTCTACAATTTTCCTCTACACTCTGCCTCTACACATCTCTTCTACATCTTCCCCTCTTTATCTACACTATAACTCTACATTTCACCTACGCACATTCCCTCAACCTTATACTCCACATATACACTCTATCTTACACCTCTACCCTCCCTCTATAGCTACACTTCACTATCCTCCATCTAAAATTTACCTAACTCTATACTCTCCCTTTTAGACACGTAAACTGAAGTTCCTGAGGTCGATTCTCTATTGTGCCAGTATTGAGATTTTCTCCGCTACTCATCATTCTGCCTTAGGCGAGAAAGGTGACAGCGATAAGATTGAAAAGAATGCCGTCCTTCCTATTCAATGTTAAGCCATTGTCCATATGCTGGAGAGCTACACCCTATTCACGCCACGTTCTTCCAATTTTCTTCAAATAGCTTTCCCGTGGAAACTTTTGGCTGCTCAACTCTTAGCCTATCAGCGTTGAGTATTTATCTCCGCAAAAATTCCCCCCCTGCCCACGGTCAGTAGGGGACACCAATGGGCTTGGAAAGGCGGTCGTCCATCGGATGGGACGTTAAACCGTGGCTCCGTGTGCGGGAGAGCCATACCCCTTGGACGTTAAAGAACACGCTGGATGGCCTTGACGGGAGGCTACCATCTGTCTCCCAACAGCTATTCCAGTGGGTCCACTCCCCCAACCTTCTCTGAGCCTTCGGGGTCCATGTGACCTGGTCATTTAGCCCATGGTGTGCAAAAAAGTGCCGCTCAGAGGTAAAACAACCCAACGTTAAAGAACACGCTGGATGGCCTTGACGGGAGGCTACCATCTGTCTCCCAACAGCTGTTCCAGTGGGTCTCCTCCCCCAACCTTCTCTGAGCTTTCGGGATTCATGAGACCTGGCCATTTAGATCCATTGTGTGAAAAAAAAGTGCCGCTCAGAGGTAAAACAACCCAATCCAACTCTTAGCCCATGGGATTCTTGTGACATGACCATTCAGTCTAATATATGCACAAAACTGACACTCAGATAAAATGCCCCATCTTATACCACAATCATTCAAGCAGATTCCAAAATCTAATTTTCTCTCCTCTACATACAACTATTTCTATGAAAGAAGGTTTATTTAAATTGAAATCATCCGTCGTGAGTGAGAAAGCCCAAAAATAAAGACCCATTTCATCAAAATATCCACTGAAACCTCCTTTAAGCTGTAAACCAAAGCTTTCCTTTCTTGACGCTGCAGTTAAAGTGTCGTAAGGCCTTCACCTAAAACGAATTAGGATTAAAAGATTGCCTGGATGAGCGAATCCAGGATGCAATACACCAATTCGGATGTGGAAGCTCAGATTTAATCACGGATTTACTCTTCCTTACTTTCTTGTGCATTTCCCTCTACCGATCCTACATCCTCTTTCTCTTCCTACGACACGGACAAAGTCGATTCATCTCTCTCTCCTTTTAATCCTTTGAATCCAAAAAAAAAGAAATCGCGTTGTGTCTCTTCGCGCTGGTTCCTGTAGGGTTAATGGCTGCTAGGCGTCCATTAAATTCCAATTTATCCCGCCTTAGGTTGGATTCAAGATTGAGATACGGGCACTAGCTCAGAGACGGTGGCTTGCCTATGGAGATGGCGAATTGAGGGCATCAGCGACTGCAAAGAGGGACTTGCTGGCTGCTATTATGAACGCATAGTTTGGCGAACACATTCCGAATATTTGAGGAGACTTGTATCTTTTGTCGTTGTTGCTGAATATTGAAAAGATGGCAATGGTTGATCTTGATAAGAATGTTAAATGAAGCGTAAATAGAAATATTTGTGGTCGTGAATTTTGATACAAACATCCTTAGCATTTTTTTGATCAGTCGGGTGTACAATTTGTGTTTTAAGAAAATTTGTGGAACTCCGTGAGATTAAAGCAGAGTTGACTCACTTGAAACATGTCAAAATTTTCTTCCATCCTAATACAGCAGTCCTTAAAACGTTCAAGAAAAAAATAATTGTTAAAAAACTGAGTTAGTTTGCACTTATTAATTTTACTTTCCCATATCTGAAACGTCATGATGAAATTCTTTTTTTTTCTAATTTAAAAAAGAAGAAAATTATTCCAGAATTACACAATATTTTTCTACTTTAAAGAAGAAGACGAAAACCGAAATTCAGAATTTTTTTCTACCTTAATTTAAACAAGAAGAAAAACAATTCAGAATTTCAGAATTCTTCTTTTTTCTACCTTAATTTAAACAAGAAGAAAAACAATCCAGAATTTCAGAATTCTTTTTTTTTCTACCTTAATTTAAACAAGAAGAAAAACAATCCAGAATTTCAGAATTCTTTTTTTCTCTACCTTAATTTAAACAAGAAGAAAAACAATCCAGAATTTCAGAATTCTTTTTTTTCTATCTTAATTAAAAAAAAAAAGAACAATCCAGAATTGCAGAATTCTTTTTTCTACCTTAATTTAAACAAGCAGAAAAACAATTCAGAATTTCGGAATTCTTTTTTTCTACCTTAATTTAAACAATAAGAAAACAATTTAGAATTTCAGAATTCTTTTTCTCTACCTCAATTAAAAAAAGAAGAAAAACAATCCAGAATTCTTTTTTTCTACCTTAATTAAAAAAAGGAACAGTCCAGAATTGCAGAATTCTTTTTTCTACCTTAATATAAACAAGAAGAAGAACAATCCAGAATTGCAGAATTCTTTTTTTTTTCCTTCCTTAATAACAGTGCATAAGAGCTTCAGATAAGTTATTAAAAAACTCCTTTGGAAGAGAACTAGTCACAAAATCGTGGCATTATAAATGTGCTATAGAGCATGCCTGGAGTAAAGGCTCCCTTCCACCAATTTTGTTTTTTATGTAAGGGATTATTAATGTCGTTTCGATGAATAATTAAAGAACTTCTGTGGATGCAACTGGCCACAAATATATGATATCATAAATATGACCTAAAAATGTTCTTGAACATTATTAGTTTACACTACATCTAGACTTTACTTCTATATCGTCCCTCTACACTTTATACTAACTCTACTCTATCTTGACACTTTACTTCTACATCCTCCCTCTACATTTACACTTTATTTCTTCATTCTCCTCTACCTCTACACTTTTTACTAATAATACTTTAACACTTACACTTTACCTCTACACCATTCCTCTACATCTACCTTTACACTTACACTTTATCTCTACACCCTCCCTCTACATTTACACTTTATTTCTTCATTCTCCCTCTACCTCTACACTTTTTACTAATAATACTTTAACACTTACACTTTACCTCTACACCCTTCCTCTACATCTACCTTTACACTTACACTTTATCTCTACACCCTCCCTCTACATTTACACTTTATTTCTTCATTCTCCTCTACCTCTACACTTTTTACTAATAATACTTCAACACTTATACTTTACCTCTACACCCTTCCTCTACATCTACCTTTACACTTACACTTTACCTCTACACCCCCTCTATGTTTACACTTTATCTCTACATTTTCCCTCTAACTCTACACTTTATACTAACTCTACCTTAACACATTTTACCTCTACACACTCCTCTACATCTACCTTTACACTTACACTTTATCTCTACACCTTCCTTTACATTTACACTTTACTTCTACATTCTCCCTCTATCTCTACACTTTATACTAACTCTACTCTCCTGTTATACCTACGCTTTACCTCTGCACCCTTCCTCTCCACTTACACTTTACTTCTAGACCCTCCCTATACCACTATCTTTTACCTTTACTCTCCCTTTACACCTACACTTTACCTCTACACCATTCCTTTACACCTACACTTTACCTCTACACCATTCCTTTACATCTACACTTTGACTCTACACCATTCCTTTACACCTACACTTTACCTCTACACCATTCCTTTACACCTACACTTTACCTCTACACCATTCCTTTATACCTACACTTTACCTCTACACCATTACTTTACACCTACACTTTACCTCTACACCATTCCTTTACACCTACACTTTACCTCTACATAATTTCTTTACACCTACACTTTACCTCTATACCATTCCTTTACATCTACACTTTGACTCTACACCCTCCCTCTACACTTAAACTTAACATAAAATATACATCACAGTTTCAAAAAGGGAGGACGCGGAGGTTCACTCAGTCGGTAGTGTACCAGTCTCACAAACTGAAGTTCCTGAGAGCTATTATTTATTGTTCCAGCATCAAGATTTTCTCCGTTGGTTATCAGTCTGCCTTCTGCAAGAATACTAATTGATCATCGCTACCCGCTTTTGTTTCTTCTAGGTCTAAGTTCCTTTTGTTTGTTCAAAGTATGGGATGAAAAAGGAACCTAAAAACTGTTCGTAGTTTATACAGGCCTTCTCATACAAAGATTTGTCCCACTAAGACCAAAGTCACTAGGGCGGGGGTGGCCCAGTCGGTAGCGCGCCAGGCTCCTAATCTGCAGTTCCCAAGTTTGAGTCCCAGCTGGGTCAGCGTTGAGATTTATCTCCGAAAAATTCCCCGCCCTGCTCACGGTCAATAGAGGACACCGATGGGCTTGGAAAGGCCGCCATCCGTCGGATGGGACGTTAAGCCGTATCTCCGTGTGCGGGAGAACCACACCCTGTGCACGTTAAAGAACACACTGTATGGCCTTCACGGGAGGCAACCATCTGTCTCCCAACAGCTGTTCCCCTCCCCCAACCTTCTCTGAACCTTCGGGGTCCTTGTGACCTGACCACTTAGCCCATGGTGTGGAAAAAAAGTGCCACTCAGAGGTAAAACAATCCAACGTTAAAGAACACGATGGATGGCCTTGACGGAAGGCTACCATCTGTCTCCCACCAGTGGGTATCCTCCCCCAACCTTCTCTGAACCTTCGGGGTCCTTGTGACCTGACCACTTAGCCCATGGTGTGGAAAAAAATGCCACTCAGAGGTAAAACAATCCAACGTTAAAGAACACGATGGATGGCCTTGACGGAAGGCTACCATCTGTCTCCCACCAGTGGGTATCCTCCCCCAACCTTCTCTGAATCTTCGGGGTCCTTGTGACCTGACCACTTAGCCCATGGTGTGGAAAAAAGTGCCGCTCAGAGGTAAAACAACCCAACGTTAAAGAACGCGCTGGATGGCCTTGACGGGAGGCTACCATCTGTCCCCCAACAGCTGTTCCCCTTCCCCAACCTTCTCTGAACCTTCGGGGTCCTTGTGACCTGACCACTTAGCCCATGGTGTGGAAAAAAGTGCCGCTCAGAGGTAAAACAACCCAACGTTAAAGAACACAATGGATGGCCTTGACGGGAGGCTACCATCTGTCTCCCACCAGTGGGTCTCCTCCCCCAACCTTCTCTGAACCTTCAGGGTCCTTGTGACCTGACCACTTAGCCCATGGTGTGCAAAAAAGTGCCGCTCAGAGGTAAAACAACCCAACGTTAAAGAACACGCTGGATGGCCTTGACACGAGGCTACCATCTGTCTCCCAACAGCTGTTCCAGTGGGTCCCCTCCCCAAACCTTCTCTGAACTTTTGCGGTCCATATGACCTGGCCGTTTAGCCCATTGTATGCAAAAAAAGTGCCGCTCAGAGGTAAAACACCCACCTTTCGACGAATTTTGTCGATCACATTACGCTGCATGAAACCTATTTTATTGTCCCGTGTTATGGCACACATTATTAATTTTTTCAACATCCCAGCTGATTAGACTACGAATAACCGATAAGACCCATTCTAATATTATCACGCTTTAATGTGGTAAATTCGCATTATGCTACAGGAATAATTTTATTACACATTCATTTCAGAATTATTTTTCTACTTTAAAGAAAAAAAAAATTCCGAATTTAGAATTCATTTTTCTACTTTTAATACAGGAAAAAAAAAAATCAGAATTTCAGAATTCTTTTTTGTGTGTGCGTATTTTAATTTAAAGAAGAAGGAAGAAATTCGCGAATTTCAGAATTTTTTTTCCTACTTAAAAAAAAAAGAACAAACTTCCCAAATTTCGGAATTCTTTTCTACTTTAATTTAAAGAGGAGCAAGAAAAAATCGCGATGTTCTAAATTCTTTTTCTCTACTTTAGAGAAGAAAAAAAAAAGAGCAAAGTTAATAATTTTCCTTCTACCTGAATTTAAAGGAAAAAAAAATCCGAGTTTAAATTCTTTTTTCTACTTTCTTCTACCTTAATTTAAAGAAGAAATAAATTCCTGAATGCATTATTTTTTTTTTCTATTTTAAGGAAGAAAAACGTCTCCACATTTTCAGAATTCCATTTCTACCCCAATTTAAAAAAGGAAGAAATTTTCAGAATTTCTTTACTACTCCCAATTTAAAGAAGGAAGACATTTTCAGAATTCCTTTACTACCCCAATTTAAAGAAGGAAGAAATTTTCAGAATTCCTTTATTACCCCAATTTAAAGAAGGAAGAAATTTTCAGAATTCCTTTATTACCCCAATTTAAAGAAGGAAGAAATTTTCAGAATTCCTTTACTACTCCCATTTTAAAGAAGGAAGAAATTTTCAGAATTCCTTTACTACCCCAATTTAAAGAAGGAAGAAACTTTCAGAATTCCTTTACTACCCCAATTAAAAGAAGGGAGAAATTTTTAAAATTCCTTTACTACCTCCAATTTAAAGAAGAAATAAATTTTCAGTATTCCTTTACTACCTCCAATTTAAAGAAGAAAGAAATTTTCAGCATTCCTTTACTACCACAATTTAAAGAAGGAAGAAATTTTCAGTATTCCATTACTACCCCATTTTAAAGAAGGAAGAAATTTTCAGAATTCCTTTACTACCCCAATTAAAAGAAGGGAGAAATTTTCAGAATTCCTTTACTCCCCCAATTTAAAGAAGAAAGAAAATTTCAAAATTCCTTTACTACCTCTAATTTAAAGAAGAAAGAAATTTTCAGTATTCCTTTACTACCTCCAATTTAAAGAAGAAAGAAATTTTCAGTATTCCTTTACTACCCCAATTTAAAGAAGAAAAAAAATTTCAAAATTCCTTTACTACCTCTAATTTAAAGAAGAAAGAAATTTTCAGTATTCCTTTACTATCTCCAATTTAAAGAAGAAAGAAATTTTCAGAATTCCTTTACTACTCCCATTTTAAAGAAGGAAGAAATTTTCAGAATTCCTTTACCACCCCAATTTAAAGAAGGAAGAAATTTTCAGAATTCCTTTACTACCCCAATTAAAAAAAGGGAGAAATTTTTAAAATTCCTTTACTACCTCCAATTTAAAGAAGAAAGAAATTTTCAGTATTCCTTTACTACACCAATTTAAAGAAGGAAGAAATTTTCAGTATTCCTTTACTACCCCAATTTAAAGAAGGAAAAAATTTTCAGAATTCCTTTACTACCCCAATTAAAAGAAGGAAGAAATTTTCAGAATTCCTTTACTACCCCAATTAAAAGAAGGGAGAAAATTTCAGGATTCCTTTACTGCCCCAATTTAAAGAAGAAAGGAATTTTCAGAATTCCTTTACTCCCCCAATTTGAAGAAGGAAGAAATTTTCAGAATTCCTTTACTACTCCGATTTAAAGAAGGAAGAAATTTTCCGAATTTCCGAATTTCTTTTCCTACTCAAATTCCCGAATATTAGAATTCTCTTTTCTACCTTAATTTAAAGTGAAAAAATAAAAAGTCCATACACTGCACAAAATTTCTCAGAGCAGAAACTAAAACGCGAACAACTGTTTCGCACACGAAAAAAAAAATATATATATAAAAAGAAGCGAGGTGTAATTTTGTCTCCTTTTCTTCCCCTAATCTGCTCTTTCTTCTACTAAAGAATTAACGAACTTCTAGTGGTTGGTTCCTAATCCGCTTTAATCCGCCCACTCGGACAACTTAATCTGACTTCAGAGTGGTAAGCGTCATCACCACACTCAATAAAACTCAAGGGTCCTCGTTTCAACCTTTCATTCAGTCTGAACCATAATTAATTCAGTACCAACCAATCAGAGACCGCTAATGGTAAGTCGAAATTGTGTGGCTTTTCTCCGGAGATCCAACACCAATCATGTCTCGATGTGGTTTCTCTTTTTTTCTCTTTTTTTTTTGCCCATCACTCTTTCCCCTCCTCCTCCACTTCTATGTCCATCTGCCTCTTTCAGTCATTCCCAAACTCTTGACGCTTTCACTAACCTCCCCCCCCCCACTCCACGTGCAGGCACAGCCTCCCATCTAAGGTTCTCCATCTCTTTCGCAGTTGTACAAAGATCAATAACTTGGACGAATAGCCTAAATCGAAAGACATTCGCTCACGTAATATTCTTTCCAGTACATTATTTTATTCGCTCTTAGGTTATATTAGTGTACTTCTCACTATTCAATGGTGCTTTTTTCACCATTTTCTGCTCTCCTACCTATAATTTTTCGCTTCGTCCTGTTTTCTCAGGGGCGGGGGTGGCTCAGTCGGTAGCGCGCCAGGTTCGTAATCTGCAGTTTCCAGGATCGAATCCCAGCTGGGTCAGCGTTGAGATTTATCTCTGCAAAACTCTTCACCCTGCCCACGATCAGTAGGGGACACCGATGGGTTTGGAAAGGTCGCCGTTCGTCGGATGGGACGTTAAGCCGTGGCCCCTTGTTTGGGAGAGCCATACCCTGTGCACGTTAAAGAACACACTGGATGGCCTTGACGGGAGGCTGCCATCTGTCTCTTAACAGCTGTTCCAGTGGGTTCCCTCCCCCAACCTTCTCTGAACCTTCGGGGTCCTTGTGACCTGGCCACTTAGCCCATGGTGTGCAAAAAAGTGCCGCTCAGAGGTAAAACAACCCAACGTTAAAGAACACACTGGATGGCCTTGACAGCAGGCTACAATCTGTCTCCCAACAGCTGTTCCAGTGGGTCCCCTCCCCCAACCTTCTCTGAGCCTTCGGGGTCCTTGTTACCTGGCCATTTAGCCCATTGTGTGCAAAAAAGTACCGCTCAGAGGTAGAACAACCCAACGTTAAAGAACACGCTGGATGGCCTTGACAGCAGGCTACAATCTGTCTCCCAACAGCTGTTCCAGTGGGTCCCCTCCCCCAACCTTCTCTGAGCCTTCGGGGTCCTTGTTAATTGGCCATTTAGCCCATTGTGTGCAAAAAAGTACCGCTCAGAGGTAAAACAACCCAACGTTAAAGAACTCGCTGGATGGCCTTGACGGGAGGCTACCATCTGTCTCCCAACAGCTGTTCCAGTGGGTCCCCTCCCCCAACCTTCTCTGAGCCTTCGGGGTCCTTGTGACCTGGCCATTTAGCCCATGGTGTGCAAAAAAGTGCCGCTCAGAGGTAAAACAACCTAACCTTTGTTGTTATTTTTTTCTCTTGAATGTAATCTCTTTCTTTCAAAACAAATTTTTTTCGTCTCAGTTGGTAGCGTGTCAAATCATAATATGCATAAGTGCCCTCGGTCAGTATGGGACACCGATGTGCTTGGAAAGCCGTCGTCCGTCGGATGAGACGTTAATCCGTCTTTCCGTTTGCGAGACAGCCATACCCTGTTCACTTTAAAGAACATCGTTGATGGGAGGCTACCATCTGTGTCCTAACAATTGTCCAGGGTGTCCCCTCCCCAATATGTTCTGAACCTTTAAGGTCCTTGTGACCTGGCCTTTTAGACCATTGTAGGAAAAAAAAATACATCTCAAAGTTGGGTTGGGTTGTTTTACCTCTGAGCGGCACTTTTTTGCACACCATGGGCTAAATGGCTAGGTCATATGGACCCCGAAGGCTCAGAGAAGGTTGGGGAAGGAGACCCACTGCAACAGCTGTTGGGAGACAGATGGTAGCTCCCCGTCCAGCGTGTTTTTTAACGTGCACAGGGTATGTCTCTCCCGCACACGGGGCCACGGCGTAACGTCCCATCCGACGGACGGCGGCCTTTCCAAGCCCATCAGTGTCCCCTACTGACCGTGGGCAGGGCGGGGAATTTTGCGGAGATAAATCTCAACGCTGACCCAGCTGGGACTCGAACCTGGGAACTACAGATTACGAGCCTGGCGCTCTACCTCTCAAAGTTAAAGCACATCAACCCATAATCAATGGAATGCACACTACTCAGTAACAACGTAAATTAGCGATTTATGTATTTTTTTAAAAATATAATCAAATTAATTTCATTACTTTTTCTACCATCAGTATTCTTAATGGTCAAGCTGATTTCTACAGATGTGCAGAGAGTGATTACTAACTCATAGTAAGCAATAAATGAAAGCACATTAGCGAGCTTCTTGCTTAAAATGCATTGTTCAGCGCTGTTTTTTACTTAAAAATGAGAAACTGTTTTGTTTTTTTTTCGAAATTGGGCTGAACTTTCTTCAGTTTCTCTCAACAACAACAATCTTAATAGAGCAATGATTATTCGTCAGCTGAAGAATTTTTTCACTTTTAACTTTAAGCACTAATTTTTTTTTATTTTTCTCTTCCTAATTCAGAGGAAAAAGCATTTTCGTTTAGATCTGAATCAGTTTTATTCGCAACGTCTACAAAAATCGATCCCTAACAACAGCGGCGACCCGAACATTCCAAAAAAAAAGAAAAAAAGCGGCGAAGACCTCTTTCTACTCGTCATGACACCTCCAAATGGTTCCTCTACTCACAACTTGAAAACTTTCGGCACATTATAAACGAATTAGAGTCCAGAAGTTTTTAAAACCAAAGTGTTCTGTCACCATGCCATTCGAAGTAAAGAAGATGCAAAGATGCTTTTCGTGAGTAGTGGCTCGCGACTAGGAGGAGTCACGGGGTCGAGAAGGGCATTTGGGGGAACAATTTGCAAATGGCCGTCTTCATCAAAGTGAAATTATTGACATATCCACTTTGCAGTCTACTTCAAAAACACAGACATTCATGCCAAGAATGTTTTCGTAATGATCTCGTGCTCAGGGGTTGCCTTATATGTATAATGGAAATGCTTGGCATACAAACAAAACAGATAGTGATAATGAAAGATGTAACAAAATTAAGGGAAAATATCACTTAGCATTATCCAAGAGAGAAAGTTGGAATAAAAAAAGCTTTTAAAATTTCTCTTAGTACTCACCCATGTTTTTTTCTGATTTGATTTTCAAAGCATTCTGCTTAACAGCATAAAAATCGGAAAAGGAATGGAAGGCTTAATGCGTTTTCTTCATTTTTTTTTATTAATCTGAAGAACTGTGCTTTGAATTCGTATCACCAATTTGTTCTGTGATAATGATATTTCTTCTTTATTTTTCTCCTTGTTTTAGCTGTTAAAGTTCCTTAATGTTTGTTTCGTGAAAAGCCCAAAAATTAGGGAGATCATTTTCCAAAACTTAATTACTGAAAAGCGTGAGTTGGGTTCGGTTGTTTTACCTCTGAGCGGCACTTTTTTGCACACCATGGGCTAAATGGACAGGTCATATGGACCCCGAAGATTCAGAGAAGGTTGGGGGTGGGGACCCACTGGAACAGCTGTTGGGAGACAGATGGTAGCCTCCCGTCAAGGCAATCCAGCGTGTTCTTTAACGTTGGATTGTTTTACTTCTGAGCGGCACTTTTCTGCACACCATGGGCTAAATGGACAGGCACATGGACCCCGAAGGCTCAGAGAAGGTTGCGGGAGGGGACCCACTGGAACAGCTGTTGGGAGACAAATGGTAGCATCCCGTCAAGGCCATCCAGCGTGTTCTTTAACGTGCACAGGGTATGGCTCTCCCGCACACGGGGCCACGGCTTAACGTCACATCCGACGGACGGCGGCCTTTCCAACCCCATCGGTGTTCCCTACTGACCGTGGGCAGGGCGGGGAATTTTGCGGAGAATGAAAAAAAAAGCGTGATAGAGTTGGGTTATTATTTCTTGAGTGAGATACAATGGAATGAAGGAAATTTCAGTCGAGTGACAATTTTTATATGAGAGTTTTTTTTCACAGGTCACAAAGACCTCGATGTTGAAAGAGTTGGTTTTTTTTACCTCTGACTGGCACTTCTTTTGCACACAGTGGGCTAAAATGGCCAGGTCATCAGGACGCTAAGGGCTCAGAGAAGGTTGCGGAAGGGGATCAATTGGACAGATATTAGTTGACAGATATTTGGAAGGGGCAAAAAATAAAGTTAGTTGAGGACGGCAAAAAGAATTCTTTCGGGGTGGCTAAAAGATTTCTTTTGGTGTGGCTAAAAGAGTTCTTTTGGGGTGGCTAAAGATTTCTTTCGGTGTGGCTAAAAGAGTTCTTTTGGGGTGGCTAAAGATTTCTTTTGAAGTAACTAAAAGATTTCTTCTGTGGTGGTTAAAAAAAAGTTCTTTTGGGGTGGCTAAAAGATTTCTTTTTGGGTGGCTACAGATTTCTTTTGGTGTGGCTAAAGGAGTTCTTTTGGGGTGGCTAAAGATTTCTTTTGGTGTGGCTAAAAGAGTTCTTTTGGGGTGGCTAAAGACTTCTTTTCGTGTGGCTAAAAGAGTTCTTTTGGGGTGGCTAAAGATTTCTTTTGAAGTAACTAAAAGATTTCTTCTGTGGTGGTTAAAAAAAAGTTCTTTTGGGGTGGCTAAAAGATTTCTTTTTTGGGTGGCTACAGATTTCTTTTGGTGTGCTAAAGGAGTTCTTTTGGGGTGGCTAAAGATTTCTTTTCGTGTGGCTAAAAGAGTTCTTTTGGGGTGGCTAAAGACTTCTTTTCGTGTGGCTAAAAGAGTTCTTTTGGGGTGGCTAAAGATTTCTTTTGGAGTGGCTAAAAGATTTCTTTTGGGGTGGCTAAAATATTTCTTTTGGGGTGGCTAAAGATTTCTTTTCGTGTGGCTAAAAGATTTCTTTTGGGGTGGCTAAAAGATTTCTTTTGGGGTGGCTAAAGATTTCAAGATTTCTTTTGGGTTGACAAAAATATTTCTTTTGAGGTGGCTAAAGATTTCTTTTGGGGTGGCAAAAAGGGTTCTTTTAGGGCAGCAAAATCAGTTCTTTGGAAGCGGCAAAAAAAGTTATTTTGGGGCAGCAAAAATCGTTTTTAGGGAAAGCAGAAAAAGATTTTGGGGATCCAAAACAGAGTTTTTTCGGGCAGCAAAGGTAGTTTTTTAGGAGCTTCAAAAATAGCGATTTTTGGAGGTCGAAAAAGAGTTCTTTTGAGGCAGCAAAAATTGCTTTTTGCGGCGCCAAAAAAAGTGTATTTTTGGGGGTAGCAAAAGGAGTTTTTTGAAGGCTGCAAAACGAGTTCTTTTCAGGCATTAAAAAAAATCTTGTAGGGCAGCAAAATATCTTACAGCGGATCACACAATTTTTGAATCAATTCACTGTGAGAAAAAGGGCGGGAGTGGCTTGGTCGGAAGCGCGCCAGGCTCGTAATCTGTAGTTCCCAGGTTCGAGTCCCAGTTGGGTCAGTGTTGAGATTTATCTCCGCAAAATTCCCCGCCCTGCCCACGGTTAGTAGGGGACACCGATGGGCTTGGAAAGGCCGCCGTCCGTCGGATGGGATGTTAAGCCGTGGCCCCGTGTGCGGGAGAGACATACCCTGTGCACGTTAAAGAACACGCTGGATGGCCTTGACGGGAGGTTACCATCTGTCTCCCAACAGCTGTTCCAGTGGGTCCCCTCCCCAAACCTTCTCTGAGCCTTCGGGGTCCATGTGACCTGGCCATTTAGCCCATGGAGTGCAAAAAAGCGTCGCTCAGAGGTAAAACAACCCAACGTTAAAGAACACGCTGGATAGCCTTGACGGAAGGCTACCATCTGTCTCCCAACAGCTGTTCCAATGGTCCCCTCCCCCAACCTTCTCTGAGCCTTCGGGGTCCATGTGACCTGGCCATTTAGCCCATGGTGTGCAAAAAAGTGCCGCTCAGAGGTAAAACAACCCAACGTTAAAGAACACGCTGGATAGCCTTGACGGGAGGCTACCATCTGTCTCCCAACAGCTGTTCCAGTGGGTCCCCTCCCCCAACCTTCTCTGAGCCTTCGGGGTCCATGTGACCTGGCCATTTAGCCCATGGTGTGCAAAAAAGTGCCGCTCAGAGGTAAAACAACCCAACGTTAAAGAACACGCTGGATGGCCTTGACGGGAGGCTACCATCTGTCTCCCAACAGCTGTTCCAGTGGGTCCCCTCCCCCAACCTTCTCTGAGCCTTCGGGGTCCATGTGACCTGGCCATTTAGCCCATGGTGTGCAAAAAAGTGCCGCTCAGAGGTAAAACAACCCAACCCTCGTGTTTTGTTTAACCCTATTCGTCTTCCCAACCGCCTCCACAGGCTAGCGCGATTGCAAATACGAACGTGCCTTCTAATTTCCCCAACAGCGGAAGCCAGCATGGACGCCGTTGTCGTGTCCACGCACAGTTAAGCTCAAGTCGTATCGGTCCTTCGTAAAGCTGTAATGAGAACAAATGGACTTTGGCTGATGGGCATCGTCAGTTCCTTCATTAGCCACCTGTGTCATTGACCGGCGCGCCCCCTACTGACTAGGGTAAACACAGCCTCGCAGCTAACACTCTCTGCAACGGAATACTGTGATAAGAATAATACGTGTAAAAGAATATTGCTTTCAGTGTATGGGCATTTTCTTATCTGTGTGCAAAGGAACTTGATGTATTGGGCGCATTTTCTACTCACGGGGATTCGATAATTCTGTTATCTTTAATCAGGAATGCGCCTTAAGAATTTATATTGGATTTTGTGTCATTTGAACAGATCAGAGCTGTTTGGATTTTTTTTTTTCTCAGAGATTGGGTTGTTTTACCTCTGAGCGGCACTTTTTTGCACACCATGGGCTAAATGGCCAGGTCACATGGACCCCGAAGGCTCAGAGAAGGTTGGGGGAGGGGACTCACTGGAACAGCTGTTGGGAGACAGATGGTAGCCTCCCGTCAAGGCCATCCAGCGTGTTCTTTAACGTTGGGTTGTTTTAACTCTGAGCGGCACTTTTTTGCACACCATGGGCTAAATGACCAGGTCACATGGACCCCGAAGGCTCAGAGAAGGTTGGGGGAGGGAACCTACTGGAACAGCTGTTGGGAGACAGATGGTAGCCTCCCGTGAAGGCCATCCTGCGTGTTGTTTAACGTGCACAGGATATGGCTCTCCCGCACACGGGGCCACGGCTTAATGTCCCATCCGACGGACGGCGGCCTTTCCAAGCCCATCGGTGTCCCCTACTGACCGTGGGCAGGGCGGGGAACTTTGCGGAGATAAATCTCAACGCTGATCCAGCTGGGACTCTAACCTGGGAACTACAGATTACGAGCCTGGCGCGCTACCGACTGAGCCATCCCCGCCCCGTGTGAAGGCGGTTGGAAAGCCGAATAGGGTTAAACAAAACACGAGACTACGGTCATTGCCAATGGACTTTTTTGTGTGGAATAATATCCTGTTGACAGCAGACCGAAGAAGTGACGTTGCAAGTCGGACTTTTTTTTGTGTGTTATAAGGAGAGACTTTATTGGCACAAAATTGTTAAAAATGAAATTGAGAGTAAAATAAATGATTTTGATGTTCAGTTTGATTTTTTTGTTTATGGGGTGGAGGTTGGGTGAGCCGGTAGCGCGCCAGGCTCGTGATCTGTAGTTTCCAGGTTCGAATCCCACCTGGGCCAGCGTTGAGATTTATCCCCGCAGAACTCTCCTCCCTGACCAGAGGTCACTGATGGGCTTGGAAAGGCCGCCGTCCGTCGGATGGGACTTTAAGCCATGACAAAGTGTGCGAGAGAGTCATACCCTGTGCACGTTAAAGAACACGCTGGATGGCCTTGACGGGAGAGCATCATCTGTCTCCTAACAGCCCAGTCTCTTCCAGTGGGTCTCCTCCCCCAACCTTCTCTGAACCTTCGAGGTCCTTGTAACTTGGTCATTTAGCCCATGGTGTGCAAAAAAGTGCCGCTCAGAGGTAAAACAACCCAACGTTAAAGAACACGCTGGATGGCCTTGACGGGAGGCTACCATCCTAACAGCTGTTCCAGACGGGAGGCTACCATCCTAACAGCTGTTCCAGGGGGTCCCTCCTCCAACCTTCTCTGAGCCTTCGGGGTTCTTGTGACCTGGCCACTTATCCCATGGTGTGCAAAATAGTGCCGCTCAGAGGTAAAACAACTCAACGTTAAAGAACACGCTGGATGGCCTTGACGAGAGGCTACTATCTGTGTCCCAACAGCTTTTCCAGTGGGTCCCCTCCCCCAACCTTCTCTGAGCCTTCGGGGTCCTTGTGGCCTGGCCACTTAGCCCATGGTGTGCAAAAAAAAAGTGCCACTCAAAGGTAAAAACAAGCCAAACCTTTCTCTTAATAGCTACTGAACAAATCAAGTTTGATCCAAAAAATAAAAGATTAATGGCAAGAAAACACAACGACTGCGAAAAAATAGAAGTCTTTAAAACGACATCCAAATATCTGCAAAGCTCGTTAATTCAGCTGGGCAAATTTTCTCTCAACCGTTCCCGTGTTTAATTACATCTGGACTCCTTAGTTGTTATTTTTCTGAGCCTGTTGACCAAGAAATGGAGATTTTCCGTACGTGCGTTTTAATCGAAATGTGGCCAGAGAAAGAACGCGTGCGTGAGACATCAATTGAAACCTAATGATAAATACTTCGCTAATTATAAGCAACTCAGTGGAGACTGGCGCCTCTTTAGATCACGGCGACTCCTTCCTGCGCCATGTAATGATCAACAATTAGATTTTTTAATTTCTTCCCACTCTGTTTTACGTCCCCCCATCCCCAGGAGCACTCTCTTGATCTCCTTTCCGTTACTGTTCTCCATTTTCCGAACTCGCAATTAAACCGAATGCGAGAGTCAGCAAACCAGCATCCGGCAGTCCCAGGGTCACGTGATCGCATTGCGCAGTCGCGAATACCCCCCCACCCAATCAAGGTTATTGTAAATTACGACAGGTGAAAGATTGCAGTACTTGCATCTCGTGCATTAGGGTCGCCTTTATAATTACCATTTGAATGTCTGATTCGTTGAGTAGTCTACGCTGAGAGGTGATGTGGAAAAGACTGCGGATACCGATGAGGAGTAGTGTGGCGCGCGGGGGGGGGAAACGGGGGTAACTTGTCCATTGACCAAAATGGACGGCTGTGACTCTGTGTCATTAAAGTAATCATGAAATGAACGATAGAACGGGTGCTTCGGTTCGTACGAACTCTCAGCGGTTAAGTGGCGAATTAAGTCGAAATTGTAGGCATTACTGTTGAGTGTTAAATTCCCGAAAATGACCGTGCCTTTACGGTTTTAATAATTTAAGAGGGAGTAATCGATTTAATTTTTGGTATTGCTTTACAACCGGACCCTTTTAAGTAATTTTTCGTCTCACCGTTCAGAAATGTAGTGAGAGTGGACATATAAATTAAACAAGAAACGATCTCGTTCTAGAATTACAATTAGACTTTGGAAAAATAAAAAAGACACTTAGGATTGATGATGAGTTTTGCGATCGTTTTATTTGGGGAAATGAGGGTTGATAACACGTGATTCAACTGAGTGGGAGATGAATCAGTCGGATCACGTGACTGGTTGACCTAATGAGGCCTGGTGATGCTATATAGTTTTTAAGTGATTGTAATTATTCGCAAAATACGACTTTCGCAATGGGTGTTTAAAAAGTTTGATGATAAACCTACTCTTAAGCAAGAAGAGTAATATAATGAAGCAGAGTCTCGCTACTCGGATGTCATCTTGTCTTTCATTACTAATGAGTAAAACCCTCATTAGAGTGGGGCGGGGGTGGCTCAGTCGGTAGCGCGCCAGGCTCGTAATCTGTAGTTCCCAGGTTCGAGTTCCAGCTGGGTCAACGTTGAGATTTATCTCCTCAAAATTCCCCGCCCTGCCCACGGTCAGTAGGGGACACCAATGGGCTTGGAAAGGCCGCCGTCCGTCGGATGTGACGTTAAGCCGTATCACCGTGTGCGGGAGAGTCATACCCTGTGCACGTTAAAGAACACACTGGATGGCCTTGACGGGAGGCTACCATCTGTCTCCCAACAGCTGTTCCAGTGGGTCCCCTCCCCCAACCTTCTCTGAGCCTTCGGGGTCCATGTGACCTGGCCATTTAGCCCATGGTGTGCAAAAAAGTGCCGCTCAGAGGTAAAACATTCCAACGTTAAAGAACACGTTAGATGGCCTTGACGAGAGGCTACCATCTGTCTCCCAACAGCTATTCCAGTGGGTCCCCTCCTCCAACCTTCTCTGAGCCTTCGGGGTCCATGTTACCTGGCCATTTAGCCCATGGTGTGCAAAAAAGTGCCGCTCAGAGGTAAAACAACCCAACCCATCAATTTTTTTTCTAGCTCTGGGCCTGTAATGAACCACGGCTTAATATTGCATTGGATAGATGATTGCTTTTCCAAGCCCATCGATCCACCTTTTTTTTCTCAAGTACAACAAACAAAAATCAGCTCTAATCCAATCAGGACCAGGTTGGATTGCTTTATTTCTTAGCCGCACTGTTTTGCACACCATGGACTAAATGGCCAGGTCACAAGGACCCCGAAGGATCAGAGAAGGTTGGGGGAGGGGACCCACTGGCCTCAACTGGCATAGTGGTTAGGCAGCTAGCGACTGTTCCAGCAAGGCAAACTTTGTGTGTTGTGTTAGCTCTAACTGGGGCAGTGGTCAGCAGTGACTTCGGTCGTAGTAGGGCATGTCCTTGTACGAGAAGGCCTGTAAAAAGCTAGGAGTGGCTTCTAGGATTCTTCTCTGTCCTATATGTCGCAAATAAAAAAAAAATAATAATACGAACTCGAACCCAGAAACTTCAGATTAAGAGTAAACACCAGCACCACAAATTTATTTTGAACAAGTACAAGAAAATTTTAAGCCCACATAGCTGGAAAGATTCATCAAACTGAAAACGGAAATACAGTTCGTTTTCAGGTCCCTGTTCACAAGATGTAAGTTAGCAGGCCGAAGAAGCTTGCTTGAAAAGCAAACGCATCCTTTCTCTCTTCGTCCCCCTCCCCCCCAAAAAAATAACCGCTTCTGCGGAACGTGGAACTAAAAAACCGCAATGAGCAGAATACCAATCATACCTCAAGGCCAGTTTGCTTCAGTTTCTTGAAATTGCACTTGACATAAAAATTGCTAGACTTCCAAGAAAAAAAAAAGTCACCACTAGATGACCAGTGGTACAATAACCAATCCAGCTGATACTTTTGGAAATTCCCGTTTCACACACGTCCGGAACGTGCAACAAAAAAAAAAAATCCGTCCGGTAGTCCTGAACTCCCCACCTTCAGTCCGAAACATATTTCCCCTTTTTCTCTGACACAAAGTCGCTTCGTCTCTTATCAAGCTGAGGAATTTATTGGCTCACTGCCAGCATCAACGATCGATTTTTTGGAAGGTGGGGGGGGGGGGGGGAATAGAAGAACCTAGTTGGGAGAGGGGGGTATAGAGGGATGGGGGAGGGGAGAAGGGGCTAGAAAGAGGTGGTCGACTCTCGCACGTGGCTGACGTAGTGTACGTGCTGAAGTGGGTCTAAGTTCATGTTGACACTCGAAGATTCGAGGATTTTACAGAAAGACGACAACGTTTGAACTGCATCCTTATGCTCATTGCCCAGTTGGATTAGTTTCGTATGAACTCGAAAGAGATGAGGGAGCCATTTATGCTGAAGATTTCCTTTTTTCCAGTGGAATATATTTGCGATCACTTGGTTAATCGTTTCAAGCAATTTCTTTGGAGAGAGAGAAATGGCGAATATTTCCCTAATGCACAGCGAATTCTTTTAAGTATGTATCAACTTATGTTCACCCTTTTTTCAAAGACTTTTTTTTCGGTAGGGGTAATCTGTTTTTTATATTCCTATGCTCTTGGGTATCAACACAGCTTCAAAATATGAGATGTGATGTCTGAGAGGTTAATGCTAATTTATCACCGATGGGCTTGGAAAGGCCGTAGTCCGTCGGATGGGACGTTAAGTCGTGGCCCCGTGTGCGGGAGATACATACCCTGTGCACGTTAAAGAACACGCTGGATGGCCTTGACGGGAGGCTACCATCTGTCTCCCAACAGCTGTTCCAGTGGGTCCCCTCCCCCAACCTTCTCTGAGTCTTCGGGGTCCTTGTGACCTGGTCACTTAGCCCATGGTGTGCAAAAAAGTGTCGCTCAGAGGTAAAACAACCCAACGTTAAAGAACACGCTGGATGGCCTTGACGGGAGACTACCATCTGTCTCCCAACAGCTGTTCCAATGGGTCCCCTCCCCCAACCTTCTCTGAGCCTTCGGGGTCCATGTGACCTGGCCATTTAGCCCATGGTGTGCAAAAAAGTGCCGCTCAGAGGTAAAACAACCCAACGTTAAAGAACACGCTGGATGGCCTTGACGGGAGGCTACCATCTGTCTCCCAACAGCTGTTCCAGTGGGTACCCTCCCCCAACCTTCTCTGAACCTTCGGGGTCCTTGTGACCTGGTCACTTAGCCCATGGTGTGCAAAAAAGTGCCGCTCAGAGGTAAAACAACCCAACGTTAAAGAACACGCTGGATGGCCTTGACGGGAGACTACCATCTGTCTCCCAACAGCTGTTCCAATGGGTCCCCTCCCCCAACCTTCTCTGAGCCTTTGGGGTCCATGTGACCTGGCCATTTAGCCCATGGGGTGCAAAAAAGTGCCGCTCAGAGGTAAAACAACCCAACCCAATGCTAATTTATTTTCAGTTTTCTTCTTCTGCATCTAATGCGTTTTATTTTCCTTAAAAAACATTTCTTTTAACATTTTTTTTTTCAATTAGTAAGCCTTTCTGTTGATGGGTTTTAAACTATGCCATACATCATCAAGGTATCATCATCATTTGCCAATTTTCATCAGTTATCATCATTTCTTGAATTATTATTTTTTGATATTTTTATTAATTGTTAACCTTTTTCTGAATTGTCATCATCATGATCATTATTATTTTACTGTCTTATCGATTAATTACGAGAAGTTTCCTTTATTTTGTGCAATTTCTTCATCTTTAAAAGTTTAATCTGTGAGCATTTCCCTTTCTCGTAGTAGGGTTGGGTTGTTTTACCTTTGAGCGGCACTTTTTTGCACACCATGGGCTAAATGGTCAGGTCACATTGACCCCGGAGGCTCAGAGAAAGTTGGGGGAGGGGACCACTGGAACAGCTGTTGGAAGACAGATGATAGCCTCCCGTCAAGGCCATCCAGCGTGTTCTTTAACGTGCACAGGGTATGGCTCTCCCGCACACGGGGCCACGGCTTAACGTTACATCCGACGGACGGCGGCCTTTCCAAGTCCATCGGTGTCCCCTACTGATCGTGGGCAGGGCGGGGAATTTTGCGGAGATAAATCTCGACGCTGACCCAGCTGGGGGAAAATCGAACCTGGGAACTACAGATTACGAGCCTGGCGCGCTACCGACTAAGCCACCACCGCCCACAACAGCAATTAGGGAGAACAATTAAGACCAATAGATAATTGTCTTAGCAAATGGAATAAACAATTCAGGATGGGCGTAGCAAATAGAAGGAACAATTGAGAATGGGTGTAGCAGATAGAACGAACATTTGATAATGGGCGTAACAATTGGAATGAACAATTGAGAATGGGCGTAGCAAATAGAGTGACAATTGATAATTTGCGTAGCAATTCGAACGAACAATGTAGAATGGGCGTAGCAAATAGAGTGAATAATTGAGAATCGGCGTAGCAATTTGAACGAACAATTCAGATGGGCGTAGCAAATAGAGTGAACGATAGATTGTGGACGTGGCAAATAGAGTGAACGATAGATAGTGGGCGTAGCAAATAGAGTGAACGATAGATAATGGGCGTAGCAATTAGAACGAACAATTGAGAATGGGCGTAGCAAATAGAGTGAACAATTGATAATGGGCGTAGCAATTTGAACGAACAATGTAGAATGGGCGTAGCAAATAGAGTGACGATAGATAGTGGGCGTGGCAAATAGAGTGAACGATAGATAGTGGGCGTAGCAAATAGAGTGAACGATAGATAATGGGCGTAGCAATTAGAACGAACAATTGAGAATGGGCGTAGCAAATAGAATGAACAATTGATAATGGGCGTAGCAATTTGAACGAACAATGTAGAATGGGCGTAGCAAATAGAGTGAATAATTGAGAATCGGCGTAGCAATTTGAACGAACAATTCAGATGGGCGTAGCAAATAGAGTGAACGATAGATAGCGGGCGTAGCAAATAGAGTGAACGATAGATAGCGGGCGTAGCAAATAGAGTGAACGATAGATAATGGGCGTAGCAAATAGAACGAACAATGGAGTAATCTATTAACGTTTGGGTAAATACTAAAAATGCGGTGGATGCTATAGAGTAGGAAAAAATATTTTATCTGTGTAAATTCTGTTTAACACTCTATTTTTAAAGATCAAATTATCGTTTACACAAAAAATCGTTTAAAAATGTTTGCATCTCTCAAATATATTTCGCTTAATGCAGTGCCATTCGTTATAAAAAATTACAAATATTTTAATACTTCTGTCCAATTACAAGATTGTTGGGGGTAAAGTCGTCGTAAGTCAATTCAACATCTAATTGCAGCCATAACGATAAAATCCTACATCCGTTAAAACGAGTTGTTCGCATTAACAAAGTCTCTAATAGCAAGAAATCGGCAATATATATATAATGCATCACTGAAGACAACGAATGAATGATACACGGTCTGTAATAATATTTATTTCTCAAATAGTTTCCCTTTCAGAAACAAATATTAAATTTTCTCAACATCCTCTTCATGAATATTCCAATTAAAGTGTATATTCTTAATTCGTGATCTTCCTCAGCCTCCTCCTCCTTCAGTCCATCCGTCACTAGGCAACATGCGTTATCGTCCCTCTTCTGCACTCTCTCCTCCCAGAGGGGTTAGCGTCAGGTTCAGACAGCACATTACAAATCGGCCTGCCCCACATACACCCTCTGTATTGATTGAAAATGTGAAATCGTTATAGCACTGCACTGATCGGGTCGTACCTCCTGAACAGTAACAAGGCATGCTCGTTAGGCCTGCTCCTCCCGAGCGCGCGTTCTCTCTCTCTCAGCCTCTCCCTCCTCCTCCTCTTCCATCCTCTCTTCATCCCTCCCTCTCCACATCTTCCCGCCTTCATTACTAGAACTGGCTTGGGAATTTGATTTGACAAGCGCAATATTCTCTCTTCCCTCCATTTTCTTTCTCTCTTTTTTGCACGAGCCGTGCGCCAGCTTTGCTTGTTAGTTCCGTTTCTCCTTCCAACGCGCATGCGCATTATTGTCTCTCCGTTTTCTTTCCTTCCCCCGGCTTCATTGTTATCTTTTAACCTCTACGGGGTCGGGGTGGACAAGAATTGTCTTGTTAACAATAAATTCTTTCCTAGGTTTGCGAGATGACTGTTTGAGGAGTTTGATGCTTGCAAACAAGGGGCACTATTTCGTAATATATTCCTACGCCGATGTGCGCTGATTGCTACAACGGAGAAAGGAGGAATGCACACATAGACGCACGCATAGACTTTTCTCTTCATAGCGCTCAGAGAACAGAGTGAAGAAAAGGGGGAAGTGTATGTGGGGGAATAGAACGAATGAGCTATAGAATGCAAAAAGTAAGGAATGCTATAGCGGATGAAGATCATTTTACATCCCTAACTAAAAAGCTATTCTGCACAGTGATTTACTGCTAGGCGATGGAGTTACAAGAGAGGAGGGGGAAGAAAACATCGGAGGCTGGGAGCAGAGAAAAATTCGATGAAAGAAGATGAGGATAAATCAGATAAATCGTTGACATACAAATACACACAATAAAAAACAGGCCTTTATTGATAAACACGTATGTAAAGTATTTTGTAACCATCATTACTCTTGCTTAGATTGATTTTTTTGGAGAAGAATATTCATCCTGAATATTTAAAAAAAATTAATAAATATTTCTTTATATAATCTAAGGGATATGATAGGTTTTTTTCAGTTCAAATCGCCGTGATTTGTAAGGTCATTGAGAGAAATACAATTTCAATACAGTCATAAAAAAAGCGTTCATGTCTTCAACATTTTTGAAAGTTTTGATAAAAATTAAACATCATTCCAAAATTGAAGAGTTGTTTTATCTCTGAGCGGCACTTTTTTTACCCACAGTGGACTAAGTGGTCAGGTCATAAGGACTCCAGGGGTTTAGAGAAGGTTGGGAGAATGGTGTTCACTAGAGAGGGTTAGGAGACAGATGGTAGCCTCTCGTCAAGGCCATCCAGTGTGTTCTTTAACGTTGAGTTGTTTTACCTCTGAGTGGTACTTTTTTGTACACCACGGGCTAAATGCCACGTTACATGGACCCCGAAGGCTCAGAGAAGGTTGTGGGAGGGGACCCACTGGAACAGCTGTTGGGAGACAGATGGTAGCCTCCCGGCAAGGCCATCCAGCGTGTTCTTTAGCGTGCACAGGGTATGGCTCTCCCGCATACGGAACCATGGCTTAACGTCCCATCAGACGGACGTCGGCCTTTCCAAGCCCATCAGTGTCCCCTACTGACCATGGACAGAATGGGCAGTTTTGTGGAGATAAATCTCAACGCTGGCCCAGCTGGGACTCGAACCTGGGAACTGAAGATTGCGAGCCTGGCGCGCTACCGACTGAGCCACTCCTACTCCTGATCATCTAGGAGAAGAAGTCGAAGAAGCAAAGAGGCAAACACTCTGAAATGTTTTATTTTATGAAATGTTTTATTTAATGAATGGGGCGGGGGTGGCTCAGTCGGTAGCGCGCCAGGCTCGTAATCTGCAATTCCCAGATTCGAGTCCCAGCTGCGTCAGCATTGAGATTTATCTCCGCAAACTCCTCGCCTTGCCCACGGTCAGTAGGGAACACCGATGGGCTTGGAAAGGCCGCCGTCCGTCGGATGGGACGTTAAGCCGTGGTCCGTATGTGGAAGAGCCATACCCTGTGCACGTTAAAGAACATACTGGATGGCCTTGACGGGAGGCTACCATCTGTCTCCTAACCGCAGTCCAGTGGGTTCCTAATCTTCTCTGAGACTTAGGGGTCCTTGGGACACGATCATTTAGGTCATGGTTGGAAAAAAATGCCACTCAGAGGTAATCATAATAATTTATTCCATGCAGGGGTTTACAGTAAAACCAAAGTACAGGTAATTTTCGATGTTAATTTAACCTAACAGAGTGAAGAACAGGGGGAAGTGTGAAGGGGGGGGGGTGAAGTGTGTGTGTGGGGGATGTGTGTGTGGGGGGAAGTGTGTGGGGGATGTGTGTGGGGGGAAGTGTGGGGGATGTGTGTGTGGGGGGAAGTGTGTGTGGGGATATGTGTGGGGAAAGTGTGGGGGGAGTGTGGGGGAGGGAAGAGTGTGTGGGAGTGTGTGTGGGGGAAGTGTGTGGGGGGAAGTGTGTGGGGGGAAGTGTGTGGGGGATGTGTGGGGGGATGTGTGTGTGGAGGGAAGTGTGTGTGGGGGAAGTGTGTGTGGGGGAAGTATGTGTGTGGGGGAAGTGTGTGTGGGAAGTGTGTGTGTGGGGGGGGAAATGTGTGGGGGCATAGCAAAACATTAATCATAAGGAGAAAGTGGAAAAAATATGCGTGATGCAGTATTGCAATCTATGCGGACGAATTCTGTGTGTCTATGTGTGCGAGCAAATAGCAATCTGAATACGTTAGAACCGGAAGTGCTCTCATGAATGCACCCACGCAGGGAAAGACTGAATGAAAGATAAAAGCTAGACAAGAGAGGAATATGATCCTCTTTTATCATTTCATCTCTATACACATCTAGGTGCACTGCTTTCCACGAGCCTGGTGGCTCTTCAACATCACGTCATGACTGATGGCTGTTTTATAGATCAGGCTTTTTCACTACAACGGCAGCAGCTGTGTTCAAGGCACTGCTGGGGCTGTAAGATTTCTTCGGGCTTTCCGGGGATTAATCAATAGGAATGTTTGGGAAAAAACCTCCTGCTGAAAACGGCGTTGTGTGTTTGTAATTAACAGGAGGGAGATTTTGATTAATGGAGTAGTTCTGCCTCCAGCACTACGAGAGGGAAAATGTGTAGGGGAGGGAAGAAAAAAATAGAGAGAGTTAGAGACCGTCGGGTGAGGGTGGGTGAAAAACAGGGAGAAAAAAAAAAACTAAATGAGCAGAGAACGAAAAGTATTTCCCTATCCCACAGAGGACTTGGACCATTACAAGGAGTCGAAAAAAAAAAAAAATCCCTCACAATAGGGGTCCTTTTTCTGGTTCCAGAACATAGCTCGAAAATATGGCTCCAGAAATGACTGGGCAGTGATTACCGCTGATGTGTTTCACATTAATCTAATTTCAACTGGGTAACTGTTCTTTCTTTCCATGCTTTCTTTTTCACTCTCTCTTTCTCTCTCGTCCTCCTCCGTCCTCCTCTTACTCTTTCTATCTCTCTCCCTCATCTCTTTTGATATGGTTGGCCTCATTCCCCGTCTCACACGACATTGTTCTTTTCTGCATTAACTGTAGGAGAAGTCTTGAGATTACTGAAGTCTTCTTCAGGGAAGAGATTTTCATGTTGTTGCTCTTTTAGTTAGAGAGTATCAAAAGCAACCTCTGTGCATTTCTGCTGTTTCTTTGTTGGCGGTTTAAGTCGGGGTTTTGTAAATCAAATAGTGGTGCAATTAGATGTCGCGTTTGCGGACGGGGGTGAAGTTTACAAACGATATATATTTCTTTTCAGGATTCTTTTTTTTGGAAGCAAAAATAGATGGTGTTTTGTGATACTCATCTGTTAAAACATTAAAGTATAATAATGATGAAACCGAGACTGCATAGAAATACTAAAATGTCTCTTAAAACTAAACTCTTTATTTTTCTTTATAAATGGTTATGGGGTTGGGTTGTTTTACCTCTGAGCAGCACTTTTTTGCACACAATGGGCTAAATGGCCAGGTCACATGGACCCCGAAGGCTCGGAGATGGTTGGGGGAGGTGACGCACTGGAACAGCTGTTGGGAGACAGATGGTAGCCTCCCGTCAAGGCCATCCAGCGTGTTCTTTAACGTTGGGTTGTTTTACCTCTGAGCGGCACTTTTTTGCACACCATGGGTTAAGTGGCCAGGTCACAAGGACCCCGAAGGCTCAGAGAAGGATGGGGGAGGAGACCCACTGGAATAGCTGTTGGAAGACAGATGGTAGCCTCCCGTCAAGGCCATCCAGCGTGTTCTTTAACGTTCGGTTGTTTTACCTCTGAGCAGCACTTTTTTTGCACCTCATGGGCAAAATGGCCAGGTCACATGGACCCCGAAGGCTCAGAAAATGTTGGGGGAGGGGACCCACTGGAACATCTGTTGGGAGAATGATGGTAGTCTCCCGTCAAAGCCATCCAGTGTGTTCTTTAAAGTGCACAGGGTATTGGTCTCTCGCACACGGAGTCACGGTTTAACATCCCATCCGACGGACGACGGCCTTTCAAATCCCATCGGTGTCCCCTACTGACCGTGGGCAAAGTAGGGAGATGAAGAAATTAAGATACGAATATTTTTTTCGCGTCTACTTTAGTGGTCTCCAAAAATAACTGTTTCAGAATATGTGTGTGTACGATTGTTAATTGGGGCGGGGGTGGCTCAGTCGGTAGCGCGCCAGGCTCGTAATCTGTAGTTCCCAGGTTCGAGTCCCAGCTGGGTCAGCGTTGAGATTTATCTCCGCAAAATTCCCCGCCCTGCCACGGTTAGTAGGGGACACCGATGGGCTTGGAAAGACCGCCGTCCGTCGGATGGGACGTTAAGCCGTGGCCCCGTGTGCGGGAGAGACATACCCTGTGCACGTTAAAGAACACGCTGGATGGCCTTGACGGGAGGCTACCATCTGTCTCCCAACAGCTGTTCCAGTGGGTCCCCTCCCCCAACCTTCTCTGAGCCTTCGGGGTCCATGTGACCTGGTCATTTAGCCCATGGTGTGCAAAAAAGTGCCGCTCAGAGGTAAAACAACCAACCAACCGATTGTTAATTAAAATTCTACAGGGAGGGCGGAAATGAACTTTATCTACTCCTCCTCAACATCCCTGTAGTTCCGGTTCCAACAACGACGTGAAAAGAAAAAGACCAGAAACGACAAAAGGAAATGGATATGAGAAGAGACGGATTGAATGTTAGAGGAGAGAGCTTGGTATAGATTGATACAGATGAGATCATAGAAAGAGCGAAGAAGATCAAATAGGCTGTAATAGACAGATAGAGCAAGCAGTAGAAGAGGTAAAAAGAAAGGTTGAATGAAAGAGCAGAATCGCTTCATGTAGCTCTACTGCTTTACACAACAAACCACACTTGGAGTCTTCCTACTCTCCTATTGACCTACGAGAAGCAGCTGCTAACGGTAGATGTAGACATTACCGATACTTATTCTCTATCAAACAGAGATTGCCGAAGCAGCTCTGAGATGTTAGGCTTAAGGTGCCGACGCGAACACGCACAGTGAGCAACGGCTGTCCAATGGCACAATTGCCTGTCTACTTGCCACAATTACCCACGGCTAACCCTCTCACTTCGGAGCCCTTCGGGATCCCCGTGTCCGGTAATCGGCCGCATGGGAGATATAGACTGCAGTGGCTGACCGCCGGTATCCATTATTGGTACGGAGCTGACCAGAGTGAGTATAAGAGTAAACATGATGTGCTGTATGTGTAAGCTGCGGCCCTTTACGGCTTCAGAAAATCACTGGGAAAAACCGACCTCACAAGTTTTTTATTTGTGTTAATAATAATAATAAAAAAAAGTTTAAAAAATAAAGACGGGATTCATTATGGGATGGGAAGAGCTCTATCTGATTTCTACTTTATATAAGAGGAAAGCAATTTAAGATTTGTTAAAATACAGTTTTATGGAAAAATGAGATTAAGGATTGTGATTGTATCAAGCACGATCTTTATTTATCAATGATATTCTTTCAGTGTTAAAAATGTTGAAAACTACAGGAGCAGAATTGAATTTTTCTCTAGAAAGTTGTTTTAAAATTGACGGTACCCGAAGAATCAGATGAACGTTTAGAAATATTTTTTTTCGGAATTGATGAAAAACTTCTGCAAATATTCACTACAGAACTGATGAAACTGAAGGAATAGTTAGAAGAAATTCTGCAAATATTCACTTCAGAAATGATGAAAACGGGAGGAATAGTTAGAAGAACTTCTGCAAATATTCACTTCAGAAATGATGAAAACTAAAGGAATAGTTACAAGAACTTCTGCAAATATTCACTTCAGAAATGATGAAAACTAAAGGAATAGTTAGAAGAACTTCTGCAAATATTCACTGCAGAAACGATGAAAACTAAAGGAATAGTTAGAAGAACTTCTGCAAATATTTATTTCAAAACTGATGGAAACTGAAGGAATAGTTAGAAGAACTTCTGCAAATATACACTTCAGAAATGATGAAAACTAAAGGAATAGTTAGAAGAACTTCTGCAAATATTCACTTCAAAACTGATGGAAACTGAAGGAATAGTTAGAAGAACTTCTGCAAATATTCCCCTCAAAACTGATGGAAACTGAAGGAATAGTTAGAGAACTTCTGCAAATATTCACTTCAGAAATGATGAAAACTAAAGGAATAGTTAGAAGAACTTCTGCAAATATTCACTTCAAAACTGATGGAAACCGAAGGAATAGTTAGAAGAACTTCTGCAAATATACACTTCAGAAATGATAAAAACTAAAGGAATAGTTAGAAGAACTTCTGCAAATATTCACTTCAGAAATGATAAAAACTAAAGGAATAGTTAGAAGAACTTCTGCAAATATTCACTTCAGAACTGACGAAAACTGGAGGAATAATTAGAAGAACTTCTGCAAATATTCACCTCAAAACTGATGAAAACTACAGGAATAGTTAGAAGAACTTCTGCAAATATTCACCTCAAAACTGATGAAAACTAAAGGAATAGTTAGAAGAACTTCTGCAAATATTCACTTCAGAAATGATGAAAACTAAAGGAATAGTTAGAAGAACTTCTGCAAATATTCATTTCAAAACTGATGGAAACTGAAGGTATAGTTAGAAGAACTTCTGCAAATATACACTTCAGAAATGATGAAAACTAAAGGAATAGTTAGAAGAACTTCTGCAAATATTCACTTCAGAAATGATGAAAACTAAAGGAATAGTTAGAAGAACTTCTGCAAATATTCACTTCAGAAACGATGAAAACTAAAGGAATAGTTAGAAGAACTTCTGCAAATATTCGCTTCAGAAATGATGAAAACTAAAGGAATAGTTAGAAGAACTTCTGCAAATATTCATTTCAAAACTGATGGAAACTGAAGGAATAGTTAGAAGAGCTGCAAATATTCACTTCAGAACTGATGAAAACTGGAGGAATAGTTAGAAGAACTTCTGCAAATATTCCCCTCAAAACTGATGGAAACTGAAGGAATAGTTAGAGAACTTCTGCAAATATTCACTTCAGAAATGATGAAAACTAAAGGAATAGTTAGAAGAACTTCTGCAAATATTCACTTCAGAAATGATGAAAACTGGAGGAATAGTTAGAAGAACTTCTGCAAATATTCACCTCAAAACTGATGAAAACTAAAGGAATAGTTAGAAGAACTTCTGCAAATATTCACTTCAGAAATGATGAAAACTAAAGGAATAGTTAGAAGAACTTCTGCAAATATTCACTTCAGAAATGATGAAAACTAAAGGAATAGTTAGAAGAACTTCTGCAAATATTCACCTCAAAACTGATGAAAACTAAAGGAATAGTTAGAAGAACTTCTGCAAATATTCACTGCAGAAATTATGAAAACTAAAGGAATAGTTAGAAGAACTTCTGCAAATATCCACTTCAGAAACGATGAAAACTAAAGGAATAGTTAGAAGAACTTCTGCAAATATTCGCTTCAGAAATGATGAAAACTAAAGGAATAGTTAGAAGAACTTCTGCAAATATTCACCTCAAAACTGATGAAAACTAAAGGAATAGTTAGAAGAACTTCTGCAAATATTCACTTCAGAAATGATGAAAACTAAAGGAATAGTTAGAAGAACTTCTGCAAATATTCATTTCAAAACTGATGGAAACTGAAGGAATAGTTAGAAGAGCTGCAAATATTCACTTCAGAACTGATGAAAACTGGAGGAATAGTTAGAAGAACTTCTGCAAATATTCCCCTCAAAACTGATGGAAACTGAAGGAATAGTTAGAGAACTTCTGCAAATATTCACTTCAGAAATGATGAAAACTAAAGGAATAGTTAGAAGAACTTCTGCAAATATTCACTTCAGAAATGATGAAAACTGGAGGAATAGTTAGAAGAACTTCTGCAAATATTCACCTCAAAACTGATGAAAACTAAAGGAATAGTTAGAAGAACTCCTGCAAATATTCACTGCAGAAATGATGAAAACTAAAGGAATAGTTAGAAGAACTTCTGCAAATATTCACTTCAGAAATGATGAAAACTAAAGGAATAGTTAGAAGAACTTCTGCAAATATTCACTTCAAAACTGATGGAAACTGAAGGAATAGAAATAGCGGACAGGAGCTTCTTGCGGTCGTTGCAATGTTCTCTCTGAAGATGCGTTACATTTGAGCACTACAGTTAGTGCACGTAAACTTATTCTTTTCAAATAAAGTCCTTTCGATAATTCTTTTTTCTTCGTCTCTTTCTGTTACGAAGAACACGTCTTAAATGTAGAGATACATGTAATCTCGAACGGCGAGGCAAGCCGATCTACTGAACACCTTACTCTCTTTCCCCCTTCTCTACTGACCCCCCAATTTCCGTCTACCTCTCTTCGACAGACATCATCCCTTTTTGCTTCCTCCTGCCCATAATCGTCCTTAAGACTTTCCCCCTTCTCATTAGGGAGAAGATTGGCAAAGGGTCTACAAAGACGCATCCGTCACCATATACAGGCCCCATCCCGCGATAAGCAGCCGCCCTGCCACGTTGCATAACGGCGGTTGCTAGGCAACGTGCACCCAATGTTCGGGTTAACTGACAATTACGGAAATAAAAAGACACACGGGCGCTTGCGTGACTGGACTGAAGCAAAAGACGATCATGAGGCGGGGGCGCGTGGTTTCTCGTTGGCTCCTTCCGCTGACGACATGGTCCTAGATAAACGACACAAAGTCCACCTGTTTTCTCCACATCGCAGTTTCTGGAAGTCCGTGATCTGCTTCTTCAACTCCTGATCTTCTCTCATTAGGCTTGGGTGATTCAACTTATGGTAAACTTTCTCTCTGGGAGGAGATGGTTAGACGATGCTTTAAGAAAGTGTGGAAGATGCTGAATGGGGAATCAGGTTGTTGTATTTTACTATAAGGGGTCTTGGATATGTTTAGTAAGTGATAGACTCTCTCAACGTATAAACAGAGTTTTAGTGCTCCATCAGGTTCAGAGGGTTCTGAATGGGAAAGATATTCAGAGGATTGTGAATATGGGAATGACATTCAGAGGATTCTTAATGGGAATGTGATTCAGATGTTGTGAGTGAGAATGAGATTCAGAGAGTTCTGAATGGGAATGAGATTCAGAGGGTTCTGAATGAGAATGAGTGAGATTCAGCAGTTTCTGAATGAGAATCACATTCAGAGGTTTCTGAATTTGGTACGCCCTGCCACGTTGGTTGGATACATATGGATAGGAAATGAGATTGAGAGGTTCTGAATTAGATTCAGAGGGTTCTGAATGGGAATTAGATTCAGAGGGTTCTGAATGGGAATGAGATTCAGAGGCTTCTGAATGGGAATTAGATTCAGAGGCTTCTGAATGGAAACGAGATTCAGAAGTTTCTGAATGGAAATGAGATTCAGATGGTTCTGAATGGAAACGAGATTCAGAGGGTTCTGAATGGAAATGAGATTCAGAGGCTTCTAAATGGAAACGAGATTCAGAGGTTTCTGAATGGAAATGAGATTCAGATGGTTCTGAATGGAAATGAGATTCAGAGGGTTCTGAATGGAAATGAGATTCAGAGGGTTCTGAATGGAAATGAGATTCAGAGGGTTCTGAATGGAAATTATATTCAGAGGCTTCTGAATGGAAATGATATTCAGAGGCTTCTAAGTGGGAATGAGATTCAGAGGGTTCTGATTGGAAATGATATTCAGAGGCTTCTGAATGGAAATAATATTCAGAGGCTTCTAAGTGGGAATGAGATTCAGAGGGTTCTGATTGGAAATTAGATTCAGAGGCTTCTGAATGGAAATGATATTCAGGGCTTCTAAGTGGGAATGAGATTCAGAGGCTTCTAAGTGGGAATGAGATTCAGAGGCTTCTAAGTGGGAATGAGATTCAGAGGCTTCTAAGTGGGAATGAGATTCAGAGGGTTGTGATTAGGAGTGAGATTCAAAAGGTTCCGATTGGAAATTAGATTCAGAGGGTTCCGAATGAGAATGAGATTCAGAGGTTTCTGAATAGGAATAAAATTCAGAGGCTTCTAAATGCGAATGGGATGTAGAAGTTCTGAAAGGGAATGAGGTTTAGAAGATCTGAATGAGAATGAGATTTAGAGGGTTATGAAGCAAAATGAGTTTCAGAGAGTTCCGAATTTGGTATGCCGTGCCAAGTTATTTGGTTTGATATGGATAAGGAATGAGATTCAGAGGGTTCTGAATGGGAAATTGGGACCTAAAGCCTCTGAAATTATCTATTTAGGCCCTGAAAGTTTGGTCTCTTTGGGTTAATATAATGATTTTTAACATGCGTTTATAGCTCGTTTTCATAGAAAAACGAGTTAAAAAAGATATCTAGATTTTAAATTTTTTGTTTTCAAAGTTAAATTAAAAATTAATTTTTGATTGATTAGATATCGACAAAGTATTTGCATTATCCGAACATTCCAAATGTTTAAATTGCACTCCCTGTTAGGGGCGGGGGTGGCTCAGTCGGTAGCGCGCCAGGCTCGTTCCCAGGTTCGAGTCTCCGCTGGGTCAGCGTTGAGATTTATCTCCGCAAAATTCCCCGCCCTGCCCACGGTCAGTAAGGGACACCGATGGGCTTGGAAAGGCCGCCGTCCGTCGGATGGGACGTTAAGCCGTGGCCCCGTGTGCGGGAGAGCCATACCCTGTGCACGTTAAAGAACACGCTGGATGGCCTTGACGGGAGGCTACCATCTGTCTCTCAACAGCTGTTCCAGTGGGTTCCCTCCCCCAACCTTCTCTGTGCCTTCGGGGTTCATGTGACCTGGCCATTTAGCCCATGGTGTGCAAAAAAGTGCCGCTCAGTAAGTAAGTTGTTGAAGTACTTGCACTAGAAATTTAAAACTTTGGTGATGGAATGCAAGGATTATGAGCTTTGCATTGACAAAATGATTTGCCCTCTTAGACCCAGGGGGGTGGGGGGAAACGCAAATTTTTCATTTTAAACGATAAACGAGAAATTTGAATCATCCATTTTTTTTTCAATCACTCGTTAGTTCGAATTGAAACTCTGAAAGAATACAAAAATCGGTAATTGGAAAACTTCATTTTCTTTGAAAAAGTTGGTTAGTTGGTTGTTTTACCTCTGAGCGGCACTTTTTTGCACACCATGGGCTAAATGGCCAGGTCACAAGGACTCCAAAAGCTCAGAGAAGGTTGGGGGAGGGGACTCACTGGAACAGCTGTTGGGAGACAGATGGTAGCCTCCCGTCAAGGCAATTCAGCGTGTTCTTTATCGTGCACAGGGTATGACTCTCCCGCACACGGGGCCCCGGCTTAAAGTCCAATCCGATGGACGGCGGCCTTTCCAAGCCCATCGGTGTTCCTTACTGACCGTGGGCAGGGCGGGGATTTTTCGGAGATAAATCTCAAAGTTGACCCAGCTGTGACTCGAACTTGGGAACTACAGATTACGAACCAGGCGCGCTACCGACAGAGCCACCCCCGCCCTCCTTTGAAAACGACATCCCACATTCGTTTGAGTCAATAAACGTCTTTCTAGACTAATTACGCTGAGCAGTTACTTCTTGCAGCGGGAGGTGTAAACGTCATGGATTTATTTCTTTCCAAATTCGCTTAATCAACCGTTAACTAAAGCCACATTATGTATATGTAAATGGAACAGGCTCTGGATGATGATGAGTAATAATAAATAACAACACTGATAGGTTGACAATGTAGAGGGAGTACAAACGCCCTTGTTTACAAATCTATCCAGATGATGGCTATTCTGCTTCTTCATCATCCTGTCCCCCCTTCCCCATCCCCTCCATCCCACGAAGTGCAGTCTGCCGATCACTAATGAACGCAGAAGGCCATAATCTGGGGTGACAGCGTCGCAGTCGGCCAGCCTGGAGACCACCTTGCGGTCGGATCGCTTCCTAGTCCCTTTTACGTCATCATCCTGTACATCAAAGCGTCATCCATCTTGTAGCTGTCAGGCGCTGGTCAAACAGTAGGCTGGAGATGGATGCTGAGGGAGAGTATGTGTGTGTGGAGGGGGGGATTTAAACAGCTCGGGGATGGAGAGACGAAAAGAGTATGGATTGAGAGGAGTCCAGTTGATTTTCAGAATCTTTTTTTGGTGCGAGTATTCGGATGTTGCGGGTTCAGAAAATATAGTTCTTCGTAGAAAAAAAAGTGTTATTCTAGGAGGGTTGGGTTGTTTTACCTCTGAGCGGCACTTTTTTGCACACCATGGGCTAAATGGCCAGATTACAAGGACACCGAAGGCTTAGAGAAGGTTGGGGGAGGGGACCCATTGGAACAGCTGTTGGGAGACAGATGGTTGCCTCACATCAAGGCCATACAATGTGTTCTGTAAAGTTGGGTTGTTTTACCTCTGAGCGGCACTTTTTTTGCACACCATGGGTTAAATGGCCAGATTACAAGGACACCGAAGGCTTAGAGAAGGTTGGGGGAGGAGACCCATTGGAACAGCTGTTGGGAGACAGATGGTAGCCTCACATCAAGGCCCTACAATGTGTTTTTTAAAGTTGGGTTGTTTTACCTCTGAGCGGCACTTTTTTTGCACACCATGGGCTAAATGGCCAGATTACAAGGACATCGAAGGCTTAGAGAAGGTTGGGGGAGGGGACCCACTGGAACAGCTGTTGGGAGACATATGGTAGCCTCCGTCAATACCATCCAGCGTGTTTTTTTAACGTGCACAGGGTATGACTTTCTCGTACACGGTGCCACGGCTTAATATCCCATCCGACGGACGGCGGCCTTTCCAAGCCCATTGGTGTCCCCTACTGACCGTGGGCAGGGCGGGAAATTTTGCGGAGATAAATCTCAACGCTGACCCAGCTGGGACTCGAACCTGGGAACTACAGATTACGAGCCTGGCGCGCTACCGACTGAGCCACTCTTGCCCCATATAGGTCAGATAAGGAATGTATCCATAGTAAATACAAAAATATAAACGTTCGGAGACAAGTATTGGAAAAATCGCGTAAAATCGAATTGAAAAACAACTTTACTTTAAAAATCTCTTTGCACAATTTGTATTAGTCGGTGATGGTGTATTTTCAAAAACAGGGAGAATTATAGTATTAAATTTTCTTTCTTATAGTAGCTAGAATATTTCAGTACAGTAATGCGTTATAATATCTCCAAAATTAATTAAAATTTACACGAACAGTGTTGTTCTACACCATAATAAAATAAATATACGTTTAAAAAATCTGCTTAATGATTATTTCAATATTAGAACACGAATGACTTTTATGAAAAAAAAAATATATTTTTGACATAACTCTTAAAATACTGAACGAATATTGTTGAAAACAGAGATAAAAATGGATTTGATTATGAACTTTATATTTATTTTCAGTCATATTTTTTCTTTTGTTGTGGAGATTTGATATTAGATTCCATTCCCAAACATAAGAAGAAAATTATGGGTTGGGTTGTTTTACCTCTGAGCGGCACTTTTTTGCACACCATGGGCTAAATGGCCAGGTCATATGGACCCCGAAGGCTCAGAGAAGGTTGGGGGAGGGGACCCACTGGAACAGCTGTTAGGAGACAGATGGTAGCCTCCCGTCAAGGCCATCCAGCGTGTTCTTTAACGTGCACAGGGTATGTCTCTCCCACACACGGGGCTACGGCTTAACGTCCCATCCGACGGACGGCGGCCTTTCCAAGTCCATCGGTGTCCCCTACTGACCGTGGACAAGGTGGGGGAATTTTGCGGAGATAAATCTCAACGCTGACCCAGCTGGGACTCGAACCTGGGAACTACAGATTACGAGCCTGGCGCGCTACCGACTGAGCCATCCCCGCCCCAGAAAATTATGTAGTAGTTTGGTAGGACATTGCTGTGCATACATGATGAACGATATCTGTCAAACTGATGAAACTGAAACTGAAGGAAAAACAGTGCATCAAACACTTCAAATGATATGGAATGAAATATATTAAATTGAGTAACTCTCCATAAATATGCAACATATAAGATTAACTGACATTTAGTTTATTCCACTTTCCATGCTAGATGATAAAGTAAAAAGCGAAATCCACGTATCTTATCAGATTTTGTACTCCAAGAACTCGTCATCAAGAGGGCAGTGAAAATATTCCCCAAATAAGTGATGGAAGGTCGATAAGCATGTCAGATCGAGGAGAAGTGTCAGAGAGAGGTAAACCAACATTAGTTCACATTAGCAGACTCTTAGGATCTTTCCCAAACTCCAGAAGCAGGAGACATGAACTAGAGATGCTTTCTGTCTACACCAGAAATGCCGGGGTAAAATTCCACTAACTGGAGGTGATGCATTTCCTGTGTCTCGCGTCTGACACATCCGATACGTCACCATCACCAGCCACACTGCAGGTGCCAGGTGATGCATCTTCTGCCGTTATGCCCGGGTAGGGCGGCAGCATGTGACCCACAGGTTAGGGACCATCTCCAAATGGTGGGTTTTGTAAACACTCATGTGTAGGGGTTTTTTTTCCGCTGAGAGGCATTTTTTTTGTACACAGTGGGTTGGGTTGGGTTGTTTTACCTCTGAGCGGCACTTTTTTGCACACCATGGGCTAAATGGCCAGGTCACATGGACCCCCGAAGGCTCAGAGAAGGTTGGGGGAGGGGACCCACTGGAACAGCTGTTGGGAGACAGATGGTAGCCTCCCGTCAAGGCCATCCAGCGTGTTCTTTAACGTGCACAGGGTATGGCTCTCCCGCACACGGGACCACTGCTTAACGTCCCATCCGACGGACGACGGCCTTTCCAAGCCCATCGGTGTCCCCTACTGACCGTGGGCAGGGCGGGGAATTTTGCGGAGATAAATCTCAACGCTGACCCAGCTGGGACTCGAACCTGGGAACTACAGATTACGAGCCTGGCGCGCTACCGACTGAGCCACCCCGCCCCTGTAAACAGTGGGCTAAATGGTCAGGTCACAAGGACCCTAATGGTTCAGAGAAGGTTAGGGAAAGGGACTCACCGGAGAGTTTGGAGACAGCTCTCCACAGAAAAATAATTTGTTAAGTGCAACACTCAAATGAGTTCATTCTTTTGAATGAAAGATCTGAGAGTACATAAAATTATCACTGTCACTGTATTACGTTTTTTGTAAAATAAATGTATGTATCTCTGGTTTCATTTTTGAAGATAAGTATCTCGCAAAGGTTCTGCTTTGAAAGAGAAGAATCTGTATATTTTGTTCTGCTTAAAAAAAAGTATCTATATTTTTGTTCTCGTCTTAAAGAGAATGGGATCTATATTTTTGGTCCAGTTTCCAAAAGGATACAATGGGATCTATATTTTTGTTCCAGTTTCCAAAAGAGAAATTTCTATATCTTTGGTTGTTATTTCATAAATAAATATAGGTATCTCTTATCTCTTTGGTGATAAAAGTTTATATCTTTGGCTTGCTTTTGAAAAGAAATATTTATATCTTTGGCTTATTTAGAAGTTCCTCAGAGACCTTATCTGTGGCGTTTTATAATGACAGGCTCCTGTCAGACCTTTATGGTAAGCTGCTGCTTAAGGATGAAAAGATATTGTGCTTTGGAAGTTGGGTTGTTTTACCTCTGAGCGGCACTTTTTTGCGCACCATGGGCTAAATGGCCGGGTCACAAGGACCCCGAAGGCTCAGAGAAGGTTGGGGGAGGGGACCCACTGGAACAGCTGTTGGAAGACAGATGGTAGCCTCCCGTCAAGGCCATCCAGCGTGTTCTTTAATGTTGGGTTGTTTTACCTCTGAGCGGCACGTTTTTGCACACCATGGGCTAAATGGCCAGGTCACATGAACCCCGAAGGCTCAGAGAAGGTTGGGGGAGGGGACCCACTGGAACAGCTGTTGGGAGACAGATGGTAGTATCCCGTCAAGGCCATCCAGCGTGTTCTTTAACGTTGGGTTGTTTTACCTCTGAGCGGCACTTTTTTGCGCACCATGGGCTAAATGGCCAGATCACAAGGACCCCGAAGGCTCAGAGAAGGTTGGGGGAGGGGACCCACTGGAACAGCTGTTGGGAGACAGATGGTAGCCTCCCGTCAAGGCCATCCAGCGTGTTCTTTAATGTTGGGTTGTTTTACCTCTGAGCGGCACTTTTTTGCACACCATGGGCTAAATGGCCAGGTCACATGAACCCCGAAGGCTCAGAGAAGGTTGGGGGAGGGGACCCACTGGAACAGCTGTTGGGAGACAGATGGTAGTATCCCGTCAAGGCCATCCAGCGTGTTCTTTAACGTTGGGTTGTTTTACCTCTGAGCGGCACTTTTTTGCGCACCATGGGCTAAATGGCCAGATCACAAGGACCCCGAAGGCTCAGAGAAGGTTGGGGGAGGGGACTCACTGGAACAGCTGTTGGGAGACAGATGGTAGCCTCCCGTCAAGGCCATCCAGCGTGTTCTTTAATGTTGGGTTGTTTTACCTCTGAGCGGCACTTTTTTGCACACCATGGGCTAAATAGCCAGGTCACATGAACCCCGAAGGCTCAGAGAAGGTTGGGGGAGGGGACCCACTGGAACAGCTGTTGGGAAACAGATGGTAGCCTCCCGTCAAGGCCATCCAGAGTGTTCTTTAACGTGCACAGGGTACGGCTCTGCCGCACACTCGACGACGGCTTAATGTCCCATCCGACGGACGGCGGCCTTTCCAAGTCCATCGTTGTTGCATTTGCAACTATGGTCTTGTTTTCGAAGAGAAGTATATCACTGATTTTGTTTTTAAAAATATCTGTTTTTGAAGGTGCATATCTGTTTTAATTTGTTTTCCAAGAGAACTTGTCTATCTCTTTGGGTTTGTTTCTGAACCGAAGTTAAACGGTTTAAAGGCAGAGCTCTTTGGCATGTATCTGGAGAGTTGTGGTTCGACTCCCGCCGCGTCAGCGATAATATTTTTCAGATGTTTTTAATAATTGTTGAAGTCTATTTCTACAGGTAATCAGATTCGTTTTTTTATATTTATTTTTTAAACAGAGAAGTGTATGGATATCCGGTCTTGTATTTCGAGAATTGTATGGATATCTATTCTTGTTTTTGTTAGGTGTATGGATATCTGTTCCTGTTTTTCGATATCTGCTCTTGTTTTTTGATATCTGCTCTTGATTTTCAATATCTGCTCTTGTTTTTCTAGAATATGGATATCTGGTCTTGTATTTCGAGAAGTGTATGGATATCTATTCTTGTTTTTCGAAAAATGCATGGATATCTGTTCTTGTATTTCAAGAATATGGATATCTACTCTTAGTTTTAGAGAAGTCTATGTCTTGTTTTTAGAGAAGTGAAGTCTATTCTTGTTTTTGGATAAGTGTATAGATATCTGTTCCTGTTTTTTGATCTGCTCATGTTTTTCGATATCTTTTTCAAGAATATGGATATCTGGTCTTGTATTTCGAGAAGTGTATGGATATCTATTTTTGTTTTTCGAAAAATGTATGGATATCTGTTCTTGTTTTTGAAGAATATAGATATCTGCTCTTGTTTTTCAAGAATATGGATATCTGCTCTTGTTTTTAGAGAAGCGTATGGATATCTATTCTTGTTTTTGGATAAGTGTCTGTTTCTGTTTTTCGATATATACTCTTATTTTTCAATATCTGCTCTTGTTTTTTGAAAAGCGTATGGATATCTACTCTTGTTTTTCTAGAATATGGAAATCTGGTCTTGTATTTCGAGAAGTGTATGGATATCTGTTCTTGTTTTTGAAGAATATAGATATCTGCTCTTGTTTTTTCAAGAATATGGATATTTGCTCTTGTTTTTAGATATCTATTGTTGTTTTTCGAGAAGTGTAAAAATCAGTGCAAAACTGGTGCGAATTCCGAACTAAATATATCTCGTGCTCTTCAAAAGAGCATATCTTTGCGTCTAATCCACTAAAGGGGATATAACAGTGCTTGCCAAAACCCTGACGGATTGCGAAACAACTGAATCACGTGACCTGAATAAGAAACGCGGCTCTCCTGTCTTTACCCCAGTGACTTATATGAAATAACGTAACCTTCAATTTGTAAAGAGGTTGAATTTTCATCGTTGTGCTCCTATTCATTCCTCATAACTTATCACGAATTATGAAAACCACCTTTTTTTCTCTCCCAATACCTTCTCGGAATCTTTCCAGCGAAATCGAGGCCGAAATGGAAAATCTTATAAAGGAAATAGAGCCAGTTAAGAGGGTGATCAAAGAGCCGGCCAGCTCTCTTTCTCTCTTCTTCTTCTTCCCTCTGCTCTTTCCTCGGCCACTCGACACAGCCTCCTTGAGCATCAACCATCAGTAGATTTGCATATTTAATGAGACCAGGACGCTTCTCGCTCTGCCGCGTCGAGGCGCGCGCTCTTCCTCGCACGTGATGAAAAATTTAATCGCCAGGAGGGCTAATTGCCCGCCGGAAACAGCAGCAGCAGTGGCGGCGGCGATGATCACGTGACTCTTCGGAATTGTTTCTCTCGCATCAGCTGCCGGGCAACATTGCTCTCGCTCTTCCTCCGTCACTCTCTCTCCTCTTCTCACGGCGCTCTCGCTTCATTAAGTGCAGCGCTGCGTGCGCACGCACCCTGGCACTAGAGAGTCTCTCCCGGAGAAGCTGTTTGCGGATGGAGGAACACGCGCCGCACGCGACTGGCATCCCTCTGGAAACAGACGATTTGTCGTGCAATCTGTTGTGAGAAGAAATGGCCCCTATCGATGCTATTTGCATACACGTATTCTTCTTGCGTTATCGTCGAACTTTCCGTATGTTGTTGAGAGATCATTCATGTGGAACTGTGTGTAGAGGTTGTGTGTATAGTGAGTGCGAAGAGATATTTTTCTGCGAGTGCGTATGTTAGTCTTCGATGCAGTTTGAAAGGGGCATAAGTTCCTCGAATGTAGGTCAGAATTCACGTTTCAGGAACCCATAGATTTTAGAGTGATTTTACTACAGTGGATTTCGGAGCGGGGGTGGCTCAGTCGGTAGCGCGCCAGGCTCGTAATCTGTAGTTCCCAGGTTCGACTCCCAGCTGGATCAGCGTTGAGATTTATCTCCGCCAAATTCCCCGCCCTGCCCACGGTCAGTAGGGGACACCGATGGGCTTGGAAAGTCCACCGTCCGTCGGATGGGACGTTAAGCCGTGGCCCCGTGTGCGGGAGAGCCATGCCATGTGCACGTTAAAAAACATGCTGGATGGCTTTGACGAGAAGTTACCATCTATCTTCCAACAGTTGTTCTAGTGGGTCCCCTCCCCCAACCTTCTCTGAGTCTTCGGGGTCCTTGAGACCTGGTCATTTAGACCATGGTGTATAGAAAAGTGCCGATCAGAGGTAAAACAACCCAACGTTAAAGAACACGCTGGATTGCCTTGACGGGAAGCTACCATCTGTCTTCCAACAGCTGTTCCAGTGGGTCTCCTCCCCCAACCTTCTCTGAGCCTTCGGGGTCCTTGTGACCTGATCATTTAGACCATGGTGTGTAGAAAAGTGCCGATCAGAGGTAAAACAACCCAACGTTAAAGAACACGCTGGATTGCCTTGACGGGAAGCTACCATCTGTCTTCCAACAGCTGTTCCAGTGGGTCTCCTCCCCCAACCTTCTCTGAGCTTCGGGGTCCTTGTGACATGACCATTTAGACCATGGTGTGTAGAAAAGTGCCGATCAGAGGTAAAACAACCCAACGTTAAAGAACACGCTGGATGGCCTTGACGGGAAGCTACCATCTGTCTTCCAACAGCTGTTCCAGTGGGTCTCCTCCCCCAACCTTCTCTGAGCCTTCGGGGTCCTTGAGACTTGGCCATTTAGACCACGGTGTGCAAAAAAGTGACGCTCAGAGGTAAAACAACCCAACTTCCTATGAGAGTGAGATTTCTTTTTTTCTTTCGTGTTCAGAGAAAAAATATTTTTGCGGTATTGAAATATTTTTTCTGCCTATTGGTCATTATCTCAGTAACGCCCTGTTTCTCATCCATTTTTCATGCTATCGGCCTCAAATGTTTCAAACAGACTCTCATTATGGTCCTCACAAGACATGTAAATGAATTTTGGAGGTCACCCTCAGTAGAAGGCCATATTTCAGAAATTTATTTTCACACATCGTTTGAAAGCTGGAAGACAAAACATAATCTAGGGATACTTATGAATCACCAGAGAGCATTTAAACGGAAATTTTTGATTTGATAACTTTTGAGTGATGGAAATGTGATATTAGATGTAGAAGATCACATATTTCAATTAAGTTTAAAGACAATAATATATTTCTTTAAATAGGGGCGGGGGTGGCTTAGTCGGTAGCGCGCCAGGCTCGTAATCTGTAGTTCCCATGTTCGAGTCCCAGCTGGGTCAGCGTTGAGATTTATCTCCGCAAAATTCCCCGCCCTGCCCACGGTCAGTAGGGGACACCGATGGGCTTGGAAAGGCCGCCGTCCCTCGGATGGGACGTTAAGCCGTGGCCCCGTGTGTGGGAGAGCCATACCCTGTGCACGTTAAAGAACACGCTGGATGGCCTTGACGGGAGTCTACCATCTGTCTCCCAACAGTGGTTCCAGTGGGTCCCTTCCCCCAACCTTCTATGAGCCTTCGGGGTCCATGTGACCTGGCCATTTAGCCCATGGTGTGCAAAAAAGTGCCGCTCAGAGGTAAAACAACCCAACTTTAAATATTTATTGCCATTTTAACACAACCACGAAATCATGACCTGTTTCAACAGGCTTAATCTGCTAGTTTTAATTATTTTTAATTGACTAATATAGTTTTATTGCCAATGTTGACTCTTAGCAGTGCATTAATATGACTAGAAACAGAATTTAAAAAAAAATCCTGAAAAAATGTAATAAAATGTAAAATAAAAATTCTTGAAAATAAAAATAAAATATCCCCGAAATTTCAGCTTAACACAGAAGTCTTTCATGATCCTGCCAATGCAATACTCCAAATGCAAGTTCTGTGAGAAAGTCCTGATGCAATGCAAAATTGAGTTGGGTTGTTTTATTTCTGAGCGGCGCTTTTTGCACACCATGGGCTAAAATGGCCAGGTCACAAGGACCCCGGAGGCTCAGAAAAATTGGGGGAGGGGGCCCACTGGAACAGCTGTTGGGAGACAGATGGTAGCCTCCTGTCAAGGCCATCCAGCGTGTTCTTTAACGTGCACATGGTATGGCTCTCTCACACACGGGGTCACGGCTTAACGTTTCATCCGACGGACGGCGGTCTTTTCAAGCCCATCGGTATCCCCTACTGACCGTGGGCAGGGCGGGGAATTTCGCGGAAATAAATCTCAACGCTGACCCAGCTGGAACTCGAACCTGGGAACTACAGATTACGAGCCTGGTGCGCTACCGACTGAGCCCCCCCCCCCCTTGAAGCAATGGACTTCCCATCATATTTTAATCCAACCCTATGATTCACTACGAGAGTCGAATTTTAAACGAATTGAAACTAAATCATTATATATGTAATTTCGTATTAAATACTTTTTTTTAAGGACCTTTGTGTTTATTTTTCTGAATAGAACTGTTCTTTTTGGTTATGGAGTTTATGCGATATTCTATGCGGTAAGCAACATAAAAAAAATTACAGGAATCGCTATCAATGTTTAAAAAAGTTCTAAAACAAACTTATCTCTCTGAAACACCCCATCTGAAAAAACCATTATAAATATGCAAGAGCATTGATTAAAATAAACCGAATTAGATTCAGAACACTAGCATCCCTATTTCCTGCTCTCCGTTCTCCCGCAAAGAGGACAAACGATCCCTACAGCTGTTCCCATCATCTCTGTCATCCGTCGCTTCCTCCAACTCCCCCCTCCATCACTGTCTCTATGGTAATGCAGCTTATGCTACCCACAGTTTCATCCTATACAGAAGATCTGACCAATTGATTTTTTCCCCCTCTTTCCTCATCTTCTCCCTTATCCCAAATTTCATCTGGTGATCTCCGCTCCCATCCCCCTTACTGCAACAGATCACTATTAACTCACCCTCTCTCTGACGATTCCCTCACCCCTCTAGGGGCATAGCGAATGCACCATTCTGATCGTAATTCTGGGGGGAGACTTATTGGCAATGGCGATGAAAACTATGGTCAGAAGAGAGAAACTAGGCTTGAGATAATTATCTCGTTTAATGGCGTTCTCCGTCAGCTCTGCTAGGTGCACTAACATTTCGACAAAATGGCGTTCTGTTCCCGTGGGGAAATTTTTTAGCATAGAGATAAAACTCTACCAGTGAGTAGAAATTAAGATCTGTCTTTTTTTTCTCTCTCTTCCTGGCATGATGCAAGATAAAAAAAAACACACAGGCAAAACATGTTACGTCTATAAGAATTCTGAATGCTGTGCAATGTCCAAAGAAATCCTTAAATTTGTGATATGCCCAAAAATCCTGAAAGTTATGTTATATACAAAGGAATTCTGAAAATCATGTTCTGTCCAAATTAATCCTGAAAGTTATGTCTAAAGAAATTCGGAAAGGTAAGCCCAAAGAAATTCAGAAAGTTATGTCCGAAGGAATTCTGAACTCATGTCCAAAAGAATTCCCCAAAACGTGACCAAAGGAATCCCGAAAGTCATGTTATGTCCAAAGAAATCCTTAAATTTGTGATATGCCCAAAGAAATTCTGAAAGTTATGCTATATAAAAAGGAACTCTGAAAGTCATGTTCTGTCCAAGTTAATCTTGAAAGTTATGTCTAAAGAAATACAGAAAGTTATGTCGAAAAGAATTCCCAAAAACATGTCCAAAGGAATCCTGAAACTAATGTCGAAAGGAATCCCGAAAGTCATGTTATGTCCAAAGAAATCCTTAAATTTGTGATATGCCCAAAGAAATTCTGAAAGTTATGCTATATAAAAAGGAACTCTGAAAGTGATATTCTGTCCAAGTTAAATCCTGAAAGTTATGTCTAAAGAAATCCAGAAAGTTATGTCCGAAAGAATTCTGAAGTCATGTCGAAATGAATTCCCAAAAGCATGTCCAAAGGAATCCTGAAAATAATGTCGAAAGGAATCCCGAAAGTTATGTTATGTCCAAAGAAATCCTTAAATTTGTGATATGCCCAAAGAAATTCTGAAAGTTATGCTATATAAAAAGGAACTCTGAAAGTCATGTTCTGTCCAAGTTAATCCTGAAAGTTATGTCTAAAGAAATCCAGAATTTTATGTCCAAAGAAATCCAGAAAGTTATGCCGGAAAGAATTCCCAAAAACATGTCCAAAGGAATCCTGAAACGAATGTCGAAAGGAATCCCGAAAGTCATGTTATGTCCAAAGAAATCCTTAAATTTATGATATGCTATGCCCAAAGAAATCTTGAAAGTTATGTCTAAAGAAATCCTGAAAGTTATGTTTAAAGAAATCCTGAACGTTATGTCTAAAGAAATCCTGAAAGTTGTGCCCAAAGAAATCCAGAAAGTTATGTCCGAAGGAATTCTGAACTCATGTCCAAAAGAATTCCCAAAAACGTGTCGAAAAGAATCCTGAAAGTAATGTCGAAAGGAATCTCCAAAGTCATGTTATATTAAAATTACATTTAAATACATTTAAATAAATACTCCCTCAAGCAGCTGCTTGCCACACAGATATATAGGAAGCTAACCACTCAGACACGGGAAAGCTAGCACCTACTAACAGTTGAAATTGGAAGTAATGGACGATTGGGAAAATGAAAATAGAAATAATTTATTTGCACTTATACAAGAGTTGGGTTGTTTTACCTCTGAGCGGCACTTTTTTGCACACCATGGGCTAAATGGCCAGGTCACATGGACCCCGAAGGCTCAGAGAAGGTTGGGGGAGGGGACCCATGGGAAAGCTGTTGGGAGACAGATGGTAGCCTCCCGTCAAGGCCATCCAGCGTGTTCTTTAACGTTGGGTTGTTTTACCTCTGAGCGGCACTTTTTTGCACACCATGGGCTAAATGGCCAGGTCACATGGACCCCGAAGGCTCAGAGAAGGTTGGGGGAGGGGACCCAGTGGAAAAGCTGTTGGGAGACAGATGGTAGCCTCCCGTCAAGGCCATCCAGCGTGTTCTTTAACGTGCACAGAGTATGGCTCTCCCGCACACGGGGCCACGGGTTAACGTCCCATCCGACGGACGGCGGCATTTCCAAGCCCATCGGTGTCCCCTACTGACAGTGGGCAGGGCGGGGAATTTTGCGGAGATAAATCTCAACGCTGACCCAGCTGGGACTCGAACCTGGGAACTACAGATTACGAGCCTGGCCCGCTACCGACTGAGCCACCCCCGCCCCAAAGAGAATACGCAAATAACTCTCATTTAAATGAATCATCAGAAAAATTAAATTAGTAACAAAATTTAAAGCGCCTCTCTCATCCTTTTAAAGGCACTAAATTTTCTATCACGACATTTTCATTTCACACCGAATGACCCTCAGAAAAGCTGAAAAGCGACTGCTGTGTACGTCACACGATTCTGGCTGGCACCACCAGTGCACATCACCACCACCAACATCCAAGGGACGCAGAACCAACACTATACCATCACGATACATCGCATGCAGCGGTGGTTCCCCGAGCACGCTAAGGTGTGCAACCTTTGTCATCCCTTTTACACATCTGAAGCTCTGTACTCGTGGCATACAGATAGAACGAAGGCCGCGCAAACTAAACAATGATGCAGATTCACGTGCATATGGGATATGCTGAATAAACAACAATCACTGGGAATGAAATACAAGGAAAAGTACACCGGACGGTCGGTTTTGACCAGTGGCGTGTTTTTTTTCCTTCTTTAGAAAGTAAGAGTTAATGCAAGGTACACGTACTGCCATGTATTGTTTCGTAATAAATAATACGTCAGCCACGGGATACACCCTTTGCATGTTAACTTTAGAGTGGAGAGCGCTATTGAATGGGAGATTTTGATTATTATTTTCTTTTAATAATCTGAGAGAAAAAAAAATACATTAGCATTGTGCGGTGTAGGATTTTGTGACAATGTATCACTTCTTATTGTCTAAGTTTGTGGTAATGATTAAAAACTTTGTGGATCATTATTCTTGATGCAGTGGTTATTGCAGATTGATGCAAAAGGCTATGCTCATGTTCACTTTAAATCAATGAATTCTAGTTGGATTGGGTTGTTTTACTTCTGAGCGGCACTTTTTTTGCACACCATGGGCTAAATGCCAGGTCACAAAGACCCCGAAGGCTCAGAGAAGGTTGGGGGTGTAAACCCACTGGAACAGCTTTTGGGAGACAGATGGTAGCTTCCCGTCAAAGCCATCCAACGTGTTCTTTACCGTGCACAGGGTATGGCTCTCCCGCACACGGGGCCACGGTTAAACGTCCCATCCAACGTGTTGGGTTGTTTTACCTCTGAGCGGCGCTTTTTTGCACACCATGGGCTAAATGCCAGGTCACAAAGACCCCGAAGGCTCAGAGAAGGTTGGCGGTGTAGACCCACTGGAACAGCTTTTGGGAGACAGATGGTAGCCTCCCGTCAAGGCCATCCAGCGTGTTCTTTAACGTGCACAGGATATGTCTCTCCCGCACACGGGGCCACGGCTAAACGTCCCATCCAACGGGTTGGGTTGTTTTACCTCTGAGCGGCGCTTTTTTGCACACCACGGGCTAAATGCCAGGTCACAAAGACCCCGAAGGTTCAGAGAAGGTTAGGGGTGGAGACCCACTGGAACAGCTTTTGAGATACAGATGGTAGGCTCCCGTCAAGGCCATCCAGCGTGTTCTTCAACGTGCACAGGGTATGGCTCTCCCACACACGGGGCCACGGCTTAACGTCCCATCCGACGGACGGCGGCCTTTCCAAGCCCATCGGTGTCCCCTACTGACCGTGGGCAGGGAGGGAAATTTTGCAGAGATAAATCTCAATGCTGACCCAGCTGGGACTCGAACCTGGAAACTACAGATTACGAGCCTGGCGCGCTACCGACTGAGCCACCCCCGCCCCCTGCAGTAAGAAGAATCCCCCCCACTCCGTAAAAGAATTTTATGTCCCTGCTGTAGCGAAGTTGCGTAAAACTATCTATGGTCTTAATTATAACAAGGTTACATATGACTACATGGTTTTAAACAAGTTTGCGTACGGTAATTCATGTTCTGAGTTGTAACAAGGTTGCATATGGCTATCCATTGTCTTAAATATAACCAGATTGTATGTGGCTATCCATTGTTTTAATTGTAGCAAGGTTACATACGGTAATCGATGGTCTTAGCTGTAAAAAGGTTGTATACGACAATCCATGCATTGTTTCGCTATAACAAGTCTTAGCTATAACTTAGTCTTAGCTATAACAAGGTTCTATACGGCAATCTATTGTCTTAATTGTAACAAGGTTGCATGTGGCTATCCATTGTCTTAATTGTAGCAAGGTTGCATACCGTAATCCATGTTCTGAGCTGTAACAAGGTTGCATACGGTAATCCATGTTCTGAGCTGTAACAACGTTGTATACGATAATCCATGGTTTTATTTATAACAAGGTTCTATACGGCTATCCATTGTCTTAATTGTAACAAGGTTTCATAGGCAATCCATGGTCTTAGCTATAACAAGGTTCTATACGGCTATCCATTGTCTTAATTGTAACAAGGTTTCATACGGCAATCGATGGTCTTAGCTATAACGAGGTTCTATACGGCTATCCATTGTCTTAATTGTAACAAGGTTTCATACGACAATCCATGGTCTTAGCTATAGCAAGGTTCTATACGGCTATCCATTGTCTTAATTGTAACAAGGTTTCATACGGCAATCGATGGTCTTAGCTATAACGAGGTTCTATACGGCTATCCATTGTCTTAATTGTAACAAGGTTTCATACGGCAATCGATGGTCTTAGCTATAAAGAGGTTCTATACGGCTATCCATTGTCTTAATTGTAACAAGATTTCATACGACAATCCATGGTCTTAGCTATAACAAGGTTCTATACGGCTATCCATTGTCTTAATTGTAACAAGTTTGCATACGACAATCCACTGTCTTAGCTGCAACAAGTTTGTTTACGACAGTCCATAGTCTTAATTGTAACAAGGTTTCATACGGCAATCCATGGTCTTAGCTATAACGAGGTTCTATACGGCTATCCATTGTCTTAATTGTAACAAGGTTTCATACGACAATCCATGGTCTTAGCTATAACAAGGTTCTATACGGCTATCCATTGTCTTAATTGTAACAAGTTTGCATACGACAATCCACTGTCTTAGCTGCAACAAGTTTGTTTACGACAGTCCATAGTCTTAATTGTAACAAGGTTTCATACGGCAATCCATGGTCTTAGCTATAACAAGGTTCTATACGGCTATCCATTGTCTTAATTGTAACAGGGTTGCATACGGCAATCCATGATCTTATCTGTAACAAAGTTGCATATGGCTATCCATGGTCTTAGCTATAACAAGGTTCTATACGGCTATCCATTGTCTTAATTGTAACAAGGTTTCATACGGCAATCCATGGTCTTAGCTATAACGAGGTTCTATACGGCTATCCATTGTCTTAATTGTAACAAGGTTTCATACGGCAATCCATGGTCTTAGCTATAACGAGGTTCTATACGGCTATCCATTGTCTTAATTGTAACAAGTTTGCATACGACAATCCACTGTCTTAGCTGCAACAAGTTTGTTTACGACAGTCCATAGTCTTAATTGTAACAAGGTTTCATACGGCAATCCATGGTCTTAGCTATAACAAGGTTCTATACGGCTATCCATTGTCTTAATTGTAACAGGGTTGCATACGGCAATCCATGATCTTATCTGTAACAAAGTTGCATATGGCTATCCATGGTCTTAGCTATAACAAGGTTCTATACGGCTATCCATTGTCTTAATTGTAACAAGATTTCATACGACAATCCATGGTCTTAGCTATAACAAGGTTCTATACGGCTATCCATTGTCTTAATTGTAACAAGTTTGCATACGACAATCCACTGTCTTAGCTGCAACAAGTTTGTTTACGACAGTCCATAGTCTTAATTGTAACAAGGTTTCATACGGCAATCCATGGTCTTAGCTATAACGAGGTTCTATACGGCTATCCATTGTCTTAATTGTAACAAGGTTTCATACGACAATCCATGGTCTTAGCTATAACAAGGTTCTATACGGCTATCCATTGTCTTAATTGTAACAAGTTTGCATACGACAATCCACTGTCTTAGCTGCAACAAGTTTGTTTACGACAGTCCATAGTCTTAATTGTAACAAGGTTTCATACGGCAATCCATGGTCTTAGCTATAACAAGGTTCTATACGGCTATCCATTGTCTTAATTGTAACAGGGTTGCATACGGCAATCCATGATCTTATCTGTAACAAAGTTGCATATGGCTATCCATGGTCTTAGCTATAACAAGGTTCTATACGGCTATCCATTGTCTTAATTGTAACAAGGTTTCATACGGCAATCCATGGTCTTAGCTATAACGAGGTTCTATACGGCTATCCATTGTCTTAATTGTAACAAGGTTTCATACGGCAATCCATGGTCTTAGCTATAACGAGGTTCTATACGGCTATCCATTGTCTTAATTGTAACAAGGTTTCATACGGCAATCCATGGTCTTAGCTATAACAAGGTTCTATACGGCTATCCATTGTCTTAATTGTAACAGGGTTGCATACGGCAATCCATGATCTTATCTGTAACAAAGTTGCATATGGCTATCCATGGTCTTAATTGTAACAAGGTTTCATACGACAATCCATGGTCTTAGCTATAACAAGGTTCTATACGGCTATCCATAGTCTTAATTGTAACAAGGTTTCATACGGCAATCCATGGTCTTAGCTATAACGAGGTTCTATACGGCTATCCATTGTCTTAATTGTAACAAGGTTTCATACGGCAATCCATGGTCTTAGCTATAACAAGGTTCTATACGGCTATCCATTGTCTTAATTGTAAGAAGTTTGCATACGACAATCCACTGTCTTAGCTGCAACAAGTTTGTTTACGACAGTCCACAGTCTTAATTGTAACAAGGTTGCTTACGAGAATTCGTGGTTTTCCCTGTAACAAATTTTCATATGGCTATATATGGTGTTTTAGCAAGGCGGGGTATGACTGTCCTTACCTTAATACATCTATGAAATGTTGAATATGAATATCCATGTAAGGATATGAATATCCATGTGGTCTTGTTCGAAGATAGCATAACACTATTCGTAGTCGTACTGGTGGAAAACCTCTGGCTTATCCAAAGTCGTGGTTGTAGGAAGCTTGCAAAAGATTATCGATGGGTTGGGTTGGGTTGTTTTATGGTTGGGCCGTAATGGCCAGGTCGCATGGACCCCGAAGGCTCAGAGAAGGTTGGGGGAGCGGACCCACTGGAACAGCTGTTGGAAGACAGATGGTAGCCTCCCGTCAAGGCCATCCAGCGTGTTCTTTAACGTGCACAGGGTATGGCTCTTCCGCACACAGGGCCACGGCTTAACGTCCCATCCGACGGACGGCGGCCTTTCCAAGCCCATCGGTGTCCCCTCTGACCGTGGACAGGGCGGGGAATTTTGCGGGATTATCGATGGTCTTCCATGCAGTGTTGTTGATATTTAAGATATATGATATAAAATTATCTCAAATATATGTTCTGCAAATTCTGACTGACTCAGGGTAACATGGAAAAAACATATTTTAAACCCCGAATTCGAACGTAGTTTCAATTGTTTCATTCTGAGAATCAAAATCAAGAAATAATTCTAAGTAAAAAAACAACAACATCGCAGCAAAAAATTTTTTGATATTAGGAAAATTTCTATTAAAACGTTTCCGAGAAAAATAAACTTAAAAAAAAAGGATAATGATTGAAATCCTACAGAATCCAAAAGAAAAAAAGATACACAACATTCAGAAAAATTGATTGATGTCAGAAAATTACTATTCCTTTTCAGCATCATCATATTGTACAGTCGCTCTAAAAAATATCCGAACACTATAATTGATTACAGAATTCAGAAAACAATATCTGGCAAAGATTTTTTTTAGAAATTAGTGATCTGGCAACCTTCGTGTCACTTCGTTGTCACGTGACACGAAGGTTGCCAGATCACTAATTTCTAAAAAAGAAATCGTTGCCAGATATTGTTTTATGAATTCTGCAATCAACCACAGTATTCGAATACTTTTTTTGAACGATTGTATCTTTAAATATCTGAGTTGCAGAAAAAGTTGAACAAAAAAACCTCAATTTTTTATCTCGCTCTCTTCAAAAAGCTTTTTGATCCCCCAATAATACCCAGAGCAATACGATTCGCAGAATACAACACAAACTCCGAATCCCACCATCCACGAGCCTCTCCCAAAAAAAAGCTCTCCTTACCGTCATGGAGACTCCGTAACTCACTGCTGAGACAATCTGCATCGCCAGCTAGCCTCTGTTGCTGATGCTGCCAGTCCGGTTGCCATGGAAACGCATCTGCGAGCCGCCATTTTTTTGCACCTCCCAGACGCGAGGGAGCTACCTCAAGGACATCTTATTCCCTCCCCCTGCCCCCACTTTTTCTCTTCCCCTTTCCCCTCTGTTATCTATCTCTCAAGCTCACTGCTCTCTTGCTCTCCCCCACGCAGCTCTCGACGTCCTCGAGGGAAGAGTTACACTCACTGCAACAGTATCTCGGGATTCGGTAGGCGTCAGTCGAGAGCCAGACGGGAACTGACTTCTTCTCTTTGTTTCGCTCTTTCTGTTGCTCCTCCACTTCGGTACCGCTTAGCACGAGCCAAATGCGTGAAAAGAAAGGGACGAAGTGATAGCACTGACATGACGTCACATTGGAGGTTTCTTTTTTAAATCGCAGTTTCTATTCGGAGGGGTGGAAAGTTTCCTCTATATTCTCTATTTTCCTGCTTGTTGCACGGGGTTCATAAGAAACGAAATCAAAACACGATACAAATTCATGAGAGTTTCTTTTTCACAGGTTTTCACAGTTAATATTTTAGGAAAAAACAACTATTTAAAACATTTCTTTCTTTCTTTTTTTTCAATATTTAATATTTTTTTAATATTGCATTTTTAGTCTATTTTATTTTTGATATTTCATATTATTATTATTATTATTATTATTATTATTATTATTATTATTATTATTATTATTATTATTATTATTATTATTATTATTATTATTATTATTATTATTATTATTATTATTTAATATTATTATTATTATTATTTAACAAATACACGTTCAAGCGATACAACTCATTACAGGGGCTAATAATATTTTTAATACTTCATTTTTTAGTTTATTTTATTTTTGATATTTCATATTATTATTATTATTATTTAACAAATACACGTTCAAGCGATACAACTCATTACAGGGGCTAATTAAGTAGCCAGACAATAGCAAGGTTTTAGAACATCGTCCTAGAAGAACAATGCTGACTAATTGAAATGTAATTAATAAAGTTAAAAAAAGAAACAAGAGTAGAGTCCAAAAAGTATTCATTACATCAAAATAATGAAGTAGACATTTAACATTTGAACAAATAGTATCTAATCTTCAAAACGTGATTTCTTCATGTTCGATAGTTATCCATCTCAAATAAGACTAAGAAACTAGGGTTTAATGGGGTCAATCCAAGTAGTCACCGAGTTCAATCCTGAAAGTCTTCGTAATTCCAAAATACATAATGAGGTACTTAGTATATAGTGATTAAATACCACTATAACGTCCAACATGATAGGTATCTGCCATCTGGGATTAAGAATCCTGTTAAATGGGTTCAGTCCAAACATTTACCGAAGTTTAATCCTGAAAGTCTTCATAATTTCAAAATGCATAATGAGGCACTTAATATATAGTGATTAAACAACATTATAACGTCCAACACGATAGGTATCTGCCATTCGGGATAAATAGTCCTGTTAAATGGGTTAAATCCAAACATTCACCGAAGTTTAATCCTGAAAATCTTCATGTCCCTAAAAAAAAGCGCTGCTCAGAGGTAAAACAACCCATCCACGAATTGCTACGTTAGAAATGTATTTAAGATCTCAACGCCTTTATATGTGGCGCATACTTTAGTGTCTGAATATAATATATATCTTGAAATACCGACAGCATGTTGTTGGAAGTCGAGACTGAAATAGATTTGACTTAGATCTTTAAATTATCTTCAGTCCCATTTTTTTCCAATGAAAAGCTTATTTAAGAAATCATTGAGTTCTGTATCTGAAATTTCTATTGGCATAAAATTCAACTGTACTAATAATGTGACCACTGGGTGTACAGTCGCTCAAAAAAGTATCCGAACGCTATGGCTGATTACAGAATTCAGAAAAAAAATCTGGCAACGATTTTTTAGAAATTAGTGATCTGGCAACCTTCGTGTCACGTGACACGAAGGTTGCCAGATCACTAATTTCTAAAAAAATCGTTGCCAGATTTTTTTTCCAATTCTGTAATCAACCACAGTGTTTGGATACTTTTTTGAGCAACTGTACATAGCAATCGGCGAAACAAGGTCGCGCAGCGCGTATCATCTTTAGATTAAGCTGACTCTCACAATCCCTTTCCCTACATCACACAGCATCCCTTCATCCCTCCGCATCACAAGATGGTTGCTTCCTCATCTCACTGCATCCCCCCCACAATCCATTTCATCCCTACACATTCGCCACGCACTAATCATGGGCTATCTGGGTAACAAATGCAGCTCTCATAGTTGCTCTCAATTTCTCTCTTTATCCCACAGTCAGGTGTCTCTGATAGCTGTCCATGTGACTTTTCCTCAAATCGGCGTGCGCGGATGCCACGGCGAGGGTCTTGTTGCCATGGTGATCATCGCCCTGACTCCACGGAGCAAACTAATTCCAGATTTATTTTTTATTTATGCGAGACCTAATTTTCTTTTCCTCGTGAACTGAGATGGAAAGAGAAAGGTTTTCTCGTTTGCTGTTCACGCGCAGCATCTTTAAACGCATCGGACAGAATCTGTTGAGAGATTTTGTTCCTAATTAATGTTTTAACGACGGTGTTTACTACTTCCTACGGCATTATTTTAGAAGAGCGCAATCCATTATTTATTAAGGTTGAAAAAAATTTCATGAAATTATTACTATCTTACAGAGAAAACGGCGGAAAGGCCTAATAGACTTTCATTTTTTTAATGCTAGGGGTGAAAGCTTAAGCTTTTAGACGTAATCTCGGGACAAAAAGTAAAATTATAATTCTGGAAATGGGGAAAAAAAAAGACAAAGTGAAAAATCAAATAAACCGAGGCATTAGCTAAATGCATAATTGCGTTCTCCTCTGCAATGTTTTCGTCTACTGTAATTATACAACGACTGAACAATTTGTATTTTTGTTTCTTCTAAATCGCTAATTATTCAGAGCATTCTATCAGTTTATACACCATAATACATAGTCTGTGAGGGGCGGGGGTGGCTCAGTGGGTAGCGCGCCAGGCTCGTAATATGTAGTTCTCAGGTTCGAGTCCCAGCTGGGTTACTGTTGAGATTTATCTCCCCAAAACTCCCCGCCCTGGCCACGGTCAGTAGGGGAGACCGATGGGCTTGGAAAGGCCACCGTCCGTCGGAGGGGACGTTAAGCCGTGACCCCGTGTGCATGAGCGCCATATCCTATGCACGTTAAAGAACACACTGGATGGGCTTGACGGGAAGCTACAATCTGTCTCCCAATAGCTGTTCCAATGGGTCCCCTCCTCCAAACTTCTCAGAACCTACGGGGTCCTTGTGACCTGGCCATTTAGCCCATGGTGTGGAAAAAAAAAGTGCCACTCAGAGGTAAAACAACCCAACCAAGAAGGTATATAAGACTGATAGTATAGGAGTCATACAAGAAGGCTGACAGGAAAGCAGTATCTAAGAAGGCTGACAGGAAAGCAATATCTAAGTAGGCTGACAGGAAAGCAGTATCTAAGAAGGCTGATAGGAAAGCAGTATTTAAGAAGGCTGACACGAAAGCAGTATCTAAGTAGGCTGACAGGAAAGCAGTATCTAAGAAGGCTGACAGGAAAGCAGTATCTAAGTAGGCTGACAGGAAAGCAGTATCTAAGAAGGCTGATAGGAAAGCAGTATCTAAGTAGGCTGACAGGAAAGCAGTATCTAAGAAGGCTGACAGGAAAGCAGTATCTAAGAAGGCTGACAGGAAAGCAGTATCTAAGAAGGCTGACAGGAAAGCAGTATCTAAGAAGGCTGACAGGAAAGCAGTATCTAAGAAGGCTGACAGGAAAGCAGTGTTTAAGAAGGCTGACAGGAAAGCAGTATCTAAGAAGGCTGACAGGAAAGCAGTATCTAAGAAGGCTGATAGGAAAGCAGTATTTAAGAAGGCTGACACGAAAGCAGTATCTAAGTAGGCTGACAGGAAAGCAGTATCTAAGAAGGCTGACAGGAAAGCAGTATCTAAGAAGGCTGACAGGAAAGCAGTATCTAAGAAGGCTGATAGGAAAGCAGTGTCTAAGAAGGCTGACAGGAAAGCAGTATCTAAGAAGGCTGACAGGAAAGCAGTATCTAAGAAGGCTGACAGGAAAGCAGTATCTAAGAAGGCTGACAGGAAAGCAGTATCTAAGAAGGCTGACAGGAAAGCAGTATCTAAGAAGGCTGACAGGAAAGCAGTATCTAAGAAGGCTGACAGGAAAGCAGTGTTTAAGAAGGCTGACAGGAAAGCAGTATCTAAGAAGGCTGATAGGAAAGCAGTATCTAAGAAGGCTGATAGGAAAGCAGTATCTAAAAGGCTGATAGGAAAGCAGTATCTAAGAAGGCTGATAGGAAAGCAGTATTTAAGAAGGCTGACAGGAAAGCAGTATCTAAGAAGGCTGATAGGAAAGCAGTATCTAAGTAGGCTGACAGGAAAGCAGTATCTAAGTAGGCTGACAGGAAAGCAGTATCTAAGAAGGCTGACAGGAAAGCAGTATCTAAGAAGGCTGATAGGAAAGCAGTATCTAAGAAGGCTGACAGGAAAGCAGTATCTAAGAAGGCTGACAGGAAAGCAGCATCTAAGAAGGCTGACAGGAAAGCAGTATCTAAGAAGGCTGATAGGAAAGAAGTATCTAAGAAGGCTGACAGGAAAGCAGTATCTAAGAAGGCTGACAGGAAAGCAGCATCTAAGAAGGCTGATAGGAAAGAAGTATCTAAGAAGGCTGACAGGAAAGCAGTATCTAAGAAGGCTGACAGGAAAGCAGTATTTAAGAAGGCTGACAGGAAAGAAGTATCTAAGAAGGCTGACAGGAAAGCAGTATCTAAGAAGGCTGACAGGAAAGCAGTATCTAAGAAGGCTGACAGGAAAGCGGTATCTAAGAAGGCTGACAGGAAAGCGGTATCTAAGAAGGCTGACAGGAAAGCAGTATCTAAGAAGGCTGACAGGAAAGCAGTATCTAAGAAGGCTGACAGGAAAGCAGTATCTAAGAAGGCTGACAGGAAAGCGGTATCTAAGAAGGCTGACAGGAAAGCGGTATCTAAGAAGGCTGACAGGAAAGCGGTATCTAAGAAGGCTGACAGGAAAGCAGTATCTAAGAAGGCTGACAGGAAAGCAGTATCTAAGAAGGCTGATAGGAAAGCAGTATCTAAGAAGGCTGATAGGAAAGCAGTATCTAAGAAGGCTGACAGGAAAGCGGTATCTAAGAAGGCGGATAGGAAAGCAGTATCTAAGAAGGCTTAGGTATAGAAAGGCTGACAGCAGAGAAAGCATACAGAAAAGTAGATGTTAATAGGTAGACAGTAACGCATTCAAACAAAACTGCAAATTCAAGTAGACTGTTAAGAAAGCAAACGTGGTGGCAAGAAAACTATAAAGGGAGATGTTAAGTAGCAAGATATTAAGGCAGGAAGGCAGATAGTAAAACAGAAAGCCAGGAAAACAGTCATTAAGACAGACAATAAACGAAATAGTAGAAATAAGGGCAATATTGTTCTAGATACAAACCATTTCTCTTTAAAAAAGAACCATTTGTAATTAAATTCTCCCTACACTATAATCTCTTACTTGGCTGCTGATGTCGAAACTGATGCCAAATGCAAAAAAAAAAACCTAGAAAAAGTCCTTTAAATTAATTCCTCTAATTACTTATTCATTAGGAGGAAATGATTTCATACTTTTCATCGCGCTGAAAAAAAAATAGATTACTCAAATGAAAAGTATGAGCAAATTACGTTTAATAATAGCTTGAGATGCTTGAGATTTTGCGTCCTGATAAGTTCAAGGTCTGAAATGCAGTCATCCTGCAACTTCACCATTGCGAAAAAAATTACAAAGATTAGCAAGAAAAAAAAGAACACAAAAGTAAGAGAAAAAACGGTGGCCACATATGTGCGAGACCACTTACCACATCTTGTTTTTCATTTCACGTCCTGCGCATGCTCTGTTCACGAGGAGGGCCGGTTCAGGTGTTGAGGGAACCAGCCTCACGCCATGAATGTAGATGTTGGCCCCAGCCGGCTTCACAACTGAAAAGCAGTAATAACAAGGTAGCTTCCACATTAGGTCCACAGCGTATGACCTGGGCTATTAACCCTTTGATCCAGTAAATCCATCTTCACTGAGGTACAGCTTTGGGTCCGGGTTCGGTTCGTTTCCTGTTCCACATGAGTTGGGTTCATGCTTTAACGATGAGAAAGCTCGATTCACTTGAGGGGACATTAACTTTGAAAACGATGCGATAAACTTGGGGACAGACACGTAGTTTGGTAATATATCAGCTGTGCGCGTCGGGCAGGTTCTCACTGGGTTTATAGAAGTCTCTTTTGATAACTGTAGATTGTTTTGCGCTCAGAGAGATAGTTCTAATTGGGCTGACTGGTCATGAAAGAATGCTACATTTTGGAGTAAGAAGAATAGTTTAATCTGAGTTGTTTTTTTTTTTATTTTGGAAATATACGCTCAAAAATTTGAGAAAGAATAGGCTTTAGATTGATTCGGAGAAGATTAGTTTAATCTGAGGTTTTTTTTTTTTTTGAAATATACGCTCAGAAATTTGAGAGAGAATAGACTTTAGATTAATTTGGAGAAGATTAGTTTAATCTGGGTTTTTTTTATTTTGGAAATATACGCTCAGAAATTTGAGAGAGAATAGGCTTTAGATTGATTTGGAGAAGAATAGTTTAATCTGAGGTTTGTTTGTTTTTTGATATATACGCTCAAAATTTTGAGAGAGAATAGGCTTTAGATTAATTTTGAAAAGAATAGTTTAATGTGAGGTTTTTTTTTTTGAAATATACGCTCAAAACTTTGAGAGAGAATAGGCTTTAGATTGATTTGGAGAAGAATAGTTTAATCTGAGTTTTTTTTTTTTTTTTTGAAATATACTCTCAGAAATTTGAGAGAGAATAGACTTTAGACTGATTTGGAGTTTGATGGACTTAATTGAAAGAATTTCAAAACAATTCTTTTTTTTATAATTTCAGGAGCCTCAAAATGCAATATTAATTAAATGAATAAAAAATATGTACTATGTCTATATATACGGACTCAATAATTTCAATATTTATATTGCAAAAATGCAAAAAATATTTTTATAGATATATATATATATGCATGCGATTTTTCAGAAAATAAAACAAAAATCTGTTTATTAAATAATTTTTTAATTTTTTAATAAATAATTTTTAATTTTTTTTTATAAATAATATTAATTTTTTCCTAATAATTTCCCCCTAATTTTTTTCCAGTCCAAATATACTGGCAAATTCTCGCTTCTAGTGGTCTGCAATTGCTTGAAGGAAAATTTATATTTTATGAGTATTCTGCTATGCATTCAGCCATATTATAATGATTTTGTACTTTAATAATATATATCTTTATAACTAATAAAGGGTGTGTTACAGCTGCAGTATTTACACAGGCTAATTACGCGAAACTTTAAGAGGGGTGGCTCAGTCGGTAGCGCGCCAGGCTCGTAATCTGTAGTTCCCAGGTTCGAGTCCCAGCTGGATCAGCGTTGTGATTTATCTCCGCAAAACTCCCCGCCCTGCCCACGGTCAGTAGGGGACACCGATGGGCTTGGAAAGGCCGCCGTCCGTCGGATGGGACATTAAGCCGTGGCACCGTGTGCGGGAGAGCCATACCCTGTGCACGTTAAAGAACACGTTGGATGGCCTTGACGGGAGACTACCATCTGTCTTCCAACAGCTGTTCCAGTGGGTCCCCTCCCCCAACCTTCTCTGAGCCTTCGAGGTCCTTGTGACCTGGCCATTTAGCCCATGGTGTGCAAAAAAGTGCCGCTCGGAGGTAAAACAACCCAACGTTAAAGAACACGCTGGATGGCCTTGACGGGAGACTACCATCTGTCTCCCAACAGCTGTTCCAGTGGGTCCCCTCCCTCAACCTTCTCTGAGCCTTCGGGGTCCATGTGACCTGGCCATTTAGCCCATGGTGTGCAAAAAAGTGCCGCTCAGAGGTAAAACAACCCAACGTTAAAGAACACGCTGGATGGCCTTGACGGGAGGCTACCATCTGTCTTCCAACAACTGTTCCAGTGGGTCCCCTCCCCCAACTTCCCTGAGCCTTCGGGGTCCATGTGACCTGGCCATTTAGCCCATGGTGTGCAAAAAAGGGCAGCTCAGAGGTAAAACAACCCAACTCTTGGAGATCTAGGCTTTGAATATTTAAATTCGAAATACTTATACTGGTACAAATAGCTCTCAGCCATCATAGGACTGAAAGAATTAGTTTAATGGTAAATATATTGTTGAATATACCTAATGGGTAAGAATCACTTCTATATAAATGATTTCGTAATAATTATAATTCCTTTACTTTAAATGTAGGGGGCTAAATAGTTAAAATATTTTTTTCTTTGTTTAGTGTATTAAATCCGATTTAGTAATCAGATATTTCGAATTTTTTTAAAATGGTAATAATAAGACTTTCAAATGTACAAGTTCTTTGTTAAACTAATATTCAAAATGATAGAATAAAACATGCACCTGATATAATTATGCATAATTCGAACTAAGATTCATCTTTTTATAGTTAATTTGAAACGATCGTTAATCTGTTATGTGATAGTTTTGCAGCTTTGGGTTCGGTAATTACCACTTATCACATAAAGCAGAAGCTTCTTTCAAGTGGTGGGGGGCAATCGCAATCTGCAGATCTCAAGTTCGAACCCCACCGATGAGATTTATTTCCGATAATCCCCCCTCTTCTCTTGGTCAGACGTCCGTCGGGTGGGTTGGGTTGCTTTACTTCTGAGCGGCACTTTTTTGCACACCATGGGCTAAATGGCCAGGTAACATGGACCCCGAAGGCTCAGAGAAGGTTGGGGGAGGGGACTCATTGGAACAGCTGTTGGGAGACAGATGGTAGCCTCCCGTTAAGACCATCCAGCGCGTTCTTTAAAGTTGGGTTGTTTTACCTCTGAGCGGCACTTTTTTGCACACCATGGGCTAAATGGCCAGGTCACATGGACACCGAAGGCTCAGAGAAGGTTGGGGGAGGGGACCCACTGGAACAGCTGTTGGGAGACAGATGGTAGCCTCCCGTCAAGGCCATCCAGCGTGTTCTTTAACGTGCACAGGGTATGGCTCTCCCACACACGGTGCCACGGCTTAACGTCCCATCCGACGGACGGCGGCCTTTCCAAGCCCATCGGTGTCCCCTACTGACCGTGGGCAGGGGGGGGGGGAATTTTGCGGAGATAAATCTTAACGCTGACCCAGCTGGGACTTTAACCTGGGAAATACAGATTACGAGCCTGGCGCGTTACCGACTGAGCCACCACCGCCGGATGGATCGTTAAACCATGGCTCCGTGTGGAATAAAGCTATGCATGTTAAAGAAGACGCTGGATGGCCTTGAAGGAACCCAGTGGGTCCCCTCCCCTAACTTTCTCTGAGCCTTTGGGGTCCTTGTAACCTGACCATTAGCCTACTGTGTGCCAAAAAAAGTGCTGCTCGAGTGACAAAAAACCTCTCAATTTTAGTCATCAAGTTAAAGGATTCTTCCAATATCAATTTCTTGGATGGTTACCAAACTAGTGGTAAAACTTAAACAATTTCTTGACACATTGAAACCTGCTAGAATCGCTCATTCGAGAAATTGAACATTTCTTAGCATTCTGATAGAAATAAATGGTAATTTCCAAACAGAAATTTAAAAAAAAATTGTCATTTCCAGGAAACAACTTCCTACATTAAGTCAGTGCCCCAACCTACTCAAAAAAAATTCCCAAAACACTTTTTTCAACTCAATAAAAACTCCAATAAAACTTCGAGAAATTCTTAAGCTTTCTACAAAAGCAAATTCTCTCTTCTCTATTTAAACTCGTTGTTTATCCTACCGAAGTGGTGTGGAGTAAGAAAGCCGTGGTCGACCCTCAGTTCACAGGGGCGGACAGATGCACTCCGAAGCCGGCCCCGAGGCTCCATGGGTTGGCACTGCTGTCATCGTGGCTAGGCACGCGTGCCCCAAGACTGCGAACGCCACCTAACGGCCTCTGGTGGGCCAATCGCCCACGGGGCTGGGTGGGGTTCCTAAGAAGTGTCAGAAAGTGAGATGATGTTATTGAGGTAGGTAGATGTCGGCACGAATGTACAGAACAAGGTGTTAGAACTTTCTGTGGATGTGTGTGTATGTTTATGAAGTCAGAGATTTTTTTGTTTCTTATTTTGGATTATTTATTCTGCTTACACTTGGTTAATTCCTTCTTTTTCTGCATGTCTTTCTGTTTTTCTTCTAATCAGTCTGTCTGATCTCTCCTGTTTCTTTATAGTCTGCTTTATGTCTTTTTAATGAGTGGCAGACTCTGTCTAATTCCTATGTCTTTTGGGCGGGGGGGGGGGGTGGCTCAGTCGGTAGCGCGCCAGGCTCGTAATCTGTAATTCCAAGGTTCGAGTCCCAGCTGGGTCAGCGTTGAGATTTATCTCCGCAAAATTCCCCGCCCTGCCCACGGTCAGTAGGAGACACCGATGGGCTTGGAAAGGCCGCCGTCCGTCGGATGGGACGTTAAGCCGTGGCCCCGTGTGCGGGAGAGCCATACCCTGTGCACGTTAAAGAACACGCTGGATGGCCTTGACGGGAGGCTACCATCTGTCTCCCAACAGCTATTCCAGTGGGTCCCCTCCCCCAACCTTCTCTGATCCTTCGGGGTCCATGTGACCTGGCCATTTAGCCCACGGTGTGCAAAAAAGTGCCGCTCAGAGGTGAAACAACCCAACCCAACCTGTCTTTTAGTTCTCGTCTGACTACTGATAAAATTACAACACAAATTAGATTGCTTTTGCTTCTAAGCGGGACTTCTTTGGACAAAACAATGGCCTAAATGGCCAGGTCACAAGGATCCGAAGTGTTCGGAGAAGGTTGGGAAAAGGTATTCACTGAATAGCTGTTAGGATGGTGTCAGTTCCCAGGTTCGAGTCCCAGTTGAGTCAGCGTTGAGTTTTATCTACGCAAAATTTCCCGCCCTGCCCACGGTCAGTAAGGGACACCGATGGGCTTGGAAAGGCCGCCGTCCGTCGGATGGGACGTTAATCCGTGGCCCGGCTTAATGTCCCATCCGACAGACGCCATACCATGTCCCATGGAGAGCCATATCCTGTGGACGTTAAAGAACATGCTAGATGGCCTTGACGGGAGGCTACCATCTGTCTGCCAACAGCTGTTCCAGTGTGTCCCCTCCCCCAACCTTCTCTGAGCCTTCGGAGTTCATGTGACCTGGCCATTTAGTCCATGGTGTGCAAAAAAATGCCGCTCAGAGGTAAAACAACCCAACATTAAGGAACACGTTGGATGGCCTTGACGGGAGGCTACCATCTGTCTCCCAACAGCTGTTCCAGTGGGTCCCCTCCCCCAACCTTCTCTGAACCTTCGTGGTCCATGTGACCTGGCCATTAGCCCATGGTGTGCAAAAAAGTGCCGCTCAGAGGTAAAACAACCCAACATTAAAGAACACGCTGGATAGCCTTGACGGGAAGCTACCATCTGTCTCCTAACAGCTGTTCCAGTGGGTCCCCTCCCCCAACCTTCTCTGAGCCATCGGGGTCCTTGTAACCTGGCCATTTAGCCCATGGTGTGCAAAAAAGTGCCGCTCAGAGGTAAAACAACCCAACACCAATATTAAACAAGTACTTCTCTAACAAATCATCCGGAAAAAAATTTTCGATTCCGCAGTTTTATCCCACCTTTGATTCCCATCTTCTAAGCATTATTTAATTGGCTGACAGCCATGTGAAAGAAAAAAAAGGATCAGAGGACGCAAAGATCTTTAGGGATGCTAATATCCTCCTCTTCGGATCTGCATTCCCAGTGATGGAAGAAAAGATGCCCAAGAGCTGTGGCATCCCTGATTGGTTCGATGCTCAACTCGACGCAAAGTGCACGTGGAGGAAACCAAATTTCCTGCTCCAATACAAAAGGCGAATATCGCACCTTTTGGCACTAATAGGATGCCGTCAACGCGCATTCGCTGTTCTGCCGAACATCAGTGTGATGGATGATCCGCAGACTGCCCATCTTCTCTTCTCAGGGATTTCCTTCTCCTCTCAGATAATGAGACGTATCTCCTCCTCTCGTCGACGTCTGATGTCCCTGTTGTCGCGAGGCACGTGACACATTTTCTTGCCTTCACTCCCAGCTACATAAAGACGTCTTTGAATAAAGCAAATGAGCAGAGATAACGGGAAACGGGATTTGTCAGGAGTGTTCCTGGATGGGCACGTCGCTGCACGGATATTCCTCTTAAGAGATATTTCCCTGACCTTGACTCGAAACAAGATGCGATTGGGGGTCAATTTAACTGGTTCGTAGTCGAATGAGATTTATTTTGTTTAATGGGGAAAGTTTATCTTTAAGTAAACTGATTTTCTGGCGAACAGGGAGTGCTCATTTTGAAAGAGAGCAACCTTCGTTTCACGTGACACGGAGGTTGCCAGATCACTGATTTCTAAAAAAAATCGTTGCCATATATTTTTTCTGAATTCTGTAATCAACCATAGTGTTCGGATATTTTTTTCAGCGACTGTACAATTATGCAACTTTGCGGAAAATCATATTACGGGATAAAGTCGCTGGAATATACAATAAAAGTATTTATGGGTTGGATTGTATATAAACTGACAGGCTCCTGTCAGACCTCTGTGGCAAGCAGCTGCTTGAGGGGGTATTTATTTTATTTATGTTTTACTCCTGGGGGTCATTTTTTTGCGCACAGTGGGATAAATGGCCAGGTTACAAGGACCTCGAAGGCTCAGAGAAGGATGGGGGTTGGGTTGTTTTATCTCTGAGCGCACTTTATTGCGCACCATGGGCTAAATGGCCAGGTCACAAGGACCCCGAAGGCTCAGAGAAGGTTGGGGGAGGTTTTGTTGGGTTGGGTTGTTTTAACTCTGAGCGGCACTTTTCTGCACACCATGGGGTAAATGTCCAGGTTACAAGGACCCCGAAGGCTCAGAAAAGGTTGGGAGAAGGGACCCACTGCAACAGCTGTTGGGAGACAGATGGTAGCCTCCCGTCAAGGCAATCCAGCATGTTATTTAACGTTGGGTTGTTTTACCTCTGAGTGGCACTTTTTTCCACACCATGGGCTAAATGGCCAGGTTACAAGGACCCCGAAGGCTCAGAGAAGGTTGGGGTAGGGAACCCACTGGAACAGCTGTTGGGAGACAGATGGTAGCCTCCCGTCAAGGCCATCCAGCGTGTTTTTTAACGTGCACAGGGTATGGCTCTCCCGTACACGGGGCCACGGCTTAACGTCCCATCCGACGGACGGCGACTTTTCCAAGCCCATCGGTGTCCCCTACTGACCGTGGGCAGGGAGGGGAATTTTGCGGAGATAAATCTCAACGCTGACCCATCTGGGACTCGAACCTGGGAACTGCAGATAACGAGCCTGGCGCGCTACCGACTGAGCCACCCCGCCTCGAGTATTTATGTAAAGGCATAAAATAATCTTTAGTGGATGTCACCCATACTTTTTTTCGATTCTCTCATTCTCTTCAACTCCCAAGCTTCCGTTATCATTTTGGGGAGGGTGTGGCTCAGTCGGTAGCGCGCCAGGCTCTAATCTGTAGTTCACAGGTTCGAGTTCCAGCTGGGTCAGTGTTGAGATTTATCTCCGCAAAATTCCCCGCCCTGCCCACGGTCAGTAGAGGACACCGATGGGCTTGGAAAGGCCGCCGTCCGTCGGATGGGACGTTAAGCCGTGGCCCCGTGTGTGGGAGAACCATACCCTGTGCACGTTAAAGAACACGCTGGATGGCCTTGACGGGAGGCTACCATCTGTCTCCCAACAGCTGTTCCAGTGGGTCCCCTCCCCCAACCTTCTCTGAGCCTTCGGGGTCCTTGTGACCTGGCCATTTAGCCCATGGTGTGCAAAAAAGTGCCGCTCAGAGGTAAAACAACCCAACGTTAAAGAACACGCTGGATGGCCTTGACGGGAGGCTACCATCTGTCTCCCAACAGCTGTTCCAGTGGGTCCCCTCCCCCAACCTTCTCTGAGCCTTCGGGGTCCTTGTGACCTGGCCATTTAGCCCATGGTGTGCAAAAAAGTGCCGCTCAGAGGTAAAACAACCCAACGTTAAAGAACACGCTGGATGGCCTTGACGGGAGGCTACCATCTGTCTCCCAACAGCTGTTCCAGTGGATCCTCTCCCCCAACCTTCTCTGAGCCTTCGGGGTCCTTGTGACCTGGCCATTTAGCATATGATGTGCAAAAAATTGCCGCTCAGAGCTAAAACAACCCAACCCGTTATCATTTCCTTCACCGAACTCTTGAACGGGAGGAAAATAAGAAAATGAAGCTCCTCCTCATTGAGAAATGAATTTTCAAGTTTCTAATTTTTTGATAGCTTTAAGAAATACAACAAGGGAGATAGGGGCAGAGAATAAAAAAAAAATCCTACACACACACACGCGAGGAAAACAGAAGAAGTTCGGAATTGGAAGAAGAAGAGCTCAGAGTGGGAGGAGGGGATGCTCAGAGGTAGAAAGAAGGGGAAGCTCAAGATGAGGCCCGACGGTTGGGATGAGATGCAAAGAGGAAGAAGTAGACTGGGATTCTCAGGCGTATGCTCCTGTTATTACACTACCAAGTTACCGGTGTTTAATTATAGCGTTGTGCATCGCGTCCATCACTACGTCAGGTGGCTAGAACGTGGCCAAAATTGCAGGAGGATCGATAACACGCGCTCATTTGCATGTAAATTGTCGCTAGGCATCTTCAAGACACTGGACGAGCAATGCTGTACGAAGACGATGAGAACTTATAAGGAAATCTTATAGACGTAGCTGAATCTTTGAGAAAACATTATATTTTTTTTTAATCCCTTTTTTTTTGTCATTATTTGGGTCTTTATACTGCTTGTGCTATTTTCTCTGTTTTTGAATCGTTTTAGCGTGAAAAAATGAAAAAATTTCAGGAAGAGTTTTGGGTTTTAATGTAGTTCAGTATTGGGCATCAATAAATGATTTCAAAAATTTTGAGAAAAAACAATGGATGCATAAGGTTATATATCAACAGACAATGAACAGAAAAATGCAAACATTCTCATCTTATATTTTTTTTAAAATAATAATATATTTATTCATCATCATCGTTGAACATTTCTTAGCATTCTGATAGAAATAAATGGTAATTTCCAAACAGAATTTTGAAAAAAATTGACATTTCCAGGAAATGACTTCCTACATTAAGTCAGTGCATCAACCTGCGGGGCGGGGGATGGCTCAGTCGGTAGCGCGCCAGGCTCGTAATCTGCAGTTCCCAGGTTCGAGTCCCAGCTGGAACAGCGTTGAGATTTATCTCCGCAAAATCCTCCCCCCTGCCCACGGACAGTAGGGGACACCGATGGGCTTGGAAAGACCGCCGTCCGTCGGATGGGACGTTAAGCCGTGGCCCCGTGTGCGGGAGCGCCATACCCTGTGCACGTTAAAGAACACGCTGGATGGCCTTGACGGGAGGCTACCATCTGTCTCCCAACAGCTGTTCCAGTGGGTCCCCTCCCCCAACCTTCGCTGAGCCTTCGGGGTCCATGTGACCTGGCCATTTAACCCATGGTGTGCAAAAAAGTGCCGCTCAGAGGTGAAACAACCCAACGTTAAAGAACACGCTGGATGGCCTTGACGGGAGTCTACCATCTGTCTCCCAACAGCTGTTCCACTGGGTCCCCTCCCCCAACCTTCTCTGAACCTTCGGGGTCCTTGTGACCTGGCCATTTAGCCCATGGTGTGCAAAAAAGTGCCGCTCAGAGGTGAAACAACCCAACCCTAATAGTTTATCTGCAGGAATAATTGAAGAGTATTAGTTTTCATACATAGGTGAACATAGTAAAAAGAACAAAAAAAAACAGTAAGAAGAGTAAAAAATAGCATTTGATACACACTCCTTATCAGTCATAAAACAATTTTTTCAAAAAAAAAAAAACTATATATATATGTTTAAGAGCGTTTTAAAATTATGAAAGGGAAGTGCACGAGGATATTGAGAGAGATTCATCAGTTTTTGTCACTGTTCAAGCTCAGCATTTTCTCTTATTTACAGCTAGGATACATTACTACCACTTCCTGTACGAGCTCGGTTACACCTATATCATAAACATGCCAGGACGCATAAAACATGGGTGTGAACCTTATCGCTAGCAAGGTGGTTTTTTTTCCGCTATGGAATACACTTGGTAGCTCTTCAGCCCTGTAAGGGCACTCTGGCGATCTGCATATCTGGATAGCAAGAGCTGTAATCGGAAAGCTTGGATGCTACGAGAGGTAGAAAAAGAAGAGGGGGGGGGGGGAGGGAGATGGGAGAGAAAGGGGGGGGGAGAGAATGGAAAATCGATCTCTGCGAACGCTCGTGCCGATTGTGGCTGATATTTGTGATGAATGATGGTCTGTTTGCGACCATCTGATACTGGGGTGCCCTGTGTGTTAGGGTGCAGGAAAAAGAATCAAGTTGAAAAAAAAGAAAGAATTAAAAAAAAAAAGGCAGAGGAATAGAGAAGAAAAATATGACGTAGGCAAAAATGTATAAGCATCGTTGACGAATCTGCAAATGCAGAAATGGGTCGTAAAAGTGTTGATTGTTTGAATCAATGTTTCTTAAAATGTGAGATGTGTTTCAAGTAAAATGATATATCTAAGAAAAAAAATTAGAGGATGTTTCATCTTGTGTCTATGGTAATATAAATTGGAAGCGCTATAAAACATTCTTTGATATAAAAATGTGATGAAAGATATATTAATGATCACAAATCTGTTAAATTGTCGGCTTCCAGCAATGTTCATTCCATTATTTAAAAAGTTGTGGGAGCTAGAACTTTTCGCAGAAGTAGTACGCCAATAACACTTTACCTCAGAAATTATTTAAAACCTAAATTATAACTTTTCAAAGTATAGTCGCTCAAAAAAAAGTATCCGAACACTATGGTTGATTACAGAATTCAGAAAAAATATCTGGCAACAATTTTTTTAAGAAATTAAGAATTTAGAAAAAAAAAATATCTAGCAACAATTTTTTTAAGAAATTAGTGATCTGGCAACCTTCGTGACACGAAGGTTGCCAGATCACTAATCTCTTAAAAGTTCGTTGCCAGATATTTTTTCTGAATTCTGTAATCAACCATAGTGTTCGGATACTTTTTTTTGAGCGACTGTACACAGAAACGTAAAAAATGTAAATTTAAAATCGAGATTTAAATAGATTTGATTGTGATGTTTAATTTATTTCAGACACATTTTTCATTTAAAATCATATTGAAGAAATTATTGATTCTCTGAAGGGATTTTATATTGAGATAACATGATAATTATTTTCATTTTTTTTCTATCCAGTACCTGCATTTGTCAAAATATATCGAGTCGCAGACTTTGAATGTTATTTTTCGTAAGAAAAAAAAAAGGAACATTAATAAATCGTAAATGAAAATTAATCTCAGTTCAGACAGCCACATATAAGAGGTTGGGTTACCTCTGAGCGGCACTTTTTTGCACACCATGGGCTAAATGGCCAGGTCACATGGACCCCGAAGGCTCAGAGAAGGTTGGGGGAGGGGACCCACTGGAACAGCTGTTGGGAGACAGATGGTAATATCCCGTCAAGGCCATCCAGTGTGTTCTTTAACGTTGGGTTGTTTTACCTCTGAGCGGCACTTTTTTGCACACCATGGGCTAAATGGCCAGGTCACATGGACCCCGAAGGCTCAGTGAAGGTTGGGGGAGGGGACCCACTGGAACAGCTGTTGGGAGACAGATGGTAACCTCCCGTCAAGGCCATCCAGTGTGTTCTTTAACGTTGGGTTGTTTTACCTCTGAGCGGCACTGTTTTGCACACCATGGGCTAAATGGCCAGGTCACATGGACCCCGAAGGCTCAGAGAAGGTTGGGGGAGGGGACCCACTGGAACAGCTGTTGGGAGACAGATGGTAGCCTCCCGTCAAGGCCATTCAGTGTGTTCTTTAACGTTGGGTTGTTTTACCTCTGAGCGGCACTGTTTTGCACACCATGGGCTAAAATGGCCAGGTCACATGGACCCCGAAGGCTCAGAGAAGGTTGGGGGAGGGGACCCACTGTAACAGCTGTTGGGAGACAGATAGTAGCCTCCCGTCAAGGCCACCCAGCGTTTTCTTTAACGTGCACAGGGTATGGCTCTCCCGCACACGGGGCCACGGCTTAACGTCCCATCCGACGGACGGCGGCCTTCCCAAGCCCATCGGTGTCCCCTACTGACAGTGGGCAGGGCGGGGAATTTTGCGGAGATAAATCTTAACGCTGACCCAGCTGAGACTCGAGCCTGGCGCGCTACCAACTAAGCCACCCCGCCCCAGAAAGAGTAGAAAATGCTGTAATAAAGCTCTGTAATGGAGTTTTCAGATACCAATCATGCTTTCATAAGATAAATTTAATATTAATAACTGATTCATTGTTTTATCTGTAATTGAAATATGGGAATTGAATTACCAGAACTGTGACTGATTACGATGCTTACTAACCAGTTGATAAAATATTTATTCAAATCCGAAATTATGTTGGAGTTTTATTTATGCGAATAGCTTGGGTATATTTGAAATTGTGTTTTGATAAATGCATATTTGGGTAGTATACAAGAATGTTAAAGTTCTCATGCTCCTGTTTCGGATAAAATCTAATATTAAATCACAAATGGAACGGGACAAAAAATGATAAAACTAATGCATTTCACAAGTTTTCCTCAGAAATATGTATTAATCAAAAAAGCAACAATCTACAGTTAATCAAGTGTGAAATTTCAACTACTGAATGTTAAAAAGAGGTTTAATATGAAACGGTATAATGACTTATGTAATACAAACAACATCAACATGCAGTAGAATGATAAAAAAAATATCAAACCTCATTCGTCTTACGATTCAGGGCCAAATGAAATATAATTTGCATACATATATATCCTCAAATTCAAAACGGAGAAGTAGGAAAATGTATAAATGGAACAATTCGACATATACTCGTATGAGCTTTTCAATGAATAAAGTTGACTCCTTAAGGCCTAGATTGATGGAGGTAATGTGATGTGCGAAGAGCACACCTACGTCGCTTCGATCACCAGAACATTCCTTTTCTCTTGAAAGTAAAATTCTTCAGTCCCCAGTTCACAAGACCTACGAAAATGCTGTTTTCGTCCCCTTGTTTCATCCTCTTCCTCTTATCTTCTTCTTCATCTTCCTGTAGCGGAAGCAACTTAGAACTGAAATAAAACGTCTCATGAATATTATAATAAGCAATCATGGAATTCTCCTGAGCTTGTTTCATTTGAATTGCTGCATTCTTATATTTTGAAAAATTACATTTCTTCGTGCGTTTTTTTTTTCTTCTTCCAGTTTATTTTTCTTTTCTTTCATTTTTTTTTTTATCTTCTGTTTTTCAAACGTTACTTACTTTCCTCAGAAAGAGAATGCGTAGCTCCAGAAACTGAATGTTTCGAAGTCGGGTATCGTTCTGCAACTGTCAGGTAAATGTCTTGGGAGACACAGAAATTAAAGTTAATAGGATGTATCATACATGCATTAGAATTGTTGCTTCACATTACGAACTGTCTCGTATTGAACGTGATGTTCCGAGCGCCGAATCAGGGTAAATACATCTGACGTGTTCAATGCAACGATGACTTTAATATTCAATATGCGCGAATATTTCTCTAATGCGTATTCACGTGAGCATTTGATTACCCTTATCCGACACATAAAGGGGCATTATTTTAGAACTTTCAATTTGAATTTTAGCTAAGGAGAAATGGTGTTATTTTTATAAAAGGAAAAAATATTCAAGTAAGTTTATGTAAATGATTGTAATGACATTATTTATTTATGTGTTTGCCTAAGAATGATATTTATCTGGGCGTTTAAGACGGTTTTATAAGGTTATTAATTTTTTTTAACTGTATATTATCAGTATTATTATAAGGGTATTTCAGAAGAGCTTATGAAATACGATTTTGCATACAACAGTATGGTCTTTGTAGATAAAAAGAAATAAAAAAGGACATTTAAACATATAGAGTGAAAACTCTATTATCCGGATTAATTGGGGATGTAAGTAGTTTGGATAATCGGAAATCCGGATAATTGACTTGAATTGAAATGGATATATATGTATAATATTTTTATTGTCTATTAAAGATAGAGTATTACACAACAAAAGAAATATTCGACCAAATAAATGTTGCGTAATTACAGAAATAAAGTTACAAAATTGCATTCAAAATTAACAAATAAATTTTGAACGTGATCCATTATTCGAAATGGGTCATGAAGTTCAGATTAGGTTGGGTTGTTTTACCTCTAAGCGGTACTTTTTTTTGCACACCATGGGCTAAATGGCCAGGTCACAAGGACCCCCAAGGCTCAGAGAAGGTTGGGGGAGGGGAACCACTGGAACAGCTGTTAGGAGACATGGTAGCTTCCCGTCAAGGCCATCCAGTGTGTTCGTTAACGTTGAGTTGTTATACCTTTGTACGGCACTTTTTTGTACACCATGGGCTAAATGGCCAGGTTACAAGGACCTCGACGGCTCAGAGAAGGTTGGGAGAGGGGACCTACTGCTGATGGGAGACAGATGGTAGCTTCCCGTCAAGGCCATCCAGCGGGTTCTTTAACGTTGGGTTGTTTTACCTCTGTGCGACACTTTTTTGCACACCATGGGCTAAATGGCCAGGTCACAAGGACTCCGAAGGCTCAGAAAAGGTTGGGGGAGAGGACCCACTGGAGAGGGTATATCTCTCCCGCCCTCGGAGCCACGGTTTAACGTCCCATCCGACGGACGTCGGCCTTTCCAAGCCCATCGGTGCCCCTACTGGGACACTGATGGCAGGGCAGTGTAGTTCTGGTTAATGAATATCCGGTTAATCGAGGTTTGGATAAATGGATTTTTACTGTAAATATGTTAATTGCTTCCGTTAAGAATGATTGACCTAACACGAAATAGATATATGCAGGCAACGGCCCGATATTTGGAGACTCCGTAAATGATGAATTAAATATTTATTGACATACTCCACTTCGTGTCACGTGACACGAAGGTTGCCAGATCACTAATTTCTAAAAAAATCGTTGCCAGATATTTTTTCTGAATTCTGTAATCAACCATAGTGTTCGGATATTTTTTTGAGCGACTGCACAACACACTTACACCCCACAATGACTGAAGGAAAATATGAGAAGTCATATTTCTGTTTTAAACAATATCCGTTTAGTATTTAAATTGTTATGGAAGTTTGAATATTGAATAACAAAGGTATCAATCAGTAAAAATTCACCTCGAAGTTATTTGAAACTTAAAGAAAAACTTATTTTTGAAGTTATGAAGCTTTGACGTTAGCCTCCCATTGACTTAACATAGGGATTTTCCTTAATTTGTGGGTTGGGTTGTTTTACCTCTGCGCGGCACTTTTTTGCACACTATGGGCTAAATGGCCAGGTCACATGGACCCCGAAGGCTCAGAGAAGGTTGGGGGAGGGGACCCACTGGAAGAGTTGTTGGGAGACAGATGGTAGCTTCCCGTCAAGGCCATCCAGCGTGTTCTTTAACGTGAACAGGGTATGGCTCTCCCGGACACGGGGCCACGGCTTAACGTCCCATCCGACGGACGGCGGCCTTTCCAAGCCCATCGGTGTCCCTTACTGGAGTACGTGGCAGGGCGGGGAATTTTGCGGAGATAAATCTCAACGCTGACCCAGCTGGGACTCGAACCTGGGAACTACAGATTACGAGCCTGGCGCGCTACCGACTGAGCCACCCCCGTCCCTCTTAACCGCCCCTCTTAATTTGTGGAAACCAGTGTAAACAACAGTACTATCTTTGAAACATGTTACTATTATCCTGAAATAACTGATATAAGCTGAGTTATTTTACCTCTGAAAAGTTTCCCCCACACGCACAATTGGCTAAATGGTTAGATTAAAAGGACTCCACGTGCTCACAGAAGATTGGGAAAGGAATCCACTGGATAGCTGTTACTGGACTTTTTGTTAGACTAAAAATATCTGTGGTACGAATCAGTTTTGTTAGGCTAACAATATCTAGAGTAAGAACTTGGTTATACTAAAGATATCTGGAGTACGATTTAATTTGATTAGACTAACGATATCTGGAGTACGAATTAATTTGGTTAGACTAGCGATATCTAGATTACGACTTAATTTGGCTAGTCTAACGATATCTGGGGTACGACTTAATTTGGTTAGACTAACGATATCTAGAGTACAAATTAATTTAGTTAGACTAACGATATCTAGAGTACGACTGAATTTGGTTAGACTAACGATATCTAGAGTACGACTGAATTTGGTTAGACTAACAATATCTGGAGTACGGCTTAATTTGGTTAGACTAACGATATCTTGAGTACGATTTAATTTGGTTAGAATAACGATATCTAGAGTACGACTTAATTTGGTTAGACTGACGGTATCTAGAGTACGACTTAATTTGGTTAGACTGACGGTATCTAGAGTACGACTTAATTTGGTTAGAATAACGATATCTTGAGTACGACTTAATTTGGTTAGACTAACAATATCTGGAGTACGACTTAATTTGGTTAGACTAACGATATCTAGAGTACGACTTAATTTGGTTAGACTGACGGTATCTAGAGTACGACTTAATTTGGTTAGAATAACGATATCTTGAGTACGACTTAATTTGGTTAGACTAACAATATCTGGAGTACGACTTAATTTGGTTAGACTAACGATATCTAGAGTACGACTTAATTTGGTTAGACTGACGGTATCTAGAGTACGACTTAATTTGGTTAGAATAACGATATCTAGAGTACGACTTAATTTGGTTAGAATAACGATATCTTGAGTACGACTTAATTTGGTTAGAATAACGATATCTAGAGTACGACTTAATTTGGTTAGACTAACGATATCTAGAGTACGACTTAATTTGGTTAGACTGACGGTATCTAGAGTACGACTTAATTTGGTTAGAATAACGATATCTTGAGTACGATTTAATTTGATTAGACAAGCGATATCTGGAGTACGAATTAATTTGGTTAAAATAACGATATTTGGTGTACGATTTAATTTGACTATAGCGATATCTGGAGTACGATTAATTTGATTAGACTAACGATATCTGGAGTACGATTTAATTTAGTTAGACTAATACTTTCCGGAATACGATTTGATTTGGTTAGATTAACGATATCTGGAGTACGAATTAATTTGGTTAAAACAACAATAAATATCTGGAATGCGAATTAATTTGGTTAGAATAACGATATCTGGAGTACGCATTAATTAGGTTAGACTAAAAATATTTGGGTACGATATTATTGTTTAAGTCCAAATCACTTTTTACGAACAGAAATATTAAAAGTAATGAAAAATGAATAAATTACATACCACATAAAAGTATAATGCGAAATGAGCAAAACCTTTTATTAATTGCGAATGTATTATATGTTCCTGTATGTAAAACAATTTTCGGAAATGTATTTTATTTTCTATGTGGGCACTGAGACGTGAAATTGTTAAACCATATTTGAAAGGTAAGAAAAAAAAAACCAGTGATCTATTTAGCGAGTATAATTTGTAAAAAGAGATTAAAAAGAAGAGATGTCATTCCAGTTCTGTCCATTTCCAACCCTCTCAAGTCTGCCCTTAATTATTTTTGAACATCCTGACAAGCAAAGTTCTAGTTTATCAAACTGTTTTCTACTGATCTAAGGGATCTGGGTTCGAACCCCGGATAAGGCATGGACGTTTGTGATGTTTTTCTACTGAGGTCCAGCCATCCTCTCAGACTTTCAACTGTGGCGCATAAATTGACAGGCTCCTGTCAGACCTCTGTGGCAAGCAGCTGCTTGAGGGGGGTATTTATTTTATTATTTTTTATATTTTTTAAATTACAACTGTACGAAAACTACATTTCATTATTTTTCATTTTCGTCAAACCAGCCAAAATGAATTAATCCGGGCGGGGATGGCTCAGTCGGTAGCGCGCCAGGCTCGTAATCTGTAGTTCCAAGGTTCGAGTCCCAGCTGGGTCAGCGTTGAGATTTATCTCCGCAAAATTCCCCGCCCTGCCCACGGTCAGTAGGGGACACCGATGGGCTTGGAAAGGCCGCCGTCCTTCGGATGGGACGTTAAGCCATGGCCCCGTGTGCGGGAGAGTCACCCTGTGCACGTTAAAGAACACGCTGGATGGCCTTGACTGGAGGCTACCACCTGTCTCCCAACAGCTGTTCCAGTGGGTCCCCTCCCCCAACCTTCTCTGAGCCTTCGGGGTCCATGTGACCTAGCCATTTAGCTCATGGTGTGCAAAAAAGTGCCGCTCAGAGATAAAACAACCCAACCCAATGAATTAACCGTTCTTTAAAATTGTCATCTAAGTAGTTAAAACATAAAGAGTTAAATTCGTCTCACAAAAAAAAGAACTCGACTGGTGACATCATCACACCTTCGCGTGACCCGCGATGACACACGTGCCACGAGAGATACAAGATGGGATCTCTACCTTCTCCTCGGATCACGCAATGTTGTCCACATCCATGTCCTCTCTTCTCGAGCATTGTAAGCACGCTCTTCTTACTGCTGGCGACTTCCCTCCCAGTAACAAGCGAATTCACTGTCAACTTTAATTGATGCCAGTGCTTAGTCTGCCATAAAGTAAATGAGTTATTCAGCCTCGGAAGAGGGAGAGGTATCTGCGACTAATCTCCTAGCATCCCTTCTACAGCTCTCAGGGCCAATCTCACTATAGCCGGTTCCTCCATTTGGACATTACGTTGTAATCCCATATTCGGTACGTCATCATGTATTGATTAGTTGTTCGGGCTTTCACAATACAAACGAAAGTAATACAATTTGTAACTAGAAAGGGGAGACGTTTGCAGATATCCTTTGGGTATGGTGTAAATCACCTCGTGTGACAGGGGCGGGGGTGGCTCAGTCGGTAGCGCGCCAGGCTCGTAATCTGTAGTTCCCATGTTCGAGTCCCAGCTGGGTCAGCATTGAGATTTATCTCCGCAAAATTTCCCCGCCCTGCCCACGGTCAGTAGGGGACACCGATGGGCTTGAAAAGGCCGCCGTCCGTAGGATGGGACGTTAAGCCGTGGCCCGTGTGCGGGAGAGCCATACCCTGTGCACGTTAAAGAACACGCTGGATGGCTTTGACGGGAGGCTACCATCTGTCTCCCAACAGCTGCTCCAGTGGGTCCCCTCCCCCAACCTTCTCTGAGCCTTCGGGGTCCATGTGACCTGGCCATTTAGCCCATGGTGTGCAAAAAAGTGCCTCTCAGAGGTAAAACAACCCAACGTTAAAGAACACGCTGGATGGCCTTGACGGGAGGCTACCATCTGTCTCCCAACAGCTGCTCCAGTGGGTCCCCTCCCCCAACCTTCTCTGAGCCTTCGGGGTCCATGTGACCTGGCCATTTAGCCCATGGTGTGCAAAAAAGTGCCTCTCAGAGGTAAAACAACCCAACGTTAAAGAACACGCTGGATGGCCTTGACGAGAGGCTACCATCTGTCTCCCAACAGCTGTTCCAGTGGGTCCCCTCTCCCAACCTTCTCTGAGCCTTCGGGGTCCATGTGACCTGGCCATTTAGCCCATGGTGTGCAAAAAAGTGCCGCTCTGAGGTAAAACAATCTAATCCAATCTCTACGACCTCCATTTGATTTTCGTTGCGACCTCTGGTGCACGAAAATACATTTATGAATCGTTCAACCTCTGCTGCGAACATCTCTAACCAAAAAAAAAATCCCATCACACTTAAAATATTATAGCATAAAGCTGAATTCATCAAAAAAAAAAATGAAGAAATCACCAAGATCTTTTATAATAATGAACATTGGAACTTCATATCCGTCATTTGAAGACCAGAATTGTTCTCTAGTATTCCATCCATTTCTCGAAAGCATGTATGTATTGCATACCCTCCCCGAGGCATGTTGGGAACCCAACCGGTTCCTAGAAGTGCACACAGTCTCCGCTTTCATTTCGATTTCCTAGATGATTGCTACACTGCACTAATGGAGGGCCAGATCGATTAAACCGCCAGATCTTCACCACCTCTGTGCCCACCACGTGGGCAGAGATCTCTTCGGCACCTTGTCCCCGCCCACGAAATGATGCGATTACCTGCAGGGAAGAGGAAGTAAAACACAGCAGAAGGGAAATAAATAAAGAGTGAAAGGGAAAAAAAAAGATATCGTCCCTTTCCAAGAAATGTTTCTAATGAGAGAAAAGGACAGTAATACGAAGCGATGCGAAAATATATCGTGCAGAGATCGCGAAAACTTTTCGTCTTAGTTGACGGTCCGTCAACATACATTTGCTCTAACATTTCGTGTGTCGTTTGAGCAAGTTCGTGTCCAGAGAGGGTCGGGGGGGGGGGGCAGTTCCGCGCAGAGGGTCATTAGTAGAGAGGGTGAGAACAGCGGACTCTAATGAGCCATCAGTGTAAAGAAAGGTCTCTCTCTGTTGGGATGAGAGTCAAAAGTAAATTGTGTTGGGACGAGAAACAAACAGAAAACGTCTGTGAGTCACGTGATGTAGACATCCCCCCGTTCTTCCACCCCCGTCTCCTTTTCTCTTCACCTCTTGTCGTATATTTGGCTTCATTTTTCTCCCCAGTTCCATTACTGTTTTGGAGTCACCATTAAACAACGGTGGGCTCTGTAATCAAGTATTCTGTGAGGGTCGTTTATGAAGCATGTGTTAAGTTTATTTATATGAGATTCACCAGCGCTCTTCGGCGTTTGAAACCTGGCTATATGCGGATGGTGAGGAATATATGTACATTCGTGTCGGGAGAAAAAATGACACGTGGCTGCTGTTATTGTCAATGACGTTATTTACGTCATTAGTGATGGGATTTGCTTTATCGTAGCTTTCATATTTGATGCGTTTCTTTATATTTCGCTGTTACGGAAGTGGTAGGGGATGTGTGGATCAGATATTTTCACTTAGGCAGATTCTTGAGAAATGTTTAGAGTTTCAGAAACCTTTGGTTAATAGCTTTGTTGATTTCAAAAAGGCTTTCGACTCTGTTGATCGTCATAATTTGTGGTTGATTGTGAGATCATATGGTATACCAGACAAGTTCGTTAACATTATGAAAGCTCTCTATAATAACACTGAGTCGTGTGTGAGAGTTGGTAAGGCTTGTAGCAATTGGTTTAGCATTACTTCTGGTGTTCGACAAGGGTGCATTTTGTCTCCTTTTCTCTTTAGCTTGGTTATTGATTACGTTATGCGAAATTCACTTCAAGGGAAAGATTTTGGCCTTAAATGGGCTGGAGATACGAAAATTTCTGATTTAGATTATGCTGATGATTTAGCCCTTTTGGCAAATGATGTTGATGAGATGAACTCTTTCATTCGAGCTGTTGATGAGACTGGTAGTAGAGTAGCTTTGGTTATAAACAGAGAGAAAACTAAAGTGATGAAAATTGGTCAGGCAGGCTGTGATTCAGTTCATCTGAATGGTTGCAGTCTTGAGCAGGTGTCCCAGTTTAGTTATCTTGGGAGCTATGTAACAGATAATGGTGATGTGCGGCATGAGATTAACAGACGAATAGGGATTGCTGCCGGGACTTTTAAGAATCTATGGAGATTGTGGAGAAATAGGCGTATACACCTAAAGACTAAAATTAGACTGTATAATAGTTTGGTTCTTTCTAGGGTTAGTTATGGTAGTGAAACTTGGACACTTTGTAAATAAGATAACAGGAAACTAGATGCTTTTGATTCCAAATGCTTACGCAGTATCTTGAGCATTAGGTGGTTCAACTTTGTAACTAATGATGAGGTTAGGCAAAGGAGTTTGCAACCTCCTTTAAGCAGCATATTGTGCAGAGAGGGACTCCGTTCGTTTGGCCATGTTGCCCGTATGAATAATTATAGATTGGTGAATAGGGTTATGAACAGTGTGCTTAAAGGCCTCAGAAAGAGGGGGAGACCTAGAATGCAGTGGGCAGACAATATCAAACAAGACCCTGTTAGAATTGGTGTGCAGTGGTCGGATGCAGCAGATGTAGATCAGGACAGACATGCTTGGAGAACTAAATTGCACTGCCTGGTTTTCCGTAGCACATGGCTGCTTGATGATGATGATGATGTTACAGTTTCAAACTTCTATCTTGTCGAGGAAGACGACCACGATGATCTTAAAGAAGGTTGTCCGTCGAATGAAATTTTACGCCGCGGTCGCAGCTTTCCATAAAACCATGGTGGGAAAAAGCCTCGCAGGTTATACGGTTCTCACTTTGAATTTCATATGCTTTCAGTAGCCATTCATAGGGGGGGGGGGGGTTCCTTCGTGTGAGAGTTCTCATAGATTCTCCATAGGGATTCCCTTTTTATAGGCAAGTTCTCAATAAATTCAATGAGTTTCTTTCGAATGACAAATCTCATAAGTTATCAATAGTGGTCCCTTATCATAATCAAGTTCTCAGTATGTTCAGTGGGTTCCTCTCTTGTGCGTTAGTTCTCATAGGTTCTCAACAGTGGCTCCCCTATCATAATCAAGTTCTCAGTACGTTGAATGAATTCCCCTTAGGGGCGGGGGTGGCTCAGTCGGTAGCGTGTCAGGCTCGTAAACTGTAGTTCCCAGGTTCGAGTCCCAGCTGGGTCAGCGTTGAGATTTATCTCCGCAAAATTCCCCGCCCTGCCCACGGTCAGTAAGGGATTGATTGGCTTTGAAAGGTCGCCGTCCGTCGAATGGCACGTAAAGCCGTGACCCGTGTTTGGGAGAGCCATACCCTGTGCACGTTAAAGAACACGCTGGGTGGCCTTGACGGGAGGCTACCATATGTCTCCCAACAGCTATTCCAGTGGGTCCCCTCCCCCAACCTTCTCTGAGCCTTCGGGGTCCATGTGACCTGGCCATTTTAGCCCATGGTGTGCAAAAAAGTGCCGCTCAGAGGTAAAACAATTCAACGCTAAAGAAAACATTGGATTTCCTTAACGGGAGACTACCATAAAACAACCCAACCTCACTATTAAGATAAAAATACTAGTTAATTATTAAAAATACAAATAAAAAAACTAACAAGATAAACATGAAAGCAACTTTTCACCAAAGATTTTTACAGTTATCTGTACTAAAAATCAACAACACTGCAACGACCACACAATTTGCTGTCACTATTAAAGATCGCAAGAGACAAATGTTTCTGGGGGGGGGGGGGGGGGGCAAAAAACAGGACACTACTGGGTGGACATTGGTGTCTTCTTTTTTTTTAGCATCTACATTCCCCATATTTCTCTGTCATTGTTAAAGACATTTCAAGGCCAGAAGACAGACATCGACACAGGAAGGGGGTGGGGGGAACTGGAATGGGTGCATCAGATGAAAAAAATGCTTCAAATGAAGGGAACAGCATCAGTTAACGACAAACTTGTACAGACATGAAGCGGCTTTGTAAGGAAAAGTAGACACCGGACATTTACAAGCCGTTCTGATGAAAATAAACGACAGAAATGGGAAGGGTGTTATATAAATCATACTGTAAGCGGCGGAAAGGTGTGGGTTCAGCATACGAATATTTATATTATACAGTGAGGAGTCTGACGTGTCTCAGTTCATTACCAGATGTCTTTAATTCTCTTCTAACGATCTAATGAGAGTTTTGAGGAAGTGAGGTTGGATATGAAGAATGTTTCTTTTTTTTTATTCCAGATAGATTGCCTTTTTTTGTTGTTGTTAACGTGCTTTTTATATTCTGTTAAAGGTGGGCATAAAGGATATCAGATTCTGATTTAAAAACTAAGTTTTATTTTTGTTTCGGGAAGTTTTTTTTATCCCAAATGATACTATTTTGTGTCACTTAACAGCTAAATGGTTAGGTCACAAAGACCCCGAGGGTTCAGAGCAAGCTGGGGAAAGGGCCCCACTGGAACAGCTATTGGGAGACAGATGGTAGCCTCCCGTCAAGGACATCCAGCGTGTTCTTTAACGTTGGGTTGTTTTACCTCTGAGCGGCACCTCTTTGCACACCATGGGCTAAATGGCCAGGTCACAAGGATCCCGAAGGCTCAGAGAAGGTTGAGGGAGGGGACCCACTGGAACAGCTCTTGGGAGACAGATGGTAGCCTCCCGTCAAGGCCATCCAGCGTGTTCTTTAACGTGCACAGGGTATGGCTCTCCCATACACGGGTCACGGCTTTACGTGCCATTCGACGGACGGCGACCTTTCAAAGCCAATCAATCCCTTACTGACCGTGGGCAGGGCGGGGAATTTTGCGGAGATAAATCTCAACGCTTACCCAGCTGGGACTCGAACCTGGGAACTACAGATTACGAGCCTGGCGTGCTAACGACTGAGCCACCCCCGCCCCGCACAGGTTCGACTCGAACCTGGGATCTGCAGATTACTAGTCTGGCGCGCTACCAAATTAGCCTTTTTATCCTCTCTGCAATATTTAAATTACGACATAGTTTAAATCCTCCACATTCAATATTTGACAAGTTATAAATAATATAGAAAACATTTCGATAACAAATGCCAATTGAAAGACTCGATACAGGATAAACTACAACGCATCTAAGTTCAGTTTAAAAAAAAAACAATACGGAAGAAGTAACTCTAAAGAAACAGAAGTACGAACGTCATCTGTCGAGGTTGGAAAAGAAGTGAACATTAGAAGTACAATAACAGACGTGAAGTGAGCGAGAATAAGATGAAGGAATGACGAGATCGGGATATAGTTTCTACAGGAATATAGTACACAATTACTCCGAGCCCTAACGATAGTTTTAACGCCAGTTATGTTGCCCACCGAATGGCAGTTTCATTGGCAATAAACCAGCAGTTTCTGTTTCAACATAGGTTAACCTTAAATGATTGATTAGGAGGGGGGATTTCAGGGGAAATACTTCAGAAGAGTTCCAAAATTTAATAAGGAACAAAGTGTCCATTATCCAGGACGACGCAGAGGAGAATGTGGAGTAATTTTCTAGTGCGGTTGGTGGTCTATTGGATACCGTTCATGTAACATCAGGAAAAATGGAAGTTCTGATGACAATTAAGACCTCTATCTATCTGATGATGGCAGCGGTATTGTAAACGTCAAAAACGTTAAGAAATCGGGGAAAAAATGGTGAGAGAGCACACTTAGATGGGTTTAAAAAGTGAGTGTGGAGTAGGTACGCATCGTCTTGATGTCTAGGAGACATCTGTTTTTGTGAAGTGACAGAGCTGGGTGATGAAAATCTTAGTCTCTTTTAACAAAAGCATCTCTGGTATCCCTGAGGCTTCTGCTGCTGACGACCATGAAGAGAGAAAGACATTACTGAGGTTTACAACCAGTTACGCAGACAAACTGAACGATAAAAGTTTTTTTTTTTTGGTATTCGTGCTGCTGCTACGAGTTTATTTCAAAATGTCAAGTGAATTTCAAGTTTTTTTTTCTTATCTTTTTTTTTTAAATGTGGAGTCGTTTTATGAGGTGTGTGCGATATGTTCGCAGAGAGGATTTTTGAAAAAGAAGTGTGATAATATGAGATTAGGTTGTTTTACCTCTGAGCGGCACTTTTTTGCACACCATGGGCTAAATGGCCAGGTCACATGGACCCCGAAGGCTCAGAGAAGGTTGGGGGAGGGGACCCACTGGAATAGCTGTTGGGAGACAGATGGTAGCCTCCCGTCAAGGCCATCCAGCTTGTTCTTTAACGTGCACAGGGTGTGGCTCTCCCACACACGGGAACACGGCATAACGTCCCATCCAACGGACGGCGGCCTTTCCAAGCCCATCGGTGTCCCCTACTGACCGTGGGCAGGGCGGGGAATTTTGCGGAGATAAATCTCAACGCTGACCCAGCAGGGACTCGAACCTGGGAACTACAGATTACGAGCCTGGCGCGCTACCGACTGAGCCACCCCCGCCCCTGTTTATGAGGTGTGTGCGATATGTTCGCAGAAAGGATTTTTGAAAAAGAAGTGTGATAATATGAGATTGGTTCGTTATTTATTTATTTATTTACGGGAAGACACAAACTGGGATTTAAAATCGGTTGTGATTAGAGATGCAAATGAGATTTATTTAATAGAAAGAATTGAGTGAAAATTTATTTGAAAAACTGGATATTTAGAAGTATGATTTTTTTTTTAGTCGAAAAGTGGATGCTGTTGATGTTCCTGAAATTATTATTTTATTTAAATGTTGAACGCTTTAGTATTACTTTTTCTGCCCAAAGGAATGCAATAAAAAAGTCTGGTGATAAAATCTCAAATGTTCAGAACAAAATATATGAGAAAAATCACTGAGAAAAAACCACTGAACGTATTGAGAACTTTCTTATTATCGAAGTTTCTTATGATTGAGAAATTATGAGAACTCTCATATGGAGGGAATTCACTTAACATATTGAGAACTCGTTACATACGGGGACCCACTGTTGAGAACCTATGAGAAATAACATATAAAGGGGGAACCTACTGAATGTACTGAGAACTTGATTATGATAGGGGAACCACTTTTGAGAACTTGATTATGATAGGGGAGCCGCTGTTGAGAACTCATGAGAACTAACAAAGGGGAAAATAATTCGGGTTGTTTTACCTCTGAACGGCACTTTTTTGCACACCATGGGCTAAATGGCCAGGTCACATGGACCCCGAAGGCTCAGAGAAGGATGGGGGAGGGGACCCACTGGAACAGCTATTGGGAGACAGATGGTAGCCTCCCGTCAAGGCCATCCAGTGTGTTCTTTAACGTTGGGTTGTTTTACCTCTGAGCGGCACTTTTTTGCACACCATGGGCTAAATGGCCAGGTCACATGGACCCCGAAGGCTCAGAGAAGGTTGGGGGAGGGGACCCACTGGAACAGCTATTGGGAGACAGATGGTAGCCTCCCGTCAAGGCCATCCAGTGTGTTCTTTAACGTTGGGTTGTTTTACCTCTGAGCGGCACTTTTTTGCACACCATGGGCTAAATGGCCAGGTCACATGGACCCCGAAGGCTCAGAGAACGTTGGGGGAGGGGACCCACTGGAACAGCTATTGGGAGACAGATGGTAGCCTCCCGTCAAGGCCATCCAGTGTGTTCTTTAACGTTGGGTTGTTTTACCTCTGAGCGGCACTTTTTTGCACACCATGGGCTAAATGGCCAGGTCACATGGACCCCGAAGGCTCAGAGAAGGTTGGGGGAGGGGACCCACTGGAACAGCTATTGGGAGACAGATGGTAGCCTCCCGTCAAGGCCATCCAGTGTGTTCTTTAACGTTGGGTTGTTTTACCTCTGAACGGCACTTTTTTGCACACCATGGGCTAAATGGCCAGGTCACATGGACCCCGAAGGCTCAGAGAAGGTTGGGGGAGGGGACCCACTGGAACAGCTATTTGGAGACAGATGGTAGCCTCCCGTCAAGGCCATCCAGTGTGTTCTTTAACGTTGGGTTGTTTTACCTATGAACGGCACTTTTTTGCACACCATGGGCTAAATGGCTAGGTCACATGGACCCCGAAGGCTCAGAGAAGGATGGGGGAGGGGACCCACTGGAACAGCTGTTTGGGAGACAGATGGTAGCCTCCCGTCAAGGCCATCCAGTGTGTTCTTTAACGTTGGGTTGTTTTACCTATGAACGGCACTTTTTTGCACACCATGGGCTAAATGGCCAGGTCACAAGGACCCTGAAGGCTCAGAGAAGGATGGGGGAGGGGACCCACTGGAACAGCTGTTGGGAGACAGATGGTAGCCTCCCGTCAAGGCCATCCAGCATGTTCTTTAACGTGCACAGGGTATGGCTCTCCCGCACTCGAGCCCATTCTGTAGAAAAACAGTGCCACTCAGAGGTAAAATGACTCAACCCTAACGAATCAGATAATTATGCATTCTGCCACACCGCATAGTCGGCAAAAATAAAAATCTACAATTTAGACGAAACATCAGAGAATGATTTCGAAGTCTTGAATCCACTCTTCACTCCTCCAACTTAAAAAAAAACCTAAAAGAGACAAGCACATAAACGTCGTTTGTATTATCGCTTTTGTGAGGATTTGGCGAAGATGTGGATGAAAGAGGCGTCACCGCACAGAGAATTAAAGAGTAAGAACTAGCTGAACAGAGGTCAAGGCTGCCGCAGTTGGATATTGCAAGTGTTCGACCTCCTACTGTTAACATTTGGTTCTACGTTGGTTGCATGCTTGGGGGCAGGGGGGGGGGGGTGAAGAACGTGTAGGGAATAGCCATGTAACTCGAAACAAGAGTTTCCGATCCCAACGGGTGATTGTGAATGGTGAATACCAGGACCCCTGCTGGACTGCGGCATACCTGGCACAGGAGCGTTTCTCTATCTTATAGTTAATCTGACTGCCTCATCTTCCAGTGACGACGCTATTGTGAAGTGGCCTATAACTCTTTCTGTCTGCATTTTTCTTGTCTTTTCTTCGGAAGTGGGTTTAAGCCTGTGTTCTTTTCTAAAATAAAAAAAAAATGAAAACGAATGTCAGATACAGTGCCTGAACGACTGCATTATGAACACTGCATTGTGTAAGTGAAGTTCTATGAAACAAAATTTCTTTACTGATGTAATTAATTCTACATCGCTACGAAGTCATGTAAAAGCCCACAAAACTCCCCGCCCTGCCCCTCAGTAGGGGACACCGATGGGCTTAGAAAGACCGCCGTTCGTCGGATGGGACGTTAAGACGTGGCCCCGTGTGCAGAAGAGTCATATCCTGTGGACGTTAAAGAACATGCTAGATGGCCTTGACGGGAGGCTACCATCTGTCTCCCAACAGCTGTTCCAGTGGGTCCCCTCCCCCAACCTTCTCTGAGCCTTCGGGGTCCTTGTGACCTGGCCATTTAGCCCATGGTGTGCAAAAAAGTGCCGCTCAGAGGTAAAACAATCAAACGGTAAAGAACACGCTGGATGGCCTTGACGGGAGGCTACCATCTGTCTCCCAACAGCTGTTCCAGTGGGTCCCCTCCTCCAACCTTCTCTGAGCCTTCGAGGTCCATGTGACCTGGCCATTTATCCCATGGTGTGCAAAAAAGGGCCGCTCAGAGGTAAAACAACCTAACATTAAAGAACACGCTGGATGGCCTTGACGGGAGGCTACCATCTGTCTCCCAACAGCTGTTCCAGTGGGTCCTCTCCTCCAACCTTCTCTGAGCCTTCGGGGTCCATGTCACCTGGCCATTTAGCCCATGGTGTGCAAAAAAGTGCCGCTCAGAGGTAAAACAACCCAACGTTAAAGAACACGCTGGATGGCCTTGACGGGAGGCTACCATCTGTCTCCCAACAGCTGTTCCAGTGGGTCCCCTCCTCCAACCTTCTCTGAGGCTTCAGGGTCCTTATTCTCTTCAGAGTCCAGCCATTCTCACAGACCTTCTACTAAAGCGCTGTTGCAGAGCTCTGTGGCATGCAGCTCTTGAGGGAGTAATTATTATGTTTTATTTATAAATTTTCCATTAAAATAGAAATAAAAAACTCCTCCATCCCGGAAAAGGAGTGTCACATTACTTCTGTCAATGTAACACTGGATGGAGGAAGAACGGATTTTATTTTTTTAAGTGTTCAAAAAATACGTAATGTGTAAATGTTAAAAAAATTCCGACAATTAAGCAATTAAAATACCAATGGTTTATTCGGCATCAATGCTTAGGAGGTACTACAGATTTGAAAGAATGAATAGGTAAAGAATATTTTAGATGTATATATTTCTGGGGGTGGCGTTGCCGAGATGGGGGATTTGAATCCCCAAACCTCTCTCTTTAATACGCCACGTGCAAAATCTGTGATTATCATGCTGTACCATCTCTTTTTTTTTTCAGTTTCTACTGTGAGCAGACTGTTTACAATTTTGGAGCTTTGCCATTTGCAGTGAAGCACAACAATTAAACTGTTGATCCCCATCAGGGACTAAATCATGAATCATTTAAAGTGGACGGATAGCCACAAAAGAGAGTGCGGTTCATAAAAAAAGGAGAGATATTCATAAGAGATGGTGAGGTCCATAAAAGAAGGAGGGATATCCATAAGAGATGGTGAGCTCTATAAAAGAAGGAGAAATATCCATAAGAGATGGTGAGATCCATAAAAAAGAGGGATATCCATAAGAGATTGTGAGGTCTATAAAAGAAGGAGGGATATCCATAAGAGATGGTGAGATCCATAAAAAAGAGGGATATCCATAGGAGATGGTGAGCTCGATAAAAGAAGGAGAGATATCCATAAGAGATGGTGAGAGCTATAAATGAAGGAGGGATATCCATAAGATATGGTGAGCTCTATAAAAGAAGGAGAGATATCCATAAGAGATGGTGAGCTCTATAAAAGAAGGAGAGATATCCACAAGAGATGGTGAGCTCTATAAAAGAAGGAGAGATATCCATAAGAGATGGTGAGATCCATAAAAGAAGGAGGGATATCCATAAGAGATGGCGAGAGCTATAAATGAAGGAGGGATATTCATAAGAGATGGTGAGGTCCATAAAAGAAGGAGAGAGATCCATAAGAGATGGTGAGATCCATAAAAGAAGGAGAGAGATCCATAAGAGATGGTGAGATCCATAAAAGAAGGAGGGATATCCATAAGAGATGGTGAGGTCCTTAGAAGAAGGAGGGATAGCCATCCATAAAGAGATTGGGACAGTATCTTTAAGTTGAGGTAAAAGAGATTTACGTTCATTGACTATATGCGAGACCCTGATCTGGGAAAAAATAAAAGGATACCAAATGAACCGAACTAAGGTGGCGAAGGGGTTGGGACATGATTAAGCGACACCTAGTGTAATCTAAAATGTGTAATGATGTATGATCTTCGTAAATGTTTTATAATAAACATATACTAGAATTTAAAAGTAAAATTTAGAGGACTAATATTCTTTCTTTTGTTCTGTATGTTTCAGGTTCGCCACCTGGCGGTCTGTTCTACGACTCCAACCTGTACAGCACCCCTCTGTCCCTTCTGCAGCTTCCGCCCACTGCCCTCCCCGAAGTGACCCAAAAGTTGACGCAGCCGGGCAATACGACAGCGCGATTCTCCCAGGACGGAAAGACACTAGAAGACCTAAAAGGTGTCGTGTCCACTGTCGACTACCAACAGGCCGCTGAAGCCGAAGTCGACGTCGGTTTCGTGTGCAAGAAGTGCCAGCTTGTCCATCCGGCCGAGGTGCTCTGCCTCAATCATCAGCGGGCCACTTGCTTCGCAGCAAAGGCAGCCACCGTTGGCGGTAACGACATCAAAGCCACCCTCCGACTGGTCCAAGTCCAGCTGGAATGCCGTGCATGCAGGGAGCGCTTTCCGACGATCCTGGATTTCAAGTTCCACTGCAACGCCGACCGCCACGTCAAGCGACTGCACAAGCTGCAACGTAGCGAGATGGCCCAATCAATGGCTCAACTGACCGCATCCTCAACTGCGGCCATGGTGCCCCCATCTTCCGCGCCGAAGATATCATCCACCTCCGCATCAGGGATGCTTGGAGGTCAGGCGGGCATGTCTGCAGCTTCCCACTTCGCCGCCACTCCCGTAGCTCCCTCAATGACGTCACCGCGGCTGGCACCACCGCTTCTCCTCCCACAGACACCCCAGTCCGGAGCCATAGCAAGCAATGACGTCACCAGGAATGGTCCCGACGTCACTTCCCGTCATCTACTCTTCTCTTCTGGAGTGCCTCACGACTTCCGGAATGACCTGGATGGCGCCCTAAGGCTCGGGCTGGAAGCCTCCCTTGACCTTCCCGCGACCTCCAAGGCCGGCATTTGTTTTTCTGGAGAGGCTTCGCTAAGTCCAGAAACTAAGAGACTCTAAAAGATTTAACACTATATATATAAAGTTCCAGAGAACTTCTGTCTGTCCTAGGCAATAAAGCTGTTTTTTTGAATGTCCGTGCGTTCCCGAAATAACAAAAAACAGGAGCCGAGCCCGAGCCATGAGGGTGGAGCAGACTGTGCTAGCCATCACCCCTGGCTGCCTAAACTGCCTGTGTGTCCTGGCAGATAACAAGAGTTCCTACTTCTGAGAGCGGCTCAAGTGCGTAAGTGTGGTTGGTGGTGGACCAAGCTGCAATCACTTTTTTGTGTGCAATGAGTGTTCCCGGTGCACTGGCTAGACCGGGCTAAGGAGTTGTTATATTTCATATTTAGCCCGAAATAGGGAAAGTTCAGATAGAAACACCTGTAATAGTTTTCTTTACCATTTCAGCTAAGATTTAGATTATATTTAGTCTCAATTAATTCCCTCTGAAGCCAAACTGCTTTTTCTATGATATTTTATTGTAATCTTTAGTTATCAATCCTTATTAGAAAAAAATCATGTATCTGTGTATTTACAGCATTAGAGACATAAGATTTGTTCTTTTTTTTTTAATTTCATAGGATGCTTTTTTTTTTCTCCTTGGGGTAGCGAAACAACCATGTTTTTTATGGCTGCTATTGTTCCTTGTTAGTTGGCATACTACACTAATAAGTTCCTCATTTTTAATTTTTTTTTTAATTAACAGTCGCTGGTATTTGGCAGTCTTGATCAATCTAGGCGATACGTTATTACATGTGTCAGGATTGTCCAATCCATTTCCATCGTAGAGTTAGCAAATAATATGTACTTGTTATATACATCTAAGTAGCTATCTTTCGTATATATCCTCTAAACTGAGTCGAGTTTTCCTGCAAGCCAGCAAAACAGCCAGAGAAACAGTGAATTCAGAAAGTGTTGCTTGTTGAAATGTCCTAGACTTAGGGTCCTGCATGGTATTACCGCGAAAATAAGACACTCCTATATATTAAGGCTCTCTGTATGAGCCTTTGCAGCTAGAATGCTGGCTAGCCTATGGTGGATATCTGAAATGGGAAAAGGAAGGAAAAAAAAAATAACAAAAAACCTACAAAAAAAAAATATTCCGGGTGTGCCCAGTGTTTGATACTAAACCGCGTTCCTGACTCACAAGACACTTGTTGTCATGTGGTACACTGTGGCCAGGGGTCAATTTAAAGTTCCTGTGTTTTTCTACATCGAAGAGAATTTATGAGCAAAACCGTTCTATTTGATGTTCTCCTTTAAAAAAAAAAACTTGTGTGTATATGTGCATAACAGGGCGTGCGTCTCTTTGTATATCTGTACGTGTTTTGTCTTGTTCTGCACGCCAGTAACAGAAACAAACTTTCACGAAGAACGGAATATGGCTTTGGGATTAATGATCGTATTGAAGAGAAGTTGAAAAATTATTATTATTAATCATTATTACGATTATTATTATTGAGATTAGAAGTACAGAAGGGTTTTTAAGGAAACTTAAGATAGAAACTCTAAAAAAATGTTTCTCGCCAAATAGGGACCTTGTAACAGATTTTTACAGGTGAATTCTCCGCAAGGGTTGGGTTATCCAAGTTCTCCACCAACGTGTGGTTGGATTTGTGTTCTATGTTCGTAACAGCCTTTGCTCCAAATGAGATTTTTATCTGCTGTTTTCACATCGTCGGAGAACTTTTATGCTTAGCTGCTTGTGTTTTTTATCAATCCCACTGCATTTTTTTTTTTATCTAAATGATGTCCGTTTATTTTATTGTTATTCACTCTTATTACGGAACATGTCTAATGCAATTATATGGGCAAATATTTTATTAAGGAATATATATTGGGTGGGACTTTTAAATTTATCACTGCCATAACTCTTTAGAAACTAACGGCTCACATTAACAAAAGTTATTTTTAAGTGGGAGGGAAAATGAAAGAAAAAAAACTAACATAAAAGAGTTCCTTCTTCAATTTTTCAAAGGGAACGACTAGATAATTTATGTAAGTGTAGAAAATTGTTTTTTTGGTTTGCTTCCCATGTAACCCTTCTCCCTTTTTTAATTTCTTTCCCACGCAAAGGCAGTCTTTCAGATCTGTTATATTTTTGTGTAAACTCCTGCATTAAAACACTCCTCAAATGATCAGCTGTTATGATTATCAGCTATCTTTGCTAATATAAATGAGAATTTAAAACTAATATATATATGGCGAAGCTCGCAATGAAGTAAATGGTGAAGCTAAGTTAGATGATGAAGAGAGTGGTGATGATGATGCAGATGATGATGGAGATGGTGGTGGTGAGTCTTTATCAGAGACGATCCTCAGAGAGCCACTCTCTCTAGGCCGCACTATATTTTTTGGCGGAGTTCTCGACCCAGAGTGATGGCCCTCTGCGGTAAAAGTCTCACGTGCACGCATTGCCTACCACGTGTGTGTGTGTGTGCTCATCCAATCAGCATCAACTCTGCTGTTCCCGCTCCCCAGAGGGGGCGGTTTCCAGTTCCTAATACTTTCTTGTGGTGACGGTATAACGTCTAAAGTCATGTTAAGTCACAGCGAGCCTTGCACTCCAGGATTCTCTCGGCGCATGCGTGCTAGGATGATGATGTCACGTGCGTGACGTCAGTTGGTGGAAAGGGAGGAGGAAAAAAGGGAGGTATAAAAGTAGCTGTCCTGTGGATTCAAACGTTCCTGTATACAAGAGGCCTAATAAGGTGGATGTTCATAAAGAGTCACTCAAGCTCTCACTTGTTTGGCTTTAACGTCAGAGGCCACTTGATATAAAAATATATACATAATTATTGTTTTATTTAAGTGGGCTGTAGCAATTTTTAAAAGGAGTGCACCAAACTCTAGGTGTACTTCTCCGAGTCCTAATGTCTACAAATAAAAAGCACAATTTGCTAGAGCTTACTTACAAAGCTTTGAGTTGTACTGTTGGTGTGGTTACTGTTACATATTATTAGTTTTTTTTGTGATATATTCAGAATGAAGGGCAGGGCCCTCAGTAAGTAGATTCTTGCTAAAGCTTTTTGTCGAGACAAAATGGAAAATTTTTTTAAATATTTTCCAACAATTTTCCTATTCTAGTTCCGACCACAGTAACAAACTATATGCACAAATATGCATTACAGGCTAAATATTCTTTTGCCATATCTACAAACTATAATATCAACAGATCAATATACCTATGTGTATATATATATATGGTATCTGATGATAAAACTAAGAAAATGAAGTAAAAAAAAATGTACCACAACTAAGTCCACAGCATGGTATTCCCTGAGAAAGGGAACACATTTAACTCCTATGTACAAATCTCATATAAATAAATAAACTAACATTTCAAAGTTATATTAGATATTTCATATAAGTTATGTTTTTGGAATATTGTTGTATGTGACTGATTTGTATTGTATAGAATGAAACAAACTAAAACAAACCAAACTGCTTTATTTTTGATTTAGGGTAAAAATGCTGTAATTAAAAAAAATATATATATTGTAAAGGGCCTAGCAGAAAAATCCAGCCTGTGTCCTATAAAAAAAACACAAACCTTAAAAAAAAATTCAGAAATAAATATGAACACATAATTCCTTAAAATGAACAAATTATTATCCTAAATTGGCGAAACGTATTCAATAATAATTCGAAAACTGAAACTTCTGGAACTTAAATTTTTGTTATCAGTTCTTGCAACGCTGACCTGTATTCGAAAACTAAATAAAAAAAAAAAAAGCAGAGGGAGGGGGGGGGGATGGCATTCGAAACTTTTTATTTAAATTTCGTTTTTATAAATCTGTTGCTTTTCGTGTATTGACACCATATGAAATTTCTGCGGGGAGGATGGGAATAAAAAACGATTATTCAGACAACTAGTTCCTAGGTGGCACGCTAGGTGTCTCTGGTGTAGCAGTGTAACAATAAAAAAATCCTAAAATTGGTGCTTGACTGCTACTAAATGAGCATGGATTTTGAATTTGGGTTGTTATATTTGTTGAAGTTTCAGCAGAAGTATCTTTGTTGTTTACACGCTCAAATGTTTCGTGTAATTGTGTCGCATTCTGCTGATAAAAAATGGTTCATCTTGTTAAAAAGAATGTCCAGATTCTCCTGAAAATATACTGGCTTTTTTTTTTATAGGCAGAAGCGTCGATATGTCTTGTGAAAATTATCTACGGTGTTTGATCATAGCATATTTTTTCTTTTCTTTTTATTCATTATATGTACAATGCTTGTATATTGATTCATACACGCTGTAATTGTAAAAAGCATTTCTATTTTATTTTTCTTAAATAGTATTTCTTATATATATATAATGCTTATACTTTACAGCTAAACAGAAAGATTGAATATTGTAATATAAGTGTTTTAGACCGAAATGTTACTAAATGCTACAAAATACTACATAACCTTGACAATGGTGAACATAAGGGTTCATTACATTATTCCAAAGAATTTGTTAGTGATTTCTAGCGTAATTACAAAAGCTACAAGATTTAGTGGATCATTGAGTCCAAAGTTAAATCAAAGTATTTATATCACATCAACTGGAGGCAATAACTTTATATCCTACGATTTTTCTACACTTTTATACAGATATGAAACGTATTATAGTCGCTTTTCATGCAGTTCCTGCAGTGAAATACTTCCTAAAAATAAAAGAACTATTTTATTTTTCCGTGGTTGGACCAGTTCCTTTATCATCACGTGATCAGTTCATAGGAATTAAATGACCTTCAATCATTTTGGTTAAGCAAGGCGATGAAATAATGGATAGGTCAATTTCGTCTGTCCGTTATTCTGGATTCATCCATTCATACATAATCAGTCGTTAATTCTTCGTTATATTAACTTTTGAAACGGAATATATATATTTATATGGAATGATATTAATTAGGAAATATTTGTGGACTTCATGAAAATTCAAGATGATCATCTTTAATTGGAATCGTTTGGTTTGGCAGAACCAATGTTCGCATCATTGACTTTTTAACAGAATTTTCTTTCTAAATTTAAATAAAAATTTTATTTCTGCACTATTAAAAATTTTCGTTAATTTTTAATAATTTTTTAATCATAACATTTTCAAATTTATTATTACCTTTTAAAAATATCATTAACGCGAACCACCCACAGCAATTCCACTAATCACCAGCAGAATTCCACTAACCCCCCACAACAATTCCACGAACCACCAGCAGAATTCCACTAACCACCCACAACAATTTCACGAACCACCAGCATCAATTCCACTAACCACCAGCAATTCCACGAACCACCAGCAGTAATTTCACGAACCACCAACAGAATTCCACTAACCATCCACAGCAATTCCACTAACCACCCATAGCAATTCCACTAACCACCAGCAATTCCACGAACCACCAGCAGTAATTCCACGAACAACCAGCAGCAATTCCACTAACCACCAGCAATTCCACGAACCACCAACAGTAATTCCACGAACAACCAGCAGCAATTCCACTAACCACCCATAGCAATTCCACTAACCACCAGCAATTCCACGAACCACCAGCAGCAATTCCACTAACCACCCATAGCAATTGCACTAACCACCCAAAAGCATTCGAGAACCACTAACAATAATTCTGCTACCCCCCATAGAAATTTCGCGAATCCCAACAGCAACTCCACGAACCACCCACAGCAATTGCACGAACTACTCACAGCAATTCAAAGTAACACTCTCAGCAATTCGCAGCCATTTAAAAGAATTCTGCATTCTCCTCATTCTCTGAGTCATAAGTTGAGGAACCCCGCACTAAATTATATCTCGATAGAATTATAATCACTGTAGATAAAAATAATTTTTACAACATAATTTCACGAAAAAAGAATTTTACTTTTTGTAGTGATAATTGACTTTTTAGTCATGTTTTATAGGGATCACATCTTGAGGTGACCCAAACCACAGTAACTGATTTTTATATTTCAGTGCATGTTTAATACGCAAAGTACTGAATTCAAAACATATAAAACTGTGTGGATTATTAAACTGGGATTTTATAACAATCAAAATGCAATGAATTTGAAATTGTGTGTTGGATCTATCATTTCAGACTCTGCAAAATCTTTTTAGCATATTTTTGCGAAAAAAGATTTAATATAATTCGGCAAAGATCGGGAACTATTTTAGAAGTTTAGAACACGATTTTTAGATAATTTTAACCACGGACATTAAAAAATGGACAACATTTTAACAGAAACTGTTTCTATTTTCACAGAAATCATACTTTCATATTTTTGATAAATGAAATAAAATGATTATTAAATATTATAATATTTACCAATGGCCAGTATATGCTCAGAAGTATTTTGTGTGAATGTATTCAACACAATTTTAAATTGAAAAAACATATTAAGTGACCTATTATCATAAGGGCACAATTAAAAGAATTCTGCATTCTCCTCATTCTCTGAGTCATAAGTTGAAAAACCCCGCACTAAATTATATCTCGATAGAATTATAATCACTGTAGACAAAAATAATTTTTACAACATAATTTCACGAAATCGGATCCATTCGGTCACACATTTTGAACGCAAATTTTTTACGGAAATTTACAACGCAAAAGTATTGTGGAAAGTAGAATGTTATCGTGAATTATATAGTTTTCCAATTTCCTCCGTTTACAATTATAATTATGAGACATAAACTTTTAATCTTTAACCAGTGTCGACACAAAACAATCCTAAAAAGTAAATTAACTATTTTTAAATATGGCCTCCTCTGTATTACCATTAAAGCAGATACTACCAAGAGATATTGGAATATTTTCTTTCGTTTTTAGATTGGAATTTTTTTTTTTTGGAGAGATTGGAAATCTCTCCAAAAAGAATTGGGATTTTTTTTTGGAGAGATTGGAATTTTTTTTGTTTGACGCATCTTCGAAAAAGAAAATTTATCCACTGTCATGTGACTTCGCGTTCTTGTAACAAAACTAATTAAACCACTGTCATAGCAACTAAGACTATCGCTAAAAAAAAAAACTCACCAAAATATCCAGAATATGTCTATAAGATATCTAAGATGACCAGTAGATATCTACTGGTTATCTTAAATACCTTTTGAATATTTTCTGGAGATTGTGGATGTCTGGGAACAACACGACCGGAATCTGAAGTACGTCAAATGCTGATTCTACTCCTTAAATAGATTACTTCAGAACACTAAATAAAATTCTTAAAAAAAAAGAAGTTAAATTTGAGCTATTAACATTTTTTGAATGGGAATTTTAAGCTGTTTTAACTAATTTTTTTATTTGTGACACGAAAAACCGCAAAATTAGATTAATGTGAGATTTCTTAGAGCAAAGCCATTTATTAATAATCCGAACACATATTCTCTATAATGAGACTACTTTTCCAAGCAAATAACATGATTTGTTGTCACAAACCTGGATTAATAGATAATCCTGTAGGTTTAAAACAAGACTGCAACTTTAATATCATGACCTCTAGTTTGAAGTTACAATTGTATTGCCATGAATTCTCTTGCTTCAAGTCACACATTCTAATATATTAGGTCACTCATTTTCATATATTAGGTCACACACCGTCATATATTACGATGCAAATTTTTATATATTAAGCTATCCATTATCATAAGGTCACACATTCTGATCCATTACATCACACATTCTGACCCATTACATCACACGTTCTGATCCATTACATCACACATTGTGACTCATTACATCACACATTCTGACCCATTACATCACACGTTGTGACTCATTACATCACACATTCTGACCCATTACATCACACGTTCTGACCCATTCCATCGCACGTTCTGACCCATTCCATCGCACGTTCTGACCCATTACATCACACGTTGTGACTTATTACATCACACATTCTGACCCATTACATCACACGTTGTGACTCATTATATCACACATTCTGACCCATTACATCACACGTTCTGACCCATTACATCACACGTTCTGACCCATTACATCACACATTTTCTTACATTTGGTCACACCTTGTCATAGATCACACATTTCTCATCTTTTTGATTATTTTTTGAAATCCAAAGCTAAGTAGTATGTCATTACCTATTTTCTAGAAATACCATAGAGTTTGATATCGAAACAAGAAAAACGAAGTAGAGATTGCAATATTCCCTTGAATATATATTTTTTTTACGAAAAAGAAACTAAGTTTTGCTATCTCTTTACTCTTTACAATATTGCATATTAAAGTACAAAGCATGCAGCAATTATTTATTTTCTTCTTCGGTTATTGGCTTTATTTATTTTTAAAGTGATATTTTTTTTTTGGTTAAGTCTCCGACCCTGGAATGCCAGATCATTCGAGCTTTCTATCCCGGTAGGATATAATAGAAAGTTTAAGTAAAGGTTTACAATCATTGGTTTATGTTCTTGTGAAGCTTAAGTCTCTTTGGCTATTTTGAGAGGTATTTTTTTAGTTCAGCAGGCAAAGCATGCAGTAGGTAATACATTCGTTAAACTTCTTGTGGAAAAGTCATTCTTCATCAGTTACCTAATTTTACCAAAAACAAAAAGAAAGCATAAAGTGATTATAATGATCTCTTATTTTCATTCCAATTCCACTTTTACTAAAAAGTTAACAATTCAAAGTCACTACATTGTGACAACAAGCATAAGTCAAACTTTCTTACAACGCTATGCTTGAACTATCGTTACTGATTCGCCCTGAAGATAACCAAATATATCCAATCACTTAACTCAGTTCCTTTTGGAAGTCACCACAAAACGACTTTCCTAAAAAACGTGCAAAAAAAAGTACCAATGTCTCCTATATTACTCGTATTGCCTCCAGGTTGGCGCAAGACCAGATGTTGGAGTGTAAGTCTCGATGGCGACGTAACATTTGCGAATGTGACGTCGCGCCTGGTGACGTCACCGCCTACACATCATTCGTTGCCACGTAACTTGTGAACGAATGGGAGAGGAGACTCGACTATTTGGCTGCGGTCCTTGCAGATTAGAAAAGTTTCCTCTACCTCAAACTGCATACGAAGTTCCTATGAAATGCTAGGACCCAGTACCTAACTGATTGGCAGTTGGAGTTGTTTTAACGGCACTAGCAACTACGTGTGTATTTTCTTGAATCCTATATGTATATATGTATGTGTGTGAAAGGAAATGTTTAGGGCTGGGTTCGTTTAAAGCCCCCTATGCTTAAGTTTTTTTCTTACTCTCATGTGTAAAAGATAGTATAAACCGACTATGTGAGCCTGAATCTTTGCAAAATAACGAAATGATTAAAAAAATGGTAAAAAATAATAATAATATTACGTATAACAAATAATTATTATATACTGATAACAAAAATGAACGCCAGTCTCATAATTGCAAATAGTCTTTCAGCTATAATCCTAGTCACCGACAACATCTGATTTCCATTGTCATATTATACAACCTGTACTATAAAATAAATCTTGAATTTCTGGCTGAAACTTTCCCCAAGCTAGCTCTGCTAGGCCTCAATTACCAAAGCTTCAGCACCAGTGGAATTGTTCCTTGTTTAACTGTTGTACAATCTCAAAACTTGAAGCTACACCTGCAACCTATTAACTACTAACTAACTACTACTATTAACTAATCCTACTAATCCTACTACTCCCACGTCTGAGTTCAGTTCCCTAAGGACCTGGCTAGAATAGACGTTGTTTTATATATACATGTCTGTGCAGGTCTATTTTTGGTATATCAGTTAAGATGGTCTAGGTTTTTACACATGGCTCATGTAGTTCGCTTAAAGCCGTGTAATAATAAACAGTCGGGTGTGATGGATTATTTGTGTCTGTGTCTTTTCTTCATCTTCATATACACTCATGTATGTGTACAGTCGCTCAAATAAATATCCGAACACTATGACTGATTACAGAATTCAGAAAAAATATCTGGCAAAGATTTTTTTAGATTTGAGTTGGGTTGTTTTACCTCTGAGCGGCACTTTTTTGCACACCATGGGCTAAATGGCCAGATCACATGGACCCCGAAGGCTCAGAGAAGGTTAGGTTGTTTTACCTCTGAGCGGCACTTTTTTGCACACCATGGGCTAAATGGCCAGGTCACATGGACCCCGAAGGCTCAGAGAAGGTGAGGTTGTTTTAGCTCTGAGCGGCACTTTTTTGCACACCATGAGCTAAATGGCCAGGTCACAAGGACCCCGAAGGCTCAGAGAAGGTTGGGGGAGGGGACCCACTGGAATAGCTGTTGGGAGACAGATGGTAGCCTCCCGTCAAGGCCATCAAGCGCATTCTTTAACGTGCACAGGGTATGGCTCTCCCGCACACGGGGCCACGGCTTAACGTCCCATCCGACGGACGACGGTCTTTCCAAGCCCATCGGTGTCCCCTACTGACCGTGGGCAAGGCGGGGAATTTTGTGGGATTTTTTTTTTTTAGAAATTAATGATTTGGCAACCTTTGTGTACTGTACATGAAGATTGCCAGATCACTAATTTCTAAAAAAATCGTTGCCAGATTTGTTTCTGAATTCTGAAATCAACCATAAAATAAATAAAAAAAAATACCCCCTCAAGCAGCTGCTTGCCACAGAGGTCTGACAGGAGCCAGTCAATTTAATACGCCATAGTAAAATTCAGAAAAAATATCTGGCAACGATTTTTTTAGATATTAATCATCTGGCAACCTTCGTGTCACGTGACACGAAGGTTGCCAGATCATTAATTTCTAAAAAAATCGTTGCCATGCATTTTTTCTGAATTCTGTAATCAACCATAGAGTTCGGATACTTTTTTTTGAGCGACTGTACACACTCTTTTTTTCGGTGTCGGAACATGTCTTCACAGAAAATAATGAGTACTGTGGAGGTAACTCTTAGTTACTAACAGAATTAAGTTGAAAATAGCGTCTCAATTTACAATCCGAACTAAATCACTCTTACACATCAGTGTTACGAGGTACAGAGTTTGAGGGGCGGGGGTGGCTAAGTCGGTAGCGTGCCAGGCTCGTAATCTGTAGTTCCCAGGTTGGAGTCCCAGCTGGGTCAGTGTTGAGATTTATCTGCGAAAAATTCCCCGCCCTGCCCACGGTCAGTAGGGGACACCGGTGGGCTTGGAAAGGCCGCCGTCCGTCGGATGGGATGTTAAGCCGTGGCCCCGTTTGCGGGAGAGCCATACCCTGTGCACGTTAAAGAACACGCTGAATGGCCTTGACGGAATGGCCTTACCATCTGTCTCCCAACAGCTGTTCCAGTGGGTCCCCTCCCCCAACTTTCTCTGAGCCTTCGGGGTCCATGTGACCTGGCCATTTAGCCCATGGTGTGCAAAAAAATGCCGCTCAGAGGTAAAACAACCCAACCCAATGTACAGAGTATGAGCGAACAGGACGAAAGCACTTCACGTGTACACAAAGTGTTGTTTTACCTCTGAGTGGCACTTTTTTGCACACAGTGCGCTCAAAGGCTAGGTCACAAGGACTCCGAGAGGCTGAAGAATGTTGGGGAAAGGGGACCCACTGGGCAACTATTAGGAGACAGATGGGAGCTTCCTCTCAAGGGAATCCAGCGTGTTCTTTAGTGTGCACAGGGTATGGCTCTCCCTGTGCACGCTAATGGGCTAAATGGGGTCACGGCTTACATCCTATCAGATGAACGTTGACCTTTCGAAGACCACTGATGTCAACACAATAAACAAGAGCAGGGCGGGGAGTTTTGCAGTGAAAATTTCCATGCTAGCCCAGCCAGGACTCAAACCTGGAAACTGTAGATTGGAAGCCTGGTAAGCTACCAACAGAGACACTCTCTTTCCCCATGGGGCGGGGGTGGCTCAATCGGTAGCGCGCCAGGCTCGTAATCTGCAGTTCCCAGGTTCGAGTCCCAGCTGTTTGAGCGTCGAGACTTATCTCCGCAAAACTCCCCGCTCTGCCACGGTCAGTAGGGGACACCGATGGGCTTCGAAAAGCCGTTAGAAATCTAACAAACATTCCGAGTACAGCGTCCCAAAAATGTAGGAAACTGCTCCAAGAAAATAAAACATATAGGTTTTAGGTTCACGATGTCAGTTTTTTTTACCTTTTTGCACTTTTTTTTTTAATAAGCCAGATTACATTGTACTAGAAAATCAGCTGAATTCATTTAAAATTACATTTTTCAGTTCATATCCCTCTGATCCTAATTTGTGCTATTTACCTAGTTGACCTAGGGGTGGGGGTGACTCAGTCGTTAGCGCGTCAGGATCATAATGTGCAGTGTCCAGGTTCGAGTCTCACTTGCTCCAAGTGTTGAGATTTATCTCAGCAAACCCCCCAACATTCTCTCTGTTAGAAAACATCGATGAATGGGAAGTTAAGCATCGATAATGGGAAGTTAAGATGAATGGGAAGTGGTCCCGTGTGCAGGAGAGCCATACCCTGTGCACGTTAAAGAACACGCTTGATGGCCTTGACGTTAGGCTACCATCTGTCTTCCAACAGCTGTTCCAGTGGGTCCCCTCCCACAACCTTCTCTGAGCCTTCGGGGTCTTTGTGACCTGACCATTTAGACCATGGTGTGCAAAAAAAGTGCCGCTCAGAGGTAAAACAACCCAACGTTAAAGAACACGCTGGATGGCCTTGACGGGAGTCTACCATCTGTCTCCCAACAGTTGTTCCAGTGGGTTCCCTCCCCTATCCTTCTCTGAGCCTTCGGGGTTCATGTGACCTGGCCATTTATCCCATGGTGTGCAAAAAAGTGCCGCTCAGAGGTAAAACAACCCAACGTTAAAGAACACGCTGGATGGCCTTGACGGGAGGCTACCATCTGTCTCCCAACAGCTGTTCCAGTGGGTCCGCTCCCCCGACCTTCTCTGAGCCTTCGGGGTCCATGTGACCTGGCCATTTAGCCCATGGTGTGCAAAAAAGTGCCGCTCAGAGGTAAAACAACCCAACGTTAAAGAACACGCTGGATGTCCTTGACGGAAGACTATAATCTGTCTCCGAACAGTGTTTCAGTTCTTCCCCAACTTTTTCCCGAAAAATTCCCCTCTCTGCCCAAGGTCAGTAGGGGACACCGATGGGCTTGAAAAGGTCGCCGTCCTTCGGATGGGATGTTAAACCGTCACTCCGTGTGCGGGAGAGCCATACCATGCACGTCAAAGAACACGCTGGATGGCCTTGACGGGAGGTTACCAATGTCTCCCAACAGCTGTTCCAGTGGGTCCCTTCCCACAACCTTCTCTGAGCCTTCGGGGTCCATGTGACCTGGCCATTTAGCCCATGGTGTGCAAAAAAAGTGCCGCTCAGAGGTAAAACAACCCAACGTTAAAGAACACGCTGGATGACATTGACGGGAGGCGACCATCTGTCTCCCAACAGCTGTTCCAGTGGGTCCCCTCCCCCAACCTTCTCTGAGCCTTCGAGGTCCTTGTGACCTGGCCATTTAGCCCAGTGTGTGCAAAAAAAGTACCGCTCAGAGGTAAAATAACCCAACTCAAATCCTCAACTTTTTTCTGAGCTCTTTGGGCCCTTGTGACCTGGTCGTCTGAAAAAGAGAGAAGAAATTGTTATACTCTAAAACCACGACATAAACTGAATTCGAAATTTTAGCCGTCTCGTTGCCGAGTGGTTAGCGCGCTTGGCTACTGAACGAAGGGACCTGGGTTCGAGCCCCGGGTAAGGTATGGATGTTCGTGTTGTTTTTCTGCTGAGGACCTGCCATCCTCTCAGATCTTCTACTTTGGCATATAAACTGACAGGCTCCTTTCAGACCTCTGTGCAAATAGCTGCTTCAGGGGCGTATATAATTATATTACATATGCACATCATTCGTGGTGATAAAACAGGAATTTTCTTTCTTTTTTTGGGGGGGTGGGAGATCAAACCAATTGGTAGTTACATCCCTGTTTAGGAGGGGGGCGGGGGTGGCTCAGTCGGTAGCGCGCCAGGCTCGTAATCTGTAGTTCCCAGGTTCGAGTCCCAGTTTGGTCAGCGTTGAGATTTATCTCCGCAAAATTCCCCGCCCTGCCCACGGTCAGTAGGGGACACCGATGGGCTTGGAAAGGCCGCCGTCCGTCGGATGGGACGTTAAGCCGTGGCTCCGTGTGCGGGAGAGCCATACCCTGTGCACGTTAAAAACACGCTGGATGGCCTTGACGGGAGTCTACAATCTGTCTCCCAACAGCTGTTCCAGTGGGTCCCCTCCCCCAACCTTCTCTGAGCCTTCGGGTTCCTTGTGACTCGGCCATTTACCCCACAATGTGCAAAAAAGTGCCGCTCAGAGGTAAAACAACCCAACGTTAAAGAACACCCTGGATGGCCTTCACACCCTGGATGGCCCTTCGGGAGAGCCATACCCTGTGCACGTTAAAGAACACGCTGGATGGCCTTGACGGGAGTCTACCATCTGTCTCCCAACAGTTGTTCCAGTGGGTTCCCTCCCCCATCCTTCTCTGAGCCTTCGGGGTTCATGTGACCTGGCCATTTATCCCATGGTGTGCAAAAAAGTGCCGCTCAGAGGTAAAACAACCGAACGTTAAAGAACACGCTGGATGGCCTTGAAGGGAGGCTACCATCTGTCTCCCAACAGCTGTTCCAGTGGGTCCCCTCCCCCAACCTTCTCTGAGCCTTCGGGGTCCATGTGACCTGGCCATTTAGCCAATGGTGTGCAAAAAAGTGCCGCTCAGAGGTAAAACAACCCAACGTTAAAGAACACGATGGATGACCTTGACGGGAGACGACCATCTGTCTCCCAACAGCTGTTCCAGTGGGTTCCTTCCCCCAACCTTCTCTGAGCCTTCGGGGTCCATGTGACCTGACCATTTATCCCATGGTGTGCAAAAAAGTGCCGCTCAGAGGTAAAACAACCCAACGTTAAAGAACACGCTGGATGACCTTGACGGGAGGCTACCCATCAGCTGTTCCAGTGGGTCCCCTCTCCCAACCTTCTCTGAGCCTTCGGGGTCCATGTGACCTGGCCATTTATCCCATGGTGTGCAAAAAGGTGCCGCTCAGAGGTAAAACAACCCAACGTTAAAGAACACGCTGGATGACCTTGACGGGAGGCTACCCATCAGCTGTTCCAGTGGGTCCCCTCTCCCAACCTTCTCTGAGCCTTCGGGGTCCATGTGACCTGGCCATTTACCCCATGGTGTGCAAAAAGGTGCCGCTCAGAAGTAAAACAACCCAACGTTAAAGAACACGCTGGATGACCTTGACGGGAGGCTACCCATCAGCTGTTCCAGTGGGTCCCCTCTCCCAACCTTCTCTGAGCCTTCGGGGTCCATGTGACCTGGCCATTTATCCCATGGTGTGCAAAAAAGTGCCGCTCAGAGGTAAAACAACCCAACGTTAAAGAACACGCTGGATGACCTTGACGGGAGGCTACCCATCAGCTGTTCCAGTGGGTCCCCTCTCCCAACCTTCTCTGAGCCTTCGGGGTCCATGTGACCTGGCCATTTATCCCATGGTGTGCAAAAAAGTGCCGCTCAGAGGTAAAACAACCCAACGTTAAAGAACACGCTGGATGACCTTGACGGGAGGCTACCCATCAGCTGTTCCAGTGGGTCCCCTCTCCCAACCTTCTCTGAGCCTTCGGGGTCCATGTGACCTGGCCATTTACCCCATGGTGTGCAAAAAGGTGCCGCTCAGAAGTAAAACAACCCAACGTTAAAGAACACGCTGGATGACCTTGACGGGAGGCTACCCATCAGCTGTTTCAGTGGGTCCCCTCTCCCAACCTTCCCTGAGACTTCGGGGTCCATGTGACCTGGCCATTTATCCCATGGTGTGCAAAAAGGTGCCGCTCAGAGGTAAAACAACCCAACGTTAAAGAACACGCTGGATGACCTTGACGGGAGGCTACCCATCAGCTGTTCCAGTGGGTCCCCTCCGCCAACCTTCTCTGAGCCTTCGAGGTCCTTGTGACCTGGCCATTTAGCCCATGGTGTGCAAAAAAAGTACCGCTCAGAGGTAAAATAACCCAACTCAAATCCTCAACTTTTTTCTGAGCTCTTTGGGCCCTTGTGACCTGGTCGTCTGAAAAAGAGAGAAGAAATTGTTATACTCTAAAACCACGACATAAACTGAATTCGAAATTTTAGCCGTCTCGTTGCCGAGTGGTTAGCGCGCTTGGCTACTGAACGAAGGGACCTGGGTTCGAGCCCCGGGTAAGGTATGGATGTTCGTGTTGTTTTTCTGCTGAGGACCTGCCATCCTCTCAGATCTTCTACTTTGGCATATAAACTGACAGGCTCCTTTCAGACCTCTGTGCAAATAAGCTGCTTCAGGGGCGTACATAATTATATTACATATGCACATCATTCGTGGTGATAAAACAGGAATTTTCTTTCTTTTTTTTTGGGGGGGGGGAAGATCAAACCAATTGGTAGTTACATCCCTGTTTAGGAGGGGGGCGGGGGTGGCTCAGTCGGTAGCGCGCCAGGCTCGTAATCTGTAGTTCCCAGGTTCGAGTCCCAGTTTGGTCAGCGTTGAGATTTATCTCCGCAAAATCCCCCGCCCTGCCCACGGTCAGTAGGGGACACCGATGGGCTTGGAAAGGCCGCCGTCCGTCGAATGGGACGTTAAGCCGTGGGTCCGTGTGCGGGAGAGCCATACCCTGTGCACGTTAAAGAACACGCTGGATGGCCTTGACGGGAGTCTACAATTTGTCTCCCAACAGCTGTTCCAGTGGGTCCCCTCCCCCAACCTTCTCTGAGCCTTCGGGGTCCTTGTGACTCGGCCATTTAGCCCACAATGTGCAAAAAAGTGCCGCTCAGAAGTAAAACAACCCAACGTTAAAGAACACGCTGTATGGCCTTGACGGGAGGCTACCATCTGTCTCCCAACAGTTGTTCCAGTGGGTCCCCTCCCCCAACCTTCTCTGAGCCTTCGGGGTCCATGTGACCTGGTCATTTAGCCCATGGTGTGCAAAAAAGTGCCGCTCAGAGGTAAAACAACCCAACCCTGTTTAGAAAACGTTAATGTTCCAATACAACTGGTAATAACAGAGTGTTTACGTATACATGCGATGAACTGTCCAGAAAATCTTAATTATTTATAACAATAAGAAAAAGGGATACAAAAGTTTCACAGAATATGGAAGGAGGAAGTTTGAAAAGTATCCACAATAATAAATAAATAAAAATATAAATAAATACCCCCTCAAGCAGCTGCTTGCCACAGCGGTCTGACAGGAGCCTGTCAGTTTATATGCCAAAGTAGAAGGTCTGAGAGGATGGCAGGACCTCAGCAGAAAAACGACACATACATCCATGCCTTACCCGGGGTTCGAACCCAGGTCCCTTAGATCAGTAGCCAATACAGATAGACAAAGTCAAAATAGTTTTAGACAGTATGATGCCGTCTTTGGTACTGAATTGCAGATAATAATTTGAACAAGACGAAAATTGATGCTTTCGTTTGAAGTATGAAATCTGCTTTAAGATAACTTGAAGTCGCAATTTTTTGTTATTTTTTATATATGCATGTTGCAAACTTTTTAATCACGTAAAAATCTCGTAATCGGTCTATAGACTCAAATTCAGCTACAGTCCTTAAGGTTGGGTTGTTTAACCTCCGATCGTCACGTTTTTACACACAATGAACTAAATGGCCAGGTCACGAAGACCCCGAGAGCTCAGTGAAGGTTGGGGGAGGAGACCCACTGGACAACAGTTAGGAGACAGATGATAGCCTCTCGTCAAGGCCGTCCAGCCTGTTTTAACGTGCACAGAGTATGGCTCTTCGCCACACGTGCCTTAGATTTACGCGTACCATCTGACAGACTGCGGTCTTTCCAATCCGAACGGAATTCTGCAGAGATAAATCTTAACGTTTCCGTTCCAGAATGGAGAATGTTCGGTTCCGGACTTGAGTTCATAGTGTGGGGAGGGGACTCGAACCTGGGAATGGCAGATTTCGAGCACAAGGAATTAAGGATCAAGTATCATCTGATAGATGGTGCGGGGGTGGCTCAGTCGGTAGCGCGCCAGGCTCGTAATCTGTAGTTGCCAGGTTCGAGTCCCAGATGGGTCAGCGTTGAGATTTATCTCCGCAAAATTTCCCGCCCTGCCCACGGTCAGTAGGGGACACCTATGGGCTTAGAAAGACCGCCGTCCGTCGGATGGTACGTTAAGCCGTGGCACCGTGTGCGGGAGAGCCATACCCTGTGCACGTTAAAGAACACGCTAGATGGCCTTGACGGGAGGCTACCATCTGTCTCTCAACAGCTGTTCCGGTGGGTCCCCTCCCCCAACCTTCTCTGAGCCTTCGGGGTCCATGTGACCTGGCCATTTAGCCCATGGTGTGCAAAAAAGTGCCGCTCAGAGGTAAAACAACCCAACGTTAAAGAACACGCTGGATGACCTTGACGGGAGGCTACGATCTGTCTCCCAACAGCTGTTCCAGTGGGTTCCCTCCCCCAACCTTCTCCTGAGCCTTCGGGGTCCTTGTGACCTGGCCAATTAGCATATGGTGTGCAAAAAAAGTGCCGCTCAGAGGTAAAACAACCCAACGTTAAAGAACACGCTGGATGGCCTTGACGGGAGGCTACCATCTGTCTCCCAACAGCTGTTCCAGTGGGTGCCCTCCCCCAACCTTCTCTGAGCCTTCGGGGTCCATGTGACCTGGCCATTTAGCCCATGGTGTGCAAAAAAGTGCCGCTCAGAGGTAAAACAACCCAACCCATCTGACAGACCATGAGCTTTACAAAGTCTATCTCGGTGTTCTGCTTTTTACAACTTATTACGCCATAGAGAAATTCTATGAGGAAGGCTAGAAAAGTCAACACCTAGAAGAAAGAATTGGTGAATTTTGGTGAATTTGCTAGTCAAAAAAATGACATAAGGTAAAACTGGTGAACTTGCTAGTCAAAATAATGACATAAACAGTAAAATTTGTGACATGAGAGCTGAGATAGTCTCTCAAAACGATAACTTGAAAGCCGAAATGACTACACACACCTGCAGAAAGTCAACGCATATAAGAAACCTCAGTTAGTTATTTGTTACCTTGGGTAAGATCCAGGTCTTTTTTATCAACAGCCAAGCGCACTATAGCTTGGCCTCATAAGAAACCAAATTGAACCAAAAACTGATCCTTGTGGTACTCCACTATTAATAAAAGAATCATATTTTTAACGAGGTTTTGTTTCATATACAATCAACTATAAATAAATACCCCCTCAAGCAGCTGCTTGCCACAGATGTCTGACAGGAGCCTGTCAGCTTATATACCATATTAGAAGGTCTGCGAGGATGGCAGGCCCTCAGCAGAAATACGACACAAATAGCCATGCCTTACCCGGTGCTCCAACCCAGGTAACTTAGATCAGTAGCCAAGCGCGCTAACCACTCGGCAATGGGACGGCTCAAGGAACTATAGTTCAAGTATAATCCAACAGACCATGAACTGTGTAAAGCTCTATCGATGTTGCGGTTTTTACGCCTTTGGAGGACAAACAGAGAAAATTTCAATTTCTTAAAATTGCATCTTGAACTTTTAACCATAGATTATAAACATCTTATGCCGTCAAATGGGTCAAAACTTTCAAAAGAATAAATATAATTCAAATATCTACATAAACATTGAGAGAATGATCTACTTATAGGCTGAAAGATATATTAACATGACAAAATTAAAAGAACCATAAATTTAATGAAAAGCAAGTTATTTGGCTGTCATCAACGACGTAACATACACTTCTATCAAAATATTAGGGATTGGGTTGGGTTGTTTTACCTCTGAGCGGCACTTTTTTGCACACCATGGGCTAAATAGCCAGGTCACAAGGACCCCGAAGGCTCAGAGAAGGTTAGGGGAGGGACCCACTGGAACAGCTATTGGGAGACAGATGGTAGCCTCCCGTCAAGGCCATCCAGCGTGTTCTTTAACGTTGGATTGTTTTACCTCTGAGCGGCACTTTTTTGCACACCATGGGCTAAATAGCCAGGTCACAAGGACCCCGAAGGCTCAGAGAAGGTTGGGGGAGGGGACCCACTGGAACAGCTGTTGGGAGACAGATGGTAGCCTCCCGTCAAGGCCATCCAGCGTGTTCTTTAACGTTGGGTTGTTTTACCTCTGAGCGGCACTTTTTTGCACACCATGGGCTAAATGGCCAGGTCACAAGGACCGCGAAGGCTCAGAGAAGGTTGGGGGAGGAGACCCACAGGAATAGCTGTTGGGAGACAGATGGTAGCCTCCTGTCAAGGCCATCCAGCGTGTTCTTTAACGTGCACAAGGTATGGCTCTCCTGCACACGGAGCCACGGCGTAACGTCCCAACCGACGGACGGCGACTTTTCCAAGCCCATCGGTGTCCCCTACTGACCGTGGGCAGGGCGGGGAATTTTGCGGAGATAAATCTCAACGCTGACCCAGCTGGGACTCGAACCTGGGAACTATAGATTACGAGCCTGGAAATATTAGGGAATTTCCGTGTTAAGTTAATGGGAATCTAACTTTGAAGCTGTACAACTTCTAAAATATGCATCTGAAGGTAAAGGTCGCAATCAAATCTCTTTAAATCTCGATTTTCAACAGTATTCGTTCAGTATTTAAAGAATCCTGGAAGCTGGAATATTTCACAACACCAATTCGTCATAAAATTTTACCTCAGAAATCAATTAAAATTTAACGAATATTGTTTTAAACCATTTCATAAAATAAATATTCATTTTAGAAATCTGTATAATTAGACAATTATGAATGATGAAATTTAGACTTTCTTGAATATTAGACAATTATGAACGCTTTTTATCAGAAAAGATAATTTATTGTAAAATAATCCAGTTTCGATAACTCTTAAAAAACTGAATGAATATTGTTGAAAATCAATATTTGAATAGATTTGATTGAGCTCTTTAATTTGAGTGATATATTCCATAAAATACATATTTTAAAAGTGACAGAGATTCGATTGATATAACACAGAAAATCTGTAACATTTTCGTAGGGAAATTTAGTATAGCAGTTGACGGAAAGAGTTCACTTTTAAAGTATGAGTAAAACAGGTATCATTTATGAACATCATTAATACTTTACATCTTAAGTAAAGGAATCAGAGTTGTGTCTTTGCATATTTATGTTTGATCAAATAAATTGTTTTAGAGCGAAAGCAGTAGGTAGAGCAAATGTTTTTATTTCTGCCACTGCAGGGTTTCTGACATCAGAAAGGCGAGGAAGCTCAGAAGGTAGCGCACCAGTCTCACATTCTGCAGTTTCTAGGTTCGAGTCCCAGTTGCTCTAGTGTTGAAATTTCTCTCTGCAAAACTCCCCGTTCTGCCTTCAGCCAGTGGGAGTTACCGATGGGCCTGGAAAGCCCACCGTCCGTGAGATGGGACGTTAAACCGCGACTCCGTGTGAAGGATTATAGATGTCCACTGGGTCCCCTTACCTCAACCTTTTTTGAGCCCACGGGGTTCTTGTGACCTCGCCATTTAGTCCATTCTGTGCAAAAATATGCCGTGGCTCCGTATGCGGGATCATCTGTCTCACAATTACTGTCCAGCAGATCCTCTTGCTCCAACCGTCTCTGAGCCCTCGGGGTTCTTGTGATCTGGCCATTTACTCCATTCTGTGCAAAAATATGCCGTGGCTCCGTATGCGGTATCATCTGTCTCAAAATTGCTGTCTAGCAGGTCCTCTTGCTCCAACCTTCTCTAGGCCCTCGGGGTTCTTGTGACCTGGCCATTTATCCACTCTGTGCAAAAATGTGCCGTGGCTCCGTATGCGGGATCATCTGTCTCACAATCAGCAGGTCCTCTTGCTCCTACCTTCTCTGAGCACTCGGGGTCCTTGTGACCTGGCCATTTAGTCCATTCTGTGCAAAAATGTGCCGTGGCTCCGTATGCGGGATCATCTGTCTCACAATTGCTGTCCAGCAGGTCCTCTTGCTCCAACCTTCTCTGAGCCCTCGGGGTTCTTGTGATCTGGCCATTTAGTCCATTCTGTGCAAAAATGTGCCGTGGCTCCGTATGCGGGATCATCTGTCTCACAATTGCTGTCCAGCAGGTCCTCTTTCTCCAACCTTCTCTGAGCACTCGGGGTTCTTGTGACCTGACCATTTATCCATTCTGTGCAAAAATGTGCCGTGGCTCCGTATGCGGGATCATCTGTCTCCCAATTGCTGTCCAGCAGGTCCTCTTGCTCCAACCTTCTCTGAGCACTCGGGGTTCTTGTGATCTGGCCATTTACTCCATTCTGTGCAAAAATGTGCCGTGGCTCCGTATGCGGGATCATCTGTCTCACAATTGCTGTCCAGCAGGTCCTCTTTCTCCAACCTTCTCTGAGCACTCGGGGTTCTTGTGACCTGACCATTTATCCATTCTGTGCAAAAATGTGCCGTGGCTCCGTATGCGGGATCATCTGTCTCCCAATTGCTGTCCAGCAGGTCCTCTTGCTCCAACCTTCTCTGAGCACTCGGGGTTCTTGTGACCTGGCCATTTAGTCCATTCTGTGCAAAAATGTGCCGTGGCTCCGTATGCGGGATCATCTGTCTCATAATTGCTGTCCAGCAGGTCCTCTTGCTCCAACCTTCTGTGAGCACTCGGGGTTCTTGTGACCTGGCCATTTATCCATTCTGTGCAAAATGTGCCGTGGCTCCGTATGCGGGATCATCTGTCTCCCAATTGCTGTCCAGCAGGTCCTCTTGCTCCAACCTTCTCTGAGCACTCGGGGTCCTTGTGACCTGACCATTTAGTCCATTCTGTGCAAAAATGTGCCGTGGCTCCGTATGCGGGATCATCTGTCTCCCAATTGCTGTCCAGCAGGTCCTCTTGCTCCTACCTTCTCTGAGCACTCGGGGTTCTTGTGACCTGGCCATTTAGTCCATTCTGTGCAAAAATGTGCCGTGGCTCCGTATGCGGGATCATCTGTCTCCCAATTGCTGTCCAGCAGGTCCTCTTGCTCCTACCTTCTCTGAGCACTCGGGGTTCTTGTGACCTGGCCATTTAGTCCATTCTGTGCAAAAATGTGCCGTGGCTCCGTATGCGGGATCATCTGTCTCACAATTGCTGTCCAGCAGGTCCTCTTGCTCCAACCTTCTGTGAGCACTCGGGGTTCTTGTGACATGGCCATTTAGTCCATTCTGTGCAAAAATGTGCCGTGGCTCCGTATGCGGGATCATCTGTCTCCCAATTGCTGTCCAGCAGGTCCTCTTGCTCCAACCTTCTCTGAACACTCGGGGTTCTTGTGACCTGGACATTTAGTCCATTCTGTGCAAAAATGTGCCGTGGCTCCGTATGCGGGATCATCTGTCTCATAATTGCTGTCCAGCAGGTCCTCTTGCTCCAACCTTCTGAGAGCACTCGGTGTTCTTGTGACCTGGCCATTTATCCATTCTGTGCAAAAATGTGCCGTGGCTCCGTATGCGGGATCATCTGTCTCACAATTGCTGTCCAGCAGGTCCTCTTGCTCCAACCTTCTCTGAGCACTCGGGGTCGTTGTGACCTGACCATTTAGTCCATTGTGTGAAAAAATATACCACTCAGTGAAAAAACAACCCAACCTAATTCAGGCATCAGTAAAATAGACGAAGCATAACAGTGTTTTTCAGTAATTTTTCCATCATCTCCGAGCGTTTTCGTCTCTAAAATTCTTCAACTAGATACCGTGAAACAAGTTACAAGAGTACAGAAAAAAAAAGTGTGATGACAGAAAACTGATTTGTCCAGACCCCAAGTCTGCAAAATTCTTCTTTGTACATCGTGGTTCGGCAAATGTCTTGTCAGAATCTTTCCTCCCAACATAAAACCCAGTTATTCACCTTTAATTCTTAAGGTTGTCAGCGAGGGACATCAAGCACTGGGATGATTCTGACAGCTCTGGGATACTGCAGCTGTGTTCGTTTATGTCGAGGAATGGTTAAAAGAGAGCTGATGTTCGTGATAACACGAAATATGGCGCTGGAACAACCCCTTGTATGCTCTGGGAGACTTCTCCGTTAAAGACATGCGAGTTAGTCCTAGAGAATGCATTAAGAAGACATATACTGTGAGCAAAGTCCACATTTGGAGTTTGATTATTTCGGTTTGTTGTGCAGAAGTAAAAATGGTTTTGGGTTGTTTTACCTGTGAGCGGCACTTTTTTGCACACCATGGGCTAAATGGCCAGGTCACAAGGACCCCGAAGGCTCAGAGAAGGTTGGGGGAGGGGACCCACTGGAACAGCTGTTGGGAGACAGATGGTAGCCTCCCGTCAAGACCATCCAGCGTATTCTTTAACGTTGGGTTGTTTTACCTCTGAGCGACACTTTTTTGCACACCATGGGCTAAATGGCCAGGTCACAAGGACCCCGAAGGCTCAGAGAAGGTTGGGGGAGGGGACCCACTGGAACAGCTGTTGGGAGACAGATGGTAGCCTCCCGTCAAGACCATCCAGCCTATTCTTTAACGTTGGGTTGTTTTACCTCTGAGCGACACTTTTTTGCACACCATGGGCTAAATGGCCAGGTCACATAGACCCCGAAGGCTCAGAGAAGGTTGGGGGAGGGGACCCACTGGAACAGCTGTTGGGAGACAGATGGTAGCCTCCCGTCAAGACCATCCAGCGTATTCTTTAACGTTGGGTTGTTTCACCTCTGAGCGGCACTTTTTTGCACACCATGGGCTAAATGGCCAGGTCACAAGGACCCCGAAGGCTCAGAGAAGGTTGGGGGAGGGGACCCACTGGAACAGCTGTTGGGAGACAGATGGTAGCCTCCCGTCAAGACCATCCAGCGTATTCTTTAACGTTGGGTTGTTTTACCTCTGAGCGGCACTTTTTTGCACACCATGGGCTAAATGGCCAGGTCACATAGACCCCGAAGGCTCAGAGAAGGTTGGGGGAGGGGACCCACTGGAACAGCTGTTGCGAGACAGATGGTAGCCTCCCGTCAAGACCATCCAGCGTATTCTTTAACGTTGGGTTGTTTTACCTCTGAGCGGCACTTTTTTGCACACCATGGGCTAAATGGCCAGGTCACATGGACCCCGAAGGCTCAGAGAAGGTTGGGGGAGGGGACCCATTGGAACAGCTGTTGGGAGACAGATGGTAGCCTCCCGTCAAGACCATCCAGCGTATTCTTTAACGTTGGGTTGTTTCACCTCTGAGCGGCACTTTTTTGCACACCATGGGCTAAATGGCCAGGTTACATGGACCCCGAAGGCTCAGAGAAGGTTGGGGGAGGGGACCCATTGGAACAGCTGTTGGGAGACAGATGGTAGCCTCCCGTCAAGACCATCCAGCGTATTCTTTAACGTTGGGTTGTTTTACCTCTGAGCGGCACTTTTTTGCACACAATGGGCTAAATGGCCAGGTCACATAGACCCCGAAGGCTCAGAGAAGGTTGGGGGAGGGGACCACTGGAACAGCTGTTGGGAGACAGATGGTAGCCTCCCGTCAAGGCCATCCAGCGTATTCTTTAACGTGCACAGGGTATGGTTCTCCCATACACGGGCCACGGCTTAACGTCCCATCCGACGGACGGCGGCATTTCTAAGCCCGTCGGTGTCCCCTACTGACCGTGGGCAGGGCGGGGAATTTTGCGGAGATAAATCTCAACACTGACCGAGCTGGGACTCGAACCTGGGAACTACAGATTACGAGCCTGGCGTGCTACCGACTGAGCCACCCCCGCCCCAGTAAAAATGGGAGCTTGTAATAAAGCCGTATAGAGTAAGAAAAGATGAAAAATCCGTTTGGTGCATATATATTGTGCAATACGAAATTTGTTTTTTGGTATTGATTAATTAAAAGTGTTTTTTTAGCAGTTCGCGAACTGTTTCTTAATAAATATCTTAATATTGGAATTTAATATAACCATCATTGATTTTTATTATTGCTTATATTTGTATAATTGAACTTTTTGGAAATATAGTTAGTACTTTGGTGAGCTTTTTAAATCTAATTTCGAAGCTGTATAACTTTTAAAATAGGGGGGCGGGGGTGGTTCAGTCGGTAGCGCGCCAGGCTCGTAATCTGTAGTTCCCAGGTTCGAGTCCCAGCTGGGTCAGCGTTGAGATTTATCTCCGCAAAATCCCTCCCCCCCCTGCCCACGGTCAGTAGGTTACACCGATGGGCTTGGAAAGGCCGCCGTCCGTCGGATTAGACGTTAAGCCGTGGCCCCGTGTGCAGAAGAGCCATACCCTGTGCACGTTAAAGAACACGCTGGGTGGCCTTGAGGGGAAGCTACCATCTGTCTCCCAATAGCTGTTCCAGTGGGTCCCCTCTCCCAACCTTCTCTGAGCCTTCGGGGTCCATGTGACCTGGCCATTTAGCCCATGGTGTGCAATAAAGTGCCGCTCAGAGGTCAAACAACCCAACGTTAAAGAACACGCTGGATGGCATTGACGGGAGGCTACCATCTGTCTCTCAACAGCTGTTCCAGTGGGTCCCCTCCCCCAACCTTCTCTGAGCCTTCGGGGTCCATGTGACCTGGCCATTTAGCCCATGGTGTGCAAAAAAGTGCCGCTCAGAGGTAAAACAACCCAAGAACCCAACTTTTAAAATATGCACTTAATGGAAAAAATATGACTGATATTAAACATCAATAATCGAACCTTTTTAAATCTCAATTTTCAATATTCGAGGAGTCGGCAACCTCCTTTAAGCAGCATATTGTGCAGAGAGAGACTCCGTTGGTTTGGCCATGTTGCCCGTATGAATAATTATAGATTGGCGAATAGGGTTATGAACAGTGTGCCTAAAGGCCTCAGAAAGAAGGGGAGACCTAGGATGCGGTGGGCAGACAATGTCAAACAGGACCTTGTTAGAATTGGTGTGCACTGGCCGGATGCAGCAGATATAGCTCAGGATAGACTTGCATGGAGAACTAATTTGCACTGTCTGGTTGGACCTCCGTAGCCCATGGTTGCTTGAGGATGATGATGATGATGAATATATAATATAACTATATTATTCGTTCGGATGGCAGAAAGTTTGTAGTTTCATTTGTAAAAAAAGGAAATATTGCAAAAAACGCTTTGTAAACAAGATAACAGGAAACTAGATGCTTTTGATTCTAGATGCTTACGCAGTATCTTGGGCATTAGGTGGTTCAACTTTGTAACTAATGATGAGGTTAGGCAAAGGAGTCTGCAACATCCTTTAAGCAGCATATTGTGCAGAGAGAGACTCCGCTGGTTTGGCCATGTTGCCCGTATGGATAATTATAGATTGGCGAATAGGGTTATGAACAGTGTGCCTAGAGGCCTCAGAAGGAGGGGGAGACCTAGGATGCGGTGGGCAGACAATGTCAAACAGGACCTTGTTAGAATTGGTGTGCACTGGCCGGATGCAGCAGATATAGCTCAGGATAGACTTGCATGGAGAACTAATTTGCACTGTCTGGTTGGGCCTCCATAGCCCATGGCTGCTTGAGGATGATGATGATGATGAAAAGAGTTATGAACAGTGTGCCTCAAGGCCTCAGAAAGAAGGGGAGACCTAGGATGGACCTAGGCTCAGAGAAGGTTGGGGGAGGAGACCCACTGGAACAGATGTTGGGAGACAGATGGTAACCTCCCGTCAAGGCCATCCAGCGTGTTCTTTAAAGTGCACAGGGTATGGCTCTCCCGCACACGGAGCCACGGCTTAACGTCCCATCCGACGGACGGCGGCCTTTTCAAGCCCATCGGTGTCCCCTACTGACCGTGGACAGGGCGGGGAATTTTGCGGAGATAAATCTCAACGCTGACCCAGCTGGGACTCGAACCTGGGAACTACAGATTACGAGCCTGGCGCGCTACCGACTGAGCCACCCCCGCCCCCTGAAGAGACGTAAAGATTTCGATCCTTGTGGTCTCTGAAGGGAGGGAGAGTACCCTCTGCCTCCCAACACCTGTCCATTGGGTGTCCTTACCCTACCAATCTCGAACCTTAAGGTCTTTGTAACACGGCGATTTAACCCATTGTGTTAAGAAAGTTCCCCTCAGAAACAAAACAGCATAACAACCCAAAATCCTCTGAGATAGGGGGTTCTCAACGTGGGATACACGTACCCCCAAGGGGTACGCGGTAAAAGTTTTTGGGGCGCGACGTGAGAGCTCAAAAGTCGCTAGATCTAGTAACAAAGTCGCTAAGTTGGCAACACTGCTACTGATTACACAACACTGTTACTGGTTTTTAATCTTTAACTGCTTTAAAAAATAAATATAGGAACAGGCTGGATGTTGAAGATGACTTGCGACTCTACCTTACTTGTCTTTAAATGCGTTTGAATAATAACTATATGATGACTCTCAAAGTAATAAACACAACATTAAATGCTACATTAAATCATTAAAATTTTATATTTTATTTCTACTTTTTTTAAACAGTTTTTCCTTTCTACCCCTCTTTATTCTTTTCCCTCTTTATTTTTTGTTTTAGTTAAATATCAGTACAATCTTCGTTTCTATCTTTATTTTTTTTAATCTTGATTCACTACTTCCTTCTCCGATTTTCATATTCTTTGACTCCTAAAGTCACAACTCTTCGCTTATTATTTAACTAAAACCATAGCACAGAAACATGGGGCGGGGGGTGGCTCAGTCGGTAGCGCGCCAGGCTCGTAATCTGTAGTTCCCAGGTTCGAGTCCCAGCTGGGTCAGCGTTAAGACTTATCTCCCCAAAATTCCCCGCCCTGCCCACGGTCAGTAGGGGACACCGATGGGCTTGGAAAGGCCGCCGTCCGTCGGATGGGACGTTAAGCCGTGGCCCCGTGTGCGGGAGAGCCATACCCTGTGTACGTTAAAGAACACGCTGGATGACCTTGACGAGAGGCTACCATCTGTCTCCCAACAGCTGCTCCAGTGGGTCCCCTCTCCCAACCTGCTCTGAGACTTCGGGGTACTTATGACTTGGCCATTTAGCCCATGGTGTGCCAAAAAAGTGCCGCTCAGAGGTAAAACAACCCAACGTTAAAGAACACGTTGGATGGCCTTGACGGGAGGTTACCATCTGTCTCCCAACAGTTGTTCCAGTGGGTCCCCTCCCCCAACCTTCTCTGAGCCTTCGGGGTCCATGTGACCTGGCCATTTAGCCCATTGTGTTTTACCTATAAGCGGCAAAAAGTATATATTTACATAAAGAAATTTCGAAAGTAATAGTAAATCTTGCTGAATCCTTAGAATAATCAAATACGTTTCGTATCGATGCTAAAAATTACCCACTAATTGTCATTTCATATATGAAATTCTAGGAAAAATCAGAACATTATATATAACGTGAAAGAGTCCAGAAAATGAAGTGTACTAACGTAGAGTCCATTAATGCAGCGCGTTTTCGTCACCAAGAATAATCTCTCTGCCATTTTATTCGGAATTTGGGTTGTTTTACCTCTGAGCGGCACTTTTTTGCACACCATGGGCTAAATGGCCAGGTCACATGGACCCCCGAAGGCTCAGAGAAGGTTGGGGGAGGGGACCCACTGGAACAGCTGTTGGGAGACAGATGGTAGCCTCCCGTCAAGGTCATCCAGCGTGTTCTTTAACTTTGGGTTGTTTCACCTTTGAGCGGCACTTCTTTGCATAACCATGGGCTAAATGGCCAGGTCACATGGACCCCGAAGGCTCAGAGAAGGTTGGGGGAGGAGACCCATTGGAACAGCTGTTGGGAGACAGATGGTAGCCTCCCGTCAAGGCCATCCAGCGTGTTCTTTAACGTTGGGTTGTTTCACCTCTGAGCGGCACTTTTTTGCACACAGTGGTCTAAATGGCCAGGTCACAAGGAACCCGAAGACTCAGAGAAGGTTGGGGGAGGAGACCCACTGGAACAGCTGTTGGAAGACAGATGGTAGCCTCCCGTCAAGGCCATCCAGCGTGTTCTTTAACGTGCATAGGGTATGGCTCTCCCTCACACGGAGCCACGGCTTAACGTCCCATCCGACGACGGCGGCCTTTCCAAGCCCATTGGTGTCCCCTACTGACCGTGGGCAGGGCGGGGAATTTTGCGGAGATAAATCTCAACGCTGACCCAGCTGGGACTCGAACCTGGGAACTACAGATTACGAGCCTGGCACGCTACCGACTTAGCCACCGCCGCCCCCATTTTATTCGTAAAGGAATTATCTAAAAACACCAGCAGAATTTCATGACTCATAAAAATTGGGAATAATAGCAAACTACCTTCAAATCCTTCTCACGATATCTGACATTCTTCTGAAAAAGCAGGTGAAATATAGCACTTATGGATCTTTGTTTTATCACTTTCTCGAACAAAATTTTGATCTTTCGTAATCTCCTCCTATGTGGATAGGTAAGCGATAAGGATACAGAAGATGTTTAATATTGATTGGAACAAATACTTGATCTGCAATATAAGGCCTCACATGTTTTACTAGCAAGACCCTCTCGAAATTTTCGCAGGTTCCAAGAAAAATCTAGTTCTGCGGTGAAATTTCGACGCCTACAGGAACTTTGCTATCTAAGTCTTATTAAATGAACAGTTCCGTGAAAGAGGATATTGCCTTCAGCATCCATTAAGGAATCATTTTGTTTCCCTGCAAGGCTTTTTCCCCCACATGCTTGGAGCATCTCCTTGTAAGAGATTCTTAACAACCGAAAGAGATGGTTAAAACCAATGTAAAGTGCAGGGTTTCTTTTGAATAGAGTCTTCACATAGTTTCTGTGCTATTGGGTTGGGATGTTTTACCTCTTAGCAGCACTTTTTTGCACACAGTGGGCTAAATGGCCAGGTCACAATGACCCCGAAGGCTCAGAGAAGGTTGGGGGAGGGGACCCATTGGAACAGCTGTTGAGAGACAAATGGTAGCTTCCCATCAAGGCCATCCAAGGTGTTCTTTAATTGGGTTGTTTTACCTCTGAGCGGCACTTTTTTTGCACACCATGGGCTAAATGGCCAAGTCATAAGTACCCCGAAGACTCAGAGCAGGTTGGGGGAGGGGACCCACTGGAACAGCTGTTGGGAGACAGATGGTGGCCTCCCTCAAGGTCATCCAGTGTGTTCTTTAACGTGCACAGGGTATGACTCTCCCGCACACGGAGCCACGGCTTAACGTCCCATCCGACGGACGGCGGCCTTTCCAAGCCCATCGGTGTCCCCTACTGACCGTGGGCAGGTCGAGGAATTTTGGGGAGATAAGTCTTAACGCTGACCCAGCTGGGACTCGAATCTGGGAACTACAGATTACGAGCCTGGCGCGCTACCGACTGAGCCACCCCCGCCCCATGTTTCTGTGCTATGGTTTTAGTTAAATAATAAGCGAAGAGTTGTGACCTTAGGATTCAAAGAATATGAAAATCGGAGAAGGAAGTAGTGAATCAAGATTAAAAAAAATAAAGATAGAAACGAAGATTGTACTGATATTTAACTAAAACAAAAAATAAAGAGGGAAAAGAATAAAGAGGGGTAGAAAGGAAAAACTGTTTAAAAAAAAGTAGAAGTAAAATATAAAATTTTAATGATTTAATGTAAGCATTTAATGTTGTGTTTATTACTTTGAGAGTCATCATATAGTTATTATTCAAACGCATTTAAAGACAAGTAAGGTAGAGTCGCAAGTCATCTTCAACATCCAGCCTGTTCCTATATTTACTTTTTAAAGCAGTTAAAAATTAAAAACCAGTAACAGTGTTGTGTAATCAGTAACAGTGTTGCAAACTTAGCGACTTTGTTACTAGGTCTAGCGACTTTTGAGCTCTCACGTCGCACCCCAAAAACTTTTACGGCGTCCCCCTTAGGGGTACGTGTATCCCACGTTGAGAACCCCTATCTTAGAGGATTTTCGGTTGTTATGCTGTTTTGTTTCTGAGGGGAACTTTCTTAACACAATGGGCTAAATCGCCGTGTTACAAAGACCTTAAGGTTCGAGATTGGTAGGGTAAGGACACCCAATGGACAGCTGTTGGGAGGCAGAGGGTACTCTCCCTCCCTTCAGAGACCACAAGGATCGAAATCTTTACGTCTCTTCAGATGGATGGCAGCCTTTCCAAGCTTATCGTATTCCAAGTCCCAGGTATTCCCTTTATGACCTAGGGCACTGTGGGAGTTAGTAAGTTTGATCTCAATACTGGCTTAACTGAGATTCGAACCTGGAAACTACAGATTATGGGGGTAGAGGTGGCTCAGTCGGTAGCTCGTTAGGCTGGTTATCTGAAGTTCATAGTTCGAATCCCATCTCAGCCAGTGTTGAGATTTATCTCTAAAAAACCTTCCTGCCGTGACCTCAATTAGCAATCTGGAATCAATTAGCAATCAGGTTACGAGCCTGGCGCTCGTAACCTGATTGCTAATTGATTCCAGATTGCTAATTGCAACCTCAATTAGCAATCAGGTTACGAGCCTGGCGCTCGTAATAACCTCAATTAGCAATCAGGTTACGAGCCTGGCGCTCGTAACCTGAAGTTACGAGCGCCAGGCTCGTAACCTGTAGTTCCCAGGTTCGAGTCCCTGCTGGGTCAGAGTTGAGATTTATCTCCGCAAATTTCCCCGCCCTGCCCACGGTCAGTAGGGGACACCGATGGGCTTGGAAAGGCCGCCGTCCGTCGGATGGGACGTTAAGCCGTGGCCCCGTGTGCGGGAGAGCCATATCCTGTGCACGTTAAAGAACACGCTGGATGGCCTTGACGGGAGGCTACCATCTGTCTCCCAACAGCTGTTCCAGTGGGTCCCCTCCCCCAACCTTCTCTGAGCCTTCGGGGTCCATGTAACCTGGCCATTTAGTCCATGGTGTGCAAAAAAGTGCCGAGGTAAAACACCTCAACCCTAGAAAAAAAAACTTCTTGGTTAACAGTGTCTAAACAAAACACTTTTTCTTATTAACCAATTCAACAATTCTTAAATTACGTGTTTTGGTACATTTGTGTCAATAATACGTTAAGAACAATAACTGATCACTTTTTCTTTTTACCTGTCACAAAACTCAAGTCTGATGCAGCAACATTTCCGAAAACTAGTTTAACACGTCAAATTTTGAAGGAATAAATATAGGGTTTATTTTTTTAAAATATATTTGCCTATCATGTAATTTTGGCAATCTCCTTTTCTACGGTTTTTATTATACACGTTCCAGTAAGTTTTTTAGCTTGAAGCCCCGATTCGGCGACGTGAGACTTAAAAGAAAAAGAGATTCGGACTGGATCAGAAAAAGACTCCAAAATGTTTGAAGGACAAACATATAAAGCATAATGAAAAAGCAGAAAATGCGAATAGTAGGTTTTGGTACCCAAGTGTAGTACAGAGACAATAATGGAAGCCTTACCAATCTTTTCTTTTGCAATTAACGTAAGCAACGAAGGAGCAAGATAGGAAAAAAAAATGTGGTGAATTATTGTCATCCTTGGTTAGTTAACCATGAGATTTCAAGGAGAATAATTTTTACCCCGATAGTAATGACACTAGTTTTTCCTCACTCACAAACACATTACCAAACAATTGCCAACCTCACAAGTCTGCCAACAAAGCAGCATCATTCACTGATGTGTGTTAAAGGTAATTATGCCCCACTGCATGGGAAAATAACGTTCTTTTCTTTTCGTCTCTGTCAGGCAATCGGCAGAACAGAAACAAATAAAATTACTTGGGATGGTTCAAGAAGAATAATTGGCTAGCCGTACATTGTATGATAATGAGATTGACTGCTGTAGAAATGCGTTTTCATGTAAATTCTGGTCGAAAAGTGTGGTGTTGAAAATGAAGTAATGTCGCTTATTTTTTATGAGAAATGTTTGCCATGCAGTAAGAAAATGAAAAGGTGATCGGCACACCTTCTTTGATGACAAGACTTGTGATAGATTATGGTAAAAGGAGTAAAATATCTGGGAATTAAATCAGCAAGGATTTCGTTTGCTTGTGTCATGTATGAAATTATAGGATGCATCAACGATAATAAACTGTATATATTATGATACTGGCTGATAAGGCTTTACCTGTAATTTCCATTATTTTTACCGTATAGGGACTTCTGAGGCTTCAGAGAAACAAAACCTCTTGGGAGTAGATATCCAACCTTTTGAGATTGGTGAGTTACTGTGAGAACTCAGGGGGCGGGGGTGGCTCAGTCGGTAGCGCGCCAGACTCGTAATCTGTAGTTCCCAGGTTCGAGTCCCAGCTGGGTCAGCGTTGAGATTTATCTCCGCAAAATTTCCCCGCCCTGCCCACGGTCAGTAGGAGACACCGATGGGCTTGAAATAGGCCGCCGTCCGTCGGATGGGACGTTAAGCCGTGGCCCCTTGTGCGGGAGGGCCATACCCTGTGCACGTTAAAGAACACGCTGGATGGCCTTGACGGGAGGCTACCATCTGTCTCCCAACAGCTGTTCCAGTGGGTTCCCTCCCCAAACCTTCTCTGAGCCTTCGGGGTCCTTGTGGCCTGGCCATTTAGCCCATGGTGTGCAAAAAAGTGCCGCTCAAAGGTAAAACAATCCAATCCAATGTGAGAACTAAGAGATAGCCAACCATTTCGAGAGTGGGGGATACCACGAGAACTCAGAGATAGCCGATTGAGGCGATTTGAGGCCCCGATTCGGCGACGTAAGACTTAAAACAAAAACCATTCAGACTTGATCAGTGGGGGATAAGATGAGTGGGGGATACCATGAGAAATCAGGGTTATCCAACTGTTTTGAGAGTGGGGGATTCCATGAAAATTCAGAGATAGCCAACCGTTTTGAGAGTGGGGGGATACCATGAGAACTCAGAATAGTCCACCTTTTGAAAATGGAGGCTTAATTTGATAAATCAGAGAAATCCAACCGTTTTGAGAGTGGGGGATATTATGAGAGTTCAGAATATTCAACCTTTTGATCATGGAGGAGTACTCTGAAAGCTGAAGAATATTCAACCTTCTGAGAATTATGGGTTACTATGAGGAATCAGAAAGATAAAACCTTGTGAGAGTGAAAGGTCAAAATGAGACCTCAGAATATCCGACCTTTTGAAATGGCGGTCTATCATGAGAACTTAGAAAAATATATAAACTCTTAAGGGTGAAGAGCTAGTATGAAGAATCAGAGACATGCTGCAGTTTGAAAACTGAAAAGAAGGTTAGGCTAATAGGTCATAGAGATGTAGGAAGCTGGGTTAGTTTAGCCGTGAGGACACTTTTTATTTACATTCATCTAAACGGGCAAGTCTCAAAGACCCCCAAAGGTCTCAGAGAAAAAGTGTTGGGTTGTTTCACTTCTGAGTAGCACTTTTTTTGCACATAATGAGCTAAATGGCCATGTCACAAGTACCCCCAAGGTCTCAGGTTGGGTTGTTTTACCTCTGAGCTGCACTTTTTGCACACCATGGGCTAAATGGCCAGGTCACATGGACTCCGAAGGCTCGGAGAAGGTTGGGGGAGGGGACCTACTGGAACAGCTGTTAGGAGACAGATGATAGCCTCCCGTCAAGGCCATCCAGCGCGTTCTTTAACGTGCACTAAGTATGGCTCTCCCTCATATGGGGCCACGGCTTAACGTCCCATCCGACGGACGGCGTCCTTTCCAAGCCCATCGATGTCCCCTACTGACCGTGGGCAGGGCGGGGAATTTTGCGGAGATAAATCTCAACGCTGACCCAGCTGGGACTCTAACCTGGGAACTACAGATTACGAGCCTGGCGCGCTACCGACTGAGCCACCCCCACCCCCATACGAATTTGGTAAAAAAGTTATAAAGCAAAACAAGAAATATCGAAGTACATATATTCCAAGAAAACATTTTCAAGTGGGCTGTAATACACTCAACTGACATGATGGATACAAAATTGTCGAAGGTTTAACGTTCCTCTCTCTCTCTTTCTAGGGTAACCTAAGTTTAGGAAATTTTTTCTCTCATGATTTATTATTAAGACGCCTTCCTCTTAACGTCACTGCAACAGAAATATTCCGATGACAAAAGGAGGGACGAAAAAAATTGCAAAAAAAAATAGAGAAGTTAGGCGAAACTATGTGACGATACTAGGAGACTAAGTAACGGTTCATTTTTCTGTGGTTAGTGTTATGTATGGGCTACAGCACAGTCATATTTTCTGGAAATTAGGTCTGTCACAAGTTTTAAATTCGTTTTCGGTTAATAAATGAGCTCTTCCTCGTTCCTCGGTGCTTCTTTAGTGAACACGAGGAATGACAGATGGGAGCATCCTCTGTGGAGATGGTCTGCGCGCAGAATCACCATCTCCGTGGCGTTCGGCCAGGAACCACCAACTGATCGGTAGAAGGACTTTTCGCTGTCTGCTGGATTGTGGAGAGAGAACGGGAATTACTGACTGCCAAGCCTTCGCTAGAAAAATTGACTCTAAGAGACAGATGGGGTTTAATATTTGTATCTACTCTTCGTTCGCTGAACGCAGCTGCGGAATTACCCGCTGCACAGTAATTTCGGAGCTTATTTGAGCCCCTTTTGAAAGATAATTTTATTTCTTTTTTCGAGCTGAGGAATGGACGTGTGAGTGTGTGTTTTATAATGCTCCTTTTTCAAAATAGGTGAAAGTGATTCTGGTTTACATTAATGCTCGGAGTACTTGAAATAATTCGAATGTCTGGAATGCTAGTTCAGCTCTTTGCGCACCTTGGATCGTTCTAAGTTATTTGAAAGACGATATGCGTGAACAAGAATGAAAATGCATCACTTGTTGTTGGAGGTTGCGCCAGAAATGTCAGATTGCTGGGGGGAAAAAATTGCAACTGGCGTTTCACTGTAACTGTATTCATTTCATTTTTTATGGTTTCAAAAACGAATGACTATTTATCAGAAGTCTTGGCATTTAAGTGTTGGATTATTTTACCTCCTTTTTTGTAGGTTTTTTTTTTTTTGTTAAATGGCCAGGTCACAAGGACCCCAAGGGATCAGAGAAGGTTGAGGGAAGGGACCTTCTCTGATCCCTACCGTCGATGAGTTTATAAGACAGATGGATACCAATAGTCTCCAATGGGGGTTTAAGACTAACGAATACCATTAGTCCTATAACCTTCCTCTCAATGAGATTATAAAACTAATGGATACCAAGAGTCTTAGAAAATATAGACAAATAGACTAATGGAAAAAAAAACCATTAGGCTAATAAACTTCCTCTCAATGAGGTTATAAGACTAATGGATACCAATAGTCTCGGAAATTATAGACTAATAAACTAATGGGGGAAAATCCATTAGTCTTATAACCTTCCTCTCAATGAGGTTATAAGACTAATGGATACCAATAGTCTTGGAAATTATAGACTAATAAACTAATGGGGGAAAATCCATTAGTCTTATAACCTTCCTCTCAGAGAGGTTATTAGACTAATGGATACCAATAGTCTTGGAAATTATAGACTAATAAACTAATGGGGGAAAATCCATTAGTCTTATAACCTTCCTCTCAGAGAGGTTATTAGACTAATGGATACCAATAATCTTGGTAATTATAGACCAATAGATTAACGGAAAAAAATTCATTAGTCTTATAACCTTCCTCTCATGAGGTTTATAAGACTAATGGATACCAATAGTCTTGGAAATTATAGACCAATAGACTAATGAAAAAAAATCCATTAGTTTATAACCTTCCTCTCAATAAGGTTATAAGACTAATGGATACCAATAGTCTTGGAAATTATAGACCAATAGACTAATGGGAAAAAAAACCCTTTAATCTTATAACCTTCCTCTCAATGAGGTTATAAGACTAATGGATAACAATTGTCTTGGAAATTATAGACCAATAGACTAATGGAAAAAATTCATTAGTCTTATAACCTTCCTCTCATGAGGTTATAAGACTAATGGATACCAATAGTCTTGGAAATTATAGACCAATAGACTAATGAAAAAAAATTCATTAATCTTATAACCTTCCTCTCATGAGGTTATAAGACTAATGGACACCAATAGTCTTGGAAATTATAGACCAATAGACTAATGGAAAAAAATTCATTAGTCTTATAATCTTCCTCTCAATGAGGTTATAAGACTAATGGATACCAATAGTCTTGAAAATTATAGACTAATAGGCTAATGGGGTGAAAATCCATTAATCTTATAACCTTCCTCTCATGCGGTTATAAGACTAATGGATACCAATTGTCTTGTAAATTATAGACCAATAGACTAATGGAAAAAAAACCCATTAGTCTTATAACCTTCCTCTCAATGAGGTTATAAGACTAATGGATACCAATTTTCTTGGAAATTATAGACCAATAGACTAATGGAAAAAAACCATTAGTCTTATAACCTTCCTCTCAATGAGGTTATAAGACTAATGGATACCAATTGTCTTGGAAATTATAGACCAATAGACTAATGGAAAAAAACATTAGTCTTATAATCTTCCTCTCATTGAGGTTATAAGACTAATGGATACCAATTGTCTTGGAAATTATAGACCAATAGACTAATGGAAAAAAACACCATTTGTCTTATAACCTTCCTCTCAATGAGGTTATAAGACTAATGGATACCAATTGTCTTGGAAATTATAGACTAATAGACTAATGGTGGAAAAATCCATTAGTCTTATAACCTTCCTCTCATGAGGTTATAAGACTAATGGATACCAATTGTCTTGGAAATTATAGACCAATAGACTAATGGAAAAAAACCATTAGTCTTATAACCTTCCTCTCAATGAGGTTATAAGACTAATGGATACCAATTGTCTTGGAAATTATAGACCAATAGACTAATGGAAAAAAACATTAGTCTTATAATCTTCCTCTCATTGAGGTTATAAGACTAATGGATACCAATTGTCTTGGAAATTATAGACCAATAGACTAAGGGAAAAAAACACCATTAGTCTTATAACCTTCCTCTCAATGAGGTTATAAGACTAATGGATACCAATTGTCTTGGAAATTATAGACTAATAGACTAATGGTGGAAAAATCCATTAGTCTTATAACCTTCCTCTCATGAGGTTATAAGACTAATGGATACCAATTGTCTTGGAAATTATAGACCAATAGACTAATGGAAAAAACCATTAGTCTTATAACCTTCCTCTCAATGAGGTTATAAGACTAATGGATACCAATTGTCTTGGAAATTATAGACCAATAGACTAATGGAAAAAAATTCATTAGTCTTATAACCTTCCTCTCATGAGGTTATAAGACTAATGGATACCAATTGTCTTGTAAATTATAGACCAACAGACTAATGTAAAAAAATTCATTAGTCTTATAACCTTCCTCTCATGAGGTTATAAGACTAATGGATACCAATAGTCTTGGAAATTATAGACCAATAGACTAATGGAAAAAAATTCATTAGTTTTTATAACCTTCCTCTCATGAGGTTATAAGACTAATGAATAGCAATAGTCTTGGAAATTATAGACAAATAGACTAATGGAAAAAAATTCATTAATCTTATAACCTTCCTCTCATGAGGTTATAAGACTAATGGATACCAATAATCTTGGAAATTATAGAATAGAGATCATTTTACCTCACTCTTTACGGTTGGGTTGTTTTACTACTGAGTGGCCCTTTTTTCCACACAATGTGCTAAATGGTCAGGTCACACGGACCCCGAAGGCTCGGAGAATGTTGGGGGAGGGAGCCCACTGAAATAGCTGTTGAGAGACAGATGGTAGCCTCCCGTCTAGGCCATCCAGCGCGTTCTTTAACGTGCACTAAGTATGGCTCTCCCACATATGGGGCCACGGCTTAACGTCCCATCCGATGGACGGCGGCTTTTCCAAGCTCATAGGTGTCCTCTACTGACCGTGGGCAGGGAGGGGAGTTGTGCGAAGATAAATCTCAACGCTGGCTCAGCTGGGACTCGAACCTGGGAACTACAGATTACAAGCTTGGCGCGCTACCGACTGAGCTATCCCCGCCTAACACCGTTTAGGGAATTCTGTGCAAAAAACAAACAAACGAAACACTGCTCTTCGAGGGGTTGTTTCAGCCGTTGAAAGCAAAATCCAACCAAAGCCGTTGGCCACAATAACCTCTAAATATAAGGTGGCGGGGGTGGCTCAGTCGGTAGCGCGTCAGGCTCGTAATCTGTAGTTCCCAGGTTCGAGTCCCAGCTGACTCAGCGTTGAGATTTATCTCCGCAAAATTCCCCGCCCTGCCCACGGTCAGTAGGGGACACCGATGGGCTTGGAAAGGCCGCCGTCCGTCGGATGGGACGTTAAACCGTGGCCCCGTCTGCGGTTTACCCTGTGCTTACCCTGTGCACGTTAAAGAACACACTGGATGACCTTGACGCGAGGCTACCACCTGTCTCCCAACTGTTGTTCCAGTGGGGGTCCCCTCCCCCAACCTTCTCTGAGCCTTCGGGGTCCTTGTGGCCTGGCCATTTAGCCCATGGTGTGCAAAAAAAGTGCCGCTCAGAGGTAAAACAATCCAAACCTCTAAATATTCGAAAATCATTTTCAGCCTTCAATCATAACTTCCTCTTCTCGATTAACCAAAGTTAGATTCTATGGAATTCGCATTAATGAGATTTTAATTACAATCACATTACCTAAATTTCGAGTATAAATGGTATTTATACCAATGGATAAAAAAAATGGCGATACAGAGTTTGAAAAAGGATGTTTATACCTTTAAATTTAATCTCCTTTTTTTTCCCTTATTTTTGTGTTTTTCGCTTCTGTTGTTTCGAAACTCATTTTTTAATAGGCACAAAACAGTGCGTGATGTTCCTCGTGTTGCTGGTGCAGAGTTTCAGCATTTTCTGTTCAATTGTAATGATTCTCGTGCGCTGGCCACGTGGATGTCAGAAAAAAAGGAAGAAACCTGTTTTTCCGAAAAGAACGATAACGAGAAGGAAATTTTCGTAACGTCTTTCCGTGTAGCCTTTTTCAGTTTTGATATAAATGAATTCGAAGCTTTTTAATCTCACAGGGAAAAAGTAGTAACGAATTTCCAAAGTAAGGAGAATACTGTTTCATCAGCGTTTTTTTTTTATGAAGGTTTTTGTGATGAATGAAATCTTTCTGGAACAACTTCATCTCTTAGAGATCTCTTATCTAATCTGTGGGCCACATCTGGCTTAACCCTTTCACGACCATAAGGTTTCTAAGAGTAAATATTAGTATGTAACTGTTTATTTTAGTTTGTTTAGACGTAAAATAAATAAATATCATAAGAAAATACATAACAATGTGTAGTTTTTTTGGAATTTTATGGGAAATATTTTTCCCAATGGACTATAAAGGTAACGCAAATTATAGTTAGGCTTATTATGCAATGTCTTTTATTTATTGGTTTATTAGAACAAAATGTTAACTAAAATAATACAAAATTATGAAATAAAATTACTATACAAAATGATGTGCTAATTATGATATTCTGCGAAGCAATTTCTTTTGGTAGTGAGGCAAAGATGGACATTGCACATAGTACATATATTATGCGTCCTGACAGTTCTGTTTTTGTTTCCTAAACGTTCCCGTTTACGTAATTACGTTCGGCATACGTTCTATTTCGACATTCTCTATAAAAAATGCAGATAAGATTATAATTAAATACAACAATCACCAATTTTAAAATGGGAAAAATGTTTCCCTTAGTCGTGAAAGGGTTAACAACACCAAAAAATTTCGTCCGGTTCACCCAAAAATCTGCCAGGGGTAAGTAAGTCAGTAAAGAAAAATAAAAAAAAAATCAATTTAGAAAGGGAAAAAAATGGGATAACATTGCACTTATAATTATAACAAAATTTTAAAAATTTATTTCAGTAATTTTTTCATCATTACTTTCTGGGGATGGGACGTTTAACTCTGACCCCGTAAGAGCATATTGAGAATAATTATATTAACTTTTTTATGGATATAAAAAAAAAGCATTTGACACTGTTTCCTATCAGTTTTTATTACAGGTTGGGTTGTTTTACCTCTGAGCGGCACTTTTTTGCACACCATGGGCTAAATGGCCAGGTCACATGGACCCCGAAAGCTCAGAGAAGGTTGGGGGAGGGGACCCACTGGAACAGCTGTTGGGAAGTCAAGGCCATCCAGTGTGTTCTTTAACGTTGGGTTGTTTTACATCTGAGCGGCACTTTTTTTGCACACCATGGGCTAAATGGCCAGGTCACATGGACCGCGAAGGCTCAGAGAAGGTTGGGGGAGGGGACCCACTGGAACAGCTGTTGGGAGACAGATGGTAGTCTCCCGTCAAGGCCATCCAGCGTGTTCTTTAACGTGCACAGGGTATGGCTCTCCCGCACACGGCACCACGGCTTAACGTCCCATCCGACGGACGGCGACCTTTCCAAGCCCATCGGTGTCCCCTACTGACCGTGGGCAAGGCGGGGAATTTTGCGGAGATAAATCTCAACGCTGACCCAGCTGGGACTCGAACCTGGGAACTACAGATTACGAGCCTGGCGCGCTACCGACTGAGCCACCCCGTTTTTATTACAGAAATTGAATGTATTGGAGGCAGAGGCGTTGCTCTGAAATGGTTTTCGAGTTATTTATCAAACAGAACACAAATCGTGAAGATTAATGGAATACTTTGGTTCGAGTTGGAAATAAAACATAGAGTCCCTCAGGGATCCGTCTCGAGGCCAATTCTCTTTTTTCAATTTAGATCAATATTTTCTGCTATGTAAAAATGAATGGCAGAAACTCTTACAGCAGAAACTCTTGCTGACCTACAGAGTATAATAAATAATGATTACAAACCCTAAATTTATTTAAAATAAAATACATATTGTACAGTCTAAAAAATTAAATTGATATGTAGTAGATTATCGAACTGTAAAATTCTATGAATTTAATTGTGGCATTAATTATGGCGGTTGCTATGTGTCCTTTGACAAATAGGATGAAATAAATAAATTTAAATATTTAGGAATAATAAATGATCAAAATCGGAAATGGGGTTAATTAAAAGCTTAGAGCAGTGCCGTGTAAAGTATACTATTTAACAAAAAACGTGAATCACCAAATGTTGATTACAATTTATTATTCTTGAATTCATTCTTTATTGTAGAGTCGCTCAAAAAAAAAGGGGCGGGGGTGGCTCAGTCGGTAGCGCGCCAGGCTCGTAATCTGTAATTCCCAGGTCGAGTCCCAGCTGGGTCAGCGTTGAGAATTATCTCCGCAAAATTCCCCGCCTTGCCCACGGTCAGTAGGGGACACCGATGGGCTTGGAAAGGCCGCCGTCCGTCGGATGGGACGTTAAGCCGTGGTGCCGTGTGCGGGAGAGCCATATCCTGTGCACGTTAAAGAACACGCTGGATGGCCTTAACGGGAGGCTACCATCTGTCTCCCAACAGCTGTTCCAGTGGGTCCCCTCCCTCAACCTTCTCTGAACCTTCGAGGTCCTTGTGACCTGGCCATTTAGCCCATGGTGTGCAAAAAAGTGCCGCTCAGAGGTAAAACAACCCAACACAATACTCAAAAAAGTATCCGAACATTATGGTTGATTACAGAATTCAGAAAAAATATCTGGAAACGATTTTTTTAGAAATTGATGATCTGGCAACCTTCGTGTCACGTGACACGACCATAGTGTTCGGATATTTTTTTGAGTGACTGTAGGTGGTCATATTATTTTGATACTAGATCGTGTGGGCTCACTCACGGAAATATTGAGCGTGTGCAGTTACCGTTCAAAGCAAAGGAGCATGTGCAGTAACTGCACACGCTCCAGTTTGCGGTGAACGGTAACTGGAGCGTGTACAGTTGCTGTACACACTCCAGATATTTTTCCTGAATTCTGTAATCACGTGACACGAAGGTTGCCAGATCACTAATTTCTAAAAAAAATCTTTGCCAGATATTGTTTTCTGAATTCTGTAATCAACCATAGTGTTCGGATATTTTTTTGAGCGGCTGTATTATGGATTGCTATGTTATGGTGGAACTTATAGGTCAACTCTGAAATCACTGACTGTCCTCCAAAATAAAATAAATAAAAAAATTTATTGAAATATTTATCAAAATATAAATAATACACGCCAAAATTTAAAATTGATGTCTTTCAGTCATCTGCTTGTTTATAAATTAATGATTTCTATTTGTAACGAGAGTCCTTTCTTTTAATTAAAAATAATTAAAATATATAATAAATATAAATAAATAAATTTTATATATAACAGTATTCTTTCAGGAAAAAAGGAGCAGAGGAAACAGAATTATGTGAGTGATAAGGCACTTGAGCTTATTTCGGAAAGAAAGTACTGCAGGAATGTCCATAATCAGTACTCTACTAGTCCTAATAGAAAGCATTACAGAGACATTAATAAACTTGTAAAGGATCAGTTAGCTGCTGATAAGAATCTTTGGCTTGATGGTTTGGCTGACAAAGCCGAGGAAGCAGTTAGACAGCACAACAGCAGAGAGCTGTACCAGATAGTTAATGTTTTGTGTGGTAGAAAACGGACAGGCATACAAGGATTGAAGGATAAACAAGGTAAGGTTATAGAAGGTGAGGATTCTCTCATGGCTAGGTGGGCTGAGCATTTCAGTGATATTCTAAACAATGCGGTTAGTTCTATTCCCATTGTTTGCAATGATGATAGATGCATTGGTGGCTTTAATGTTGGCCCTATAACACAATCTGAAGTTTTTTGGTTGTTTCTAAACTTAAACTTCATAAATCTTCAGGGGTAGATGAAATTACTACAGAAATGCTTAGGGCTCGGAATATTTCTGTTACCACTTGGATGACTGAAATTCTGATTATCTTTTATGATAAAGGCATGGTTCCTAAGGATTTTACCAGAGCTATTGTTATCCCTATTTTCAAAAAAGGTGATCGCAGTTCTTGTGATATCTATAGGGGTATCAGCCTACTCTCTGTTCCAGGTAAAGTTCTTTGCATGATTGTGCTTAATAGAATTAAGAATCTGGTTGACAGGCAATTGCGTGATGAGCAATGTGGATTCAGAAATGGTAGGGGATGTGTGGATTAGATATTTTCACTTAGGCAGATTCTTGAGAAATGTTTAGGGTTTCAGAAACCTTTGGTTGCTAGCTTTGTTGATTTCAAAAAGGCTTTCGACTCTGTTGATCGACATAATTTATGGTTGATTATGAGATCATATGGCATACCTGGCAAGTTAGTTAACGTAATGAAAGCTCTCTATAATAACACTGAGTCATGTTTGAGAGTTGGTAAGGCTTGTAGCATTTGGTTTAGCATTACTTCTGGTGTTCGACAAGGGTGCATTTTGTCTCCTTTTCTCTTTAGTTTGGTTATTGATTATGTTATGCGAAATTCACTTCAAGAGAAAGATTTTGGCCTTAAATGGACTGGAGATACGAAAATTTCTGATTTAGATTATGCTGATGATTTAGCCCTTTTGACAAATGATGTTGATGAGATGAACTTTTTCATTCGAGCTGTTGATTAAACTGGTAGAAGAATAGGTTTGGTTATAAACAGAGAGAAAACTAAAGTGATGAAAATTGGTCAGGCAGGTTGAGATTCTGTTAATCTGAATGGTTGCAGTCTTGAGCAGGTGTCACGGTTTAATTATCTTGGGAGCTATGTAACAGATACTGGTGATGTGAGGCATGAGATTAACAGACGAATAGGGATTGCTGCCGGGACTTTTAACAATCTATAGAGAATGTGGAGAAATAGGCGTATACCCCTAAAGACTAAAATTAGACTGTATAATAGTTTGGTTCTTTCTAGGTTAGTTATGGTAATGAAACGTGGACACTTTGTAAACCAGTTAACAGGAAACTAGATGCTTTTGATTCCAGATGCTTACGCAGTATCTTGGGCATTAGGTGGTTCAACTTTGTAACTAATGATGAGGTTAGGCAAAGGAGTCGGCAACCTACTTTTAGCAGCATATTGTGCAGAGAGAGACTCCGTTGGTTTGGCCATGTTGCCCGTATGGATAATTATAGATTGGCGAATAGGGTTATGAACAGTGTGCCTAAAGGCCTCAGAAAGAGGGGGAGACCTAGGATGCGGTGGGCAGACAATGTCAAACAGGACCTTCTTAGTTGGTGTGCAGTGGCTAGATGCAGTAAATGTAGCTCAGGACAGACTTGCTTAGAGAACTAAATTGCACGGTCTGGTTGGACCTCCGTAGCCCATGGCTGCTTAAGGATGATGATGATGATGAATAAATAATATAACTATATTATTCGTTCGGATGGCAGAAAGTTTGTAGTTTCATTTGTAAAAAAAGGAAATATTGCAAAAACATATTTTACATTTAGCACCTAAATTTTTTTTATCCTAGTGAGCTTCGAAATTATATTTGTGGAGTATTAATTTTTAAGAAAATAATTAAAGTTACACATGTTGCATGCAATCCTCTTAGATTTTATGTTTGGTTTAGTTCTCTGATAAAAATTTAAAGTCAAATTTCTATTTTTTTATTCATTTTTCTCAATGTAATATAGTAAATGTGTTTTCAGTTTTTTCTTGGTATTTATATAAAAATTATTTTTTTTTAAATTGTCGAAAAACAAGAATATTAATATTTTATCAGAATTCACCGATGACTAGACATTTATATCGTAATTTGTGAGAAATAGGTTGAATTTTCTTTTTTTATTATTTGATAAAATGTTACAATAACAGCCTAGGTAAGTGAATGCTTTTGGATTGCTTATACTGTACTAAATATACACAGTCGTATCAAAATAATATGACCACCCTCATTCCCATTGGGGCGGGGGTGGCTCAGTCGGTAGCGCGCCAGGCTCGTAATCTGTAGTTCCCAGGTTCGAGTCCCAGCTGGGTCAGCGTTGAGATTTATCTCCGCAAAATTCTTCGCCCTGCCCACGGTCAGTAGGGGACACCGATGGGCTTGGAAAGGCCGCCGTCCGTCGGATGGGACGTTAAGCCGTGGTCCCGTGTATGGGAGAGCCATACCCTGTGCACGTTAAAGAACACGCTGGATGTCCTTGACGGGAGGCTACCATCTGTCTCCCAACAACTGTTCCAGTGGGTCCCCTCCCCCAACTTTCTCTGAGCCTTCGGGTTCCATGTGACCTGGCCATTTAGCCCATGGTGCACAAAAAAGTGCCGCTCAAAGGTAAAACAACCCAACTCATTCCCATTATTAGGTAGGTGGTCATATTACTCTGATACGACTGTGTATAGTCCAATGTGCTAAAATAAAATATTTTGATTGATTGATTGATTAATATATTTTATATCTCCTAACAATTTCTGTTGTTATTTTTTTGCCATTCATGTGGTCTGCATTGTGTCATCAAAAGATACACAGATAAAAAATAAATATGTTATCCACATATATTAAAAAATAATATCTTTATTGAAAATAATAATGCTTTTACTTACATACATTTTTAGGGGTAAAGAGAAAATTTGATTTTGTTTCGCGCTATACATACTTGAGAATTGAACATTTTTATTATGGTTACAGAGATATTTACAAATATAATGCAAATATTTAAGATAGAGGATTACGACAGTAAAGAAAATGAAATAAATTATGGTGTTCCACAAGGCTCTGTATTTGGTCCAATATTATGGAATTTTTTACAAAGATCTTTGTGATCAAGAACTAAAAATGAAAATAATTGTATTTGTTAATGATACTGCTTTGATATATATATTATATATACAATAAGTGAGAAAAATATTTTAAGTCAAGAAATAAATGGCAAATTTATGGGATATCAGGAATTGGATTATAGAAAAAAGGTTGTTTCTACTCGTACAATGTTCCAGATTGGGACAAAATCAAATAGATAATTTGAAAGACAAATCATTTTTTATTCACTTAAATTCATAGATAATGGACATGGACGTTAGTGCAAGCCACTAGAAAGTATTGAATACTATAAATACTTAGGAGTACATATTGATAGTATGCTAGGAAAAATACATTGAATCGTTAACATACAAAATTGATACAATAGCACCGCAATTTTCTTGCATTATAATTTTGTATATGTTAAATTTTCTGAAACTGATTTATATGTAATTAAATGTGGGTTAAATCTCATTTAACTTATGGATTAGTTTCTTTGGTTGGAATATATTGCAGCAATGCTAAACCATTAATTACAATTCAAAATAATTAGAAGCATTTTGAAGAAGAGAAAATATGATAGTGCTAAATATTATTATAATGAATTGCACATGCAACTTTTAAGAAACCTTTAGGTATACAATATCGTTTTTCTCTTAAAATAACAGAACTGAAAGTGATATTAGAAATATAAATTATAACAACTGCTAAACATAACAAACACAAAAAAGAACCCGGCCCATGGTCAGTAGAGTACAGTCGCTCAAAAAAGTATCCGAACACCATGGTTAGTTACAGAATTCAGAAAAAATATCTGGCAAAGATTTTTTTTAGAAATCAGTGAGCTGGCAACCTTCGTGTCACGTGACACGAAGGTTGCCAGATCACTAATTTCTAAAAAAATCGTTGCCAGATATTTTTTCTGAATTCTGTAATCAACCATGGTGTTCGAATATTTTTTTAAGCGACTGTACACCGATGAGCTTCAAAACGTCCGCCATCCCCCGGATGAGGCATTAAACCGTGGGCCCGTTTACGGAAGAACCATAACCTATGCATGTTGAATTAATTCCAGGTATACGAAGATCATTATTTAATCTGCTGGATGTATTTGATGGGAGGTTACCATCTGTCTCCTAATATTTCTCCAGTGGGTCCCCTTTCCAAACCTTTTCTGAGCCCTCGGGGTCTTTGTGACATGACTATTATCCCATTGTGTGCAAAAAAATCGTCTCTCAGAGGTAAAAGTACTCAACCGAACTCGATGCTGTTAGAAGACATATGGTAACGTCCAGTCAAAGCCATCCAGCGTGTTCTTTAACGTGGACAGGGTATGGCTCTCCTGCACACGGGGAAACGACTTAACATCCCATTCGACGGACGGCGGCCTCTTCAAACCCATTAGCGTCCCCTTAATAACAGAGAATGGGAGTTTAGTGCAGATAATTCCAAAACCTGGTACAACTGGTGGGCGGGGGTGATTCAGTCGGTGGCGCGCCAGGCTCGTAATCTGCAGTTCCCAGGTTCGAGTCCCAGCTAGGTCAGCGTTGAGATTTGTGTCCGCAAAATTCCCCGCCCTGCCCACGGTCAGTAGGGGACACCGATGGGCTTGGAAAGGCCGCCTTCCGTCGGATGGAACGTTAAGCCTTGGCCCCGTGTTCGGGAAAGCCATACACTGTGAACGTTAAAGAACACGCTGGATGGCCTTGACGGGAGGCTACCTTCTGTCTCCCAACAGCTGTTCCAGTGGGTCCCCTCCCCCAACATTCTCTGACCCTTAGGGTCAGAGAACCCGGTCTCTGACCCTTCGGGGTTCTTATGACCTGGCCATTTAGCCCATAGTGTGCAAAAAAGTGCCGCTCAGAGGTAAAACAACCCAACGTTAAAGAACACGTTGGATGATCTTGACGGGAGGCTACCATCTCTCTCCAAACAGCTGTTCCAGTGGGTCTCCTCCCCCAACCTTCTCTGAGCCTTGGGGATCCTTGGTACCTGGCCATTTAGCCCATTGTGTGCAAAAAAATGCCGCTCAGAGGTAAAACAACCAAACGTTAAAGAACACTCTGGATGGCCTTGACGGGAGGCTACCATCTGTCTCCCAACAGCTGTTCCAGTGGGTCCCCTCCCCCAACCTTCTCTGACCCTTCGGGGTCCTTATGACCTGGCCATTTAGCCCATAGTGTGCAAAAAAGTGCCGCTCAGAGGTAAAACAACGCAACGTTAAAGAACACGTTGGATGGTCTTGACGGGAGGCTACCATCTGTCTCACAACAGCTGTTCCAGTGGGTCCCCTCCCCCAACCTTCTCTGAGCCTTCGGGGTTCTTATGACCTGGCCATTTAGCCCATAGTGAGCAAAAAAGTGCCGCTCAGAGGTAAAACAACGCAACGTTAAAGAACACGTTGGACAGTTTTGACGGGAGGCTACCATCTCTCTCCCAACAGCTGTTCCAGTGGGTCTCCTCCCCCAACCTTCTCTGAGCCTTCGGGATCCTTGTGACCTGGCCATTTAGCCCATTGTGTGCAAAAAATGCCGCTCAGAGGTAAAACAACCCAACGTTAAAGAACACGCTGGATGGCCTTGACGGGAGGCTACCATCTGTCTCCCAACAGCTGTTCCAGTGGGTCCCCAACCCCAACCTTCTCTGACCGTTCAGGGTCCTTATGACCTGGCCATTTAGCCCATAGTGTGCAAAAAAGTGCCGCTCAGAGGTAAAACAACGCAACGTTAAACAACACATTGGATGGTCTTGACGGGAGGCTTGGGTTGGGTTGTTTTACCTCTGAGCGGCACTTTTTTGCACACCATGGGCTAAATGGCCAGGTCACATGGACCCCGAAGGCTCAGAGAAGGTTGGGGGAGGGGACCCACTGGAACAGCTGTTGGGAGACAGATGGTAGCCTCCCGTCAAGGCCATCCAGCGTGTTCTTTAACGTGCACAGGGTATGGCTCTCCCATACACGGGGCCACGGCTTAACGTCCCATCCGACGGACGGCGGCCTTTCCAAGCCCATCGGTGTCCCCTACTGACCGTGGGCAGGGCGGGGAATTTTGCGGAGATAAATCTCAACGCTGACCCAGCTGGGACTCGAACCTGGGAACTACAGATTACGAGCCTGGCGCGCTACCGACTGAGCCACCCCCGCCCCCTTGACGGGAGGCTACCATCTGTCTCCCAACAGCTGTTCCAGTGGGTCCCCTCCCCCAACCTTCTCTGACCCTTCGGGGTCCTTATGACCTGCCCATTTAGCCCATAGTGTGGAAAAAAGTGCCGCTTAGAGGTAAAACAACCCAACGTTAAAGAACACGTTGGATGGCCTTGACGGGAGGCTACCATCTGTCTCCCAACAGCTGTTCCAGTGGGTCCCCTCCCCCAACCTTCTCTGACCCTTCGGGGTCCTTATGACCTGTCCATTTAGTCTATAGTGTGCAAAAAAGTGCCGCTTAGAGGTAAAACAACCCAACGTTAAAGAACACGTTGGATGGCCTTGATGGGAGGCTACCATCTGTCTCCCAACAGCTGTTGCAGTGGGTCCCATACCCCAGCCTTCTCTGAGCCTTCGGGGTCAATGTGACCTGGTCATTTAGCCCATGGTGTGCAAAAAAAGTTCCGCTCAGAGGTAAAACAACCCAACTTTCTCTGACCTTTCGCGGTCCTTGTGGCCTGGCTATTGAGCCCATGGAGTGCAGAAAAAGTGCCGTTCAGAGGTAAAACAACCAAACGTTAAAGAACACGCTGGATGGCCTTACCAGGAGGCTACCATCTGTCTCCCAAGAGCTGTTCCAGTGGGTCCCCTCCCCCAACCTTCTCTGAGCCTTCGGGGTCCTTGTGGCCTGTCCATTTAGCCCATGGAGTGCAAAAAAAGTGTCGCTCAGAGATAAAACAACCCAACCTTAATATTAAAAAAACTAGAAACCCACTTTTAGCACTTGGCTTTAACAAAAAAAAAAAGTCTACCAGTCGCTAGTTTTCCCATCTACAACTAAAGTAAAGGTTATCAGGAAAAGGGCGAGACCGTTTTGGTGCGAAAGTTCGCTTAGCACTGGAGACGCGATTACGATCATTCAGTTTTCTTTTCTCTTATAGGCTGACTTTGATAAGGGGGCTTAGTGACAGTAACTAATGGCAACGGAAAAGAGAGAGAGAGACCTTTCTCACTACGTCATCGTCACCTTGGATCAGATGCGCGTGTGGGGCACGTGTGGGCTCGTGTCTTTAGAGAACGTGACGTGACTAACTATCGAGTGCGAGCCGTGAGAAAGAATCGCTCTGTGACGTCACAGTCGTCCTATTTGAAACTTCTCTAATGGTATGTGGTTTCGGTTGTTTTACCTCTGAGCGGCGCCTTTTTGGTACACAATGGGCTAAATTGCCAGGTCTGCGCAGAGCCAACTGCTCAGAGGAGGTTGTGGGAGGAGACCCACTGGAAGAGCTGTTGGGAGACAGATGGTAGCCTCATGTTAATGCCATCCTCCGAGTTCTTTAATGAGAACATGGTATGGGTTGGGTTGTTTTACCTCTGAGCGACACATTTTTGTACACTATGGGCTAAATGGCCAAGTCTCAAGGACCCCGAAGGCTCACAGAAGGTTGGGTGAGGGGACTCACTGGAACAGCTGTTAGGAGACAGATGGTAGCCTCCCGTCAAGGCCATCCAGCGTGTTCTTTAATGTTTGTTTTACTTTTGAGCGTCACTTTTTTGCACACCATGGGCTAAATGGCCAAGTCACCAGGACCACGAAGGTTCAGAGAAGGTTGGGGGAGGGGACCCACTGGAACAGCTGTTGGGAGACAGATGGTAGCCTCCAGTCAATGCCATCCAGCGTGTTCTTTAAGGTTGGGTTGTTTTACCTCTGAGCGTCACTTTTTTACACACCATAGGCTAAATGGCCAGGTTACATGGACCCCGAAGACTCGGAGAAGGTTGGGGGAGGGGACCCACTGGAACAGCTGTTGGGAGACAGATTGTAGCCTCCCGTCAAGGCCATCCAGCGTGTTCTTTAACGTTAGTTTGTTTTACCTCTTAGCGGCACTTTTTTACATACCATAGGCTTAATGGTCATGGACCCCGAAGTCAGGTCACATGGACCCCGAAGACTCGGAAAAGGTTGAGGGAGGGGACCCACTGGAACAGCTGTTGGGAGACAGATGGTAGTATCCCGTCAAGGCCATCCAGTGTGTTGTTTAACGTGCACAGGTTATAGCTCTCACACACACGCGGACACGGCTTAACGTCCCATTTGACGGACGGCGGCATTTCCAAGCCCATCGGTATTCCATACTGATCGGGTGGTCATATTATTCTGATACGACTGTGAATATCTCAACTCTGACCCAGCTGGGACTCTAACCTGGGAACTGCAGATTACGAGCCTGGCGCGCTACCGACTGATTCATCCCCCCCCCCACCCCAAGCCCATCGGTGTCTCCTTTGTGACCAGTGTGTGTGTGTGTGTGGGGGGGGGGGACGGACGTTAGCGGATTAAAATCTCAGTGTTGTTCCAAGCACACTCCCCAAAGGCGATATGTAATTCTTCTAGTTTCAGGTAGATTTAAAGTTCCCGATACATCTTAACAGAGCCGGACCCGGTAAAAAATCCGGTTTAAACGGTTCATTCCCCCTTTAGAATGTCCCCCCACCGCCTTTACATTTTTCCGGCTCGATTGTTAAGTTGCATAAAATAATTTATTTAATACGATTATATTGAAATATTATGAATGTTTTAAAACTGATTACCAAATTTCCAAAAATTACTCTGACACAAAAGAGAACGGGTTAAAAACTTCAATTAGAACGCTATTTATTAAATATCAGCTATAAAAGAACAAATAACAGAAAATATACTGATAGGACAGGGGTGGCTCAGTCGGTAGCGCGCCAGACACGTAATCTGTAGTTCCCAAGTTCGAGTCCCAGCTGGGTCAGCGTTGAGATTTATGTCCACAAAATTTCCCGCCCTGCCCGCGGTCAGTAGGGGACACCGATGGGCTTCGAAAGGCCGCCGTCCTTCGATGGGACGTTATGTCGTGGCCCCGTGTGCGGGAGAGCCATACCCTGTGCACGTTAAAGAACACGCTGAAAGGCCTTGACGGGAGGCTACCATCTGTCTCCCAACAGCTGTTCCAGTGGGTCCCATCCCCCAAACTTCTCTGAGCCTTTGGGGTCCTTGTGACCTGGCCATTTAACGCATGGTGTGCAAAAAAGTGCCGCTCAGAGATAAAACAACACCAACGTTAAAGAACACGCTGGATGGCCTTGACGGGAGGCTACCATCTCTCTCCCAACAGCTGTTCCAGTGGGTCCCCTCCCCCAACCTTCTCTGAGCCTTCGGGGTCCTTGTGACCCGGCCATTTAGCCCAATGTGTGCAAAAAAAGTGCCGCTCAAAGGTAAAACAACCGAATCCAGGTTCGAGTCCCAGCTGGGTCAGCGTTGAGATTTATCTCCACAAAATTCCCCGCCCTGCCCACGGTCAGTAGGGGACACCGATGGGTTTGGAAGACCGAGTCGAGTGGAAAGCAATACGAATAGAGGATAAAAACACCCACAGTCAATCCACAGAAGGTCTGATAATTAAATGTGTCAACCATACCACGACTCTTGGTCCGGTTAAGACATTGCATTGTGTCTTTATTCCATAGACAACAATACTCAGATGAACGCTATACGAAAACTATTTTTGCTATACCGGTAACTTGTTTTTCTACCCAGAGTCCTTATCGACAGTCATAACAACAGTCATCAAGAATATAGGCTAGCTTTCTGCAATGCTCACTAACCCCTTGAATCGGAAGAGATCCAATCGTCCTACTGATTGCAGGAACACTCATACTGTTATCTACTGCAAGCTATTTACTGATGTCTCAATCAATTCTGTTTGTTGTACGGCGAGATCTCTTGGTGTGCATGGATGTGTTTCTTTACCCACTTGCTATTATTGGAATTATTAGGATCCAGTTTCATTCGTCACTAACCTTTTTGAGAAGAGGGTGACTCTATCGGAAGCGCGACAGGCTCGTAATTTGCAGTTCCCAGGTTCGAGTCCCAGCTGGGTCAGCGTTGAGATTTTTCTCCGCAAAACTCCCTGCCCACGGTCAGTAGGGGACACTGATGGTTTGGAAAGGCCGCTGTCCGTCGGATGGGACGTTAAGCCGTGGTCCGTGTGTGGGAGAACCATACTCTTGCACGTTATAAACACTCTGGATGACTTGACGGGAGGCTACCATCTGTCTCCCAATAGCTGTTCCATTGTGTCTCTTCCCCCAGCCTTTTCTGAGCTCTCGGAGTCATTGTAAACTGGGAGCTGGGTGGCTCAGTCGGAAGCGCGCCAGGCTCCTAAACTGTAGTTCCCAGGTTCGAGTCCCAGCTGGGTCAGCGTTGAGATTTTTCTCCGTAAAACTCCCCAACCTGCCACGGTCAATAGGGGACACTTGTGGGCTTGGAAAGGCCGCCGTCCGTCGGATGGGACGTTAAGCCGTGGGCTGTGTGTGGGAGAGCCACACCCTGTGCACGTTAAAGAACAGGCTGGATGGACTTGACGGGAGGCTACCATCTGTCTCCCAACAGCTGTTCCAGTGGGTCCGCTCCCCCAACCTTCTCTGAGCCTTCGGTGTCCATGTGACCTGGCCATTTAGCCCATGGAGTGCAAAAAAGTGCCGCTCAGAGGTAAAACATCCCAACCCAGGTTCGAGTCCCAGTTGGATCAGCGTTGAGATTTATCTCCACCAAACTCCCCAACCTGCCACGGTCAATAGGGGACACCTGTGGGCTTGGAAAGGCCACCGTTCGTCAGATGGGACGTTAAGCCGTGGCCCCCCCTTACGGGAGAGCCATACTCTGTTCACGTTATAAAAATTCTGGATGATTTGACTGGAGGCTACTATCTGTCTCCAAACAAGCTGTTCCAGGAGGTCCCCTAACCTCCTCTGAGCCTTCGGAGTCCTTGTGACTTGATCATTTAACCCATTGGGTGCAAAAAAGTTCCGCTCAGAGGTAAAATAAATCAACTTTTTGAGAGGAGATTTTCGACGGATTTCCACTCTGACGTAGGTAAGAAGGGCCGCAGTTGGCTCAGTCGGTAGCGAGCCAGAATCCTAATCTGCAGTACACAAATTCGAGTCCTAACTCTGTCAGAGTTGGGATTTGATTCCCGTTAAACTCCACTTTGATCTAGTTAAGAGAGGGGACAACGATCGGCTTGGTAATGGCAGTTGCCCGTCGGATGGCACTTTAAGCCGTGACCCCGTGTTCGGGAGAGAGCAATACCCTGTGCACGTTAAAGAACACGCTGGATGAGCCTTGACTAGAAGCTACCACGTGTCATAACCGCAGTCCAGTGTGTCCCCTTCCTCCAACCTTCTCTGAGATCTCTGGATCCTTCTGACCTGGCCATTTAGTGCAGCTAAGAAGCAAAACAACCTAACCGAATTGGAATGAGTCAGAAAAGTAAATTAAAATACCTTAGTGGACTTGCTAACTTGGGTGCCAAAGTTAGCAATCCGAAACCACTGTTACGCCTTCATAAGGGGCGCGACTTCGCCTGAATTGTCGCAACTTTAACCTGCAAACGTGACAATTCAGGTGAATTGGCTGGCAGGGGAACCAACCAATACTCGACCCCGACTTATCCCCCCACACAAATGGTTTGGGTTGTTTTACCTCTGAGAGGCACTTTTTTGCACACCATGGGCTAAATGGCCAGGTCACATGGACCCCGAAGGCTCAGAGAAGGTTGGGGGAGGGAACCCACTGGAACAGCTGTTGGAAGACAGATGGTAGCCTCCCGTCAAGGCCATCCAGCGTGTTCTTTAAAGTTGGGTGGTTTTATCTCTGAGCGGCACTTTTTTCCACACCATGGGTTAAATGGCCACGTCACAAGGACCCCGAAGGATCAGAGAAGGTTTGGGGAGGGGACCCATTGTAACAGCTGTTGGGAGACAGATAGTAGCCTCCCGTCAAGGCCATCCAGCGTGTTCTTTAACGTGCAGAGGATATGGCTCTCCCGAACACAGACCCACGTCTTAACATCCAATCCGACGGACGGCGGCCTTTCCAAGCCCAATGGTGTCCCCTACTGACAGTGGGCAGGGCGGGGATTTTTGCGGAGATAAATCTCAATGCTGACTCAGCTGGGACTCGAACCTGGGAACTTCAGATTACAAGCCTGGCGCGCTACCGACTGAGGTTCCCCCCCCCCACACACACAAAAATCAACAAGCCTGATATCTAGCTTAAGACGGCCCTGGTAATATTCATGCTCATTTCAACGGGTTAATGTTAGTTTGAAATATATTACATAATTTATTTTCCCTCCAAGTGGGATACGAACGAGCAATTTTGATTTACAACACCAACGTGCGACCAACTAGAACAGGGGTTCTCAACATTTCGTACGCGTACCCCGAAGTGGTACGTTGTAAAATTTTTTGGCGAACGCCGAGAGACCTCAAAAGTCGTTAGATCTAATAACAAAGTAGCTACGTTAGCAACACTCTTGTGCAAAACTGTAATTTTTTTGCGTTTATATATATATGTTTTATTTTATTCCCATTGTTATACTATAACTATAGTTTTATCTATCTATACAAGGGGTACGCCAGTTACATACACATTTCCAGGGGGTACGTGAGGCATAAAAGGTTCAGAACCACTGATATATATGTTTTATTTTATTCCCATTGTTATACTATAACTATAGTTTTATCTACCTATACAAGGGGTACGCCAGTTACATACACATTTCCAGGGGGTACGTGAGGCATAAAAGGTTGAGAACCACTGATATATATGTTTTATTTTCTTCCCATTGTTATATTATAACTATAGTTTTATCTATCTATACAAGGGGTACGCCAGTTACATACACATTTCTAGGGGGTACGTGAAGCATAAAAGGTTGAGAAACACTGATATATATGTTTTATTTTATTCCCATTGTTATACTATAACTATAGTTTTATCTATCTATACAAGGGGTATGCCAGTTACATACACATTTCCAGGGGGTACGTGAAGAATAAAAGGTTGAGAACCACTGATATATATGTTGTATTTTATTCCCATTGTTATACTATAACTATAGTTTTATCTATCTATACAAGGGGTACGCCAGTTACATACACATTTCCACGGGGTACGTGAAGAATAAAAGGTTGAGAACCACTGATATATATGTTTTATTTTATTCCCATTGTTATACTATAACTATAGTTTTATCTATCTATACAAGGGGTACGCTAGTTATATACATATTTGCAGGGGGTACGTGAAGCATAAAAGGTTGAGAACCACTGATATATATGTTTTATTTTATTCCCATTGTTATACTATAACTATAGTTTTATCTATCTATACAAGTTGGTTGGTTGTTTGGGGTTTATTGGCGCAACAGCAACTAAGGCTATATTGCGCCAAACAAACGATAAAAAGGGATAAAAGTCTCATAACCCACAACCAAAGTTAAAACGAACACAAACAAAACGACAAGTAAAATGACTAAAAAGTAACAACAAGTGTAGAAACCTATTGAAAACCACAACAAGAGTAAAAACTACGAAACAGGGTAAAAATCAAATACGTGTAAAATAACCAGTAAAACGTAAAAAGTCGAAAACAGGAGTTAAAAACGATTCATCAGATAAAAGATGGCCGAGTGTAAGAAGCTCAGCCATAAAATTGTGGAAGGTAAAATACATTTTGCGTTCAAGATTAAAAGCGGGACAATGAATTAAAATATGTTTAACAGTTAAAATGGTGTCACAAAACTCGAACTTAGGTACTGCGTCCGCCTTAAGTAGAAAAGAGTGTGTTAAAAACGAGTGACCTAAGAGGAGCGTCTATCTATACAACAGGTACGCCAGTTACATACACATTTCCAGGGGGTACGTGAAGCATAAAATGTTGAGAACCACTGATATTTATGTTTTATTTTATTCTCATTGTTATACTATAACTATAGTTTTATCTACCTATACAAGGGGTACGCCAGTTACATACACATTTCCAGGGGATACGTGAAGCATAAAAGGTTGAGAACCACTGATATATATGTTTTATTTTATTCCCATTGTTATACTATAAATATAGTTTTATCTATCTATAAAGCGGGTACGCCAGTTACATACACATTTCCAGGGAGTACGTGAAGCATAAAATGTTGAGAACCACTGATGAATATTTTATTTTATTCCCATTGTTATACTATAACTAGAGTGTTATCTATCTGTACAAGGGGTACGCCTGTTACATACACATTTCCAGGGGGTACGTGAAGCATAAAAGTTTGAGAACCACTGATGTATATTTTTTATTTTATTCCCATTGTTATACTATAACTATAGTTTTTTCTATCTATACAAGGGGTACGCCAGTTACATATACATTTCCAGGGGGTACGTGAAGCATAAAAGTTTGAGAACCACTGATGTATATATTTTATATTATTCCCATTGTTATACTATAACTATAGTTTTATCTATCTATACAAGGGGTACGTCAGTTACATACACATTTCCAGAGGGTACGTGAAGCATAAAAGTTTGAGTTATATATGTTTTATATGTTTTATTTTATCATAATAGGATTATTTATCATAAAATATGATATATATGTTTTATTTTATTCCCATTGTTATACAATAAGTATAGTTTTATCTATCTATACAAGGGTTACGCCAGTTACATACACATTTCCAGAGAGTACGTGAAGCATAAAAGGTTCAGAACCACTGATATATATGTTTTATTTTATTCCCATTGTTATACTATAACTATAGTTTCATCTATATATACAAGGGTACGCCAGTTACATACACATTTCCAGAGAGTACGTGAAGCATAAAAGGTTGAGAACCACTGATATATATGTTTAATTTTATTCCCATTGTTATACTATAACTATAGTTTTATCTATCTATACAAGGGGTACGCCAGTTACATACACATTTCCAGGGGGTACGTGAAGCATAAAATGTTGAGAACCACTGATATTTATGTTTTATTTTATTCTCATTGTTATACTATAAGTATAGATTTATCTATCTATACAAGGGGTACGCCAGTTACCTACACATTTCCAGGGGGTACGTGAAGCATAAAAGGTTGAGAACCACTGATATATATGTTTTATTTTATTCCCATTGTTATACTATAACTATAGTTTTATCTATCTATACAAGGGTTACGCCAGTTACATACACATTTCCAGGGGGTACGTGAAGCATAAAAGGTTGAGAACCACTGATATATACGTTTTATTTTATTCCCATTGTTATACTATAAATATAGTTTTATCTATCTATACAAGGGGTACGCCAGTTATATAAACATTTCCAAGGGGTACGTGAAGCATAAATGTTTGAGAAACACTGATATATATGTTTTATTTTATTCCCATTGTTATACTATAACTATAGTTTTATCTATCTATACAAGGGGTACGCCAGTTACATACACATTTCCAGTGGGTACGTGAAGCATAAAAGTTTGAGAACCACTGATATATATGTTTTATTTTCTTCCCATTGTCATACTATAACTATAGTTTTATCTATTTATACAAACGGTAGGCCATTTAGATATACATTTCCAGGGGGTACGTGAAGCATAAAAGGTTGAGAACCACTGATATATATGTTTTATTTTATTCCCATTTTTATACTATAACTATAGCTTTATCTATCTATATAAGGGGTACGCTAGTTATATACACATTTCCAGGGGGTACGCGAAGCATAAAAGGTTGAGACCACTGATATATATTTTTTATTTTATTCCCATTGTCATACTATAACTATAGTTTTATCTATCTATACAAGAGGTACGCCAGTTAGATATACAATTCCAGGGGGTACGTGAAGCATAAAAGGTTGAGAACCACTTTTATTTATGTTTTATTTTATTCCCATTGTTATACTATAACCATAGTTTTATCTATCTATACAAGAGGTACGCCAGTTACATACACATTTCCAGGGGGTACGTGAATCACAAAAGGTTGAGAACCACTGATGTATATATTTTATTTTATTCCCATTGTTATACTATAACTATAGTTTTATCTATATATACAAGGGGTACGCCAGTTACATACACATTTCCAGGGGGTACGTGAATCACAAAAGGTTGAGAACCACTGATGTATATATTTTATTTTATTCCCATTGTTATACTATAACTATAGTTTTATCTATATATACAAGGGGTACGCCAGTTACATACACATTTCCAGGGGGTACGTGAAGCATAAAAGGTTGAGAACCACTGATATATATGTTTTATTTTATTCCCATTGTTATACTATAACTATAGTTTTATCTATCTATACAAGGGTTACGCCAGTTACATACACATTTCCAAGGGGTACGTGAAGCATAAAAGGTTCAGAACCACTGATATATATGTTTTATATTATTCCCATTGTTATACTATAACTATAGTTTCATCTATATATACAAGGGTACGCCAGTTACATACACATTTCCAGAGAGTACGTGAAGCATAAAAGGTTCAGAACCACTGATATATATGTTTTATTTTATTCCCATTGTTATACTATAACTATAGTTTCATCTATATATACAAGGGTACGCCAGTTACATACACATTTCCAGAGAGTACGTGAAGCATAAAAGGTTGAGAACCACTGATATATATGTTTTATTTTATTCCCATTGTTATACTATAACTATAGTTTTATCTATCTATACAAGGGGTACGCCAGTTACATACACATTTCCAGGGGGTACGTGAAGCATAAAATGTTGAGAACCACTGATATTTATGTTTTATTTTATTCTCATTGTTATACTATAACTATAGTTTTATCTACCTATACAAGGGGTTCGCCAGTTACATACACATTTCCAGGAGATACGTGAAGCATAAAAAGTTGAGAACCACTGATATATATGTTTTATTTTATTCCCATTGTTATACTATAACTATAGTTTTATCTATCTATACAAGGGTTACACCAGTTACATACACATTTCCAGGGGGTACGTGAAGCATAAAAGGTTGAGAACCACTGATATATACGTTTTATTTTATTCCCATTGTTATACTATAAATATAGTTTTATCTATCTATACAAGGGGTACGCCAGTTATATAAACATTTCCAAGGGGTACGTGAAGCATAAATGTTTGAGAAACACTGATATATATGTTTTATTTTATTCCCATCGTTATACTGTAACTATAGTTTTATCTATCTATACAAGGGGTACGCCAGTTACATACCCATTTCCAGTGGGTACGTGAAGCATAAAAGTTTGAGAACCACTGATATATATGTTTTATTTTCTTCCCATTGTCATACTATAACTATAGTTTTATCTATTTATACAAACGGTAGGCCATTTAGATATACATTTCCAGGGGGTACGTGAAGCATAAAAGGTTGATAACCACTGATATATATGTTTTATTTTATTCCCATTTTTATACTATAACTATAGCTTTATCTATCTATATAAGGGGTACGCTAGTTATATACACATTTCCAGGGGGTACGCGAAGCATAAAAGGTTGAGACCACTGATATATATTTTTTATTTTATTACCATTGTCATACTATAACTATAGTTTTATCTATCTATACAAGAGGTACGCCAGTTACATACACATTTCCAGGGGGTACGTGAATCACAAAAGGTTGAGAACCACTGATGTATATATTTTATTTTATTCCCATTGTTATAATATAACTATAGTTTTATCTATATATACAAGGGGTACGCCAGTTACATACATATTTGCAGGGGGTACGTGAAGAATAAAAGGTTGAGAACCACTGATATATATGTTTTATTTTATTCCCATTGTTATACTATAACTATAGTTTTATCTATCTATACAAGGGGTACGCCAGTTACATACCAATTTCCAAGGGGTACGTGAAGCATAAAAGGTTGAGAACAACTGATATATATGTTTTATTTTATTCCCATTGTTATACTATATAGTTTTATCTATCTATACAAGTGGTACGCCAGTTACATACACATTTCCAGAGAGTACGTGAAGCATAAAAGGTTGAGAACCACTGATATATATGTTTTATTTTATTCCCATTGTTATACTATAACTATAGTTTTATCTATCTATACAAGGGGTACGTCAGTTACATACACATTTCCAGGGGGTACGAGAAGCATAAAAGGTTGAGAACCACTGATCTATATGTTTTATTTTATTCCCATTGTTATACTATAACTATAGTTTTATCTATCTATACAAGGGGTACGCCAGTTACATACACATTTCCAGGGGGTACGAGAAGCATAAAAGGTTGAGAACCACTGATATATATGTTTTATTTTATTCCCATTGTTATACTCTAACTATAGTTTTTTCTATCTATACAAGGGGTACGCTAGTTATATACATATTTGCAGGGGGTACGTGAAGCATAAAAGGTTGAGAACCACTGATATATATGTTTTATTTTATTCCCATTGTTATACTATAACTATAGTTTTATCTATCTATACAAGGGGTACGCTAGTTATATACATATTTGCAGGGGGTACGTGAAGCATAAAAGGTTGAGAACCACTGATATATAAGTTTTATTTTATTCCCATTGTTATACTATAACTATAGTTTTATCTATCTATACAAGTTGGTTGGTTGTTTGGGGTTTATTGGCGCAACAGCAACTAAGGCTATATTGCGCCAAACAAACGATAAAAAGGGATAAATGTCTCATAACCCACAACCAAAGTTGAAACGAACACAAACAAAACGACAAGTAAAATGACTAAAAAGTAACAACAAGTGTAGAAACCTATTGAAAACCACAAACAAGAGTAAAAACTACGAAACAGGGTAAAAATCAAATACGTGTAAAATAACCAGTAAAACGTAAAAAGTCGAAAAAAGGAGTTAAAAACGATTCATCAGATAAAAGATGGCCGAGTGTAAGAAGCTCAGCCATAAAATTGTGGAAGGTAAAATACATTTTGTGTTCAAGATTAAAAGCGGGACAATGAATTAAAATATGTTTAACAGTTAAAATGGTGTCACAAAACTCGAACTTAGGTACTGCGTCCGCCTTAAGTAGAAAAGAGTGTGTTAAAAACGAGTGACCTAAGAGGAGCGTCTATCTATACAACAGGTACGCCAGTTACATACACATTTCCAGGGGGTACGTGAAGCATAAAATTTGAGTTATATATGTTTTATATGTTTTATTTTATGATAATATGTTTATTTATTATAAAATATGATATATATTTTTTATTTTATTCCCATTGTTATACTATAACTATAGTTTTATCTATCTATAAAGCGGGTACGCCAGTTACATACACATTTCCAGGGAGTACGTGAAGCATAAAATGTTGAGAACCACTGATGAATATTTTATTTTATTCCCATTGTTATACTATAACTAGAGTGTTATCTATCTATACAAGGGGTACGCCAGTTACATACACATTTCCAGGGGGTACGTGAAGCATAAAAGTTTGAGAACCACTGATGTATATTTTTTATTTTATTCCCATTGTTATACTATAACTATAGTTTTTCTATCTATACAAGGGGTACGCCAGTTACATATACATTTCCAGGGGGTACGTGAAGCATAAAAGTTTGAGAACCACTGATGTATATATTTTATATTATTCCCATTCTTATATTATAACTATAGTTTTATTTATCTATACAAGAGGTACGTCAGTTACATACACATTTCCAGGGGGTACGTGAAGCATAAATGTTTGAGAACCACTGATATATATGTTTTATTTTATTCCCATTGTTATACTATAACTATAGTTTTATCTATCTATACAAGGGGTACGTCAGTTACATACACATTTCCAGAGGGTACGTGAAGCATAAAAGTTTGAGTTATATATGTTTTATATGTTTTATTTTATCATAATAGGATTATTTATCATAAAATATGATATATATGTTTTATTTTATTCCCATTGTTATACAATAAGTATAGTTTTATCTATCTATACAAGGGGTACGCCAGTTTCATACACATTTCCAGGGGGTACGTGAAGCATAAAAGGTTCAGAACCACTGATATATATCTTTTATTTTATTCCCATTGTTATACTATAACTATAGTTTCATCTATATATACAAGGGTACGCCAGTTACATACACATTTCCAGAGAGTACGTGAAGCATAAAAGGTTCAGAACCACTGATATATATGTTTTATTTTATTCCCATTGTTATACTATAACTATAGTTTCATCTATATATACAAGGGTACGCCAGTTACATACACATTTCCAGAGAGTACGTGAAGCATAAAAGGTTGAGAACCACTGATATATATGTTTTATTTTATTCCTATTGTTATACTATAACTATAGTTTTATCTATCTATACAAGGGGTACGTCAGTTACATACACATTTCCAGGGGGTACGAGAAGCATAAAAGGTTGAGAACCACTGATATATATGTTTTATTTTATTCCCATTGTTATACTATAACTATAGTTTTATCTATCTATAAAAGGGGTACGCCAGTTACATACACATTTATAGGGGGTACGTGAAGCATAAAAGGTTGAGAACCACTGATATATACGTTTTATTTTATTCCCATTGTTATACTATAAATATAGTTTTATCTATCTATACAAGGGGTACGCCAGTTATATAAACATTTCCAAGGGGTACGTGAAGCATAAATGTTTGAGAAACACTGATATATATGTTTTATTTTATTCCCATTGTTATACTCTAACTATAGTTTTATCTATCTATACAAGGGGTACGCCAGTTACATACACATTTCCAGTGGGTACGTGAAGCATAAAAGTTTGAGAACCACTGATATATATGTTTTATTTTCTTCCCATTGTCATATTATAACTATAGTTTTATCTATTTATACAAACGGTAGGCCATTTAGATATACATTTCCAGGGGGTACGTGAAGCATAAAAGGTTGAGAACCACTGATATATATGTTTTATTTTATTCCCATTTTTATACTATAACTATAGCTTTATCTATCTATATAAGGGGTACGCTAGTTATATACACATTTCCAGGGGGTACGCGAAGCATAAAAGGTTGAGACCACTGATATATATTTTTTATTTTATTCCCATTGTCATACTATAACTATAGTTTTATCTATCTATACAAGAGGTACGCCAGTTAGATATACATTTCCAGGGGGTACGTGAAGCATAAAAGGTTTAGAACCACTTTTATGTATGTTTTATTTTATTCCCATTGTTATAGTATAACTATAGTTTTATCTATCTATACAAGAGGTACGCCAGTTACATACACATTTCCAGGGGGTACGTGAATCACAAAAGGTTGAGAACCACTGATGTATATATTTTATTTTATTCCCATTGTTATACTATAACTATAGTTTTATCTATATATACAAGGGGTACGCCAGTTACATACACATTTCCAGGGGGTACGTGAATCACAAAAGGTTGAGAACCACTGATGTATATATTTTATTTTATTCCCATTGTTATACTATAACTATAGTTTTATCTATATATACAAGGGGTACGCCAGTTACATACGCATTTCCAGGGGGTACGTGAAGCATAAAAGGTTGAGAACCACTGATATATATGTTTTATTTTATTCCCATTGTTATACTATAACTATAGTTTTATCTATATATACAAGGGTACGCCAGTTACATACACATTTCCAGAGAGTACGTGAAGCATAAAAGGTTGAGAACCACTGATATATATGTTTTATTTTATTCCCATTGTTATACTATAACTATAGTTTTATCTATCTATACAAGGGGTACGCCAGTTACATACACATTTCCAGGGGGTACGTGAAGCATAAAATGTTGAGAACCACTGATATTTATGTTTTATTTTATTCTCATTGTTATACTATAACTATAGTTTTATCTACCTATACAAGGGGTACGGCAGTTACATACACATTTCCAGGGGATACGTGAAGCATAAAAGGTTGAGAACCACTGATATATATGTTTTATTTTATTCCCATTGTTATACTATAACTATAGTTTTATCTATCTATACAAGGGTTACGCCAGTTACATACACATTTCCAGGGGGTACGTGAAGCATAAAAGGTTGAGAACAACTGATATATGCGTTTTATTTTATTCCCATTGTTATACTATAAATATAGTTTTATATATCTATACAAGGGGTACGCCAGTTATATAAACATTTCCAAGGGGTACGTGAAGCATAAATGTTTGAGAAACACTGATATATATGTTTTATTTTATTCCCATTGTTATACTATAACTATAGTTTTATCTATCTATACAAGGGGTACGCCAGTTACATACACATTTCCAGTGGGTACGTGAAGCATAAAAGTTTGAGAACCACTGATATATATGTTTTATTTTCTTCCCATTGTCATACTATAACTATAGTTTATCTATTTATACAAACGGTAGGCCATTTAGATATACATTTCCAGGGGGTACGTGAAGCATAAAAGGTTGAGAACCACTGATATATATGTTTTATTTTATTCCCATTTTTATACTATAACTATAGCTTTATCTATCTATATAAGGGGTACGCTAGTTATATACACATTTCCAGGGGGTACGCGAAGCATAAAAGGTTGAGACCACTGATATATATTTTTTATTTTATTACCATTGTCATACTATAACTATAGTTTTATCTATCTATACAAGAGGTACGCCAGTTAGATATACATTTCCAGGGGGTACGTGAAGCATAGAAGGTTGAGAACCACTTTTATGTATGTTTTATTTTATTCCCATTGTTATACTATAACCATAGTTTTATCTATCTATACAAGAGGTACGCCAGTTACATACACATTTCCAGGGGGTACGTGAATCACAAAAGGTTGAGAACCACTGATGTATATATTTTATTTTATTCCCATTGTTATACTATAACTATAGTTTTATCTATATATACAAGGGGTACGCCAGTTACATACACATTTCCAGGGGGTACGTGAATCACAAAAGGTTGAGAACCACTGATGTATATATTTTATTTTATTCCCATTGTTATACTATAACTATAGTTTTATCTATATATACAAGGGGTACGCCAGTTACATACACATTTCCAGTGGGTACGTGAAGCATAAAAGTTTGGGAACCACTGATATATATGTTTTATTTTCTTCCCATTGTCATACTATAACTATAGTTTTATCTATCTATACAAGGGTTACGCCAGTTACATACACATTTCCAAGGGGTACGTGAAGCATAAATGTTTGAGAAACACTGATATATATGTTTTATTTTATTCCCATTGTTATACTATAACTATAGTTTTATCTATCTATACAAGGGGTACGCCAGTTCCATACACATTTCCAGGGGGTACGTGAAGCCTAAAAGGTTGAGAACTACTGATATATATGTTTTATTTTATTCCCATTGTTATACTATAACTATAGTTTTATCTATCTATACAAGGGTTACGCCAGTTACATACACATTTCCAAGGGGTACGTGAAGCATAAATGTTTGAGAAACACTGAAATATGTTTTATTTTATTCCCATTGTTATACTATAATTATAGTTTTATCTATCTATACAAGGGGTACGCCAGTTCCATACACATTTCCAGGGGGTACGTGAAGCATAAAAGGTTGAGAACTACTGATATATATGTTTTATTTTATTCCCATTGTTATACTATAACTATAGATTTATCTATCTATGCAAGGGGTACGCCAGTTACATACACATTTCCAGGGGGTACGTGAAGCATAAAAGGTTGAGAACCACTGATATATATGTTTTATTTTATTCCCATTGTTATACTATAACTATAGTTTTATCTATCTATACAAGGGGTACGCCAGTTACAAACACATTTCCAGGGGGTACGTGAAGCATAAAAGTTTGAGAACTACTGATATATATGTTTTATTTTATTCCCATTTTTATACTATAATTATAGCTTTATCTATCTATATAAGGGGTACACCAGTTACATACACAATTCCAGGGGGTACGTGAAGCATAAAAGGTTGAGAACCACTGATATATATGTTTTATTTTATTCCCATTGTTATACTATAACTATAGATTTATCTACTTATAAAAGGGGTACGCGAGTTACATACACATTTCCAGGGGGTACGTGAATCATAAAAGGTTGAGAACCACTGATGTATATATTTTATTTTATTCCCATTGTTATAATATAACTATAGTTTTATCTATGTATACAAGGGGTACGCCAGTTACATACACATTTCCAGGGAGTACGTGAAGCATAAAAGGTTGAGAACCACTGATATATATGTTTTATTTTATTCCCATTGTTATACTATAACTATAGTTTTATCTATCTATACAAGAGGTACGCCAGTTACATACACATTTCCAGGGGGTACGTGAATCATAAATTTTGAGAACCACTGATGTATATATTTTATTTTATTCCCATTGTTATGCTATAACTATAGGTTTATCTATATATACAAGGGGTACGCCAGTTACCTACACATTTCCAGGGCGTACGTGAAGCAAAAAATTTGAGTTATATATGTTTTATATGATTTATTTCATGATAATATGTTTATTTATTATAAAATATGATATATATATTTTATTTTATTCCCATTGTTATACTATAACTATAGTTTTATCTATCTATAAAACGGGTACGCCAGTTACATACACATTTCCAGGGGGTACGTGAAGCATAAAATGTTGAGAACCACTGATATATATGTTTTATTTTATTCCCATTGTTATACCATAACTATAGTTTTATCTATCTATACAAGGGGTACGCCAGTTACATACACATTTCCAGTGGGTACGTGAAGCATAAAAGTTTGAGAACCACTGATATATATGTTTTATTTTATTCCCATTGTTATACTATAACTATAGTTTTATCTATCTATACAAGGGGTACGCAGTTACATACACATTTCCAGGGGTTACGTCAGGCACAAAAGGTTGAGAACCACTGATATATATGTTTTATTTTATTCCCATTGTTATACTGTAACTATAGTTTTATCTATCTATACAAGGGTTACGCCAGTTACATACACATTTCCAGGGGGTACGTGAAGCATAAAAGGTTGAGAACCACTGATATATATGTTTTATTTTATTCCCATTGTTATACTATAACTATAGTTTCATCTATATATACAAGGGGTACGCCAGTTACATACACATTTCCAGAGAGTACGTGAAGCATAAAAGGTTGAGAACCACTGATATATATGTTTTATTTTATTCCCATTGTTATACTATAAGTATAGATTTATCTATCTATACAAGGGGTACGCCAGTTACCTACACATTTCCAGGGGGTACGTGAAGCATAAAAGGTTGAGAACCACTGATATATATGTTTTATTTTATTCCCATTGTTATACTATAACTATAATTTTATCTATCTATACAAGGGGTACGCCAGTTACATACATATTTCCAGGGGGTACGTGAAGCATAAAAGGTTGAGAACCACTGATGTATATATTTTATATTATTCCCATTCTTATACTATACTATAGTTTTATCTATGTATAAAAGGGGTACGCCAGTTACATAAACATTTCCAGGGGATACGTGAAGCATAAAAGTTTGAGTTATATATGTTTTATATGTTTTATTTTATCATAATAGTTTTATTTATCATAAAACATGATATATATGTTTTATTTTATTCCCATTGTTATGCTATAACTATAGTTTTATCTATCTATACAAGGGGTACGCTAGTTATATACACATTTCCAGGGGGTACGTGAAGCATAAAAGGTTGAGAACCACTGATATATATGTTTTATTTTATTCCCATTATTATACTATAACTATAGTTTTATCTATCTATACAAGGGGTACGCTAGTTATATACACATTTCCAGGGGGTACGTGAAGCATAAAAGTTTGAGACCACTGATATATATGTTTTATTTTATTCCCATTGTCATACTATAACTATAGATTTATCTATCTATACAAGGGGTACGCCAGTTAGATATACATTTCCGGGGGGTACGTGAAGCATAAAAGGTTGAGAACCACTGATATATATGTTTTATTTTATTCCCATTTTTATACTCTAACTATAGATTTATCGATCTATACAAGAGGTACGCCAGTTACATACACATTTCCAGGGGATACGTGAATCATAAAAGGTTGAGAACCACTGATGTATATATTTGATTTTATTCCCATTGTTTTACTATAACTATAGTTTTATCTATCTATAAAACGGGTACGCCAATTACATACACATTTCCAGGGGGTACGTGAAGCATAAAATGTTGAGAACCACTGATATATATGTTTTATCTTATACTCATTGTTATACTATAACTATAGTTTTATCTACCTATACAAGGGGTACGCCAGTTACATACACATTTCCAGGGGGTACGTGAAGCATAAAAGTTTGAGAACCACTGATATATATGTTTTATTTTATTCCCATTGTTATACTATAACTATAGTTTTATCTACCTATACAAGGGGTACGCCAGTTACATACACATTTCCAGGGGGTACGTGAAGCATAAAAGGTTGAGAACCACTGATATATATATGTTTTATTGTATTCCCTTTGTTATACTATAACTATAGTTTTATCTATCTATAAAAGGGGTACGCCAGTTACATACACATTTCCAAGGGGTTCGTGAAGCATAAAAGGTTGAGAACTACTGATCTATATGTTTTATTTTATTCCCATTGTTATACTATAACTATAGTTTTATCTATATATACAAGAGGTACGCCAGTTACATAAACATTTCCGTGGGATACGTGAAGCATAAAAGTTTGAGTTATATATGTTTTATATGTTTTATTTTATCATAACAGGTTTAGTTATCATAAAATATGATATATATGTTTTATTTTATTCCCATTGTTATACTATAACTATAGTTTTATCTATCTATACAAGGGATACGCCAATTACATACACATTTCCAGGGGGTACGTGAAGCATAAAAGGTTGAGAACCACTGATATATATGTTGTATTTTATTCCCATTGTTATACTATAACTATAGTTTTATCTATCTATACAAGGGTTACGCCAGTTACATACACATTTCCAGGAGGTACGTGAAGCATAAAAGTTTGAGACCACTGATATATATGTTTTATTTTATTCCCATTTTCATACTATAACTATAGATTTATCTATCTATACAAGGAGTACGCCAGTTAGATATACATTTCCAGGGGGCACGTGAAGCATAAAAGGTTGAGAACCATTGATATATATGTTTTATTTTATTCCCATTGTTATACTATAACTAGAGTTTGATCTATCTATACAAGAGGAACGCCAGTTACATACACATTTCAAGGGGGTACGTGAATCATAAAATGTTGAGAACCACTGATGTATATATTTTATTTTATTCCCATTGTTATACTATAACTATAGTTTTATCTATCTATAAAACGGGTACGCCAGTTACATACACATTTCCAGGGGGTACGTGAAGAATAAAATGTTGAGAACCACTGATATATATGTTTTATTTTATTCTAATTGTTATACTATAACTATAGTTTTATCTACCTATACAAGGGGTACGCCAGTTACATACACATTTCCAGGGGGTACGTGAAGCATAAAAGGTTGAGAACCACTGATATGTATGTTTTATTTTATTCCCAATGTTATACTATAACTATAGTTTTATCTACCTATACAAGGGGTACGCCAGTTACATACACATTTCCAGGGGGTACGTGAAGCATAAAAGGTTGAGAACCACTGATATATATGTTTTATTTTATTCCCATTGTTATACTATAACTATAGTTTTATCTATCTATAAAAGGGGTACGCCAGTTACATACACCTTTCCAAGGGGTACGTGAAGCATAAATGTTTGAGATACACTGATATATATGTTTTATTTTATTCCCATTGTTATACTATAACTCTAGTTTTATCTATCTATACAAGGGGTACGCCAGTTACATACACATTTCCAGTGGGTACGTGAAGCATAAAAGTTTGAGAACCACTGATATATATGTTTATTTTATTCCCATTTTTATACTATAACTATAGCTTTATCTATCTATACAAAGGGTACGCCAGTTACATACACAATTCCAGGGGGTACGTGAAGCATAAAAGGTTGAGAATCACTGATATATATGTTTTATTTTATTCCCATTGTTATACTATAACTATAGATTTATCTAATTATAAAAGGGGAACGCCAGTTACATACACATTTCCAGGTGGTACGTGAAGCATAAAAGGTTGAGAACCACTGATATATATGTTTTATTTTATTCCCATTGTTATACTATAACTATAGTTTTATCTATCTATACAAGAGGTACGCCAGTTCCATACACATTTCCAGGGGGTACGTGAAGCATAAAAGGTTGAGAACCACTGATATATACGTTTTATTTTATTCCCATTGTTATACTATAACTATAGTTTTATCTATCTATACAATAGGTACGCCAGTTCCATACACATTTCCAGGGGGTACGTGAAGCATAAAAGTTTGAGAACCACTGATATATATGTTTTATTTTATTCCCATTGTTATACTATAACTATAGGTTTATCTATCTATACAAGGGGTACGCCAGTTACATACACATTTCCAGGGGGTACGTGAATCATAAAAGGTTGAGAACCACTGATGTATATATTTTATTTTATTCCCAATGTTATACTATAACTATAGTTTCATCTATATATACAAGGGGTACGCCAGTTACATACACATTTCCAGGGGGTACGTGAAGCATAAAATTTGAGTTATATATGTTTTATATGTTTTATATTTCATGATAATATGTTTATTTATTATAAAATATGATATTTATGTTTTATTTTATTCCCATTGTTATTCTATAACTATAGTTTTATCTATCTATAAAACGGGTACGCCAGTTACACACACATTTCCAGGGGGTACGTGAAGCATAAAATGTTGAGAACCACTGATATATATGTTTTATTTTATTCTCATTGTTATACTATAACTATAGTTTTATCTACCTATACAAGGGGTACGCCAGTTACATAAACATTTCCAGGGGGTACGTGAAGCATAAATGTTTGAGAAACACTGATATATATGTTTTATTTTCTTCCCATTGTCATACTATAACTATAGCTTTATCTATTTATACAAGTGGTAGGCCAGTTAGATATACATTTCCATAGGGTACGTGAAGCATAAAAGGTTGAGAACCACTGATACATATGTTTTATTTTATTCTCATTGTTATGCTATAACTATAGTTTTATCTATCTATACAAGGGGTACGCCAGTTACATACACATTTCCAGGGGGTACGTGAAGCACAAAAGTTTGAGAACCACTGATACATATGTTTTATTTTATTCCCATTATTATACTATAACTATAGTTTTATCTATCTATACAAGGGGTACGCCAGTTACAAACACATTTCCATGGGGTACGTGAAGCATAAAAGGTTGAGAACCACTGATATATATGTTTTATTTTATTCCCATTTTTATACTATAACTATAGCTTTATCTATCTATACAAGAGGTACGCCAGTTCCATACACATTTCCAGGGGGTACGTGAAGCACAAAAGGTTGAGAACCACTGATATATATGTTTTATTTTATTCCCATTGTTATACTATAACTATAGTTTTATCTATCTATACAAGAGGTACGCCAGTTCCATACACATTTCCAGGGGGTACGTGAAGCATAAAATGTTGAGAACCACTGATATATATGTTTTATTTTATTCCAATTGTTATACTATAACTATAGTTTTATCTATCTATACAAGGGGTACGCCAGTTACAAACACATTTCCAGGGGGTACGTGAAGCATAAAAGGTTGAGAACCACTGATATATATGTTTTATTTTATTCCCATTTTTATACTATAACTATAGCTTTATCTATCTATACAAGGGGTACGCCAGTTACATACACAATTCCAGGGGGTACGTGAAGCATAAAAGTTTGAGAACCACTGATATATATGTTTTATTTTATTCCCATTGTTATACTATAAATATAGATTTATCTAATTATAAAAGGGGTACGCCAGTTACATACACATTTCCAGGGGGTACGTGAAGCATAAAAGGTTGAGAACCACTGATATATATGTTTTATTTTATTCCCATTTTTATACTATAACTATAGCTTTATCTATCTATACAAGGGGTACGCCAGTTACATACACAATTCCAGGGGGTACGTGAAGCATAAAAGTTTGAGAACCACTGATATATATGTTTTATTTTATTCCCATTGTTATACTATAAATATAGATTTATCTAATTATAAAAGGGGTACGCCAGTTCCATACACATTTCCAGGGGGTACGTGAAGCATAAAAGGTTGAGAACCACTGATATATATGTTTTATTTTATTCCCATTGTTATACTATAACTATAGGTTTATCTATCTATACAAGGGTTACGCCAGTTACATACACATTTCCAGGGGGTACGTGAATCATAAAAGGTTGAGAACAACTGATGTATATATTTTATTTTATTCCCATTGTTATACTATAACTATAGTTTTATCTATATATACAAGGGGTACGCCAGTTACATACACGTTTCCAGGGGGTACGTGAAGCATAAAAGTTTGAGAACAACTGATATATATGTTTCATTTTCTTCCCATTGTCATACTATAACTATAGTTTTATCTATTTATACAAGGGGTAGGCCAGTTAGATATACATTTCCATAGGGTACGTGAAGCATAAAAGGTTGAGAACCACTGATATATATGTTTTATTTTATTCTCATTGTTATACTATAACTATAGTTTTATCTATCTATACATTGGTACGCCAGTTACAAACACATTTCCAGGGGGTACGTGAAGCATAAAAGGTTGAGAACCACTGATATATATGTTTTATTTTATTCCCATTTTTATACTATAACTATAGCTTTATCTATCTATACAAGGGGTACGCCAGTTACATACGCAATTCCAGGGGGTACGTGAAGCATAAAAGGTTGAGAACCACTGATATATATGTTTTATTTTATTGCCATTGTTATACTATAACTATAGATTTATCTACGTATAAAATGGGTACGCCAGTTACACACACATTTCCAGGGGGTACGTGAAGCATAAAAGGTTGAGAACCACTGATATATATGTTTTATTCTATTCCCATTGTTATACTATAACTATAGTTTTATCTCTCTATACAAGGGGTACGCCAGTTACATACACATTTCGAGGTGATACGTGAAGCATAAAAGTTTGAGTTATATATGTTTTATATATTTTATTTTATGATAATATGTTAATTTATCATAAAATATGATACATATGTTTTATTTTATTTCCATTGTTATACTACAACTATAGTTTTATCTATCTATACAAGGGGTACGCCAGTTACATACATATTTCCAGGGGGTACGTGAAGCATAAAAGGTTGAGAACCACTGATATATACGTTTTATTTTATTCCCATTGTTATACTATAACTATAGTTTTATCTATCTATACAAAGGGTACGCCAGTTACATACACATTTCCAGGGGGTACGTGAAACATAAAAGTTTGAGAACCACTGATATATATGTTTTAATTTATTCCCATTGTTATACTATATCTATAGTTTTATCTATCTATACAAGGGGTAAGCTAGTTATATACACATTTCCAGGGGGTACATGAAGCATAAAATGTTGAGAACCACTGATATATATGTTTTATTTTATTCCCATTGTCATACTATAAGTATAGATTTATCTATGTATACAATGGGTACGCCAGTTAGATATACATTTCCAGCGGGTACGTGAAGCATAAATGGTTGAGAACCACTGATATATATGTTTTATTTTATTCCCATTGTTATAATCTAACTATAGATTTATCTATCTATACAAGAGGTACGCCAGTTACATAAAAATTTCCAGGGGGTACGTGAAGTATAAAATTTGAGTTATATATGTTTTATATGTTGTATTTTATGATAATATGTTTATTTATTATAAAATATGATATATATGTTTTATTGTATTCCCATTGTTATACTATAACTATAGTTTTATCTATCTATAAAACGAGTACGCCAGTTACATACACATTTCCAGGGGGTACGTGAAGCATAAAATGTTGAGAACCATTGATGTATATATTTTATTTTATTCCCATTGTTATACTATAACTAGAGTGTTATCTATCTATACAAGGAGTACGCCAGTTACATACACATTTCCAAGGTTTCCAAGGTACACATTTCCAAGTTACACATTTCCAAGGTACGTTAAGCATAAATGTTTGAGAAACACTGATATATATGTTTTATTTTATTCCCATTGTTATACTATAACTATAGTTTTATCTATCTATACAAGGGGTACGCCAGTTACATACACATTTCCAGTGGGTACGTGAAGCATCAAAGTTTGAGATCCACTGATATATATATTTTATTTTATTCTCATTGTTATACTATAACTATAGTTTTATCTATCTATACAAGGGGTAGGCCAGTTATATACACATTTCCAGGGGGTACGTGAAGCACAAAAGTTTGAGAACCACTGATATATATGTTTTATTTTATTCCCATTGTTATACTATAAGTATAGTTTTATCTATCTGTACAATAGGTACGCCAGTTCCATACACATTTCAAGGGGGTTCGTGAAGCATAAAAGGTTGAGAACCACTGATATATATGTTTTATTTTATTCCCATTGTTATACTATAACTATAGTTTTATCTATCTATACAATAGGTACGCCAGTTCCATACACATTTCCAGGGGGTACGTGAAACATAAAATGTTGAGAACCACTGATATATATGTTTTATTTTATTCCCATTGTTATACTATAACTATAGTTTTATCTATCTATACAATAGGTACGCCAGTTCCGTACACATTTCCAGGGAGTTCGTGAAGCATAAAAGGTTGAGAACCACTGATATATATGTTTTATTTTATTCCCATTGTTATACTATAACTATAGGTTTATCTATCTATACAAGGGGTACGCCAGTTACATACACATTTCCAGGGGGTACGTGAATCATAAGAGGTTGAGAACCACTGATGTATATATTTTATTTTATTCCCAATGTTATACTATAACTATAGTTTTATCTATCTATAAAACGGGTACGCCAGTTACACATACATTTCCAGGGGGTACGTGAAGCATAAAAGGTTGAGAACCACTGATATATATGTTTTATTATATTCCCATTGTTATACTGTAACTATAATTTAATCTACCTATACAAGGGGTACGCCAGTTACATACACATTTCCAGGGGGTACGTGAAGCATAAAAGGTTGAGAACCACTGATATATATGTTTTATTTTATTCTCATTCTTATATTATAACTATAGTTTTATCTATCTATACAAGGGGTACGCCAGTTACATACACATTTCCAGGGGTTACGTCAGGCACAAAAGGTTGAGAACCACTGATATATATGTTTTATTTTATTCCCATTGTTATACTGTAACTATAGTTTTATCTATCTATACAAGAGGTACGCCAGTTCCATACACATTTCCAGAGAGTACGTGAAGCATAAAAGGTTGAGAACCACTGATATATATGTTTTATTTTATTCCTATTGTTATACTATAACTATAGTTTTATCTATCTATACAAGGGGTAAGCTAGTTATATACACATTTCCAGGGGGTACATGAAGCATAAAATGTTGAGAACCACTGATATATATGTTTTATTTTATTCCCATTGTCATACTATAAGTATAGATTTATCTATGTATACAAGGGGTACGCCAGTTACATACACATTTCCAGGGGGTACGTAAAGCATAAAAGGTTGAGAACCACTGATATATACGTTTTATTTTATTCCCATTGTTATACTATAACTATAGTTTTATCTATCTATACAAAGGGTACGCCAGTTACATACACATTTCCAGGGGGTACGTGAAACATAAAAGTTTGAGAACCACTGATATATTTGTTTTAATTTATTCCCATTGTTATACTATAACTATAGTTTTATCTATCTATACAAGGGGTAAGCTAGTTATATACACATTTCCAGGGGGTACATGAAGCATAAAATGTTGAGAACCACTGATATATATGTTTTATTTTATTCCCATTGTCATACTATAAGTATAGATTTATCTATGTATACAATGGGTACGCCAGTTAGATATACATTTCCAGCGGGTACGTGAAGCATAAATGGTTGAGAACCACTGATATATATGTTATATTTTATTCCCATTGTTATAATCTAACTATAGATTTATCTATCTATACAAGAGGTACGCCAGTTACATAAAAATTTCCAGGGGGTACGTGAAGTATAAAATTTTAGTTATATATGTTTTATATGTTGTATTTTATGATAATATGTTTATTTATTATAAAATATGATATATATGTTTTATTGTATTCCCATTGTTATACTATGACTATAGTTTTATCTATCTATAAAACGGGTACGCCAGTTACATACACATTTCCAGGGGGTACGTGAAGCATAAAATGTTGAGAACCATTGATGTATATATTTTATTTTATTCCCATTGTTATACTATAACTAGAGTGTTATCTATCTATACAAGGAGTACGCCAGTTACATACACATTTCCAAGGTTTCCAAGGTACACATTTCCAAGGTACACATTTCCAAGGTACGTTAAGCATAAATGTTTGAGAAACACTGATATATATGTTTTATTTTATTCCCATTGTTATACTATAACTATAGTTTTATCTATCTATACAAGGGGTACGCCAGTTACATACACATTTCCAGTGGGTACGTGAAGCATCAAAGTTTGAGATCCACTGATATATATATTTTATTTTATTCTCATTGTTATACTATAACTATAGTTTTATCTATCTATACAAGGGGTAGGTCAGTTATATACACATTTCCAGGGGGTACGTGAAGCACAAAAGTTTGAGAACCACTGATATATATGTTTTATTTTATTCCCATTGTTATACTATAAGTATAGTTTTATCTATCTGTACAATAGGTACGCCAGTTCCATACACATTTCAAGGGGGTTCGTGAAGCATAAAAGGTTGAGAACCACTGATATATATGTTTTATTTTATTCCCATTGTTGTACTATAACTATAGTTTTATCTATCTATACAATAGGTACGCCAGTTCCATACACATTTCCAGGGGTACGTGAAACATAAAATGTTGAGAACCACTGATATATATGTTTTATTTTATTCCCATTGTTATACTATAACTATAGTTTTATCTATCTATACAATAGGTACGCCAGTTCCATACACATTTCCAGGGAGTTCGTGAAGCATAAAAGGTTGAGAACCACTGATATATATGTTTTATTTTATTCCCATTGTTATACTATAACTATAGGTTTATCTATCTATACAAGGGGTACGCCAGTTACATACACATTTCCAGGGGGTACGTGAATCATAAGAGGTTGAGAACCACTGATGTATATATTTTATTTTATTCCCAATGTTATACTATAACTATAGTTTTATCTATCTATAAAACGGGTACGCCAGTTACACATACATTTCCAGGGGGTACGTGAAGCATAAAAGGTTGAGAACCACTGATATATATGTTTTATTATATTCCCATTGTTATACTGTAACTATAATTTAATCTACCTATACAAGGGGTACGCCAGTTACATACACATTTCCAGGGGGTACGTGAAGCATAAAAGGTTGAGAACCACTGATATATATGTTTTATTTTATTCTCATTCTTATATTATAACTATAGTTTTATCTATCTATACAAGGGGTACGCCAGTTACATACACATTTCCAGGGGTTACGTCAGGCACAAAAGGTTGAGAACCACTGATATATATGTTTTATTTTATTCCCATTGTTATACTGTAACTATAGTTTTATCTATCTATACAAGAGGTACGCCAGTTCCATACACATTTTCAGGGGGTACGTGATGCATAAAAGGTTGAGAACCACTGATATATATGTTTTATTTTATTCCCATTGTTATACTATAACTATAGTTTTATCTATCTATGCAAGGGGTACGCCAGTTACAAACACATTTCCAGGGGGTACGTGAAGCATAAAAGGTTGAGAACCCCTGATATATATGTTTTATTTTATTCCCATTTTTATACTATAACTATAGCTTTATGTATATATACAAGGGGTATGCCAGTTACATACACAATTCCAGGGGGTACGTGAAGCATAAAAGGTTGAGAACCACTGATATATATATATGTTTTATTTTATTCCCATTGTTATACTATAACTATAGATTTTTCTACCTCTAAAAGGGGTACGCCAGTTACATACACATTTCCAGATGGTACGTGAAGCCTAAAAGGTTGAGAACCATTGATATATATGTTTTATTTTATTCCCATTGTTATACTATAACTATAGTTTTATCTATCTATACAAGGGGTACGCCAGTTACATACACATTTCCAGGGGGTACGTGAAGCATAAAATTTGAGTTATATATGTTTTATATGTTTTATTTTATGATAATATATTTATTTATTATAAAATATGATATATATATTTTATTGTATTCCTATTGTTATACTATAACTATAGTTTTATCTATCTATAAAACGGGTACGCCAGTTACATACACATTTCCAGGGGGTACGTGAAGCATAAAAGGTTGAGAACCACTGATATATATATATGTTTTATTTTATTCCCATTGTTATACTATAACTATAGATTTTTCTACCTATAAAAGGGGTACGCCAGTTACATACACATTTCCAGGGGGTACGTGAAGCATAAAAGGTTGAGAATCACTGATGTATATATTTTATTTTATTCCCATTCTTATACTATAACTGTAGTTTTATCTATCTATACAAGTGGTACGTCAGTTACATACACATTTCCAGGGGGTACGTGAAGCATAAATGTTTGAGAACCACTGATATATATGTTTTATTTTATTCCCATTGTTATACTATAACTGTAGTTTTATCTATCTATACAAGGAGTACGTCAGTTACATATACATTTCCAGGGGATAGGTGAAGCATAAAATTTGAGTTATATATGTTTTATATGTTTTATTTTATGATAATATATTTATTTATTATAAAATATGATATATATATTTTATTGTATTCCCATTGTTATACTATAACTATAGTTTTATCTATCTATAAAACGGGTACGCCAGTTACATACACATTTCCAGGGGGTACGTGAAGCATAAAATTTTGAGAACCACTGATGTATATATTTTATTTTATTCCCATTGTTATACTATAACTAGAGTGTTATCTATCTATACAAGGAGTACGCCAGTTACATACACATTTCCAGGGGGTACGTGAAGCATAAAAGGTTGAGAATCACTGATGTATATATTTTATTTTATTCCCATTCTTATACTATAACTGTAGTTTTATCTATCTATACAAGGGGTACGTCAGTTACTTACACATTTCCAGGGGGTACGTGAAGCATAAAAGGTTGAAAACCACTGATCTATATGTTTTATTTTATTCCCATTGTTATACTATAACTATAGTTTTATCTATCTATACAAGGGGTACGCCAGTTACATACACATTTCCAGGGGATACGTGAAGCATAAAAGTTTGAGTTATATAGGTTTTATATGTTTTATTTTATCATAAGAGGTTTATTTATCATAAAATATGATATATATCTTTTATTTTATTCCCATTGTTATACTATAACTATAGTTTTATCTATGTATACAAGTGGTACGCCAGTTACATACACATTTCCAGGGGGTACGTGAAGCATAAAAGGTTGAGAACCACTGACATATATGTTTTATTTTATTCCCATTGTTATACTATAACTATAGTTTTATCTATCTATACAAGGAGTACACCAGTTACATACACATTTCCAGGGGATACGTGAAGCATAAAAGTTTGAGTTATATATGTTTTATATGTTTTATTTTATGATAATATGTTTATCATAAAATATGATATTTATGTTTTATTTTATTCCCATTGTTATATTATAACTATAGTTTATCTATCTATACAAGGGGTACTCCAGTTACATACACATTTCCCGGGGGTACATGAAGCATAAAAGGTTGAGAACCACTGATATATATGTTTAATTTTATTCCCATTGTTATACTATAACTATAGTTTTATCTATCTATACAAGGGGTACGCCAGTTACCTACACATTTCCAGGGGGTACGTGAAGCATAAAAGGTTGAGAACCATTGATATATATGTTTTATTTTATTGCCATTGTTATACTATAACTATAGTTTTATCTATCTATACAAGGTGTACGCCAGTTACATACACATTTCCAGGGGGTACGTGAAGCATAAAAGTTTGAGAACCACTAATATATATGTTTTATTTTATTCCCATTGTTATACTATAACTATAGTTTATCTATCTATACAAGGGGTACGCTAGTTATATACACATTTCCAGGGGGTACGTGAAGCATAAAAGTTTGAGAACCACTGATGTATATATTTTATTTTATTCCTATTGTTATACTATAACTATAGTTTTATCTATCTATACAAGGGGTACATCAGTTACATACACATTTCCAGGGGGTACGTGAAGCATAAATGTTTGAGAACCACTGATATATATGTTTTATTTTATTCCCATTGTTATACTATAACTATAGTTTTATCTATCTATACAAAGGGTACGCCAGTTACATACACATTTCCAGGGGATACGTCAAGCATAAAAGTTTGTGTTATATAGGTTTTATATGTTTAATTTTATGATAATATATTTATTTATCATAAAATATGATATATATGTTTTATTTTATTCCCATTGTTATACTATAACTATAGATTTATCTATCTATACAAGGGCATACACATTTCCAGGGGGTACGTGATGCATAAAAGGTTGAGAACCACTGATATATATGTTTTATTTTTCCCATTGTTATACTATAACTATAGTTTTATCTATCTATAAAACGGGTACACCAGTTACATACAGATTTCCAGGGGGTACGTGAAGTATAAAACGTTGAGAACCACTGATGTATATATTTTATTTTATTCCCATTGTTATACTATAACTAGAGTGTTATCTATCTATACAAGGGGTAAACCAGTTACATACACATTTCCAGGGGGTTCGTGAAGCATAAAAGTTTGAGAACCACTGATATATATGTTTTGTTTTATTCCCATTTTTATACTATAACTATAGCTTTATCTATTTATACAAGGGGTACGCCAGTTACATACACAATTCCAGGGGGTACGTGAAGCATAAAAGTTTGAGAACCACTGATATATATGTTTTATTTTTTTCCCATTGTTATACTATAACTATAGATTTATCTACGTATAAAAGGGGTACGCCAGTTACATACACATTTCCAGGGGGTACGTGAAGCATAAAAGGTTGAGAACCACTGATATATCTGTTTAATTTTATTCCCATTGTTATACTATAACTATACTTTTATATCTCTATACAAGGGGTACGCCAGTTACATACACATTTCGAGGTGATACGTGAAGCATAAAAGTTTGAGTTATATATGTTTTATATATTTTATTTTATGATAATATGTTAATTTATCATAAAATATGATATATATGTTTTATTTTATTTCCATTGTTATACTACAACTATAGTTTTATCTATCTATACAAGGGGTACGCCAGTTACATACATATTTCCAGGGGGTGCGTGAAGCATAAAAGGTTGAGAAACACTGATATATATGTTTTATTTTATTCTCATTGTTATACTATAACTATAGTTTTATCTATCTATTAAAGGGGTACGTCAGTTACATACACATTTCCAGGGGGTACGTGAAGCATAGAAGGTTGAGAACCACTAACATATATGTTTTATGTTATTCCCATTGTTATACTATAACTATAGTTTTATCTATCTATACAAGGGGTTCGCCAGTAACATACACATTTCCAGGGGATACGTGAAGCATAAAAGTTTGAGTTATATATGTTTTATATGTTTTATTTTATGATAATATGTTTATTTATCATAAAAAATGATATACATGTTTTATTTTATTCCCATTGTTATATTATAACTATAGTTTTATCTATCTATACAAGGGGTATGCCTGTTACATACACATTTCCAGGGGGTACGTGAAGCATAAAAGTTTGAGAACTACTGATATATATGTTTTATTTTATTCCCATTGTTATAATATAACTATAGTTTTATCTATCTATACAAGGTGTACGCCAGTTACATACACATTTCCAGGGGGTACATGAAGCATAAATGTTTGAGAACCACTGATATATATGTTTTATTTTATTGACATTGTTATACTATAACTATAGTTTTATCTATCTATACAAAGGGTACGCCTGTTACATACACATTTCCAGGGGGTACGTGAAGCATAAAAATTTGAGAACCACTGATATATATGATTTATTTTATTCTCATTGTTAAACTACAACTATAGTTTTATCTATCTATACAAGGGGTACGCCAGTTACATACACATTTCCAGGGGATACGTGAAGCATAAATGTTGGAGTTGTATATTGTTTTATATGTTTTATTTTATCATAATATGTTTATTTATCATAAAATATGATATATATGTTTTATTTTATTCCCATTGTTATACTATAACTATAGTTTTATCTATCTATACAAGGGGTACTCCAGTTACATACACATTTCCAGGGGTTACGTGAAGCATAAATGTTTGAGAACCACTGATATATATGTTTATTTTATTCCCATTGTTATACTATAACTATAGTTTTATCTATCTATACAAGGGGTACGCCAGTTACATACATATTTCCAGGGGATACGTGAAGCATAAAAGTTTGAGTTATATATGTTTTATATGTTTTATTTTATGATAATATATTTATCATAAAATATGATATATATTTTTTATTTCATTCCCATTGTTATATTATAATTATAGTTTTATCTATCTATACAAGGGGTACTCCAGTTACATACACATTTCCAGGGGGTACGTGAAGTATAAAAGTTTGAGAACCACTGATGTATATATTTTATTTTATTCCCATTGTTATACTATAACTATAGTTTTATCTATCTATACAAGGGGTACGTCAGTTACCTACACATTTCCAGGGGGTACGTGAAGCATAAAAGGTTGAGAACCACTGACCTATATGTTTTATTTTATTCCCATTGTTATACTATAACTATAGTTTTATCTATATGTGCAAGGGGTACGCCAGTTACATACACATTTCCAGGGCGTACGTAAAGCATAAAAGGTTGAGAACCACTGATCTATATGTTTTATTTTATTCCCATTGTTATACTATAACTATAGTTTTATGTATCGATACAAGGGGTACGCCAGTTACATACATATTTCCAGGGGATACGTGAAGCATAAAAGGTTGAGAACCACTGATATATATATATGTTTTATTTTATTCCCATTGTTATACTATAACTATAGTTTTATCTCTCTATACAAGGGGTACGCCAGTTACATATACATTTCCAGGGGTTACGTGAAGCATAAATGTTTGAGAACCACTGATATATATGTTTATTTTATTCCCATTGTTATACTATAACTATAGTTTTATCTATCTATACAAGGGGTACGCCAGTTACATACATATTTCCAGGGGATACGTGAAGCATAAAAGTTTGAGTTATATATGTTTTATATGTTTTATTTTATGATAATATATTTATCATAAAATATGATATATATGTTTTAGTTCATTCCCATTGTTATATTATAATTATAGTTTTATCTATCTATACAAGGGGTACTCCAGTTACATACACATTTCCAGGGGGTACGTGAAGCATAAAAGGTTGAGAACCACTGATATATATGTTTTATTTTATTCCCATTGTTATACTATAACTATGGTTTTATTTATCTGTACAAGGGGTACGTCAGTTACATACACATTTCCAGTGGGTTCGTGAAGCATAAATGTTTGAGAACCACTGATATATACGTTTTATTTTTTTCCCATTGTTATACTATAACTATAGTTTTATCTATCTATACAAGGGGTACGTCAGTTACATACACATTTCCAGGGGGTACGTGAAGCATAAAAGTTTGAGAACCACTGATATATATGTTTTATTTTATTCCCATTGTTATACTATAACTATAGTTTTATCTATCTGTACAAGGGGTACGCCAGTTACATGCACATTTCCAGGGGGTACGTGAAGCATAAAAGTTTGGGAACCACTGATATATACGTTTTATTTTGTTCCCATTGTTATACTATAACTATTGTTTTATCTATCTGTACAAGGGGTACGCCAGTTACATACACTTTTCTAGGGGGTACGTGAAGCATAAAAGGTTGAGAACCACTGATATATATGTTTTATTTTATTCCCATTGTTATACTATAACTATAGTTTTATCTATCTATACAAGGGGTACGCCAGTTACATACACATTTCCAAGGGGTACGTGAAGCATAAATGTTTGAGAAACACTGATATATACGTTTTATTTTATTCCCATTGTTATACTATAACTATAGTTTTATCTATCTATACAAGGGGTACGCCAGTTACATACACATTTCCAGGGGGTACGTGAAGCATAAAAGGTTGAGAACCACTGATATATATGTTTTATTTTATTCCCATTGTTATACTATAATTATAGTTTTATCTATCTATACAAGGGGTACGCCACTTACATACACATTTCCAGGGGGTACGTGAATCATAAAAGTTTGAGAACCACTGATGTATATATTTTATTTTATTCCCATTGTTATGCTATAACTATAGTTTTATCTATCTATACAAGGGGTACGCCAGTTACATACACATTTCCAGGGTTTACGTGAAGCATAAATATTTGGGAATCACTGATATATATGTTTTATTTTATTCCCATAGTTATACTATAACTATAGTTTTATCTATCTATACAAGTGGTACTCCAGTTACATACACATTTCCAGGGGGTACGTGAAGCATAAAAGGTTGAGAACCACTGATATATATGTTTTATTTTATTCCCATTGTTATACTATAACTATGGATTTATTTATCTGTACAAGGGGTACGTCAGTTACATACACATTTCCAGTGGGTACGTGAAGCCTAAATGTTTGAGAACCACTGATATATACGTTTTATTTTATTCCCATTGTTATATTATAACTATAGTTTTATCTATCTATACAAGGTGTACGTCAGTTACATACACATTTCCAGGGGGTACGTGAAGCATAAAAGTTTGAGAACCACTGATATATATGTTTTATTTTATTCCCATTGTTATACTATAACTATAGTTTTATCTATCTATACAAGGGTTACGCCAGTTACATACACATTTCCAGGGGTTACGTGAAGCATAAAGGGATGAGAACCACTGATATATATGTTTTATTTTATTCCCATTGTTATACTATAACTATAGTTTTATCTATCTATACAAGGGTTACGCCAGTTACATACACATTTCCAGGGGTTACGTGAAGCATAAAAGGTTGAGAACCACTGATATATATGTTTTATTTTATTCCCATTGTTATACTATAACTATAGCTTTATCTATCTGTACAAGGGGTACGCCAGTTACATACACATTTCCAGTGGGTACGTGAAGCATAAAAGTTTGAGAACCACTGATATATATGTTTTATTTTATTCCCATTGTTATACTATAACTATAGTTTTATCTATCTATACAAGGGGTACGCCAGTTACATACACATTTCCAAGTGGTACGTGAAGCATAAATGTTTGGGAACCACTGATATATATGTTTTATTTTATTCCCATTGTTATACTATAACTATAGTTTTATCTTTCTGTACAAGGGGTACGTCAGTTACATACACATTTCCAGGGGGTACGTGAAGTATAAAAGTTTGAGAACCACTGATGTATATATTTTATTTTATTCCCATTGTTATACTATAACTATAGTTTTATCTATCTATAAAACGGGTACGCCAGTTACATACACATTTCCAGGGGGTACGTGAAGCATAAAAGGTTGAGAACCCCTGATCTATATGTTTTATTTTATTCCCATTGTTATACTATAACTATAGTTTTATCTATCTATACAAGGGGTACGCCAGTTACATACACATTTCCAGGGGGTACGTGAAGCATAAAATTTGAGAACCACTGAACTACACTAAATAACTAATTTTTCAAACACACTTAAAATTCTGGTTTTAAGCAGTAAAGTAATACAAAGTAATATATTGATTATAACGGATTAGCTGAAGCTAAGAGATATCTCTTTTCATTATTTTCCATAATAAAAACGGAAAAAGACATATACACATTAAACGAATTTTTGATTAAAATCTTTAAATTATCGTAAGTCACATTTTTCCCTAAAAAGATTATTTCAAAAGCGACAGAGTTCTTGAGTTATATGAGTTATTTTTGACATAACATGGAACTTTAAATTTGAAGATGATGAGGATTCATTTTCTTTGTTTACATCCCCACCACATGATCCCCATGCTCCGATTCCAGCAGAAGCCATTCCCATCTTTCTGCTGATGCTGCTCTTCACCATCCTATCCGTTGTTCTTCATTTTCGGATGCCCATCTTTAAACGACCGATTAAGCGAAGAAAGACTGAAGCTTCCCCCATTTTTTTTTTGTGTTTGATAAATAACTCGATTTTCTTAACATCTCCGGTTCCAGCCAGTTCATACACGTACAATGCGCTAACCTCTTTCGAAAATTTCGTTCTGTACGAACTAAATAAAGAAGCAATTACATTTTTCCCTCTAGCATGAATTGTTTGCACGTCTGCACTTAATAGACATCCCCCGAGTCCTGGTACCTTCGCACGCAACATACTCATTCGGACGCTTCGTAGTCACCTTCCCTCCGTGTGGCCGGTGCTCTTCATTTGTGGGTCCATCAGAAGGTTCGCCTCATCTACGCTCTATCAGCAATAAGTGCCCACTGCTCCAGACATTAATTTTCGCTCCGTGTTTTGCGACAAGCGCTCTCTGCTAACATGGCGGTGGATAGAACGAGGCTAGAGCGTGTGACGTCCTATAGGCCTCTGGGGAAGAGGGTAGAGACACAAAAAATCGATAGAAGCCTCTCAGGATATTTTTTTTTTCATCTTATTATTTTCATTTTTTTTAATACTTTCCTTTCTGATTTTTTTTTATCTTTCATGTTAATATTGCCACTTGATTCCCAGAGCTCATTTAAAATTATTGATTTTGTTTTAAAAAATGTTGGAAGACAACATTAACGAATGTAGGAGAAATTTCTAAATAATTATCTTTCGATGCTGAGAGGAGAGGTATAGCGTGATCGAAAAAAAAAACCCAAAAAAAAACTTTTTAAAGTTGTTTTGGGAGCTGAAAGGATATGCTTTTAATGGAGAAAGGTCGTGGGATGGAGGAATAAAGTAGGGAAAAAAAATAAGGGTAGAAATCGAAAGCAGAAAAAAAAAAGTCGTTTCGAATGAAAGAAGATAGACTTCGGGCAGTAATAATTTATCTTAGATACTTTTCAGATTCTTACAGTAATGTTCTGTTTTAATGAAACCTAGAACCTTTTCTGGAGAGAGGGAAAAGAAAAAATGGAAGTGGAATAATAACTTCAAATGAAGGAGACCATTTCAAAAAAAAAAAAAATTCAACCTGGCGCTTCTGTTAAACTAAGCAACGGAAGAGAAAATGATTTCGAAAAAACGATTTTTTTTAATTACACTTACAAGTTTCGTGTCTTGATAAATATCTGACACCAGCATCAGAAAGAAAAAAAAAACGCATTGAAGTTTTTGTTACTGTATTTTGAGCGTGCGATTATACGTACATATATCTTGTTAACATCTGTCTAGAAAAAGTTATGTAGAGGTTGCTATGGAAACGGTTCGTATGGACTAAATATAAAAATAGAAAAATTTCCCCCACGACAATAATAACTCATTAGTTGTTTATTCGGTATTTTATGAAAGCAAAATTCTTTTCGATTTAAGAAGTCGAAAAGAATTAATGCTACCTATTGAAGAAATGCATTTGGGAAATCTAAACAAATATTTTAAATTTAGTTTTTTTTTCCTCCTTACGAAAAATATTTGTTTTTGAGTTGAAATTGATAGAAATGAATAAGTGTCATTACGTACAATCGCTCAAAAAGATATCCGAACACTGTGGTTGATTACAGAGTTCAGAAAAAATACCTGGCAACGATTTTTTTTAGAAATTAGTGATCTGGCAACCTTCGTGTACAGTACACACTAAAAAATATCCGAACACTATGGTTGATTACAGAATTCAGAAAAAATATCTGGCAACGATTTTTTTTTAAATTAGGATCTGGCAACCTTCGTGTCACGTGACATAAAGGTTGCCAGATCACTAATTTCTAAAATAAAATCGTTGCCAAATTTTTTTTCTGAATTCTGAAATCAACCACAGTGTTCGGATATTTTTTGAGCGACTGTACATCGTTTGCAATATTCGGTTAAACTTTTGGAATTTTCAAATTTCTACTACCGTTAGGGGGGTTAAATTAAAATATTTAGGAGATACTAAAAGTACAGATCGTAATATTTCATCAATATCTATCCATCCAGGGCCAGGATTGGGGTTTCCTCCTTTACCTTTTTTGGGCGGGGGTGGCTCAGTCGGTAGCGCGCCAGGCTCGTAATCTGTAGTTCCCAGGTTCGAGTCCCAGCTGGGTCAGCGTTGAGATTTATCTCCGCAAAATTCCCCGCCCTGCTCACGGTCAGTAGAGGACACCTATGGGCTTGGAAAGGCCGCCGTCCGTCGGATGGGACGTTAAGCCGTGGCCCCGTGTATGGGACAGAGCCATATTCTGTGCACGTTAAAGTACAGGCTGGACGGCCTTGACGGGAGGCTACCATCTGTCTCCCAACAGCTTTTCCAGTGGGTCCCCTCCCCCAACCTTCTCTGAGCTTTCGGGGTCCATGTGACCTGGCCATTTAGCCCATGGTGTGCAAAAAAGTGCCGCTCAGAGGTAAAACAACCCAACGTTAAAGAACACATTGGATGGCCTTGACGGGAGGCTACCATCTGTCTCCCAACAGCTGTTCCAGTGGGTCCACTCCCCCAACCTTCTCTGAGCTTTCGGGGTCCATGTGACCTGGCCATTTAGCCCATGGTGTGCAAAAAGTGCCGCTCAGAGGTAAAACAACCCCCCAACATTAAAGAACACATTGGATGGCCTTGACTTCCCAACAGCTGTTCCAGTGGGTCCCCTCCCCCAACCTTCTCTGAGCTTTCGGGGTCCATGTGACCTGGCCATTTAGCCCATGGTGTGCAAAAAAGTGCCGCTCAGAGGTAAAACAACCCAACGTTAAAGAACACATTGGATGGCCTTGACGGGAGGCTACCATCTGTCTCCCAACAGCTGTTCCAGTGGGTCCCCTCCCCCAACCTTCTCTGAGCTTTCGGGGTCCATGTGACCTGGCCATTTAGCCCATGGTGTGCAAAAAAGTGCCGCTCAGAGGTAAAACAACCCAACGTTAAAGAACACATTGGATGGCCTTGACGGGAGGCTACCATCTGTCTCCCAACAGCTGTTCCAGTGGGTCCACTCCCCCAGCCTTCTCTGAGCTTTCGGGGTCCATGTGACCTGGCCATGTAGCCCATGGTGTGCAAAAAAGTGCCGCTCAGAGGTAAAACAACCCCCCAACGTTAAAGAACACATTGGATGGCCTTGACTTCCCAACAGCTGTTCCAGTGGGTCCCCTCCCCCAACCTTCTCTGAGCTTTCGGGGTCCATGTGACCTGGCCATTTAGCCCATGGTGTGCAAAAAAGTGCCGCTCAGAGGTAAAACAACCCAACCCAAATCCTTTAACTTTTTCTATCTCGATTGCCTCGCTTGTCCCCTTATATTTTTTTTTGTAGATACGGGCCTTATCTAATCGAAAAAGAATTTTTTTTTTACTAAAAGCAAACAAAACAACTTCAATGTCTACATAACAGAGTGTAAAAGTAGCTCGTTTTTTTTTTTGAAAACGAGCTAAAGAAATTGATGCATTATTCTTTATCATAAAACATACAATATCATTTAAAATCATTCTATCCTTTACTTTAACCTCTTACCAAAAAAAATTTCAAAATTCTTTCATATTTATTTAAATCAATCGAATAAAACAAAACCCTAAATATTCTTAAGCAGCTATTTTAAACCATATTGTTGGAATGAACTGAAATAATTTTTTTATATTGGAGGAGAAAATTTCTTTTTTAAACTGCTTTTACTTATTTTTACTTGTTATTGAATCGTTCCTTGTAACGTTGGCTTTCATCCTCACCACAGCAATTCACCCAAAAAAAAAAGAATCACAGTGTGAAAGGCAGACAAATCAACACCGGATAACTTTAACTTTCTCTTCGATTCGTGTATTGATTTATCTTCAATTGGACTCGATCTACCTCAGCCTTTGAGACACCAACTCCATCTCTTGACTCCAGATTTTTTTCCCTTCTTGATGTTTACAGCTTCGACTGCTGTTTGTTACACTGCACCTTTCCTTTTTTTTAACTCCACTCTCTTTCAACCTCCCCCCCTCTCTCTCTCTTTCTATCCATCCACGAACGCAGTCGCGTGCCGTATGCTGTGCCAAAAGTGATGAGCAAGATCAAAATGATGCACGTTAGACCAAAGAGGACAAGAAATTTACTGCTAACTCGAGATGTTCTTCTTACGGTACTTCGACCTTTTTTTTTTCTATCTCCTGCTTTTTTTTTTTCTTATCCTTACACCCTACCTTCCCATCCTTTTCCCCAACTCTCGTCCTCTCCGCGCGCCCCCCTTACCAAGCTGGGCGTAAGAACTTTTAACTAGTTTATCTGTTTCGGATATTATCAGTTGGTCAGATGTATGAGGCTAATGTTAAGGTTGCGTGCCCTGGAACAGCCTGGAAAAGACGAAGTGCAGTAGCACAACCAAAAGAAAGGATATAGCTCTTTTTTTGACGAAGTAGATGGACAAAAATATTGTGGCGAATTTTTCTTTATATTTTTTATGATCTGAGTTTTTTTAATACATTTTTTTTCTTCTTTCCTTTCTCCTTATTATTCGTTTGATCAACGATTGCAAAAAAATCGTTAGCCCAATACTGTTGCGAGTTTTTAAATGGGACTCCATGTGTTCGTGAGCTCAAATCCAATCTACTAAGTGTCAGCACACTCATGAAAGGTTTTTACCTAGGACTATAATCAAGGATACATTTGCGTTACTTAGATTTGATGTACGATTAAAGAGACGAGCCTTCCGGGTTGCATCTGACGCTGTTTCGTCATTGCTTACGGATTATTAGTAGCAATGTGGTTGCATCAGAATTCGTGTCAGGACTGAACATTAGTAGACGTAAAATAAACGTAAAGAGAGAGAAAGAATGGTTGGAAAGAATGGGGAAAAATAAATAACAGAGAGGTTTTTATGTGCCTCAACTTCGTGCATCATCGGAGAGCATTTATCGAATAATTGCTTCTATGTAATTGCTGGGCAACACACGATTTGCTGGTAAACGTGGCTTTTTGGATGAGTACAAGATGCTTCTTCATTCTCTACTGTTTTTTTTTTTCAAATCAAAAAATGAAGGATTGAGAAACGTGTACACATTGAGAAACGAAAATATGGTGATCACAATCGTGGTTTTATAAGCAACAAAATCTACCTATAAATATGTGTTTTTTGTATATCTGCTGACTTAAAAAAATGATTCTAATTTTATCTCCTTTCTTAGATTTACTCAAGTTAAAATTATTAGATTTTGATCCGATCTATCACTTTTAAATAACACTTTATTCAAATTAAGGAAAGTAGATTCTCCCAATCATCTTCACTGCAATTAAGTTTAAGATTTTAAGATGTCCAACATATTTTTACTGTTCTTTATATGAACCTTGCGGCGAACTTTCAATCCAAAATTTAAATACCATAGGTATTGAGTCTTTATCATTAAAGGAACTTTTTCACAAAGATTCTTCTAAAAGAGTATTTTTCTGGAAATTTCAAACAAATTTTCTAAGAACTTCTGTTTTGTTTTACGGAAAATATGTAATATTCTAGATTTTTATGACACTGATAAAAATTTCTGAAACAAATTAAATATTAACACAATATTAATGATGTAATTTTGTAGCAATTATGGGCCTTTTAAAGACTACAATTTTCTAAATGTGGAACTAACTTCTCAAAAGGGAAAGAAAAACTATTAGGGTGCGTTTTTAATAAGTGATGCCTCTAATAGGTATCGTATTGTACACGAAGGTTGCCAGATCACTGATTTCTAAAAAAAAATCGCCGCCAGAAATTTTTTCTGAATTCTGTAATTAACCATAGTGTTTGGATACTTTTTTCAGCGACTGTACTTTTCAGGTGTGCATTAAATTATTTATGTTTAGGTAAAATTTCCTTCAAGGCAAATTAGATTATTGTATTATTAATGCAGATTTTCGATTCATTTCATATATTTTAATTATGTCTTTAATCTTAGGATCAAAAATATTTCTTCAGAAAAATTCAATTCCTTCGAAACTTTAATTGAAATTTGAAACAAAATGCACGAATCTAAATTTTTATATAATTAAATTATCCATCCGTATATATTTTAACTGACCGCCCTTCCCAGGTGAATGTACAAAAAGATTAATTTATTGTAAAATAATAGTCTATTATATTACTCAATACAATAAATTATTTAGCTATAAATATTTTTTTCTTGATGTGCAACGGCAATTTTAGATTTTTAAATTATTTTAAAAAATAGCTGTGCATATTTTTTCTTTATGTGCAGCTGCAATTTGGGATTCTTAAATTATTAAAAAGAATAGATATGCATATTTTTTCTTCATATGCAGCTACAATTTTTGATTTTTAAACTATTTAACAAAAATAGCTGTGCATTTTTTTCTTAATATCAGAAATTACAAAATCAGAAAATTACAATTTTAGATTCTTAAATTATTTTAAAAAATAGCTATGCATATTTTTTCTTTCATGTGCAGCTACAATTATTGATTTTTAAACTATTTAACAAAAATAGCTATGCAATTTTTTTCTTAATATCAGAAATTGCAAAATCAGAAAATTACAATTTCTGATTCTTAAACTATTTTAAAAAATAGCTATGCATATTTATTTTCATGTGTAACTAAATTTTATATTCTTAAATTGTAAAAAAAAATAGCTATGCATATTTTTATCCATGTGCAGCGACAATTTTGTATACTTAAATTATTTTAAAGAATAGCTATGCATATTTTTTTTCAGGTGCAGCGACAATTTTGGATTCCTAAATTATTTTAAAAAATAGCTATGAATGTTTTTCTCTGTGTGCAGCGACAATTTTGGATATTCAAATTGCTTTAAATTGCTTTAAAAGCGACAATTTTGGATTCTTAAATTAAAAAAAAATAGCTATACATATTTTGTCCATGTGCAGAGACAATTTTGGATTCTAAAATTATCTTGAAAAATGGCGATAAATATTTTTTTAACGTGCAGCGACAATTTTGGATTCTTAAAAATATGCCGTTGATTCACACTTACAACAATCAGAAAAATGAATAACATCATTCAAATAAGCATAACTCTGAATCACGTATTCACGTGTGTTAATAATGGAAACCACTGCTACAAAACTAGACGCATAAAAGCATCCTAAATATTCAGCATAAGCAAAATTCCAAATGTCTGTCCCATTTATTATTTGCAATCTCGGGAGGTGGGGGGGGGAGCGAAAATAAGCGACTTTATCAGAGACAGTGAAAGTTAAAAGCATGTCAAAACAGTCAAGCGATTTCTGCTACCCACAAATACGCAATTTTTCAACGGCTAACTTTCTCCTCCGGTAGTATTATGCTTTTTTTTTTTATATATTTGCGAGACACTGGATGAGTATCACAAAAAAAACAAGATATCGAACCAACGCGTGTTGTTGTTTCGAATGCGTCATTTGGAATTCAGGTTCAAGGCATTTGACACAGTATGCAGATCTAAGCGCTATTTCATATGATTGCGTCAGATAAGTGGCAGTCATTGAATGCCACATTTGAATATTGCCGTCTCCATGACAACGCAGGAGGAGGGGGAATCGCACCGACAGCTCCAGCAAGGAGAGCCATTTACATAAACAGACTTCGGTAAAAGATGGAAGAGTGTTTTCTGTCTCCCATTAGCTGTCTTGATGATTTAAAAACGTGGGGCTTTCATTGCTCTCGTTGCATGAGCATCTCAGTCGTGCCACCTTAACGTTTATTACCCTCAATGCATCGTCATGCTTGGCCTCGCTATATTGATTCTGGTAGAGCAGTATTTTTTCCCCCTTTCCCAGTCGTCGTTATGCTACCTGCAGTTTCAGATAAAGTAACACTATTTATTGAGATTGGTAAAACACGCTGCTTACCGAAGACTTCAGTTTTATTTTCTTTTGTGTTTGATCGATGCCAGCTTTTGCAAGAGTTGGTCATAATCTTAGAAAATAGCCTTCTTTTTCTTCTAAGTGATGTAAACCATCCATTATTAGATTTTAAAAAAATCAGTAGTGTTTTTTTTGAGATCCTGTTCCGTAACATATATATATATGTCTTTTCCAGTTAATAATTTAAGATGTGGATGTTGGAAATTTGGTCATTTATTTTTAATGTTTAAAATGTTGTCTCAACTCTTTTAAACACTACAGGTAACTTTTTATTTCCTTTCTCATTTCCTTCAATCGAAATTCCTGAAGTTTAATCTAATGGTTTATATCTTTAATAATATGTGTCGAAATTCAACTTCAGTTTAAATATATTTGAAACAATTATCCTGTATTTTGAAAAAAAAAATATATTATTTTGCTACTACCAACTATGCACATGCCATTTTTGTTGTGGGGTGGGCGCCAGTTTCCTAATCTGTAGTTCCCAGATTCGAGTCCCACCTAGGTCAGCGTTGAGATTTATCTCCGCAACATTCCCCGCCCTGCGGTCACGGTCAGTAGGGTCCGTCCCGCCCTGCGGTCACGGTCAGTTCCACGGTCAGTAGGGGACACCGATGGGCTTGGAAAGGTCGCCGTCCGTCGGATGGGACGTTAAGCCGTGGCCCCCTGTGCGGGAGAGCCATACCGTGTGCACGTTAAAGAACAAGCTGGATGGCCTTGACGGGAGGCTACCTTCCATCTCCCAACAACTGTTTCATTGGGTCCCCTCCCCTAAACTTCTCTGAGCCTTCGGGGTCCTTGTGAACTGGCCATTTAGCCCATGGTGTGCAAAAAAAGTGCCGCTCAGAGGTTGTTTTATCCCTGTTCCATTTAGTTTCCTCATTCTGATTTGATTCTGACAATCAGTTTCCATTTCGAATACTCTTTTTTGATTAGACTCATAAATAATACGTCGCATAATTTCTGACGAATTAAATTACTGAAAGCTTTCACTTTTATTTGTAATTGTTGTCGCTTTACATTTGAACCGCACTTTTTTTAACACAATTTGCTAAATGGCCAGGTCACAAGGATCCCAAGGGATCAGAGAAGGTTGTGGGAAGGGACCAACTGGACATCTGTTTGGAGACAGATGGTAGTCTGCCGTCAAGGACATCCAGTGTATTCTATAACGTGCACAGGGTATGGCTCTCCTTGCACACGCGGCCACGGCTAAACGTACCATCGGACGGGTTGGGTTGGGTTGTTTTACCTCTGAGCGGCACTTTTTTGCACACCATGGGCTAAATGGCCAGGTCACAAGGACCCCGAAAGCTCAGAGAAGGTTGGGGGAGAAGACCCACTGGAACAGCTGTTGGGAGACAGATGGTAGCCTCCCGTCAAAGCCATCCAGCGTGTTCTTTAACGTGCACAGGGTATGGCTCTCCCGCACACGGGGCCACGGCTTAACGTCCCATCCGACGGACGGCGGCTTTCCAAGCCCATCGGTGTCCCCTACTGACCGTGGGCAGGGCGGGGAATTTTGCGGAGATAAATCTCAACGCTGACCCAGCTGGGACTCGAACCTGGGAACTACAGATTACGAGCCTGGCGCGCTACCGACTGAGCCCCCCCCCATTTAACACTGAGGCAAGGTCGAGGTTTAGCAAGCATAAATCTGAACGTTGGAACACTTAATGCAGGAACATGGGTGGTGCAGATTAAAAGCCAACCCCCGTTTCCAATTTCATTTAAATTATGAAGTTATAAATGCATTTTATTCATCAGAGTCCTCATTTTTAAGGCATTTAAGTCGTATTAAAAGATTTTACGGTTAATATTGAATTTTGCGTCTTCAGGTATAAATAAGCATATTTTGAAGCACATTTGTTCACCAACTTATATAATACTATATAAAATTTAAATTATTATTATAATTATTTTATTATAATCCAGGAGAAAGAGTTTCTTCTATGATCATGAGGAATGCTTGCTTCCATGATCATGAGGAATGTTGACTTCTACGATAATGAGGAAAGCTTTTTCTACGATCATGATGAAAGTTTGCTTTTACGATCATAGGAATGTTAACTTCTACGATAATGAGGAAAGTTCTTTCTACGATCATGATGAAAGCTTGCTTTTGTGATCATAAGGAATGTTAACTTCTACGATAATGAGGAAAGCTTTTTCTATGATCATGATGAAAGTTTGCTTTTACGATCATAGGAATGTTAACTTCTACGAAAAAGAGGAAAGCTTTTTCTACGATCATGATGAAAGTTTGCTTTTTACGATCATAAGGAATGTTAACTTCTACGATAATGAGGAAAGCTTTTTCTACGATCATGATGAAAGTTCGCTTTTACGATCATAAGGAATGTTAACTTCTACGAAAAAGAGGAAAGTTTTTTCTACGATCATGAAGAAAGTTTGCTTTTACGATCATAAGGAATGTTAACTTCTACGAAAAAGAGGAAAGTTTTTTCTACGATCAAGAAGAAAGTTTGCTTTTACGATCATAAGGAATGTTAACTTCTACGATAATGAGGAAAACTTTTTCTACGATCATGATGAAAGTTTCCTTTTACGATCATAAGGAATGTTAACTTCTACGAAAAAGAGGAAAGTTTTTTCTACGATCATGAAGAAAGTTTGCTTTTACGATCATAAGGAATGTTAACTTCTACGAAAAAGAGGAAAGTTTTTTCTACGATCAAGAAGAAAGTTTGCTTTTACGATCATAAGGAATGTTAACTTCTACGATAATAAGGAAAACTTTTTCTACGATCATGATGAAAGTTTGCTTTTACGATCATAAGGAATGTTAAGTTCTACGAAAAAGAGGAAAGTTTTTTCTACGATCATGAAGAAAGTTTGCTTTTACGATCATAAGGAATGTTAACTTCTACGAAAAAGAGGAAAGTTTTTTCTACGATCATGAAGAAAGTTTGCTTTTACGATCATAAGGAATGTTAACTTCTACGATAATGAGGAAAACTTTTTCTACGATCATGAAGAAAGTTTGCTTTTACGATCATAAGGAATGTTAACTTCTACGATAATGACGAAAGTTTTTCTACGATCATGAAGAAAGTTTGCTTTTACGATCATAAGGAATGTTACTTCTACGATAATGAGGAAAGTTTTGTCTACGATCAAGAAGAAAGTTTGCTTTTGTGATCATAAGGAATGTTAACTTCTACGATAATGAGGAAAGTTTTTTCTACGATCATGAAGAAAGTTTGCTTTTACGATCATAAGGAATGTTAACTTCTACGACAATGAGAAAGGCCTTTTCTACGATCATAAGGAATGTTAACTTCTACGATAATGAGAAAGGCTTTTTCTACGATCATGAAGAAAGTTTGCTTTTTACGATCATAAGAATGTTAACTTCTACGAAAAAGAAGAAAGTTTTTTCTACGATCATGATGAAAGTTTGCTTTTTACGATCATAAGAATGTTAACTTCTACGAAAAAGAAGAAAGTTTTTTCTACGATCATGAAGAAAGTTTGCTTTTACGATCATAAGGAATGTTAACTTCTACGATAATGAGAAAGGCTTTTTCTACGATCATAAGGAATGTTAACTTCTACGATAATGAGGAAAGTTTTTTCTACGATCATGATGAAAGTTTGCTTTTACGATCATAAGGAATGTTAACTTCTACGATAATGAGAAAGGCTTTTTCTACGATCATAAGGAATGTTAACTTCTACGATAACGAGAAAGGCTTTTTCTACGATCATAAGGAATGTTAACTTCTACGATAATGAGAAAGGCTTTTTCTACGATCATGAAGAAAGTTTGCTTTTACGATCATAAGGAATTTTAACTTCTACGATAATGAGGAAAGTTTTTTCTACGATCATGAAGAAAGTTTGCTTTTTACGATCATAAGGAATGTTAACTTCTACGTTAATGAGGAAAACTTTTTCTACGATCAGGAAGAAAGTTTGCTTTTACGATCATAAGGAATGTTAACTTCTACGAAAAAGAGGAAAGTTTGTTCTACGATCATGATGAAAGTTTGCTTTTTACGATCATAAGGAATGTTAACTTCTACGAAAAAGAGGAAATTTTTTCTACGATCATGATGAAAGTTTGCTTTTTACGGTCATAAGGAATGTTAACTTCTACGATAATGAGGAAAGCTTTTTCTACGATCATGAAGAAAGTTAGCTTTTACAATCATAAGGAATGTTAACTTCTACGATCATGAGCTATGTTTACTCATGATCTCAAAGCTTGCTTAGAGATGATGAGGAACCTTCTCATCTGCGATCATGAAAAATACTTGCTTCCACGATCATGAGGAAAGTTTGTTCCTACGATCATAAGATATGTTTATTTATATGATCATGAGCAATGTTTGCTTCTAGAATCATGCGGAATTTTACGATCACGAGAAATATTTGCTGTTACGATCATATGAAAAGGAAAGTTTGTTTTTACAATCACGAGGAATTTTACAATCACGAGGATTTTGCGATTAAGATGAGCGTTTGCTTCTATGATTACAATTAAAGTTTGTTTTTACGATCATTAGGAAAGCTTGTTTTAACAGTTATGAGGAAGATTTGCGTCTGTCACTATGAGAAAAACTTATTTCAACTATCATGAGGAAAATTTGTTTCAACACTCATAAAAGAAAGTTTGTTTTTAGAATCAGGAGAAATGTTTGTCTCTTGGATCATGAATTAAGTTTGCTTCTATGATCAATTAGCCGTCCCAGGGCCGATGGGCTTGGAAAGAACGCCGTCCGTCGGATCAGACGTTAAGCCGTGGTCCCGTGTGCCACGGCTTAACCTGAGAGTCATACCCTGTGCACGTTAAAGAACACGCTGGATGGCCTTGACGGGAGGCTACCATCTGTCTCCCAACAGCTGTTCCAGTGGGTCCCCTCCCCCAACCTTCTCTGAGCCTTCGGGGTCCATGTGACCTGGCCATTTAGCCCATGGTGTGCAAAAAATTGCCGCTCAGAGGTAAAACAACAACAACCAACCCGTCCCATGGCCGAGTGGTTAGCGCGCTTGGCTACCTTGGCTACTGATCTAAGGGACCTGGGTTCGAACCCCGGATTAAGGCATGGTTGTATGTGTTGTTTTTCTGCTGAGGTCCTGCCATCCTCTCAGATCTTCTACTTTGGCATATAAACTGACAGGCTCCTGTCAGACCTCTGTGGCAAGCAGCTGCTTGAGGGGGTATTTATTATTTTATTTATTTTTCTACGATCACAGGGAAGATTTGTTTTTACGTGATATAAGGAAGATTTGTTTTTAAGATCATGAGGAAGATTTTCTTCTGCGATCATGAGAAAGATTTGCTTCCAAAATCATAAGAATTGCTTCTACGATAATGAAGAAAAGCGCCTTGAACACCTCATTATCGGTAGAAGTAAACTCTATTCTTAATTACTGAAACTGAATTAAGTGGCTTAATTTAACTGAAATAATATCTGACACATTTTCCGGAAATTATGAGATCAAAAGCACACCCGCCAAAAGTCAAATTTTTGCCATCTTTGCCTTTGATTTAGCAGTTGGGTTGTTTTACCTCTGAGCGGCATTTTTTTGCACACCATGGACTAAATGACCAGGTCACATGGACCCCGAAGGCTCAGAGAAGGTTAGGGGAGGGGACCCACTGGAACAGATGTTGGGAGATAGATGGTAGCCTCTCGTCAAGGCCATCCAACGTGTTCTTTAACGTTGGGTTGTTTTACCTCTGAGCGGCACTTTTTTGCACACCATGGGCTAAATGGCCAGGTCACATGGACCCCGAAGGCTCAGAGAAGGTTAGGGGAGGGGACCCACTGGAACAGCTGTTGGGAGACAGATGGTAGCCCCCGTCAAGACCATCCAGCGTGTTCTTTAACGTGCACAGGGTATGTCTCTCCCGCACACGGGACCATTGCTTAACGTCCCATCCGACGGACGGCGGCCTTTCCAAGCCCATCGGTGTCCCCTACTGACCGTGAGCAGGGCGGGGAATTTTGCGGAGATAAATCTTAACGCTGACCCAGCTGGGACTCGAACCTGGGAGTTACAGATTACGAGCCTGGCGCGCTACCGACTGAGCCACCCCCGCCCCTCCTTTGATTTAGCATCGTTGGATTAGTCAAAGTACGTCGCTCCTTTCCATAAACGGAACATCCTGTGACGTAAGATGATGATAATGATCCAGATTCCACCTTCGAATAGATTTTGAACAACATATTTCTTTTTCTTTATAAAGAAAAAAAAAACACGAAAATTCATCATTTACTGTTGTTAGTTAACTAGGTAGGAATTCATAACCTCGATAAACTGGAATGAATCAGTTACTCGTAGAATTCAAATAGTGCACGCATATGACATTTATATTTTGTAATGACTGAGAGATAAACACCACAGTGAGAGGTCAACGAACACTAAATCCGAAAAACCAGGGACAATACCTCTCACTCGTCCAGTTGTAGTGGTGTGGGTTGCATGCGGTTTGGCGTTATTGCATTACCGGCTAACTTAGAATTGTTCAACTGTTTAGTTTCACTTCGTTGCTGGTGAATTGATGAAGAGGAACTCAGCCGTGGTTCCTTGTGATTATGGTACCTGAGATGGCACATTTGGAGCAGGATGTGAATGAAAATTACACAGCTTTCATGTAGCTGATAACTGCCGTTGTTAACCTTGCCCGTTGGAGCTTCCGCTCCAATGGACGATCCTTTCGTAATCCCATCCTGTCCGCAACACGCAGTGAAGAAGTTCAAATTAAAAAAAAGAAAGATTGGCTGGTATAATATGCGTTGGCTATACGAAAAACGGAAGCAGACTCAGATAGACTGCAAGATAGGTTACATAGTCGGAATACTGAATGCCAGTTGGAAAGCAAACAAAAGGGTAGACACTATGAGACTGAAATATAAAAGATAAGCTTCTAATTGGGTTGCTCAACCACCAGAGGGAGTGATTAAGACTCATAAAAAACTCTACTTGCTGCTACGTGTGTCTGTAGGCAGTCTAGCGTACCCAAATACAAGCACGTGTAGTAGTCTTACTTTAAACACCCTTCACATCTCATGGTGAGGTGGCTGCTCGGTCGGTAGCGGGCCAGGATCGTAATCTGTAGTTCCCAGGTTCGAGTCACACCTGGTCAGCGTTGAGATTAATCTTCGCAAAACCCTACTTTCGGTCAGTAGGGGACACCGATGGGAATGGAAAGGCGGGAGTCCGTGGGATGTGACGTTAAGCCGTGGTTCCGTGTGTGGGAGAGCCATACCCTGTGCAAGTTAAGAAACACTCCTCAAAATCCTTTCCTCAAAAATGATGGGCTTGGAAAGGCCGCAGTCCGTCGGATGGGACGTTAAGTCGTGGCCCCGTGTGTGGGAGATCCATACTCTGTGCACGTTAAAGAACACGCTGGATGGCCTTGACGGGAGGCTACCATCTGTCTCCCAACAGCTAATCCAGTGGGTCCCCTCCCCCAACCTTCTCTGAGCCTTCGGGGTCCATGTGACCTGGCCATTTAGCCCATGGTGTGCAAAAAAGTGCCGCTCAGAGGTAAAACATCCTAACCCTTATTCGCCAATCTATAATTATCCATATCATGCTGCTTAAAGGAGCTCCTTTGCCTAACCTCATCATTAGTTATAAAATTAAACCTCCTAATGCCCAAGATACTGCGTAAGTATCTAGAATCAAAAACATCTAGTTTCCTGTCATTATAAATAATTCACCTACAATATTTCTTAAAAGTTTCGACTTTTCCGTATATATAGTACCCACTAAAAACGTACATTAAAACTACCAAAGGATTTGAAAAATGCGGACATTTCGTTAATACCAGTCCAACTCAAAAACGAATTTTGCAATTATCTCTTTAAATAAAAAAGTTGCAATTTCGCCCTCCCTGGAGGGGCGGGGGTGGCTCAGACGGTAGCGCGCCAGGCTCGTAATCTGTAGTTCCCAGGTTCGAGTCCCAGCTGGGGCAGCGTTGAGATTTATCTCCGCAAAATTCCCGCCCTACCCACGGTCAGTAGGGGACACCGATTGGCTTGGAAAGACCGCCGTCCGTCGGATGGGACATTAAGCCGTGTCTCCGTGTGCGAGAGAGCCATACCCTGTGCACGTTAAAGAACACGCTGGATGGCCTTGAAGGAAGCTACCATCTGTCTCCCAACAGCTGTTCCAGTGGGTCCCATCCCCCTACCTTCTGTGAGCCTTCGGGGTCCTTGTGACCTGGCCATTTAGCTCATGGTGTGCAAAAAAGTGCCGCTCAGAGGTAAAACAACCCAACGTTAAATAACACGCTGGATGGTCTTGACGGGAGGCTACCATCTGTCTCCCAACAGCTGTTCCAGTGGGTCCCCTCCCCCAACCTTCTCTGAGCTTTCGGGGTCCATGTGACCTGTCAATTTAGCCCATGGTATGCAAAAAAGTGCCGCTCAGAGGTAAAACAACCCAACGTTAAAGAACACGCTGGATGGCCTTGACGAGAGGCTACCATCTGTCTCCCAACAGCTGTTCCAGTGGGTTCCCTCCCCCAACCTTCTCTGAGCCTTCGGGGTCCATGTGACCTGGCCATTTAGCCCATGGTGTGCAAAGAAGTGCCGCTCAAAGGTAAAACAACCCAAAGTTAAAGAACACGCTGGATGACCTTGACGGGAGGCTACCATCTGTCTCCCAACAGCTGTTCCAGTGGGTCCCCTCCCCCAACCTTCTCTGAGCCTTCGGGGTCCATGTGACCTGACCATTTAGCCCATGGCGTGCAAAAAAGTGCCGCTCAGAGGTAAAACAACCCAACCCAAAGCCTTCCCTGGAGTAAGGAGACAAATCATCGTTCCCACCAGAAACCTCGTTACTTTTGGGAAATTCAGAAATTTCAAATGTAATGTTTCATCACTTCCATCCAACCCAGAGAGAATTTTTAATATAACTCTCAAAATTAAAAAGTTCTGTGCCTACAGACGAAACAACAGAGACTCACAAAGTGCTAACATTTTCTGCTTTATTTATTTATTTATTATTTTTTGAAAATGAAATAAAAATATAAGAATTTAATCTAAGTGTGCACTTATTTATTTCCTTTATGTGATAAAAAGTCGATTTTTTTTGTCAGTAGTAACGGATTTCATATTAGTTTTTTTACTTTAAGAATCAATTCAGTTTTGGAAATAATCTGTTTATCAATACATTTCAAGGTACGCATTTATGCTCGTAAGTTCCTTTCCGCTGTATATTATGCTTTTGCATTTTAATATACAATAAACAAATAGAGGGATAATCTATCGCTTCTGGAAAATATGACATGCTAATTTAGAAAGAAAATGAAGGTTTCTCTTTTTCGCCTTTAGCACTGTCTAAAGCTAGTAATTTGAACAAACGGTTGATTCGAAAACTGCAAATAATAATATAAGAGAAAAGAAATTTTCGTTTCCCTTTTAAAACAAAAAAAAAAGTGGTGAATTCTCATCATTTTTGGGACTAAGGGGTGCAAATCATTGTAAACCTCTTAATCTTCGCACTCTACCAAATATTTCTCAAATTTCTAACAAAAATAGATCATTTGCAATATTCGTTTAAAGTTTAGATATTTCCATATTCCTTGTTGGGTTCTTTTACCTCTGAGTGGCACTTTTTTGCACACCATGGGCTAAATGACCCAGGTCACAAGGACTTCGAAGGCTCAGAGAAGGTTGGGGGAGGGGACCCACTGGAACAGCTATTGGGAGACAGATGGTAGCCTCCCGTCAAGGCCATCCAGCGTGTTCTTTAATGTTGAGTTGTTTTACCTCTGAGTGGCACTTTTTTTGCACACCATGGGCTAAATGACCAGGTCACATGAACCCCGAAGACTCAGAGAAGGTTGGGGGAGGGAACCCACTGGAACAGCTGTTGGGAGACAGATGGTAGCCTCCCGTCAAGGCCATCCAGCGTGTTCTTTAATGTTGAGTTGTTTTACCTCTGAGTGGCACTTTTTTTTTGCACACCGTGGGCTAAATGACCAGATCACAAGGACCCCGATAGCTCAGAGAAGGTTGTGGGAGGGGACCCACTGGAACAGCGGACACAGATGGTAGCCTCCCGTCAAGGCCATCCAGATTGTTCTTTAACGTTCACAGGGTATGGCTCTCCCATACACGGGACCACGAGTTAAGGTCCCATCTGACTGAAGGCGGCCTTTCCAATCCCATCGGTGTCCCCTACTGACCGTGGGCAGGGCGAAGAATTTTACGGAGATAAATCTCAACGCTGACTCAGCTGGGACTCGAACCTGGTAATTACAGATTACGAGCCTGGAGCGCTACCGAATGAGCCACCCCCTCCCCGTTTTCATATTCCTTCACGGTTACCAAGCGCAGATAATTCAGAAAATGCGAATCGCAATATTGAATAATACCTATCCAATCCAAAGAGAATTTTTAATTTTCCTCTGAAACAAAAAGATAATTTAATTTTTGCAGGACTACTCGACAGACAGAAAGAAAAAAATATTAGCTTTTTTCTTTCCTTTCCCTGTTTTGAAAACGAGATAAATTTAATATAATAAGTTGCTTCGCTTATTTTTGAAATACGTAAACCTAATCTGAGAAAACGTATCAATACCTTTTCGACATTATCCTCCATTGCTTTTTATTAAAATCTTCATATCTTATGTATGACTTTTTTTTAAAGAAAGAACAGATAAAATAAGAGTCAGAAAGTAATAAGTATATTGAATGAATTGAGTCATTGATTTCGCATAATTATAAATGTTGTTGAAATATCTCTTTATCTTACTGACTACGGTGGAGATGGTGAAATAGCATTTTACGTTTTTCCTCTAGTCTAGAATGTGTAAAAGGATATTTCCTATTTCGTGTTCACTTCCCAAACAGAAGAGTAAAATGATATTTATATTTCTCTTTCATCTTGGAATATGGTAAAATGATCTTTCGCACTTCTCCTTTGCCTTCGAAATGGTAAAATGATATTTTGTATTTCTCTTTCATCTTGGAATATGGTAAAATGATCTTTCGCACTTCTCCTTTGCCTTCGAAGTGATAAAATGATATTTTACACTTCTCTTTCCTCTAGGAAATGATAAAATGATCTTTTACACTTCTCCTTCCTCTTGGAAATGATAAAATGATCTTTTACACTTCTCTTTCACCTAGTAAACGTAAAATTATATTTTGCACTTCTCCTTCACCTTGGAAGTGGTAAAATGATATTTTACACTTCTCTCTCCTTTTGGAAATGATAAAATGATCTTTTACACTTCTCCTACACCTTGGACATGGTAAAATGATCTTTTGCACTTCTCTTATGGAAGTGGTAAAATGATATTTTGCATTTCTCCTTCACCTTGGAAATGATAAAATGATCTTTTTACACTTCTCTTTCCTCTTGGAAATGATAAAATGATCTTTTACACTTCTCCTTCCTCTTGGAAATGATAAAATGATCTTTTACACTTCTCTTTTACCTAGTAAACGTAAAATTATATTTTGCACTTCTCCTTCACCTTGGAAGTGGTAAAATGATATTTTACACTTCTCTCTCCTTTTGGAAATGATAAAATGATCTTTTACACTTCTCCTACACCTTGGACATGGTAAAATGATCTTTTGCACTTCTTTTATGGAAGTGGTAAAATGATATTTTACACTTCTCTCTCCTCTTGGAAATGATAAAATGATCTTTTACACTTCTCCTACACCTTGGACATGGTAAAATGATATTTTGCACTTCTCTTATGGAAGTGGTAAAATGATATTTTACACTTCTCTCTCCTCTTGGAAATGATAAAATGATCTTTTACACTTCTCCTACACCTTGGACATGGTAAAATGATATTTTGCACTTCTCTTATGGAAGTGGTAAAATGATATTTTGCATTTCTCCTTCACCTTGGAAATGATAAAATGACCTTTTACACTTCTCTTTCCTCTTGGAAATGATAAAATGATCTTTTACACTTCTCCTTCCTCTTGGAAATGATAAAATGATCTTTTACACTTCTCTTTCACCTAGAAACGTAAAATTATATTTTGCACTTCTCCTTCACCTTGGAAGTGGTAAAATGATATTTTACACTTCTCTCTCCTCTTGGAAATAATAAAATGCTCTTTTACACTTCTCCTACACCTTGGACATGGTAAAATGATCTTTGCACTTCTCTTATGGAAGTGGTAAAATGATATTTTGCATTTCTCCTTCACCTTGGAAATGATAAAATGATCTTTTACACTTCTCTTTCCTCTTGGAAATGATAAAACGATCTTTTACACTTCTCCTTCCTCTTGGAAATGATAAAATGATCTTTTACACTTCTCTTTTACCCAGTAAACGTAAAATTATATTTTGCACTTCTCCTTCACCTTGGAAGTGGTAAAATGATATTTTACACTTCTCTCTCCTCTTGGAAATGATAAAATGATCTTTTACACTTCTCCTACACCTTGGACATGGTAAAATGATCTTTTGCACTTCTCTTATGGAAGTGGTAAAATGATATTTTGCATTTCTCCTTCACCTTGGAAATGATAAAATTATCTTTTACACTTCTCTTTCCTCTTGGAAATGATAAAATGATCTTTTACACTTCTCCTTCCTCTTGGAAATGATAAAATGATCTTTTACACTTCTCTTTTACCTAGTAAACGTAAAATTATATTTTGCACTTCTCCTTCACCTTGGAAGTGGTAAAATGATATTTTACACTTCTCTCTCCTCTTGGAAATGATAAAATGATCTTTTACACTTCTCCTACACCTTGGACATGGTAAAATGATCTTTTGCACTTCTCTTATGGAAGTGGTAAAATGATATTTTACACTTCTCTCTCCTCTTGAAATGATAAAATGATCTTTTACACTTCTCCTACACCTTGGACATGGTAAAATGATCTTTTGCACTTCTCTTATGGAAGTGGTAAAATGATATTTTGCATTTCTCCTTCACCTTGGAAATGATAAAATGATCTTTTACACTTCTCTTTTATCTTGTAAACGTAAAATTATATTTTACACTTCTCCTTCACCTTGGAAGTGGTAAAATGATATTTTACACTTCTCTTTCCTCTTGGAAATGATAAAATGATCTTTTACACTTCTCCTACACCTTGGAAATGGCAAAATGATCTGCACTTCTCTTATGGAAGTGGTAAAATAATATTTTGCATTTCTCCTTCACCTTGGAAATGATAAAATGATCTTTTACACTTCCCTTTCCTCTTGGAAATGATAAAATGATCTTTTACACTTCTCCTACACCTTGAAAATGGTAAAATGATCTTTTGCACTTCTCTTATGGAAGTGGTAAAATAATATTTTGCACTTCTCCTTCACCTTGGAAATGATAAAATGATCGTTTACACTTCTCTTTCCTCTTGGAAATGATAAAATGATATTTTACACTTCTCCCACACCTTGGACATGGTAAAATGATCTTTTGCACTTCTCTTATGGAAGAGGTAAAATAATATTTTGCACCTCTCCTTCACCTTGGAAATGATAAAATGATCGTTTACACTTCTCTTTCCTCTTGGAAATGATAAAATGATATTTTACACTTCTCCCACACCTTGGACATGGTAAAATGATCTTTTGCACTTCTCTTATGGAAGAGGTAAAATGATAGTTTGCATTTCTCCTTCACCTTGGAAATGATACAATGATATTTTACACTTCTCCTTCACCTTGGAAGTGGTAAAAGAATATTTTACACTTCTCTTTCACCTTGAAAGTGGTGAAATGATACTTTACCCTTCTCTTTCACCGCGGAAATGATTATTGTACACTTCTCCTTCACCTTGGAAAGGGTAAAATGATATTCCGATGTCGATCAGAACGCATGAGTCCACACAGGATGTTAACTTGGTCATTTTCAACCACCTTCTCTAAATCCTGATGTTCCCACGATTTTTCTGATACTGAGAAAGTGCATTTTTTTGCATAAAGACCAATGGATCAACTTCGCAACTGTATCATGCCTGTTCTTAAAGTCTGTTTGTGCATTTTTGCTGCATTCACGAGTAAGATGAGACAAAGTTTCATCGTTTTGCTGACAAAGTCGACATTTTGAATTTTCAGTAATTATTATTATTATTTCAAAGAAATAAGGATTTTACTTATTAACACATTTAGATGATATTAATATAATATTTCATCCGTTAGATACGTACGTAAGATGACATTATAAACATTTTTATGAGTGAACATTTGATTAATAATATGTATAGATTTCTAATAAATATCGTAAAAAATATACATATATATGTTGTTGGAAATGGAACTGAACACTAAAAAATAAGCGGGAAAAAGTAAATTAATAGAGATTTTAAACAAAAGCCATAGTAAGATTAAATCATTGTGTAAGACAAAAAGCAAATAACAGCTGATCAAAGAGGTGGGGTGGCTCAGTCTGTAGCTTGCCAGGCTAGTAATTTTCAGTTCCCAGATTCGAGTCCCACCTGGCTAAAGTGTTGAGAGTCATCCCACCAAACTCCCCATCCTGCCTTCTGTCAGTAGAGGACACCGATGGCTAGGAAAGCCTGCCGTCCGTTGGATGGGACGTTATGCCGTGGCTCCATGTGCTGGGGAGCCATAACTGGAAAGCCATGCACGTTAAAGACCACGCCGGATGGATATGATAGCAACTACCATCTGTCCAATGAGTCCCCTTTTCCAACCTTCTCTGAGCCCTTTGGGTCCTTGTGACCTGGTCATTTAGTCCATGGGGGCGAGGGTGGCTCAGTCGGTAGCGCGCCAGACTCGTAATCTGTAGTTCCCAGGTTCGAGTCCCAGCTGGGTCAGCGTTGAGATTTATCTCTGCAAAATTCCCCGCCCTGCCCACGGTCAGTAGGGGACACCGATGGGCTTCGAAAGGCCGCCGTCCGTTGGATGGGACGTTAAGCCGTGGCCCCGTGTGCGGGAGAGCCATACCTTGTGCACGTTAAAGAACACGCTGGATGGCCTTGACGGGAGGCTACCATCTGCCTCCCAACAGCTGTTCCAGTGGGTCCCCTCCCCCAACCTTCTCTAAGCCTTCGGGGTCCTTGTGACCTGGCCATTTAGCTCATGGTGTGCAAAAAGTGCCGCTCAGAGGTAAAACAACCCAACCCAACCCATTTAGTCCATTGTGTGCAAAAAAGTGCCGCTCAGAGGTAAAACAACCCAACCAAATTCGGTTAAAGTTGTGCTTTCTTAGAGGATCATTTCATCACTTACAAAGGTTAATATTAATAGCAAAAGCGCTGAGAATTGTAGAGCAGATATCAATGTTTAACTGAGAGTCCTAAATTTAAAGATGTCTTTGTAATTTGATGAATTGAAGAATATGAAGGACTTTATGATTTTTCTTTTCGGTTTAAACATCCATCTGAAACAACCGACCGTGTCTCTAAATCCTAGTGGTTGCCAATCAGCCATGATAATGTCCAGTTTATCTCATACCATTGCACAAGAAACGTTACAATTCATTATACAAAAAAAAAAATCATTACTCCAGCAAAGCTTTCGTTAATGTTCCTTGATGTGAGGAAGGACATCCTACTTCAACACCCCCCCCCCCCAACTCCAGCTCCTTCAGCAGCTGAGTTTTCACACATCTCTTGCACCTCTGGCAGATATGCACAGTCTCCTCCATCGCCGAGGTCCCCGTGTTTGCAAATCTTTAACACTGGCTAGTGGGGTTGCCATGGCAACCGATATTGGGATGATGGGCGAGCCGAGAGGCCGTAATGTAGTGGCTAGTTCGATTTTTTTGCCCCCACCATCTTCTGTTCTCCTTACTGGTCTTCGTGCTCTTCTAGTGCATGGTTTTTGATCGCAAAAAGCACGACCGAGGTGGCCAGGTAGCGGGGATCGCCATTACTGACTGACCGTCTGCCTGCAGCATTTTGAAATCGTAGGCGATGATGGTTGGGGGAATTGTTAGGTTGATATAATGATCGCTGTGTTGAAATTTCGGTTAATTGGGGTTGTTATGAAAGCCATCTTATTATCATGAGATATTATACCTTTTTTGGAAGTTGTTGCTGATTAATTTCTTTTAGTCGACGGACAAAAGCAAGTCTGAAAAGGTGTAGGATGTGGTTCAAAGTCATTCCCCTAGTAACAGATATCTCAGAACATGATGGGTCTGTCGAAATTTCGGTAAATTAACGTGTTATCAGTGGTTGGGTTGTAAAATGGTAGCTAGGCGTAAACTGGAAGGAGAGCTGTGTACCAATCCCCAGTGATGATGCACAGAACCGACCAGGTCTAGCACCTAATGTCCGACCCCGCCTTCTCGTGGTGCAGGCCGTTAGTACCTTTCAAAAGAGATATTCTCTTTTGGAAGGGAACGGAAGGGGAGGGCTGCCAGTTCAGTATGGCCTACTGATCTGGTCATCTATGGCCACTTTTTTCCTTTTTTTTCAACCCTGCTGAGGAGTGGTCAACTTCACAGGGTCCTGGTGCTGACCATTTATACCTACTAGACTGGACTTGTTTATGGATTTGAGCTTGATTATGGATCCTGGACTTGCTGCACTGGTGGGCCTCTGTTGAGGGAGAGTCTGCCGCTGTGTTTTCTGTTTGCTTCTGGGTTGCCAGCTCTAAGTGAACAGAGGCATGGGATACCTTATATCAGCTGGTGGATAATCCTAATCAGAGGCCATCGCAGGTACCTGAACCTTACTTAGCTAGTTGGGCATCGTCAAGCCTAAACTGGAGTAATGTGTCTCAGGCAGGCCATATGGTTCTTGAAAAAGTCCACTTGAAAAGGTGGTGCCTGAAGTTCCTACCAGCATCGGTGACTTCAGCCTTTAGCGGAGGAGGAACAGGTCTTTGCCCCATGCCTGCGATCAGGGGGCTGTTTGATATTGTTGGCCCTACCAATCTCAATAAACCTAATTTCTTTAAAAATCCTACTAATCATTTTCTCTCTGCAGGAACGTGGAACGTGAGGACATTACATAGAGATTATTCTCTTGATGTCCTCATGCAGGAATTCCAGCGCTATAACCTAGATATTCTAGGCTTGCAAGAGACCAGATGGACAGGTAAAGGTGAGATACTTAAAAATAACTTTAAATTTCTCTTTACAGGGAGGGAGGATGGAAAGCATCACCAAGGCGTTTGTCTGCTGCTCAGCAGACATGCTAGTGATGCTCTTCTAGGATATGAGTGCATTAATGAAAGGTTTCTTACAGCAAAATTTCAGACAAGCATTAAAGACTTGAATGTTATCTGCTGTTATGCCCCCACTGAGGATTCTGATGAGGATGAGAAGGATAGGTTTTACAGACAACTTCAGGATATTTTGAATTCTGTCAAGAAAGGAGATATTACCCTTGTTCTTGGTGACTTCAATGCCAAAGTTGGTACCGACTCTGACCTTTGGGGAGGAGTAATAGGCTCTTTTGGTATTGGTAGCTGCAATGGCAATGGGCAACGTCTCCTACAGGTAAGTAAACTAAATGGTTTCAGAATAACTAACACATATTACAAACACCGCGACATACATAAATACACATGGGTTTCACCTGATGGGCTGCATAAGAATATGATTGATTATATATTAATTAACAGCAAATGGGCTAGTTCTGTTAGAAATACCAGGGCATATAGGGGAGCTGAAATTGGATCTGACCATTACCTTGTTAAAAGTGTCTTGCAACTTAAACTTAAAAAGTGTTGTGCTAGGGTTAAAAAATTTACCTTTAATACTGAAGCTCTGAAAGACCCAGTTATAGCTAAAGCTTACCATGATAGGTTACTTAGTCATTATGACAGTCATGGTTTGCTTAATACTGAAGTTGAGGAAGAATGGGGCCATTTTAAACAGGCTTTTTTGGAAACTAACAGTACTCTTTTAGGGAAAAAGGAGCAGAGGAGGCAGAATTATTTAAGTGATAAGGCACTTGAGCTTATTTCAGAAGAAGGAACTGCAGGAATGTCCTTAATCAGTACCCTACTAGTCCTAATAGAAAGCATTACAATGAACTTAATAAACGTGTAAAGGATCAGTTAGCTACTGATAAGAATCTTTGGCTTGATGGCCTTGCTGACAAAGCTGAGGAAGCAGTTAGACAGCACAACAGCAGAGAGCTGTACCAGATAGTTAATGTTTTGTGTGGTAGAAAACGAACAGGTATACAGGGATTGAAGATAAACAAGGCAAGGTTATAGAAGGTGAGGATTCTGTCATGGCTAGGTGGGCTGAGCATTTCAGTGATGTTCTAAACAATGTGGTTAGTTCTACTCCCATTGTTTGCAATGATGATAGATGCATTGTTGGCTTTAATGTTGGCCCTATAACACAATCTGAAGTTAGTTTGGCTATTTCTAAACTTAAACTTCATAAATCTCCAGGGGTGGATGAAATACTACGGAAATGCTTAGAGCTGGGAATGTTTCAGTTACCATTTGGATGACTGAAATTTTGAATAACTTTTATGATAAAGGCATGGTTCCTAAAGATTTTACCAGAGCTATTATTATCCCTATTTTCAAAAAAGGTGATCGCAGTTCTTGTGATAACTATAGGGGTATCAGCCTACTCTCCGTTCCAGGTAAAGTTCTTTCCATGATTGTGCTTAATAGAATTAAGAATCTGGTTGACAGGCAATTGCGTGATGAGCAATGTGGATTCAGAAGTGGTAGGGGATGTGCAGATCAGATATTTTCACTTAGGCAGATTCTTGAGAAATGTTTAGAGTTTCAGAATCCTTTGGTTGCTAGCTTTGTTGATTTCGAAAAGGCTTTCGACTCTGTTGATCGTCATAATTTGTGGTTGATTGTGAGATCATATGGTGTACCAGACAAGTTAGTTAACATAATGAAAGCTCTCTATGATAACACTGAGTCATGTGTGAGAGTTGGTAAGACTTGTAGCAATTGGTTTAGCATTACTTCTGGTGTTCGACAAGGGTGCATTTTGTCTCCTTTTCTCTTTAGTTTGGTTGTTGATTATGTTATGCGAAATTCACTTCAAGGGAAAGCTTTTGGCCTTAAATGGGCTGGAGATACGAAAATTTCTGATTTAGATTATGCTGATGATTTAGCCCTTTTGGCAAGTGATGTTGATGAGATGAACTCTTTCATTCGAACTGTTGATGAGACTGGTAGTAGAGTAGGTTTGGTTATAAACAGAGAGAAAACTAAAGTGATGAAAATTGGTCAGGCAGGTTGTGATTCAGTTAATCTGAATGGTTGCAGTCTTGAGCAGGTGTCACAGTTTAATTACCTTGGGAGCTGCGTAACTGATACTGGTGATGTGCGGCATGAGATTAACAGACGAATAGGTATTGCTGCCGGAACTTTTAAGAATCTATGGAGATTGTGGAGAAATAGGCGTATACACCTAAAGACTAAAATTAGACTGTATAATAGTTTGGTTCTTTCTAGGGTTAGTTATGGTAGTGAAACTTGGATGCTGTGTAAGCAAGATAACAGGAAACTAGATGCTTTTGATTCTAGATGCTTACGCAGTAGTATTGGGTATTAGGTGGTTTAACTTTGTAACTAATGATGAGGTTAGGCAAAGGAGTCTGCAACCTCCTTTAAGCAGCATATTGTGCAGAGAGAGACTCCGCTGGTTTGGCCATGTTGCCCGTATGGATAATTATAGATTGGCGAATAGGGTTATGAACAGTGTGCCTAGAGGCCTCAGAAGGAGGGGGAGACCTAGGATCCGGTGGGCAGACAATGTCAAACAGGACCTTGTTAGAATTGGTGTACAGTGGCCGGATGCAGCAGATGTAGCTCAGGACAGATATGCTTGGAGAATTAAACTGCGCGGTCTGGTTGGACCTCCGTAGCCCATGTCTGCTTGAGGATGATGATGATGATGATGGGTTGTTTTACCTCTGAGGGGCACTTTTTTGCACACCATGGGCTAAATGGCCAGGTCACATGGACCCCGAAGGCTCAGAGAAGGTTGGGGGAGGGGACCCACTGGAATAGCTGTTGGGAGACAGATGGTAGCCTCCCGTCAAGGCCATCCAGCGTGTTCTTTAACGTTGGGTTGTTTTATTTATGAGCGGCACTTTTTTGCACACTATGGGTTAAATGGCCAGGTAACATGGACCCCGAAGGCTCAGAGAAGGTTGGGGAGGGGACCCACTGGAACAGCTGTTGGGAGACAGATGGTAACCTCCCGTAAAGGCCATCCAGCGTGTTTTAACGTTGGGTTGTTTTATTTCTGAGCGGCACTTTTTTGCACACCATGGGCTAAATGGCCAGGTCACATGGACCCCGAAGGCTCATAGAAGGTTGGGGGAGGGGACCCAATGGAACAGCTGTTGGGAGACAGATGGTAGCCTCCCGTCAAGGCCATCCTGCGCGTTCTTTAACGTTGGGTTGTTTTATTTCTGAGCGGCACTTTTTTGCACACTATGGGCTAAATGGCCAGGTAACATGGACCCCGAAGGCTCAGAGAAGGTTGGGGGAGGGGCCCACTGGAACAGCTCTTGGGAGACAGATGGTAGCCCCCCCTCAAGGCCATCCAGCGTGTTCTTTAACGTGCACAGGGTATGGCTCTCCCATACACGGGGCCACGGCTTAACGTCCCATCCGACGGACGGCGGCCTTTCCAAGCCCATCGGTGTCCCCTACTGACCGTGGGCAGGGCGGGGAATTTTGCGGAGATAAATCTCAACACTGACCCAGCTGGGACTCGAACCTGGGAACTACAGATTACGAGCCTGGCGCGCTACTGACTGAGCCCCCCCCCCGTCCCCTAGGAGAGCCTGTCTGTGCACATTAAAGAACAAGCTGGATGGTCTAGATGGGATAATTCCATTTGTGTACTAACTGCTGTCCGGTGAGTCCTATTTCACAACTTGTTATGAGCCCTTGGGGTCTTTGTGATCTCTGGGGCGGGGGTGGCTCAGTCGGTAGCGCGCTAGGCTCGTAATCTGTAGTTCCCAGGTTCGATGGGGCGGGGATGGCTCAGTCGGTAGCGCGCCAGGCTCGTAATCTGTTGTTCCCAGGTTCGAGTCCCAGCTGGGTCAGCGTTGAGATTTATCTCCGCAAAAATTCCCCGCCCTGCCCACGGTCAGTAGGGGACACCGATGGGCTTGGAAAGGCCGCCGTCCGTCGGATGGGACGTTAAGCCGTGGCTCCGTGTGTGGGAGAGCCATACCCTGTGCACGTTAAAGAACACGCTGGATGGCCTTGATGGGAGGCTACCATCTGTCTCCCAACAGCTGTTCCAGTGGGTCCCCTCCCCCAACCTTCTCTGAGCCTTCGGGGTCCATGTGACCTGGCCATTTAGCCCATGGTGTGCAAAAAAGTGCCGCTCAGAGGTAAAACAACCCAACAACCCAATCCCAGGTTCGAGTCCCATCTGGGTCAGAGTTGATTTATCTCCGCAAAATTCCCCGCCCTGCCCACGGTCAGTAGGGGACACCGATGGGCTTGGAAAGGCCGCCGTCCGTCGGATGGGACGTTAAGCCGTGGCCCGTGTGCGGGAGAGCCATACCCTGTGCACGTTAAAGAACACGCTGGATGGCCTTGACGGGAGGCTACCATCTGTCTCCCAACAGCTGTTCCAGTGGGTCCCCTCCCCTAACCTTCTCTGAGCCTTCGGGGTCCATGTGACCTGGCTATTTAGCCCATGGTGTGCAAAAAAGTGCCGCTCAGAGGTTAAACAACCCAACCCTTTGTGATCTGGACATTTAGCCCATTGTGTACAAAAAAGTTCCACTCAGAAGTAAAACAACCGAAATAACTTCTAGTGACCGACTCCGTGATATAAAGCTTAAAACCACCAATTAGCTCAGCTGTCAGAACAGCTGAAATGTTATCAATGTTGGTTAAGAGCCCACCCAGTTGAAAATTTTTTATCTCTTCATTTACCATAAGTGTTGTTGTTTTGGGTTGTTTTACCTCTGAGCGGCATTTTTTCGCACACTATGGGCAAAATGTCCAGGTCACAAGGACCCCGAAGGTTCACAGAAGGTTGGGTGAGGAGACCCACTGGAACAGCTGTTGGGAGACAGATGGTAGCCTCCCGTCAAAGCCATCCAGCGTGTTCTTTAGCATTGGGTTGTTTTACCTCTGAGCGGCACTTTTTTGCACACCATTAGCTAAATGGTCAGGTCACATGGACCCCGAAGACTCAGAGAAGGTTGTGGGAGGGGACCCACTGGAACAGCTGTTGGGAGACAGATGGTAGCCTCCCGTCAAGGCCATCCAGCGTGTTCTTTAACGTTGGGTTGCTTTACCTCTGAGCGGCACTTTCTTGCACACCATGGGCTAAATGGCCAGGTCACATGGACCCCGAAGGCTCAGAGAAGGTTGTGGGAGGCGACCCACTGGAACAGCTGTTGGGAGACAGATGGTAGCCTCCCGTCAAGGCCATCCAGCGTGTTCTTTAAAGTGCACAGGGTATGGCTCTCTCTCGCACACGGAGCGACGGCTTAACGTCCCATCCGACGGACGGCGTCCTTTCCAAGCCCATCGGTGTCCCCTACTGACCGCGGGCAGGGCGGGGAGTTTTGCGGAGATAAATCTGAACGATGACCCAGCTGAGACTCGAACCTGGGAACTACAGATTAAGAGCCTGGCACGCTACCGACTGAGCCACCCCTTACTATAAGGGCTTGGATTATTTAGACTAACACTAATCTCACTGATCGCTTGCATTGCCGAATGCAAACCAAAAAGCTACGAATTTTTATCCTTTCTAAAGGAAAAAAAAAAAATTCAGTTTGATAATGCGGTCAATGTCTTATCATTTTATTCCCTTCAAACTCATCAATACAGAATCTGAAGCTGGCGAGGCTTTCCTCTTCTCATACCTCTCACACAAGCGCACTGACACACGCGGGCACTCTCAGAGAGCAAGAACCCAGCAGCCAAAAGCAACTACACACAGAGAGAGAATCTGAATAGCAAATTTAACGAGCGACCATATTTTTCTACCTCGTTGCCTGCTCACAGGGGAAGAGACGAGAGTCATGGGGTGGGGTGGGGGGGGGGGGGTCGTATGGAAAACAGTCTTCAACTGAATCTGACCTGATCGTAGAATCCGCAATTTTCGAGTAACCTTAAAACATCTAAAATTCCGGCAAATCGAGTTTGCATACATTAAGTCAAACCGAGCTAGTGTGAGTCTGTGTGGTGTGTCTGGATGTGCTACGATATCCCTGAATTTCCCTTCGCATTTTTTTTTTCCTTTACTCTCTTCTCTCACTCTTATATCCTCTACAATACGGACGAGAGCAACAGCTTTCACCATCAGCTGATCAGGTAGCTTCCCCCACTCTATGTGCGAGGCCAGCCCGGGCGCAAGCAATACTCCGTGCGTATACTGTACTTTCGTGTACTGTTTGCATTGGTAGGCGTCCTTTCGGACAGCGAGGGCAAGCCATCCTCCGCCTACCGCACGTGCGGTGTGGACGATTATGGCGGGCGCAACATGCACTAAACTGGCGGGAGCAGGTGTCTTTTGCGTTCGAAGATGGAAAATAATTTAATTAGAGGCGGAAGAAAAACTCTATCCCGCAGCATAATGACCCTCTCTTTTCTGAGCCCTTCGTTTCAGAGCAGGCGTGTATATGTGTGGCGAGACTTGCCTCTGGACGTCAAAAGGGATAAGAGTGTGTATGCCAAATGGATCAAGTCGCTCCAGTATTTGGAAGGATTCTCAATGGATGCATGAGCTAGAGAATTGAGGGGGGGAGAGGAAGATGGGGAGAAGAATGCTGGAGTGCTGAGGGAGGAAAAACGGCGTGAAGAGAAAGGGTAAAGTTGGATCATTTAGAGATGTATACTCTCTTGTCAAATCACTTTATCCGTCCCTCTCTCACAAACCACTGCCTCTCAGACACGCAAGCCATCATCACCTTCTCTCTCACGCTCCCGACCACCCCCTTTGTAAACAGATCTCTCTTAGAGGCTGAGGTACAACCGCAGGAGGAAGAAGAAAGAAAAATGAAAATCGAGGGTCTGAAAAATGGGAATGACATACGATTTGAAAATCGCGACTTTTTAGCCTTTGCTCTCTTTCAACTTTTTTTTTATTAATGCATTACGATCTCTGAGAGGAAAAGAGATGTACGTGGGATGATAAGAAAGGGCAGACAGCAAACAGAAAAAGGAAAAGAGCGAGAGAAGAGGGTGAAAAGACAAAGATTAGACATCCCCAACGCTATGGTGTCGATGGCAAAAGATAAGATGTGGGCCTTTACCGGAGGAAGGAGCATTAGGACTAATGGAGACTATACGTGAACTGACTCCATCACGACAGAGGGGGCCAGTGCGCAAAGCACGACGGGAATACGTAACGTGGTCGTGGGGACCCATTCCTGATAGCCGGCCCAAGCGGGGTAGCTTCAAATCACGAACCTCTGATTCGGATTATCTATTGTTTATTTGTTTCGCCTCCCATCTTAAATATCTTTTAGTTTCCATAACCACATCCGATTCTGGGGAGAATCGCTGTTTGGGGATGGAGAGAAAAAGAGAGGCAGGCGGAGCTGTGCAGAGAAGCTGACACATCAGGCGTCCAGATAAAGCCGGCAAGGCTATTTCTTAGCAGTAAGCTTCCAGGCGGTGAGGCGCATTGTAAAAATTTTGTAGACCGTCAAGGAAAATATTTCTATATAATAGATGACTGGAAGAATGCGAAATAAAATGTCTAGCAATTTCACCTTCTTTTCTGGGGGGATTTTTTTTTTTTAGCTTTCGCTCTTTATTCTCTTTCGTTTATTTCTTTGTTTCGTACATCTTTTCCTTGATATTGTTGCTGCTGACATGAAGGAGTCTAAACAAGAAATCAAAAAAAAATATCTCTAGAGCGATATACGGCTAGTAAAGGAGAATACGTGGGTAAAAGTTGATGTATTAAGGAAGAGACTACGTTTATGAAAGGTTTCTGGAATATAGCAGAGTTTAAGCTCAGCTATACCGTAACGCCGTGATGTGTGGTTTCAGCAATTCTCTTAAGACCTGGGAAAACATGGGGAAAATCACTTCCTAAGTATTACACTATGTGGTTTCAAGCAGACAAAATAATTTTATATACAGATGCACGTTGTTGGGTTGGATTGTTTTACCTCTGAGCGGCACTTTTTTGCACACCATGGGCTAAATGGCCAGATCACAAGGATCCCGAAGGCTCAGAGAAGGTTGGGGAGGGGACTCACTGGAACAGCTGTTGGGAGACAGATGGTAGCCTCCCGTCAAGGCCATCCAGCGTGTTCTTTAACGTTGGGTTGTTTTACCTCTGAGCGGCACTTTTTTGCGTACCATGGGCTAAATGGCCAGGTCACAAGGATCCCGAAGGCTCAGAGAAGGTTGGGGAGGGGACTCACTGGAACAGCTGTTGGGAGACAGATGGTAGCCTCCCGTCAAGGCCATCCAGCGTGTTCTTTAACGTGCAAAGGGAATGGCTCTCCCACACACGGAGCCACGGCTTAACGTCCCATCCGACGGACGGCGGCCTTTCGAAGCCCATCGGTGTCCCCCACTGACCGTGGGCAGGGCGGGAATTTTGCGGAGATAAATCTCAACGCTGACCCAGCTGGGACTCGAACCTGGGAACTACAGATTACGAGTCTGGCGCGCTACCGACTGAGCCACCCTCGCCCCCATGGACTAAATGACCAGGTCACAAGGACCCAAAGGGCTCAGAGAAGGTTGGAAAGGGGACTCATTGGACAGATGGTAGTTGCCATCATATCCATCCGGCGTGGTCTTTAACGTGCATGGCTTTCCAGTTATGGCTCCCCAGCACATGGAGCCACAGCATAACGTTCCATCCAACGGACGGCAGGCTTTCCTAGCCATCGGCGTCCTCTACTGACAGAAGGCAGGATGGGGAGTTTGGTGGGATGAATCTCAACACTTTAGCCAGGTGGGACTCGAACCTGGGAACTGAAAATTACTAGCCTGACAAGCTACAGACTGAGCCACCCCACCTCTTTGATCAGCTGTAAGCATTAATAAGAGTATAACATTAGCAATATGTTATTCAAAATTTGTTCTTAACAAACGCAGAATATTTTGCCTTGCAATTAACAGAATACAGTGGAGCTTCGTTATAGCGCTGCTCGCTATACCGCGCACTCGGTTATAGCGCCGGCGATGTTCGCGATAATTCAATCATGTTTATACAGGTCCGTGCGGCGTTAGTGAGTATCGCATTTTATTGTTACTGCGTATTGAGTTCCTGCATGTATTTTGAATAGTGTTTAATTATTGTATGCATGATGAGTAAAAGAAATGCTTACAATGTGAAATTTATTGTGTCGCCACCGCGCCGCTCGGTATAACGCGGTTCACCTTTTATTTTTTAGAATATAATTTTTATTCATAAGAGTAAAGAATGCAAATACATTTACACTTTGACCCGCAAAGCTAAATAGCTTATCTGCACGAAAATGAATAAATTATATTAACATAAGTCATTCAGCCACAAAAATGGTGTACATCAAATAAATCCACTAAACACAACACATAAAAATCAGCTAACTAGAAAATACCAAATAATTTTTTAATTCCATTTTGAGTCTTCTAAAAGAATCTATATTTAATAATTCTTTTGGAATAGCATTAAATATAAGTGGTGCTTGATATTCGGAGGTATGTTTTCCGTAATTATTTCGAAAATTTGGCAATTTGTAATAACCCTGGTTTTGAAGTCTTGTATTTTTATTATGTTGAATTTTTAGTTTGTAAGTTTCGTCAAAAAATTTTTTAATTATTACATTATATTTATACAAATTGCGCGGGTGTTGTTTCCCGCCCGACATGCGCGTTATATCGGGGGTCCACTGTACTTATATCTCTGCCACACTTCGCTAAAGAATTACAGAAAACGTTTCTTCCATTTCGATTACAAAATATGATTAATAGTTTATTCTAATTTATTACTAAAGGGAATCTTGAAAAGTAATTGTGTGGTTCAACACATTTTAAAACTTTTAGAACAGTTCGGCTAAAATTAACAAGAGTTTATTTCTACACATTTTATAACCAACCTTATTTACCGTAATTATTTGGAATTATTAAAGTTATTGAGAACTTCTAAAGCAATATGCCTGTGCCTAATTCGATTGTATATAATGCTTTTCTGTAAAACACCTGGAATTTGAAGTTTTCTGCAAGTTTAAAATAATCAATGCGAAACACATTGACTAAAGTTTAGGGTGGATTTTTAAAAATATCCGGATATTCTTCTAATAAATAAATTGTTTATATTTTGCAGTAATAACTTTTTAAACATTTTATACGATGATTTCATTTTAGTGGAACTTCAAAAAACTGGTACTACAAGATCTTCATTAAAACTTGGGGATAAAAAAAACACTTCATTTTTAATATTCAAATGGGAATGCATAAAAATTAAGCATGCTCCTTACCTTTGGAATTTCATCAAACTATCAAAAATATGGAATTATTTTTTTTTAAATATGATTGTCTTCAGTAATGATCCAATATTACTTGATTGTATTTTTATTTAACAATATACAGCCATAAATTGTTTATCCTGTTTTTTAACAATAAATTTGCTTTTTTTTTCTCTTATTTCTGATCAGATGTGAGAAAACACAACATGGAATTAAAAAATCACATTTATAGATCTGTTTCCATCGCTTATCAATGATGTTTAATTTCATGGAATGGATTGAAAGGAGAAGGAAACTTTACGCTTCTGATTCAAGTGTTGAAGAAAAATTTAACTATAAAGCCAATCATACTGTGAATTCATGAAAGTATGCGAAGGTTAAGAATATTTGGAAGAAGAGTCAGATAATAGATAGATTAGTTACGATAAAGAGAAAGAATTCAAAGGAAAAGAAAAATTTTCTTTATAGCTAACAATTTGCAATTGGAAGAGATGAATTCATGGCCTGGTTAAAACCAAAAGTAATCCTTCGTTCAAAACAAAATTTCTTCAGAAAACAAGACACAGTTACAGCCTTGGACGAAAACCTTTTCTTGAATGTTTAACGTGGAAAATTAAACAGTTCACCAAGAATTTGTGTGAAAACTTAAGAATGATGTTTTTGATCTGTCGTAAAAACTGTTTTTATGTGCTTTGTTTCGTATCATTTTTCACCGATATTTGTCAGTTATAAATTTATATAGTTATTAAAATTTAAAATTTTATGCTACAGTTCGATAAATGTATATTTTACATTTTTACCTGGTAAATTCTTCCCTGACGTTTTATAATGTATGTTAGACATGTTCTCCGATTTGCTATTGTAAACTCAATATTTCAATAACGCCAACCTATTCGCAACAGTAAAGACATTATATTCTCGAAGTTTTATATTAACCGTTTCGATAGTCTACATTTATTTTGATATTCCTTTTTTTGTTTGATTCCAGTTGGCCTTGGTTTGTGGGGGCGGGGAGGGGCTCAGTCGGTAGCGCGCCAGGCTCGTAATCTGTAGTTCCCAGGTTCGAGTCCCAGCTGGGTCAGCGTTGAGATTTATCTCCGCAAAAATTCCCCGTTCTGCCCACGGTCAGTAGGGGACACCGATGGTCTTGGAAAGGCCGCCGTCCGTCGGATGGGACGTTAAGTCGTGGTCCCGTGTGCGGGAGAGCCATACCCTGTGCACGTTAAATAACACGCTGGATGGCCTTGACGGGAGGCTACCATCTGTCTCCTAACAGCTGTTCCAGTGGGTCCCCTCCCCCAACCTTCTCTGAGCCTTCGGGGTCCGTGTGACCTGGTTATTTAGCCCATGGTGTGCAAAAAAGTGCCGCTCAGAGGTAAAACAACCCAACTCTGTTTGCTGTACGGCGAGATCTCTTGGTGTGCATGGATGTGTTCGTTTACCCACTTGCTATTATCCAAAGTTTTACGAACAAGAATTAACTAGAAGTTTGCCTCATTTCTTATTCATATTTCCTATTTAACAAAATCAGATATCTCACTCTAGTTAACACTCGCCTGTGCGATAATAACACTAAACACTTAACATTTTAATAAACAGTGAGTACCTTTAGAAAAAGAAATTTTTAGATTTTAAAGTCGTCCTCAGTATTCAATATTAAAAATTATTTAAAATAAACAGAAAAAGCATTTAATATTCTTGCTCTTTGAAATCATGAACGATCCAGTTTCTTACAGCAAAATAATAGTTTTTAACGTTATGTGTAAGCTTATGATAATATGGGAATATGTTACACAGTCTGTTGGATTGGGTTGTTTTACCTCTGAGCTGCACTCTTTTGCACACCATGGGCTAAATGGCCAGGTCACATGGACCCCGAAGGCTCAGAGAAGGTTGGGGGAGGGGACCCACTGGAATAGCTGTTGGGAGACAGATGGTAGCCTCCCGTCAAGGCCATCCAGCGTGTTCTTTAACGTGCACAGTGTATGGCTCTCCCGCACACGGGGCCACGGCTTAACGTCCCATCCGACGGACGGCGGCCTTTCCAAGCACATCGGTGTCCCCTACTGACCGTGGGCAGGGCGGGAAATTTTTGCGGAGATAAATCTCAACGCTGACCCAGCTGGGACTCGAACCTGGGAACTACAGATTACGAACCTGGTGCGCTACCGACTGAGCCACCCCCGCCCCTGGCCTTGACGGGAGGCTACCATATGTTTCCCAACAGCTGTTCCAGTGGGTCCCTTCCTCCAACCTTCTCTGAGCCTTCGGGGTCCATGTGACCTGGCCATTTAGCCCATGGTGTGCAAAAAAGTGCCGCTCAGAGGTAAAATAACCCAACATTAAAGAACACACTGGATGGCCTTGACGGGAGGCTACCATCTGTCTCCCAACAGCTGTTCTAGTGGGTATTCTCCCCCAACCTTCTCTGAGCCTTCGGGGTCCGTGTGACCTGGTTATTTAGCCCATGGTGTGCAAAAAAAGTACCGCTCAGAGGTTAAACAAACCCAGCTATTGAAACACCCATTTGAATAGTAAATTGCTGCCTAAAACCAAAGTTTAAAAAATAATATGTATGATTCGAAAGCGATAAGTTACAGCAAAATAAATAATAAAGTAAAAAACGTAAATCATTCTCAGAATTATAAAACATATTTTGTTGGATATCTCAGTTACCTGAATACTCACCATTTATCTCGATTAGGTTATGAAAGGATTTTCCTTCCAATCTTTATTTTAATACATATTTCATTCTCTTTATCACGTAAATAAAAAAAAAACATTTTTTGTGTTAGTTAATTATTCTTTTTTGCGCGTGTGTTACTTGCGATGTGCGATAATTCACACCAACTGGATGAGAACGGGAAAGACGAAGAAGCAAGCATAAAAAAAATTAAACAAATTAGAAGCATTTATTCCAAAAAAAAAAAATGAGAAAAAGTAGTAAAAACCCAGAAAACGAGAATATTTGAAAAAAATAAAAATAAAAAAAAAAAAATCGACGACAAATAAGAATAAAAACCAACATGAAAGGAGGTTACATATGAATAAGAAAAGACAAAATTATCTGCTAAGATGCATGCATACATGATCCCTGTAACAAAACCTACCCCAGCATAAAATGAAACGTAGGAACTGCGTTTTCAACACTTTCCTAATGTAAATGTTTACCTAAACATCATTGCAGGCATTCTCTGCTGTGGAGGAGGCTATCGTAAATAGCGCTAATTTATCATGCGTGTCTCTCTAATTCGCCATATAATAGAACGGCAGTCGCTTGTGTGGGAAGAGAAAGAGCATTATGTAAATAAGTCTCACTACCTCTGTATAACCCTCCCCACACCACTGCAGGCGTCGTGTGAATGTTAAGCAGTTTTAATGATTAATGAAAGGACTAAATAACAGGCCCTCTCTGTTACGTAGACTTAACTGGAAAAGAAATGTAAAGTGCATTAGTAAAGAACACGTTTTGAATGTATGTTGGATGTCATATGTAATTTCGGCTCTCACTCGCGCGCTGGTATTCCTGTCTAATTTTCTTCCTTATGCTTCGTTGCGCTAAGCTTCATTAAATTTTTCTCTCCGTCATGATGGATGGGGCATTCGCATAGTGAAGTAAAGGATAAGACCAAATTCCGACCGTTTTTCGCGTTACACCAACAGCGACAAAAATGCCCTTCATGTCTTCGTTTTCCATTTTCGTGGTGTTTCTTGCTGTTTTTTCTATGTTTGCTTTTTCATTCTATTATTATTATCATCATTCCCCTCCTCTTATTCCTTTTCATTTTCTAATTTCCCGTTGAAAAAATAAAAAACGAGAGAGAAATTCCTTTTACAATGTAAGCGTAATTAGACTCCGTTTAAAAACTGCATTCGAGATACGTGTTTTAGTTTCGACACGCATTTGTTACAAGACGAAAAAGGAGATGAGGGAAAAAAGGACATATGATGAAGATTGAATTACAAAAAAAAAAGTTTTTTTATTGTGGAGTATAAACAAAAAAGGCAATAAAGGAAAAAAAAAAAGACTCCGAAAGATTGGATAGCAATGTCCTTGACTTGATTTAATTTTGATAATGACGCAAAACACGTGATGTTCGATTACTATCATTACATGGAATCCATAACATACACGCACAAAAAAAATGCTATCGTTATATCATCAAATAAGACAAATATAGTTTTATAATTAACCACAATGTGTTCCCTCAAATCATTACCATTGATTTGAAATGGAGATAAGACGGAAAAAAAAGACACAGAGAAAGAATTTTCCTTTACAGAACGAAGAGAATTACTTTCTATAAGTATTTATTCAAAGAAACACACACACTCACAAAACCCAATGAGACTTTTAATTTCAGTAATGTATTTGTGGCCGGAGTTAACGTAATGCACAAGCGTGGTTTTCCCCCAAGGTTGTGGATGATCTTCATCTTCCCACAGCAGATATTGTTAAAACCTACATCAGATGACACAAAATCATCTGCAACCACGGAGCGCAGATGATTTCTGTCTGAATAAGGAGATAGTGCGCGTGTTCAAGTCATTATCTGTTTCCAAACAGCAGATCGCTAGTGAGCCGATTCAGTAGTGCTGGCTCTCGTCTCGAAAAGGAGGAAATTACTATAAATATTAACTTAGTAGCGAGAGTCATTCGTAGATAAGGTAGTGATTAATTGATGTCCAGGAAAGCATTGTCGTTTCCACTTGAATAAACTGCGTTTTTCTCAACATTTTTTTTTTTGTCTTTTGTAGCGTTTTTCGCTCATTCTTTGATGGGATTGTTTCGTAGGTTTAATTTCCTTGTTCCCGGAATTCTTTATTGTCATTAAGGGAATTATTGTTTTCGTGGTGATGTTGAAGATGATAAATAAGGTTTTTATCTTTTTTTTTTCAATCTGAAGCCAAAAACAAACGAAATATCGAATCCTTCTAGTTTTAATCATTTGGGATATAATTTCTCCTAAAAGCAACAGCTAATTTTCCTTTTGAAAAGAAATATATACATATATGTGTGTGAAGAAACTGGTTGGGTTGTTTTATCTCTGAGTGGCACTTTTTTGCACACAATGGGCTAAATGGCCAGGTCACAAGGACCCCTAAGGCTCAGAGAAGGTTGAGGGAGGAGACGCACTGGAACAGCTGTTGGGAGACAAATGGTAGCCTCCCCGTCAAGGCAATCCAGCGTGTTCTTTAACGTTGGGTTGTTTTTCCTCTGAGCGGCACTTTTTTGCACACCATGGGCTAAATGGCCAGGTCACAAGCACTCCGAACGCTCAGAGAAGGTTGGAAGAGCAGACGCACTGGAAGCGCTGTTGGGAGATAGATGGTAGCCTCCCGTCAAGGCCATCCAGCGTGTTCTTTAACGTAGGGTTGTTTTTCCTCTGAGCGGCAATTTTTTGCACACCATTATAACACAATTCAGTTTTAAGTTCAAGGACTTTAGGAGCCTTAAGTTAAAGGGCTATAGATGACTTTAGAGTCTCTGTAGGCTGACCACCTTTCTAAGATTTCCTTGTGAACTTCTTCTCTAAATATGTCTTGGGAGATCCTTCTTATCCTGTTAGGCTTTGGGGGGCGGGGGTGGCTTAGTCGGTAGCGCGTCAGGCTCGTAATCTGTAGTTCCCAGGTTCGAGTCCCCGCTGGGTCAGCGTTGAGATTTATCTCCGCAAAATTACCCGCCCTGCCCACGGTCAGTTCCTTTTGATCCTTATGGCTTCGGGAATTTACCAACTATGCGACGGAATCTTTGTGCAATAGATACCCTTCTTAACAGTCCATATAATATTCCCTTGTAGTCCATGTAATCTTCCCCCTCAAGTTCATGCAATCTTCCCCTTGGTGTCCATATAATCTTCCCATATAGTCCATGTAATCTTCCTTATAGTCCATGTAATCTTCCATTGTAGTCCATATAATCTTCCATTGTAGTGCATGTAATCTTCCCTTGTAGTCCATACAATCTTCCTTTGTAGTCCATGTAATCTTCCCCTTGAGTCCATGTAATCTCCCCTTGTAGTCCATGTAATCTTCCCTTGTAGTCCATGTAATCTTTCCCTTGTAGTCCATGTAATGTTCTCCTTGTAGCACATGTAATCTTCCATGTAATCCATATAATCTTCCCTTATAATCCATATAATCTTCCCTTATACTCCATGAAATCTTACCTTATAGTCCACGTAATCTTCCCCATTGAGTCCATGTATTCTTACCTTGTAGTCCATGTAATATTCCCCTTATAGTAAATGTAATCTTCCCTTAAAGTCCATATAATCTTCCCTTATAGTCAATGTAATTTTCCCTTATAGTCCATATAATCTTCCCTTATAGTCAATGTAATTTTCCCTTATAGTCCATATAATCTTCCCTTATAGTCAATGTAATTTTCCCTTATACTCCATATAATCTTCCCTTATAGTAAATGCAACCTTCCCCTTTGAGTCAATGTAATTTTCCTTTATTGTCCATAAAATCTTCCCTTATAGTCAATGTAATTTTCCCTTATACTCCATATAATCTTCCCTTATAGTAAATGCAACCTTCCCTTTTGAGTCCATGCAATCTTCCCTTATAGTCCATGTAATGTTCCCCTTGTAGTCCATGTTATGTTCCCCTTGTAGTCCATGTTATGGTCCCCTTGTAGTCCATGTAATCTTTCCATTGTAGTCCATGTAATCTTCCCCCTCAAGTTCATGCAATCTTCCCTTTGTAGTCCATGTAATCTTCCCTTATAGTCCATGTAATCTTCCCCTTGTAGTCCATGTAATGTTCCCCTTGTAGTCCATGTTATGTTCCCCTTGTAGTCCATGTAAACTTCCCATTGTAGTCCATGTAATCTTCCCCCTCAAGTTCATGTAATCTTCCCCCTTGAGTCCATGTAATCTTCCCTTGTAGTCCATGTAATGTTCCCCTTGTAGACCATGCAATCTTCCCTTGTAGTCCATGTAATCTTCCCCCTCAAGTTCATGCAATCTTCCCTTTGTAGTCTATGTAATCTTCCCTTACAGTCCAAGTAATCTTACCTTATAGTCCATGTAATCTTCCCCCTTGAGTCCATGTAATGTTCCCCTTGTAGTCCATGTTATGTTCCCCTTGTAGTCCATGTAATCTTCCCCTTGTAGTCCATGTTATGTTCCCCTTGTAGTCCATGTAATCTTCCCCTTGTAGTCCATGTAATCTTCCCCTTATAGTCCATGTAATCTTCCCCTTGTAGTCCATGTAAACTTCCCCTTGTAGTCCATGTAAACTTCCCCTTGTAGTCCATGTAAACTTCCCTTGTAGTCCATGTAATCCTCCCTTGTAGTCGTACGAATTTGTCCTCTTTTCCCAACTGTTACTTTTCTTATCGGCTATCCTACTCTTTCTGAGGGACTTTTGATCATCGTTAATTGGCATTCTGTTGTAACATGCTTTGAAATCCACATGAGCTGCTATTCCCAACTTCAAAGCTCACATGGACTATTCACAGCTCTTCTTACGAGTATTTCAGAACTGGATTTTCCAGCTATCTTCCACAACTAAATATGCTTTTAGAGTCCATGCTGTCTGGCTCCTCTTGGCTCAACGAAGTCCTTATATTCTAGATTCTTTACACACCATGTTTTGGAGTCCTTGCGGGCTGCTTTCATTGCCTAACCCTTTCTTAGAACCCACAATTCATTTTCAGAGCTTACGCATTAAAAAAGCCTCGTACAGTAATAGCCATTCATATCCTTGCTCAATAAAGATTTCAGAGACATAAAGAACCGAATGCAACTTTTTCGTGAATAATTAAATTGTCTTTTTTTCTCCTTTTTTAAGCTTTGGCAAAGTTCCACAAAGAAAATAAAGCACTTAAATAAAAATTACTTTAATTATCTCAATAACCGCGAAAGCTATACAAGGAAATTTAAGCAGCATGACAAGTTTTGGGTCGAGTGAATTTTCTTCACTTCACCATTTGATGTAACTTTTCCCATTAAAAAAGATTTAAATGGCAAGTCACAAACACTCCAAGGCTATTGGATAAGTAATTAGGGGCAGATAGAGGAAAATGGAATGTCTCTTTTTAAAAAGAATTGTTTGCGAAATCGCTTCCAGGGACTTCAACATATGATCAATTACATCAAATATGAACCGCCAATGTCATAATTAAGTGCATGACAACCTTGTTTGACGTAAGGTTCTTCTGAAAAAACACTATGTCAAGAGCAATTACCTAAACGAAGAACGTTTCCGTTTTCAAATGTAGTTTTCTGCCTGAAGATGTGCAACCCACTCATGAGAAACAAATAATGGATGTTTTCGATATTAAAGTATCACAGGATGTCCTGTAGACATTGGGACGGGGGTGGCTCAGTCGGTAGTGCGCCAGGCTCGTACTCTGTAGTTCCCAGGTTCGAGTCCCAGCTGGGTCAGCGTTGAGATTTATCTCCGCAAAATTCCTCGCCCTGCCCACGGTCAGTAGGGGACACCGATGGGCTTGGATAGGCCGACGTCCGTCGGATGGGACGTTAAGCCGTGGCACCGCGTGCGGGAGAGCCATACCCTGTGCACGTTAAAGAACACGCTGGATGGCCTTGACGGGAGGTTACCATCTAGTGGGTCCCCTTCCACAACCTTCTCTGAGCCTTCGGGGTCCATGTGACCTGGCCATTTAGACCATGGTAATCAAAAAAGTGCCGCTCAAAGGTAAAACAACCCAACGTTAAATAACACGCTGGGTGGCCTTGACGGAAGGTTACCATCTGCCTTCCAACAGCTGTTCCAGTGGGTCCTCTCCCACAACCTTCTTTGAGCCTTCGGGGTCCATGTGACCTGGCCATTTAGCCATTTAGCGCGTCAGGCTACCATCTGTCTCCCAACAGCTGTTCCAGTGGGTCCCTTCCCCCAACCTTCTCTGAGCCTTCGGGTTCCATGTGACCTGGCCATTTAGCCCATGGTGTGCAAAAAATTGCCGCTCAGAGGTAAAACAACCCAACTCAACCAAACTGACATCATTGCTGTTAAATATAACAATTTCTGTATCTCTTTAAATACCTAACGAATTTCGTTGAAAATCTGGATTTAAATAGGTTTGAATAAGCTCTTCAAATTATCTTCAGTCTCATTAAAAAAAAACCCCAACCAAAGCTTATTTAACAAGCTGCTCTGTTGCTCTTAACATGAAACTTCACCTAATATGTCGTCAAACTGTTCGTTGTAATTAATTTCCATTAATTGATGTGAATTGTCTGATAATGTCTGATAGCACCAAAAATGGGAATTCACATTGTCCAAAGTTGGGCATCAAATGGTCTCTCTTTTTAGGTTTAGCTTTTGTTACTCAGTCTGATTTTGGAAAGTAAAATTTTAGTACCAGAAATAGCTTGAAGCTTGTGACTAATCTTATAGATAAGTTCTTCTCCACATTACTGATCTTGCTGCCCGCCAAACCCTCATATAGAGAGGAGGGTGGCTCAGTCGGTAGCGCGTCAGGCTCGTAATCTGTAGTTCCCAGGTTCGAGTCCCAGCTGGGTCAGCATTGAAATTTATCTCCACAAAACTCTCCGCCCTGCCCACGGTCAGTAGGGGACACCGATGGGCTTGGAAAGGCCGCCGTCCGTCGGATTGGACGTTAAGCCGTGGCCCCGTGTGCGGGAGAGCCATACCCTGTGCACGTTAAAGAACACGCTGGATGGCCTTGACGGGAGGTTACCATCTAGTGGGTCCCCTTCCACAACCTTCTCTGAGCCTTCGGGGTCCATGTGACCTGGCCATTTAGACCATGGTAATCAAAAAAGTGCCGCTCAGAGGTAAAACAACCCAACGTTAAAGAACACGCTGGGTGACCTTGACGGGAGGTTACCATCTGCCTTCCAACAGATGTTCCAGTGGGTCCTCTCCCACAACCTTCTTTGAGCCTTCGGGGTCCATGTGACCTGGCCATTTAGCCACTATGTGCAAAAAAGTGCCGCTCAGAGGTAAACTAACCAACCCTCATATATTATTCCGTGGCCAGATACAGTAGTATAGTAATTAGGTGTAGAATGGTAACTAGAAGATTTCTGGCTACGTTTTACAGTAGTGATGACGTCACTGTCATTTCACGGCTTTCTGGAATGGATGCAGAAAAATTTAAAAACTGAGTGGCAAGACACTGGATTTCCATTACAGTATAACATCTCACCCACCATTTTAGAGATCACACACAACCCTCACAACCATTCTCAAAGTGGGGGCAGAGAAGAGAATAATTAATTGCACCTCTTACAACTCAAATGGTAAAGATAATTCGCCAAATTTTACAGTAAATAATCTAATAAATATTTGGCTGAAGAAATTTAGTTTTGCTTTGAGTGGGATTCGAAACCACATCTCTCAGAGTAATATATTAGAGGTACTAACCTCTACACCGTCAGCGGCTAACCTTTCTTCAACTAATGTGACTTATAGACATTCCCTCGTACTATTTGATTCGATCGTGGCGCCATCTATGTAAAGAAATTCACAATCAAGTTGTCTCATATAACGAAATTTAATAATTTGTTTAGTGTTAGTACATCCCGACGTAGATGACGCCACGAGAGAATGAAATAATTTGAGGGAAAATCTATAAATCACATTAGCTGAAGAGAGGCTCTCCAGTGATGGGTGGGGCGGGGTGGCTCAGTCGGTAGCGCGCCAGGCTCGTAATCTGTAGTTCCCAGGTTCGAGTCCCAGCTGGGTCAGCGTTGAGATTTATCTCCGCAAAATTCCCCGCCCTGCCCACGGTCAGTAGGGGACACCGATGGGCTTGGAAAGGCCGCCGTCCGTCGGATGGGACGTTTAGCCGTGGTCTCGTGTACGGGAGAGCCATACCCTGTGCACGTTAAAGAACATGCTGGATGGCCTTGACGGGAGACTACCATCTGTCTCCCAACAACTGTTCCAGTGGATCCCCTCCCCCAACCTTCTCTGAGCCTTGGTTACAGATGGCTATTAATTAGTTGAAAAAAATATTTAAATGTTTTACTGCCCTTTGAATGGCTGCTACAGTGAGTTAAATAAATAATGAATAAAAATAAATACCCCCTCAAGCAGTTGCTTGCCACAGAGGTCTGACAGGAGCCTGTCAGTTTATATGCCATAGTAGAAAGTCTGTGAGGATGGCAGGACCTCATCAGAAAAACAACACAAACATCCATGCCGTGACTCCTGAAATGGTTGTAAAAATAGTTGCTGTTCTTTGAACGATTACCGAAATTGGTTAAAACCCTTGAAATTGTCTCAAAGAATGGTTCCTGTCCTTCGAATTGTTCTATAATGGATGGCAATTGGGGCTGGGGTGGCTCAGTCGGTAGCGCGCCATGCTCGTAATCTGTAGTTCCCAGGTTCGAGTCCCAGCTGGGTCAGCGTTGAGATTTATCTCCGCAAAACTCCCCGCCCTGCCCACGGTCAGTAGGGGACACCGATGGGCTTGGTAAAGGCCACCGTCCGTCGGATGGGACGTTAAGCCGTGGCCCGTGTGCGGGAGAGCCATACCCTGTGCACGTTAAAGAACACGCTGGATGGCCTTGACGGGAGGCTACCATCTGTCTCCCAACAGCTGTTCCAGTGGGTCCCCTCCCCCAACCTTCTTTGAGCCTTCGGGGTCCTTGTGACCTGGCCATTTAGCCCATGGTGTGCAAAAAAGTGCCGCTCAGAGGTAAAAACAACCCAACCCAAATGGATGGCAATTCTTCATATTACTGTTAAAAGGATGACGTCATTGGGATGGTTATTAAAAATGGATTACAGTGCTTTAGATTTCGGTTAAAAAATGTCACAACATTTGAATGTTTGTTTAAACAGGAGGCTTTCACTTGAATAATTGTTGCATAGACTTTATCTTTCGAATAACTGACGTCCGGTGAAAGCACGAAAACCACTGCTCCTAGATAAAGCAGACTAGAATAGTTATCAAGTACATAAGCGTTAAATGCTCAAAAATATGAGACTCAAATCATCAAGCATATAAACCTCAAAGCTTCAAGAGTGTAATCCTGAAATCATCATCAGGTAAGACTCAAATCATCAGGGATATAAGTCTCAAATTATGAGGCATATAAACCTGGAATCATCAATCCTGCAAGCCTCAAATCATCAAGCAGGTAAGACGCGAAATCATCACATAGTATAAGACTCAAATCATTAACAGTATATGACTCAAATCATCAAACGTATAAGACCCAAATCATAACAGTCTACGACTCAAATCATCAAACATATAAGACTCAAATCATTAATAATGTATGACTCAAATCATTAATAATATATGACTCAAATCTTCAAACATGACTCAAATCTTTAATAGTATATGACTCAAATCTTCAAACATATAAAACTCAAATCATTAATAGTATTTTACTCAAATCTTCAAACATATAAGACTCAAATGATTAATAGTATATGACTCAAATCTTCAAACATATAAGACTCAAATCATCAAACATATAAGATTCAAATCATTAATAGTATATGACTCAAATCATTAATAGTATATGACTGAAATCTTCAAACATACAAGACTCAAATCATTAATAGTATTTGACTCAAATCTTCAAACATATAAGACTCAAATCATTAATAGTATATGACTCAAATCTTCAAACATATAAGACTCAAATCATCAAACATATAAGATTCAAATCATTAATAATATATGACTCAAATCATTAATAGTATATGACTCAAATCTTCAAACATATAAGACTCAAATCATAACAGTCTACGACTTAAATCATCAAACGTATAAGATTCAAATCATTAATAGTATATGACTCAAATCTTCAAACATATAAGACTCAAATCATAATAGTCTACGACTCAAATCATCAAACGTATAAGATTCAAATCATTAATAGTATATGACTCAAATCATTAATAGTATATGACTCAAATCATAACAGTCTACGACTCAAATCATCAAACGTATAAGATTCAAATCATTAATAGTATATGACTCAAATCATTAATAGTATATGACTCAAATCTTCAAACATATAAGACTCAAATCATAACAGTCTACGACTCAAATCATCAAACGTATAAGATTCAAATCATTAATAATAGTATATGACTCAAATCATTAATAGTATATGACTCAAATCATCAAACACAAATAAGATTAAAATCATCTAACGTATAAGCTTCAAATCATTGAACATATAAGCCTCAAATCTTTAAGCATATAAGCTTCAAATCATTAAGCATATAAGCCTAAACTCATAGGAATGTGAACTTAAAATCATCAAACATATAAGCCATAAATCATCCCTTGCAGTTTCAGAAAATCAAGGATTCTGCACACACCGCATGTCATCAGCTATATAGTCCTTAAAACAGCTGTATAAGGGAAATAAAAAGAAAACAAAACTGTAAATCATTAACATTTGATTTTTCTACCATACGCTTCCATTTTATATGTAGAGAAATCAGCAAGTTATTTATCAAACCGATTTGAAGTGAAAGACAGGAAAATAATATTTGGGATTAATGCAGAGAGTACCTAACCACTTCATTCCCCTCCTCCCACACCAAATGAATTTTAATCATTCATCTGGACCCAAAGATACAAGCACCTGCATCAGCTAGAAGCAAATAAAAAGTATATTTGCCCAGTTTCTGTTTACACAGAAAGCACATAATTGCATTTACTCGTACCTTAAGCACACACAAGAACCCCTGATGCACATAGACACACTTCTAACATTCCATGACGAGTCGGTGTCAGACCTAAACGAACCATGCAAGGTCCAGGTCTGTTTACCAGAAGTTTTGCCGAACGAGAGGTTCTGTTATTATCCCAGAGACCGTGGCTTGTAATTGTAGTAGCGTATTGCGTGAGGAAAAAAAACGAACTAGTCGTACCACTAGTGTGAAGCAGCACAGAGGTTACAGTGAATACGTAGAATGCCCAGAAGGGAAAACGCGAGGTCTGACGGACTCCTCTCTCTTAGAGCTCACATCAAATACACATTAGTAACTACTAGAAGTGGCTAAGGAGACGTGGATAAAGCAGATGGGCCTGAGCAGCTAGAAATTGGGGATCAAGAGAGGCAGAAAGGGAAAGGATAAAAAGTGATGCAGAGGAAGTGAAAGAAGTTCTTTGTTATTTACATAAAAGGGAGCGTACTTCTTGATGAAATAAAAAAAGTGTTAGAGTAGTATGCGAGTATTTTCACTTATCTTCATTAGGTGGCAATACCGAAGAAATTGACGGGTTCAGAATGATGCGTTCTTTTTTTCTGTTGATGTATGTTTCGAATTTGCATATTTAGTTGAAAGTTTGTTTTAAATCAGAACGAAAATAGTTTTGGAGAAAATGGGATAATGAAGTGTGTTCTTGAGTTCGCTGATTGGATTTTTGAGTGTGATCGGATTTTGTATTTTTTTTTTTAATTAGTTGACAGCTGATAATATTTTTATAACTATCGCTACATGATTTTTCATCTGGTAGAGAGATTAAAATATAAATAAATACCCCCTCAAGCAATAGGCGAATAGCAGTTAGCTTGGTAGACACTGCTATCGATTCAGGTAAATTATAGCGGCTATGAAAAATATTAAACAGTTTTCATATATGACAGTGGAATGCCAAATTATGCCTCTATATTTTTTAAACTTTTTTTTTTTGGAAGGAGAATGACTCAAAAAAATTTTAAAATCTCAATCAATCCAAATCTCTTTCCAACAACAATGGGGCGGAGGTGGCTCAGTCGGTAGCGAGCCAGGCTCGTAATCTGTAGTTCCCAGGTTCGAGTCCCAGCTGGGTCAGCGTTGAGATTTATCTCCGCAAAATTTCCCGCCCTGCCCACGGTCAGTAGGGGACACCGATAGGCTTGGAAAGACCGCCGTCCGTCGGATGGGACGTTAAGCCGTGGCCCCCGTGTGCGGGAGAGCCATACCCTGTGCACGTTAAAGAACACGCTGGATTGCCTTGACGGGAGGCTACCATCTGTCTCCCAACAGCTGTTCCAGTGGGTCCCCTCTCCCAACCTTCTCTGAGCCTTCGGGGTCCATGTGACCTGGCCATTTAGCCCATGGTGTGCAAAAAAGTGCCGCTCAGAGGTAAAACAACCCAAAGTTAAAAAAACACACTGGATGACCTTGATGGGAGGCTACCATCTGTCTCCCAACAGCTGTTCCAGTGGGTCCCCTCTCCCAACCTTCTCTGAGCCTTCGGGGTCCATGTGACCTGGCCATTTAGCCCATGGTGTGCAAAAAAGTGCCGCTCAGAGGTAAAACAACCCAAAGTTAAAAAAAAACACTGGATGGCCTTGACGGGAGGCTACCATCTGTCTCCCAACAGCTGTTCCAGTGGGTCCCCTCTCCCAACCTTCTCTGAGCGTTCGGGGTCCATGTGACCTGGCCATTTAGCCTATGGTGTGCAAAAAAGTGCCGCTCAGAGGTAAAACAACCCAAAGTTAAAGAACACACTGGATGGCCTTGACGGGAGGCTACCATCTGTCTCCCAACAGCTGTTCCAGTGGGTCTCCTCCCCCAACCTTCTCTGAGCCTTCGGGGTCCTTGTGGCCTGGCCATTTAGCCTATGGTGTACAAAAAAGTGCCGCTCAGAGGAAAAACAACCCAACCCAAATATTTCCAACAATACGAAATACTTGCGAAATTTATACAAAATTTGACGAATATTGAAAGAATTATTTGCGTAAACTTTTACGACAGTACTTATTAAGTAGTTTTTTTGTTCTTCAACGTTCAGGACAGAGAAGAATCTTGGAAGCTACTCCTAGCTTTCACAGGTCTTCTCATACAAGGACATGCCTTTACTAAGACCAAAGTTACTGCTGACCACTGCCTTAGTTAGAGCTAACACAGAACACAACTTTTGCCTTGCTGGAATTGTAATTAGCTCTCTTAACCACTATGCCAGTTAATGCATGTGGTTAAGAGAGTTTCTACAACTTAATCACTTGTAAATTCGGTTGACAACAGTACTTATTAAGTGGTTCTTTCTTATAGTATCTATTAAATTGTTTGAAACAGAGCTTATTAAATGGATTGAAAGATCACTTATTAAATGGTTTGAAAATATATTTATTAAATGACTTGAAAAGCACTTATTAAATGGTTTGAAACAATATTTATTAAATGATTTGAAAAGCACTTATTAAATGGCTTGTAAACGTACTTATTAAATGTCCTGAAACTTCTTATTAAACGGATTGAAAGGTAACTTATTAAATTGTTTGAAACAATATTTATTAAATGGTTTGAAACAATATTTATTAAATGATTTGAAAAGCACTTATTAAATGGTTTGAAACAATATTTATTAAATGATTTGAAAAGCATTTATTAAATGGTTTGAAAAGCACTTATTAAATGGCTTGTAAAAGTACTTATTAAATGTCCTGAGACTTCTTATTAAACGGATTGAAAGGTTACTTATTAAATGATTTGAAAAGCACTTATTAAATGGTTTGAAACAATATTTATTAAATGATTTGAAAAGCACTTATTAAATGGTTTGAAAAGCACTTATTAATTGGCTTGTAAACGTACTTATTAAATGTCCTGAAACTTCTTATTAAACGGATTGAAAGGTTACTTATTAAATTGTTTGAAACAATATTTATTAAATGGTTTGAAAAGCACTTATTAAATGGTTTGAAACAATATTTATTAAATGATTTGAAAAGCATTTATTAAATGGCTTGTAAACGTACTTATTAAATGTCCTGAAACTTCTTATTAAATGGATTGAAAGATTACTTATTAAATGCTTTGAAACAATATTTATTAAATAGTTTGAAACAATATTTATTAAATGATTTGAAAAGCACTTATTAAATGGTTCGAAAAGCACTTATTAAATGGCTTGTAAACGTACTTATTAAATGTCATGAAACTTCTTATTAAATGGATTGAAAGTTTACTTATTAAATTGTTTGAAACAATATTTATTAAATGATTTGAAAAGCACTTATTAAATGGTTTGAAAAGCACTTATTAATTGGCTTGTAAACGTACTTATTAAATGTCCTGAAACTTCTTATTAAATGGATTGAAAGATTACTTATTAAATGGTTTGAAACAATATTTATTAAATGATTTGAAAAGCACTTATTAAATGGTTTGAAACAATATTTATTAAATGATTTGAAAAGCATTTATTAAATGGCTTGTAAACGTACTTATTTAATGTCCTGAAACTTCTTATTAAATGGATTGAAATATTACTTACTAAATGGTTTGAAACAATATTTATTAAATGATTTAAAAATCACTTATTAAATGGTTTGAAACAATATTTATTAAATGATTTGAAAAGCATTTACTAAATTTCTTGTAAACGTACTTATTAAATGTCTTGAAACTTCTTATTAAATGGATTGAAAGATTACTTATTAAATGGTTTGAAACAATATTTATTAAATGATTTGAAAAGCACTTATTAAATGGTTTGAAACAATATTTATTAAATAATTTGAAAAGCATTTATTAAATGGCTTGTAAACGTACTTATTAAATGTCCTGAAACTTCTTATTAAATGGATTGTAAGATTACTTATTAAATGGATTGAAATATTACTTACTAAATGGTTTGAAACAATATTTATTAAATGATTTGAAAAGCATTTATTAAATGGCTTGTAAACGTACTTATTAAATGTCCTGAAACTTCTTATTAAATGGATTGAAAGATTACTTATTAAAGTGTTTGAAACAATATTTATTAAATGATTTAAAAATCACTTATTAAATGGTTTGAAACAATATTTATTAAATGATTTGAAAAGCATTTATTAAATGATTTAAAAATCACTTATTAAATGGTTTGAAACAATATTTATTAAATGATTTGAAAAGCATTTATTAAATGGCTTGTAAACGTACTTATTAAATGTCCTGAAACTTCTTATTAAATGGATTGAAAGATTACTTATTAAATGGTTTGAAACAATATTTGTTAAATGATTTGAAAAGCACTTATTAAATGGTTTGAAACAATATTTATTAAATGATTTGAAAAGCATTTATTAAATGGCTTGTAAACGTACTTATTAAATGTCCTGAAACTTCTTATTAAATGGATTGAAAGATTACTTATTAAATGGTTTGAAACAATATTTATTGAATGATTTGAAAAGCACTTATTAAATGGTTTGAAACAATAATTATTAAATGATTTGAAAAGCATTTATTAAATGGCTTGTAAACGTACTTATTAAATGTCCTGAAACTTCTTATTAAATGGATTGTAAGATTACTTATTAAATGGATTGAAAGATTACTTATTAAATGGTTTGAAACAATATTTATTGAATGATTTGAAAAGCACTTATTAAATGGTTTGAAACAATATTTATTAAATGATTTGAAAAGCATTTATTAAATGGCTTGTAAACGTACTTATTAAATGTCCTGAAACTTCTTATTAAATGGATTGAAAGATTACTTATTAAATGGTTTGAAACAATATTTATTAAATGATTTGAAAAGCACTTATTAAATGGTTTGAAACATTATTTATTAAATGATTTGAAAACCATTTATTAAATGGCTTGTAAACGTACTTATTAAATGTCCTGAAACTTCTTATTAAATGGATTGAAAGATTACTTATTAAATGGTTTGAAACAATATTTATTAAATGATTTAAAAATCACTTATTAAATGGTTTGAAACAATATTTATTAAATGATTTGAAAAGCATTTATTAAATGGCTTGTAAACGTACTTATTAAATGTCCTGAAACTTCTTATTAAATGGATTGAAAGATTACTTATTAAATGGTTTGAAACAATATTTATTAAATGATTTCAAAAGCACTTATTAAATGGTTTGAAACAATATTTATTAAATGATTTGAAAAGCATTTATTAAATGGCTTATAAACCTACTTATTAAATGTCCTGAAACTTCTTATTAAATGGATTGAAATATTACTTACTAAATAGTTTGAAACAATATTTATTGAATGATTTAAAAATCACTTATTAAATGGTTTGAAACAATATTTATTAAATGATTTGAAAAGTATTTACTAAATTTCTTGTAAACGTACTTATTAAATGTCTTGAAACTTCTTATTAAATGGATTGAAAGATTACTTATTAAATGGTTTGAAACAATATTTATTAAATGATTTGAAAAGCACTTATTAAATGGTTTGAAACAATATTTATTAAATGATTTGAAAAGCATTTATTAAATGGCTTGTAAACGTACTTATTAAATATCCTGAAACTTCTTATTAAATGGATTGAAATATTACTTACTAAATGGTTTGAAACAATATTTATTAAATGATTTAAAAATCACTTATTAAATGGTTTGAAACAATATTTATTAAATGATTTGAAAGCATTTACTAAATTTCTTGTAAACGTACATATTAAATGTCTTGAAACTTCTTATTAAATGGATTGAAAGATTACTTATTAAATGGTTTGAAACAATATTTATTAAATGATTTGAAAAGCACTTATTAAATGGTTTGAAACAATATTTATTAAATGATTTGAAAAGCATTTATTAAATGGCTTGTAAACGTACTTATTAAATGTCCTGAAAATTCTTATTAAATGGATTGTAAGATTACTTATTAAATGGATTGAAATATTACTTACTAAATGGTTTGAAACAATATTTATTAAATGATTTGAAAAGCATTTATTAAATGGCTTGTAAACGTACTTATTAAATGTCCTGAAACTTCTTATTAAATGGATTGAAAGATTACTTATTAAATGCTTTGAAACAATATTTATTAAATAGTTTGAAACAATATTTATTAAATGATTTGAAAAGCACTTATTAAATGGTTCGAAAAGCACTTATTAAATGGCTTGTAAACGTACTTATTAAATGTCATGAAACTTCTTATTAAATGGATTGAAAGTTTACTTATTAAATTGTTTGAAACAATATTTATTAAATGATTTGAAAAGCACTTATTAAATGGTTTGAAAAGCACTTATTAATTGGCTTGTAAACGTACTTATTAAATGTCCTGAAACTTCTTATTAAATGGATTGAAAGATTACTTATTAAATGGTTTGAAACAATATTTATTAAATGATTTGAAAAGCACTTATTAAATGGTTTGAAACAATATTTATTAAATGATTTGAAAAGCATTTATTAAATGGCTTGTAAACGTACTTATTTAATGTCCTGAAACTTCTTATTAAATGGATTGAAATATTACTTACTAAATGGTTTGAAACAATATTTATTAAATGATTTAAAAATCACTTATTAAATGGTTTGAAACAATATTTATTAAATGATTTGAAAAGCATTTACTAAATTTCTTGTAAACGTACTTATTAAATGTCTTGAAACTTCTTATTAAATGGATTGAAAGATTACTTATTAAATGGTTTGAAACAATATTTATTAAATGATTTGAAAAGCACTTATTAAATATTTTGAAACAATATTTATTAAATGATTTGAAAAGCATTTATTAAATGGCTTGTAAACGTACTTATTAAATGTCCTGAAACTTCTTATTAAATGGATTGTAAGATTACTTATTAAATGGATTGAAATATTACTTACTAAATGGTTTGAAACAATATTTATTAAATGATTTGAAAAGCATTTATTAAATGGCTTGTAAACGTACTTATTAAATGTCCTGAAACTTCTTATTAAATGGATTGAAAGATTACTTATTAAAGTGTTTGAAACAATATTTATTAAATGATTTAAAAATCACTTATTAAATGGTTTGAAACAATATTTATTAAATGATTTGAAAAGCATTTATTAAATGATTTAAAAATCACTTATTAAATGGTTTGAAACAATATTTATTAAATGATTTGAAAAGCATTTATTAAATGGCTTGTAAACGTACTTATTAAATGTCCTGAAACTTCTTATTAAATGGATTGAAAGATTACTTATTAAATGGTTTGAAACAATATTTGTTAAATGATTTGAAAAGCACTTATTAAATGGTTTGAAACAATATTTATTAAATGATTTGAAAAGCATTTATTAAATGGCTTGTAAACGTACTTATTAAATGTCCTGAAACTTCTTATTAAATGGATTGAAAGATTACTTATTAAATGGTTTGAAACAATATTTATTGAATGATTTGAAAAGCACTTATTAAATGGTTTGAAACAATAATTATTAAATGATTTGAAAAGCATTTATTAAATGGCTTGTAAACGTACTTATTAAATGTCCTGAAACTTCTTATTAAATGGATTGTAAGATTACTTATTAAATGGATTGAAAGATTACTTATTAAATGGTTTGAAACAATATTTATTGAATGATTTGAAAAGCACTTATTAAATGGTTTGAAACAATATTTATTAAATGATTTGAAAAGCATTTATTAAATGGCTTGTAAACGTACTTATTAAATGTCCTGAAACTTCTTATTAAATGGATTGAAAGATTACTTATTAAATGGTTTGAAACAATATTTATTAAATGATTTGAAAAGCACTTATTAAATGGTTTGAAACATTATTTATTAAATGATTTGAAAAGCATTTATTAAATGGCTTGTAAACGTACTTATTAAATGTCCTGAAACTTCTTATTAAATGGATTGAAAGATTACTTATTAAATGGTTTGAAACAATATTTATTAAATGATTTAAAAATCACTTATTAAATGGTTTGAAACAATATTTATTAAATGATTTGAAAAGCATTTATTAAATGGCTTGTAAACGTACTTATTAAATGTCCTGAAACTTCTTATTAAATGGATTGAAAGATTACTTATTAAATGGTTTGAAACAATATTTATTAAATGATTTCAAAAGCACTTATTAAATGGTTTGAAACAATATTTATTAAATGATTTGAAAAGCATTTATTAAATGGCTTATAAACCTACTTATTAAATGTCCTGAAACTTCTTATTAAATGGATTGAAATATTACTTACTAAATAGTTTGAAACAATATTTATTGAATGATTTAAAAATCACTTATTAAATGGTTTGAAACAATATTTATTAAATGATTTGAAAAGTATTTACTAAATTTCTTGTAAACGTACTTATTAAATGTCTTGAAACTTCTTATTAAATGGATTGAAAGATTACTTATTAAATGGTTTGAAACAATATTTCTTAAATGATTTGAAAAGCACTTATTAAATGGTTTGAAACAATATTTATTAAATGATTTGAAAAGCATTTATTAAATGGCTTGTAAACGTACTTATTAAATATCCTGAAACTTCTTATTAAATGGATTGAAATATTACTTACTAAATGGTTTGAAACAATATTTATTAAATGATTTAAAAATCACTTATTAAATGGTTTGAAACAATATTTATTAAATGATTTGAAAAGCATTTACTAAATTTCTTGTAAACGTACATATTAAATGTCTTGAAACTTCTTATTAAATGGATTGAAAGATTACTTATTAAATGGTTTGAAACAATATTTATTAAATGATTTGAAAAGCACTTATTAAATGGTTTGAAACAATATTTATTAAATGATTTGAAAAGCATTTATTAAATGGCTTGTAAACGTACTTATTAAATGTCCTGAAAATTCTTATTAAATGGATTGTAAGATTACTTATTAAATGGATTGAAATATTACTTACTAAATGGTTTGAAACAATATTTATTAAATGATTTGAAAAGCATTTATTAAATGGCTTGTAAACGTACTTATTAAATGTCCTGAAACTTCTTATTAAATGGATTGAAAGATTACTTATTAAATGCTTTGAAACAATATTTATTAAATAGTTTGAAACAATATTTATTAAATGATTTGAAAAGCACTTATTAAATGGTTCGAAAAGCACTTATTAAATGGCTTGTAAACGTACTTATTAAATGTCATGAAACTTCTTATTAAATGGATTGAAAGTTTACTTATTAAATTGTTTGAAACAATATTTATTAAATGATTTGAAAAGCACTTATTAAATGGTTTGAAACAATATTTATTAAATGATTTGAAAAGCACTTATTAAACGGTTTGAAAAGCACTTATTAAATGGCTTGTAAACGTACTTATTAAATGTCCTGAAACTTCTTATTAAACGGATTGAAAGGTAACTTATTAAATTGTTTGAAACAATATTTATTAAATGGTTTGAAACAATATTTATTAAATGATTTGAAAAGCACTTATTAAATGGTTTGAAACAATATTTATTAAATGATTTGAAAAGCATTTATTAAATGTTTTGAAAAGCACTTATTAAATGGCTTGTAAAAGTACTTATTAAATGTCCTGAGACTTCTTATTAAACGGATTGAAAGGTTACTTATTAAATGATTTGAAAAGCACTTATTAAATGGTTTGAAACAATATTTATTAAATGATTTGAAAAGCACTTATTAAATGGTTTGAAAAGCACTTATTAATTGGCTTGTAAACGTACTTTTTAAATGTCCTGAAACTTCTTATTAAACGGATTGAAAGGTTACTTATTAAATTGTTTGAAACAATATTTATTAAATGGTTTGAAAAGCACTTATTAAATGGTTTGAAACAATATTTATTAAATGATTTGAAAAGCATTTATTAAATGGCTTGTAAACGTACTTATTAAATGTCCTGAAACTTCTTATTAAATGGATTGAAAGATTACTTATTAAATGCTTTGAAACAATATTTATTAAATAGTTTGAAACAATATTTATTAAATGATTTGAAAAGCACTTATTAAATGGCTTGTAAACGTACTTATTAAATGTCATGAAACTTCTTATTAAATGGATTGAAAGTTTACTTATTAAATTGTTTGAAACAATATTTATTAAATGATTTGAAAAGCACTATTTAAATGGTTTGAAACAATATTTATTAAATGATATGAAAAGCACTTATTAAATGGTTTGAAAAGCACTTATTAAATGGCTTGTAAATGTACTTATTAAATGTCCTGAAACTTCTTATTAAACGGATTGAAAGGTAACTTATTAAATTGTTTGAAACAATATTTATTAAATGGTTTGAAACAATATTTTTTAAATGATTTGAAAAGCACTTATTAAATGGTTTGAAACAATATTTATTAATTTAAAAACATACTTATTAAATGATTTGAAAACGTACTTATTAAATGACCTGAAACTTCTTATTAAGTAGTTTAAAACAATATATATTAAATATTAAATGGTTCGAAACAGTACCTGTTACATGATTTAAAACCGTACCTATTGAATGATTTGAAACAATGCTTATTAAATGGTTTGAAACAGTACTTATTAAATGGTTTGAAACAGAACTTATTAAATGGTTTGAAAAAGCGCTTATTAAATGGTTTGAAACAGTACTTATTAAATGGTTTGAAACAGAACTTATTAAATGGTTTGAAAACGTACTTATTAAATGACCTGAAACTTCTTATTAAGTAGTTTAAAACAGTATATATTAAATATTAAATGGTTCGAAACAGTACCTGCTACATGATTTAAAACCGTACCTATTGAATGATTTGAAACAATGCTTATTAATGGTTTGAAACAGTACTTATTAAATGGTTTGAAACAGAACTTATTAAATGGTTTGAAACAGTACTTATTAAATGGTTTGAAACAGTACTTATTAAATGGTTTGAAACAGAACTTATTCAATGGTTTGAATACGTACTTATTAAATGACCTGAAACTTCTTATTTAGTTTAAAACAGTATATATTAAATATTAAATGGTTCGAAACATTACCTGTTACATGATTTAAAACCGTACCTATTGAATGATTTGAAACAATGCTTATTAATGGTTTGAAACAGTACTTATTAAATGGTTTGAAACAGAACTTATTAAATGGTTTGAAACAGTGCTTATTAAATGGTTTGAAACAATACTTATTAAATGGTTTGAAACAGAACTTATTCAATGGTTTGAATACGTACTTATTAAATGACCTGAAACTTCTTATTTAGTTTAAAACAGTATATATTAAATATTAAATGGTTCGAAACATTACCTGTTACATGATTTAAAATCGTACCTATTAAATGATTTGAAACAGTGCTTATTAAATGGTTTGAAACAGTACTTATTAAATGGTTTGAAACAGAACTTATTAAATGGTTTGAAACAGTGCTTATTAAATGGTTTAAAACACTACTTATTAAATGATTTGAAACAATACTTATTAAATGGTTTGAAACAGTACGTATTAAGTGGTTAAACGTACTTATTAAACGACCTAAAACTTCTTAATAAGTAGTTTAAAACAGTACATATTAAATGGTTCGAAACAGTACAGTCGCTCAAAAAAGTATCCAAACACTACGGTTGATTACAAAATTCAGATAAAATATCTGGCAACGATTTTTTTAGAAATTAGTGAGCTGGCAACCTTCGGATCACGTGACACGAAGGTTGCCAGATCACTAATTTCTAAAAAAATCGTTGCCAGATATTTTTTCTGAATTTTGTAATCAACCGTAGTGTTCGGATACTTTTTTGAGCGACAGTACCTGTTACATGATTTAAAACCGTACCCATTAAATGATTTGAAATAGTACTTATTAAATGGTTTGAAACAGTACTTATTAAATGGTTTGAAACAGTACTTATTAAATGGTTTGAAACAATATTTATTAAACGGTTTGAAACAGAACGTATTAGGTGGTTCAAAACAGTACTTATTATATTATTTAAAACGGTACTTATTGTATTATTTAAAATAGTACTTATGAAATGGATTGAAGCTACATATTAAATGGTTTTAAACAGTAGTATGGTCTGACACAGCACTTCTTAAATGGTTTGAAACAATACCTATGTTTTTATTGCCAAGTTTAGGGGTGGAATTAGTGCTATTAAGTATTCATATTTCAATAACTTTTCGAATTCTGAAAATCGTTGAAAATCGAGATTTGTTCGAGAGCGTTAATCTTCAGTCACGTTTTTTAACAATTGAAAATGGACGAAAGTTATTGAACTCTGAATGGAATTTTCTATAAAGATAGTCGGATGGGACGTTACGCCGTGGCCCCGTGTGTGGGAGAGCCATACCCTGTGCACGTTAAAGAACATGCTGGATGGCCTTGACGGGAGGCTACCATCTGTCTCCCAACAGCTGTTCCAGTGGGTCCTCTTCCCCAACCTTCTCTGAGCCTTTGGGGTCCATGTGACCTGGCCATTTAGCCCATGGTGTGCAAAAAAGTGCCGCTCATAGGTAAAATAACCCAACGTTAAAGAACACGCTGAATGGCCTTGACGGGAGGCTACCATCTGTCTCCCAACAGCTGTTCCAGTGGGTCCCCTCCCCCAACCTTCTCTGAGCCTTCGGGGTCCATATGACCTGGCCATTTAGTCCATGGTGTGCAAAAAAGTGCCGCTCATAGGTAAAATAACCCAACGTTAAGAACACGCTGGATGGCCTTGACGGGAGGCTACCATCTGTCTCCCAACAGCTGTTCCAGTGGGTCCCCTCCCCCAACCTTCTCTGAGCCTTTGGGGTCCATGTGACCTGGCCATTTAGCCCATGGTGTGCAAAAAAGTGCCGCTCAGAGGTAAAACAACCCAAATCTATTGAGATAACGTGGAACTGTCTCCATTTTTCTGTTCATTACCTGTAGTTTAATATTGATATTCCGAATATTTTTTTATTACCAATAATAAGCATAATGACAGATTTTTCCTGGAAATTTAAATATCTCATATGTAAATTTTTTTTCATCATGAGCAAAAACAAGAAATTTCTTAGTTACCAAATCAAAATCATCATCTTAGTTACCAAATCAAAATCATCATCTGTATACCAAATAGCTAGGTCATCAGCATAACACATTATTTTGCATTTCCCAGAAGAATTTAAAGATGATCATAGATGTTATATTTAAATAGGGGGGGGGGCGCAAATTCGCCTCCCTTCACACGAGGAGATATCCTCTCTTATCAGAAAAAAAATCACACATATTTTTTGCCTGAATTTTCTGAAACTGAATTTTCAATCTTTAATTGTCAATATATTTGTTAATGAATTTTTGCATTTTGGAAGGTAAAACAACTTTATACAATTTGTGCATTATTCCAACTTTCTGAATTTTATCATAAGCATTTGGAAATCTAAATAGATCATCACTGTTTCGTAATTTATTTTGCAAATCTGATATAACCATAGTCTCTGTTACTAGAGTTAACAAATTTCCCCCTCTGCTGACGCCCATGGTGGTAGTGATTAATAAAAAGTGATCATTGTAGTGGTAAACTAAAGTGATCATTGTAGTGGTAAACTAAAGTGATCATTTTAGTGGTATTATTTAGCGGAAATTGATCAATTTTAGTAGAAGTGATCAGTTTTTTGCTAAAATTTATTGAGAAAGTGATCAAATTTCAGTGCTTATGATTAGCAAAAAAGTGATTTTTTTATTTATTTATTTATTGTGCTCACAACAGATTAATGATCCAATAACAGTGGACACATACAAAGAAGAAAAAAATCAAAATTTGTACATATAAATGTACAGTCGCTCAAAAAAAGTATCCGAACACTACGGTTGATTACAGAGTTCAGAAAAAATATCTGGCAACGATTTTTTAGAAATCAGTGATCTGACAACCTTCGTGTCACGTGACACGAAGGTTGCCAGATCACTAATTTCTAAAAAAAATCGTTGCAGATTTTTTTTTCTGAACTCTGTAATCAACCATAGTGTTCGGATACTTTTTTGAGCGACTGTACATAAGCAAATCAGCACAAAAAAGTGAAAAGTGGGTTGTTTTACCTCTGAGTGGCACTTTTTTTGCACATAACAGGTTAATGGCCAGGTAATGACCCCAAAGGCTCAGAGAAGGTTGGCGGAGGGGACCCACTGGAACAGCTGTTGGGAGACAGATGGTAGCCTCCCGTCAAGGCCATCCAGCGTGTTCTTTAACGTGCACAAGGTATGGCTCTCCCGCACACGGGACCATGGCTTATAACGTCCCATCCGACGGACGGCGGCCTTTCCAAGCCCATCGGTGTCCCCTACTGACCGTGGGCAGGGCAGGGAATTTTGCGGAGATAAATCTCAACGCTGACCCAGCTGGGACTCGAACCTGGGAACTGCAGATTACGAGTCTGGAACGCTACCGACTGAACCATTCCCGCTCCACTTGGAGGAAGATATATTGGAGGAAGTGACCATCTTTAGCGATCATGATTAGTAGAAAATTATCATTTTATTCCTGATGATTAGTTAAATATAATCAATTTTAGAGGCATTAATTAGAAGAATGTGATCAGTTTCACTGCAAATGAGTAGTGGAACGTTTTAAAATTTTCAGCTGCAGTGATTAGTAGAAAGTTATAATTTTAATGGTTTTGATAAGGAGGAAGTGATCGATTTTTTGTGGTATTGATAAGGTTTAATTGACCAGTTTTCACGATAATGATTAGCAGAAAGCGATGATTTAATTTTAATGAATAGTGGAAAACAGTCACTTTGTGGTAATGATTAGTATAAAGTGACCAATTTTGTGGTAATGATTATTAGAAAGTGATTATGTTTAGTGGCATTGATTACTAGAAAGTGACCAATTTTAATGGTAATGATTAGTATAAAATGATAAATTTTGCGGTAATGATTACTAGAAAGTGACCATTTTAGTGGTATTGATTACTAGAAAGTGATCAATTTTAGTGGTAGTGATTAATATAAATGACAAATTTCAAAGGTAATGATTAGTATAAAGTGATAAATTTTAATGGTAATGATTAGTATAAAGTGATAAATTTTGCGGTAATGATTACTAGAAAGTGATGATTTTTAGTGGTATTGATTACTAGAAAGTGATAAATTTTAAAGCTTATGATTAGTAGAAAGTGATAAATTTGTAATGATTAGTATAAAGTGATAAATTTGTAATGATTAGTATAAAGTGATAAATTTTGCAGTAATGATTAGTATAAAGTGATAAATTTGTAATGATTAGTATAAAGTGATAAATTTTAATGGTAATGAATAGTATAAAGTGGTAGATTTTAATGGTAATGATTAGTATAAAGTGATAAATTTTGCGGTAATGATTACTAGAAAGTGATCATTTTTAGTGGCACTAATTATTAGAAAGTGACCAATTTTAAAGGTTATGATTAGTAGAAAGTGATAAATTTTAATGTACTGATTAGTATAAAGTGATAAATTTTGCAGTAATGATTAGAATAAGTTATAAATTTTAATGGTAATGATTAGTATAAAGTGATAAATTTTACGGTAATGATTACTAGAAAGTGATCATTTTTAGTGGCATTGATTACTAGAAAGTGAACATGTTTAAAGGTAATGATTAGTAGAATGTGATAAATTTTAATGGTAATAATTAATATAAAGTGATAAATTTTGCGGTAATGATTAGTATAAAGTGATAAATTTTAATGGTAATGATTAGTATACAGTGATAAATTTTGCGGTAATGATTAGTATAAAGTGATAAATTTTGCGGTAATGATTACTAGAAAGTGATCATTTTAGTGGTATTGATTACTAGAAAGTGATAAATTTTAATGGTAATGATTAGTATAAAGTGATAAATTTTGCGGTAATGATTAGTATAAAGTGATCAATTTTAATGGTAATGATTAGTATAAAGTGATAAATTTTAATGGTAATGATTAGTATAAAGTGATAAATTTTGCGGTAATGATTACTATAAAGTGATCGTTTTAGTGGTATTGATTACTATAAAGTGACCAATTTTAATGGTAATGATTAGTAGAAAGTAATCATTTTTATTGGCAATGATTATAGTTATTGGTTAATGATTAGTAGAAAGTGATCATTTTCATTGGTAGCGATAAGTACTGATTGGTTAATAATTAGTAGGTAAGGTGATCATTTTAATTGGTAAGTAAGTACTGATTAATTAATGACTAGTATAAATTTATCATTTTATTGGTAATAATTGGTAGAAAATAATTAATTTCAGTGGTATCGAATAGCAGAAAATGATAAATTTTCTGTGGTAATGTTCAGCAGAAAATTATCATTTTAGTGGTAATAATTAGTAGAAAGTGATAAATTTTAGTGGTAATCATTACGAGGAAGTGCCCGATTTAGCGATAAGGATTAGTAGAAAGTCATCATTTCAGTGATAATAATTAGTAAAAAAAATAACAAATTTTACTGGTATTGATTAGAAGAATGTGATTAGTTTTATTGGAAATCAGTAGTAGGGTTGGGTTGCTTACCTCTGAGCGGCACTTTTTTGCACACCATGGGCTAAATGGCCAGGTCACATGGACCCCGAAGGCTCAGAGAAGGTTGGGGGAGGGGACCCACTGGATCAGCTGTTGGGAGACAGATGGTAGCCTCCCGTCAAGGCCATCCAGCGTGTTCTTTAACGTTAGGTTGTTTTACCTCTGAGCGGCACTTTTTTGCACACCATGGGCTAAATGGCCAGGTCACATGGACCCCGAAGGCTCAGAGAAGGTTGGGGGAGGGGACCCACTGGATCAGTTGTTGGGAGACAGATGGTAGCCTTCCGTCAAGGCCATCCAGCGTGTTCTTTAACGTTGGGTTGTTTTACCTCTGAGCGGCACTTTTTTGCACACCATGGGCTAAATGGCCAGGTCACATGGACCCCGAAGGCTCAGAGAAGGTTGGGGGAGGGGACCAACTGGATCAACTGTTGGGAGACAGATGGTAGCCTCCCGTCAAGGCCATCCAGCGTGTTCTTTAACGTTGGGTTGTTTTACCTCTGAGCGGCACTTTTTTGCATACCGTGGGTTAAATAGCCAGGTCACATGGACCCCGAAGGCTCAGAGAAGGTTGGGGGAGGGGACCCACTGGATCAGCTGTTGGGAGACAGATGGTAGCCTCCCGTCAAGGCCATCCAGCGTTTTCTTTAACGTTGGGTTGTTTTACCTCTGAGCGGCACTTTTTTGCACACCATGGGCTAAATTGCATGGTCACATGGACCCCGAAGGCTCAGAGAAGGTTGGGGGAGGGGACCCACTGGATCAGCTGTTGGGAGACAGATGGTAGCGTCCCGTCAAGGCCATCCAGCGTGTTCTTTAACGTTGGGTTGTTTTATCTCTGAGCGGCACTTTTTTGCACACCATGGGCTAAATGGCCAGGTCACATGGACCCCGAAGGCTCAGAGAAGGTTGGGGGAGGGGACCCACTGGATCAGCTGTTGGGAGACAAATGGTAGCCTCCCGTCAAGGCCATCCAGCGTGTTCTTTAACGTGCACAGGGTATGGCTCTCCCGCACACGGGGACACGGCTTAACGTCCCATCCGACGGACGGCGGTCTTTCCAAGCCCATCGGTGTCCCCTACTGACCGTGGGCAGGGCGGGGAATTTTGCGGAGATAAATCTCAACGCTGACCCAGCTGGGACTCGAACCTGGGAACGATTACGAGCCTGGCGCGCTGCCGACTGAGCCACCCCCGCCCCGAAATCAGTAATAGAAAATGATGAATTTTAGTGGTATTTATTGGTAATATGCGATCAAATTTTAGTGATAATGATTATTAGAAGATAATTTTTCAGTCGTAAAGATTAGTACAAAAGTGATCATTTTAATGGTATTAATTAGCAGAAAGTGGGCAATGCTAGTAGTATTAATTAGAAAGAAGTGACCGATTTTAGCTATAATGATTAGCAGAAAATGATGATTTAAAATTTTATTATTAGTGAAAGTGATGATTTTGTGGTAATGACTAGTATAAAGTGATAAATTTGGTGGTAATGAGTAGCATAAAGTGATCATTTTTAGTGGTAGAGATTACTGGAAATTGACCAATTTTAGTAGTAATCATTAATATAAAGTGATTAACTTTTAGTGGTAATGATTAGTAAAAAGTGATCATTTTGACTGATAACGATTAATACTGATTGGTTAACGATTAGTAGAAAGTGATTATTATGATTGCTAACGATTAATACTGATTTATTAATGATTAGCAGAAAGTGATCATTTTGATTGTTAACTATTAATATTGGTTGGTTAATGATTACTATAAAATCATCATTTTGATTGCTGGTGATTGGTATTGATTGCTTTCTGATTGGTAGAACATAATTATATGATTGACGACGTTTGGTACTGATTGGTTAATGATTATTATGAAGCGATCATTATGATTGGTAACGATTAGTACTGATTGATTTATGAATAGTAGAAAGTGATCATTTTGACTGGCATGATTAATACTGATTGGTTAATGATTAGCATAAAGCTATTATTTTTATTGGTACTGATTGGTCAATGATTAGTAGAAAGTGATCATCCTGATTGGTAAGATATCATTTTTAGTTTCACCATAGGATTTTAGTGGTAAGGAATAACGCTCCAAAGTGGCCATGGGCTAAATGGCCAGGTTACACGGACCCCGAAGGCTCGGAGAAGGTTGGTGCAGGGGACTCACTGGAACAGCTGTTGGGAGACAGATGGTAGCCTCCCGTCAAAGCCATCTAGCGTGTTTTTTAATGTGCACAGGGTATGGCTCTCCCATACATAGGACAACGGCTTAGCGTCCCATCCGACGGACGGCGGCCTTTCCAAGGCCATCGGTGTACCTTACTGACCGTGGGCAGGGCGGGGAAATTTGCGGAGATATATCTCAACGCTGACCCAGCTGGGACTCGAACCTGTGAACTACAGATTACGAGCCTGGCGCGCTACCTACTGAGCCACCCCAGTCTCGCCATGTCTACGTACATAAATATATATATTGGAAAAGAGAGATAAAAGAATAGAACGATGACGAAGAAGAAGAGAAAAAATAATAAAAAAAAGACGAATACGATACTGAAGGATAATAAAAATAAGAAAGCACCTTTGTATTCAGTTAAAGTGCACCGTACCATGGTTACCGGAACATCTACCTCTAAAAGGCAGTCCGTTCAGTCTCTGCCTTTTTTCTCTCTCCCCCCCCCCCAGAGAAACTTTCCCTTCTTTTTCCCAGAGTAGAGTGTAGCCGATGCTCTAGTGGCCCATCGCTTTTGGTAATCGAAGGGGAAATGAGAAAGAGATTAAGGAGAAGGTGTAGCAATGTGATAGGGGGATCAGCGTCCCAGGCGCGGGCAACCTTTCTGTATGTAATAGCTACATGCATGCGTGAGGCATGGTATGGAGAGAACGGTGGCAGGGGGATGTCAGTTCGTGGGATGGGGAAAAAAAATGCGAGAGAGAAAGAGAAGTGGGGGGTTAGGGAGGAAGGGAAAGAAGGGTTGTGGGAGGGGGGGGAGACGTAGAGTAAAACCTGCCGCTGGCCTCGTTTTCGTGCTGCGGTGTATAAGGATGCTGAGGAACCTTCCTCATTATTATCGCCTTCTTGGGTGATGGAAAGAACACAAATAGCTTGTAAGTTATAAAGGAGTCTCAACTCATAATGCATCTCTGCTCTGACGCATCTTCATGCGTTTGGAGGAAAAAGTTGCCAGCGTTCGCTGCTCCCGGCTTAATATTTAGATAGTATATCAAGCGTCTTCTCGGAGAAATGAGCTACGGGATGGGAGTGTTAGCATGCTAGAGAGAAGACGACGAGGGTAGTTAGCCGTGGCGTTCATGTGTGAAACACTTCGGGGTTGAAAGGTCAGCTTTCTGGTTCGGATGAAATTCTGACTGATGGTCGGTGGAGTGTTTGTATAAAGTTCGAGAAGTGGTAATATTATTGCTCGCGAAAGGTAGTTATTAACTTTAGTCTGACTGAGGTGTTTCTCAAAGTGGAGATTCTATTCATTCGATAAAAAGAGTATCATCAGTTTTGGGGAAGATTAAAAATAAATAACTATTGTCGTTAGTAATAATAATGGAATCGCTGGTAATGTTGATGCTCTAATCGGAAGATGTGGCAGGCGAATGATTTATTTTACTCTACAGAAACGGGTTTCAAGAATTTTAAAATGGATGGTTAATAGGGTAATTTATTGGTGCCCATTATAAACTCTCCTTATTAATAAAAAGATGTTTAGTCTATAAATATTTGGTAATAAGTGTTGGTATATGTTGCAGGATTAACTTTTGCATTTTTGTCATGAGCAATGTTTTGTGCCAAAATGAATTAATTCGCCATGTCGCAAGTTGGTGATTTGTTTTGCCTACTAGTGGCGCTTTATTTTACACACGAAGGTCACATAACCCCCAAAAGATTAGATAAGGAGACTTACTAGGACAGATAGGACTACTAGAAGAGCTCAGAGAAGGAGACCTAGTAGGACAGATAGGACTACTAGAAGAGCTCAGAGATGGGGACCTATTTGGACAGACAGGACTACTAGAAGAGCTCAGAGATGGGGACCTACTTAGGACAGATAGGATTACTAGAAGAGCTCAGATATGTGGACCTACTTAGGACAGATAGGACTGCTAGAAGAGCTCAGAGATGGGGACCTACTTAGGACAGATAGGACTACTAGAAGAGCTCAGAGATGAGGACCTACTTAGGACAGATAGGACTACTAGAAGAGCTCAGAGATGGGGACCTACTTAGGACAGATAGGACTACTAGAAGAGCTCAGAGATGGGGACCTACTTAGGACAGATAGGACTACTAGAAGAGCTCAGAGATGGGGACCTACTTAGGACAGATAGGACTACTAGAAGAGCTCAGAGATGGGGACCTACTTAGGACAGATAGGACTACTAGAAGAGCTCAGAGATGGGGACCTACTTAGGACAGATAGGACTACTAGAAGAGCTCAGAGAAGGAGACCTAGTAGGACAGATAGGACTACTAGAAGAGCTCAGAGATGGGGACCTACTTAGGACAGATAGGACTACTAGAAGAGCTCAGTGATGAGGACCTACTTAGGACAGATAGGACTACTAGAAGAGCTCAGAGATGGGGACCTACTTAGGACAGATAGGACTACTAGAGGAGCTCAGAGATGGGGACCTACTTAGGACAGATAGGACTACTAGAAGAGCTCAGTGATTGGGGACCTACTTAGGACAGATAGGATTACTAGAAGAGCTCAGAGATGGGGACCTACTTAGGACAGATAGGACTACTAGAAGAGCTCAGAGATGGGGACCTACTTAGGACAGATAGGACTACTAGAAGAGCTCAGAGATGGGGACCTACTAGGACAGATAGGACTACTAGAAGAGCTCAGAGATGGGGACCTACTTAGGACAGATAGGACTACTGGAAGAGCTCAGAGAAGGAGACCTAGTAAGGATAGATAGGACTACTGGAAGAGCTCAGAGAAGGAGACCTAGTAGGACAGATAGGACTACTAGAAGAGCTCAGAGATGGGGACCTACTTAGGACAGATAGGACTACTAGAAGAGCTCAGTGATGAGGACCTACTTAGGACAGATAGGACTACTAGAAGAGCTCAGAGATGGGGACCTACTTAGGACAGATAGGACTACTAGAAGAGCTCAGAGATGGGGACCTACTTAGGACAGATAGGACTACTAGAAGAGCTCAGTGATTGGGGACCTACTTAGGACAGATAGGACTACTAGAAGAGCTTAGAGATGGGGACCTACTTAGGACAGATAGGACTACTAGAAGAGCTGAGAGATGGGGGACCTAGTAGGACAGATAGGATTACTAGAAAAGCTCAGAGAAGGGGTACTGCTAGAACAACTAGGACTATTAGAAGAGTGACTCTACTGCACAGCGAGTCACCACAAAAGTTAACAGAAGTGTGACTCAATTTCACATCGAATCACGACAAACAGCAAAATTTTAACTCTATTGCACACCGCGTTACAACGAATTAGCAGATTGAATTGATGCTACACACCGAGTAACGACAAAGGTTAGCAGAAGTGTGACTGTACTACGCGCCGAGTCAGAACATGTTGGGTTGGGTTGTTTTACCTCTGAGTGGCACTTTTTTGCACACCATGGACTAAATGGCCAGGCCACATGGACCCCGAAGGCTCAGAGAAGGTTGGGGGAGAGGACCCACTGGAACAGCTGCTGGGAGACAGATGGTAGCCTCCCGTCAAGGCCATCCAGTGTGTTCTTTAACGTTGGGGTGTTTTACCTCTGAGTGGCACTTTTTTGCACACCATGGACTAAATGGCCAGGTCACATGGACCCCGAAGGTTCAGAGTAGGTTGGGGGGGGACCCACTGGAACAGCTGTTGGGAGACCGATGGTAGCCTCCCGTCAAGGCCATCCAGCGTGTTCTTTAACGTGCACAGGATATGTCTGTCCCGCACACGGGGCCACGGCTTAACGTCCCATCCGACGGACGGCGGCCTTTCCAAGCCCATCGGTGTCCCCTACTGACCGTGGGCAGGGCGGGGAATTTTGCGGAGATAAATCTCAACGCTGACCCAGCTGGGACTCGAACCTGGGAACTACAGATTACGAGCCTATCGCGCTACCGACTGAGCCACCCCCGCCTCCGAGTCAGAACAAATATACTCTTTGTATTTAAAAAAGTGTTGCTCAGAGGTCTTTGTTCGCAAAATGATAATAAAACTGTACTAGCATTATTTTCATAGTAAATAGACTATTATGAAAAACACACCAATCGCAAAGATCATTTCACGATAAACGATATTAAATACAATTTCTTTCTTATCTTCATTGATCTCGTTCATATTTTTACCTCCCTTGTGTTTCTTTATAAGACAAGAAGAAGAAAAAATGCCAATGACATAGCCGCGATTACGTCAGATGGCGGCGATGGGACAGTCTAAATAAAAGGCCTTCATCCTGAGCGGTCTGCGCTCCGATATTGCTTCGGACCCTTTTGTTTCAGTGCTTGACATTTCATTTCATCGTATCGACTATTTGTCATCCCCTAGTCGAATTTCAATATACTGGCGAGTACCTTCTTGAAGACAGTTCTATAATATCGTCCTCAGCCTCTGCGTTCTCCTTTCTCTCTCTCGCTCTCTTCCTCACTCTCCTCTTCACTACAACGGAGCGCGTTCTTTCTGGGAAGCAATAGGAAGTCACAGATCGGATATTGCTACTCTACATCTTCCTCTTGGGATGCTGCAGCCATCTCTCACACTCCCGCTCTTTGCTATCGCACAGAGCCCGGTAGAAATTAAAATAAACATCCTGTTTGTAACCTATAATTTCATTGCTCCCTGTTATCCCTTCTTCTTTCATCCACTAGCTCCTATCTTCTTTTTTTTCTTCTTCTTCTTCCCCTTCTTCATCTTCTTCTTCTTTTCTCCATCTAGAAATCTACTTCACGTCTTCGTAAGCGATAATGCTGATAGTGCCGATTTGGAGCACAGGAAACCCTAGACGCTGCCGGCTTGCGTTAAATGAAACCATTTGATAGTCATGAGATGAGGGATGAAATCAAAATGGAAGAAGTCGCTGCAAAGCAAATAACTGAGAGAGAGAGTTGAGAATAAAGGGGAAAAGTCTGTGACTTGCATGACAGTTTCCTCTAAAGAATAAAATGTGACAGAAGTAATAGTGAACTTGCCTCGTTTCGATTTAATTAATTGTGTCGTGTATTTCCAAGAGCTTTGCCAAACGAATTAGAAGGGTGGGGGTGGGGGTGTAAGGGGGGAAAGCAGATTGCGCTCATTTCTGCCTGTTCAGAAAGCCGATACCAAGTAATGCGAGAGGAAATGCTTTTTTTTTTATTACCAATAACAAAATGAATGTCTGGGTTTATCGTATATTTATTTATCTGTGATTCATTCTGCATAGGCTACAAATAAATAAATTCACGGGAATCATTAAATTTTTCAGATATTATAAAACCTCTGGTTAAGATATGATATAAGCATTGGTTGCAAACAATCTGATTTAATGTTATTTAAAGGACTGTACGAAAATACATCAGTGAGGTATTGGGTTCGGTTGTTTTACCTCTGAGCGGCACTTTTTTGCACACCATGGGTTAAATGGCCAGGTCACATGGACCCCGAAAGCTCAGAGAAGGTTGGGGGAGGGGATCCACTGGAACAGCTGTTGGGAGACAGATGGTATCCTCCCGTCAAGGCCATCCAGCGTGTTCTTTAACGTTGGGTTGTTTTACCTCTGAGCGGCACTTTTTTGCACACCATGGGCTAAATGGCCAGGTCACATGGACCCCGAAGGCTCAGAGAAGGTTGGGGGAGGGGACCCACTGGAACAGCTGTTGGGAGACAGATGGTAGCCTCCCGTCAAGGCCATCCAGTGTGTTCTTTAACGTTGGGTTGTTTTACCTCTGAGCGGCACTTTTTTGCACACCATGGGTTAAATGGCCAGGTCACATGGACCCCGAAGGCTCAGAGAAGGTTGGGGGAGGGGACCCACTGGAACAGCTGTTGGGAGACAGATGGTAGCCTCCCGTCAAGGCCATCCAGCGTGTTCTTTAACGTTGGGTTGTTTTACCTCTGAGCGGCACTTTTTTGCACACCATGGGTTAAATGGCCAGGTCACATGGACCTCGAAAGCTCAGAGAAGGTTGGGGGAGGGGACCCACTGGAACAGCTGTTGGGAGACAGATGGTATCCTCCCGTCAAGGCCATCCAGCGTGTTCTTTAACGTTGGGTTGTTTTACCTCTGAGCGGCACTTTTTTGCACACCATGGGCTAAATGGCCAGGTCACATGGACCCCGAAGGCTCAGAGAAGGTTGGGGGAGGGGACCCACTGGAACAGCTGTTGGGAGACAGATGGTAGCCTCCCGTCAAGGCCATCCAGTGTGTTCTTTAACGTTGGGTTGTTTTACCTCTGAGCGGCACTTTTTTGCACACCATGGGTTAAATGGCCAGGTCACATGGACCCCGAAGGCTCAGAGAAGGTTGGGGGAGGGGACCCACTGGAACAGCTGTTGGGAGACAGATGGTAGCCTCCCGTCAAGGCCATCCAGCGTGTTCTTTAACGTTGGGTTGTTTTACCTCTGAGCGGCACTTTTTTGCACACCATGGGCTAAATGGCCAGGTCACATGGACCCCGAAGGCTCAGAGAAGGTTGGGGGAGGGGACCCACTGGAACAGCTGTTGGGAGACAGATGGTAGCCTCCCGTCAAGGCCATCCAGTGTGTTCTTTAACGTTGGGTTGTTTTACCTCTGAGCGGCACTTTTTTGCACACCATGGGCTAAATGGCCAGGTCACATGGACCCCGAAGGCTCAGAGAAGGTTGGGGGAGGGGACCCACTGGAACAGCTGTTGGGAGACAGATGGTAGCCTCCCGTCAAGGCCATCCAGTGTGTTCTTTAACGTTGGGTTGTTTTACCTCTGAGCGGCACTTTTTTGCACACCATGGGTTAAATGGCCAGGTCACATGGACCCCGAAGGCTCAGAGAAGGTTGGGGGAGGGGACCCACTGGAACAGCTGTTGGGAGACAGATGGTAGCCTCCCGTCAAGGCCATCCAGCGTGTTCTTTAACGTTGGGTTGTTTTACCTCTGAGCGGCACTTTTTTGCACACCATGGGTTAAATGGCCAGGTCACATGGACCTCGAAAGCTCAGAGAAGGTTGGGGGAGGGGACCCACTGGAACAGCTGTTGGGAGACAGATGGTATCCTCCCGTCAAGGCCATCCAGCGTGTTCTTTAACGTTGGGTTGTTTTACCTCTGAGCGGCACTTTTTTGCACACCATGGGCTAAATGGCCAGGTCACATGGACCCCGAAGGCTCAGAGAAGGTTGGGGGAGGGGACCCACTGGAACAGCTGTTGGGAGACAGATGGTATCCTCCCGTCAAGGCCATCCAGCGTGTTCTTTAACGTTGGGTTGTTTTACCTCTGAGCGGCACTTTTTTGCACACCATGGGCTAAATGGCCAGGTCACATGGACCCCGAAGGCTCAGAGAAGGTTGGGGGAGGGGACCCACTGGAACAGCTGTTGGGAGACAGATGGTAGCCTCCCGTCAAGGCCATCCAGTGTGTTCTTTAACGTTGGGTTGTTTTACCTCTGAGCGGCACTTTTTTGCACACCATGGGTTAAATGGCCAGGTCACATGGACCCCGAAGGCTCAGAGAAGGTTGGGGGAGGGGACCCACTGGAACAGCTGTTGGGAGACAGATGGTAGCCTCCCGTCAAGGCCATCCAGCGTGTTCTTTAACGTTGGGTTGTTTTACCTCTGAGCGGCACTTTTTTGCACACCATGGGTTAAATGGCCAGGTCACATGGACCCCGAAGGCTCAGAGAAGGTTGGGGGAGGGGACCCACTGGAACAGCTGTTGGGAGACAGATGGTAGCCTCCCGTCAAGGCCATCCAGCGTGTTCTTTAACGTTGGGTTGTTTTACCTCTGAGCGGCACTTTTTTGCACACCATGGGCTAAATGGCCAGGTCACATGGACCCCGAAGGCTCAGAGAAGGTTGGGGGAGGGGACCCACTGGAACAGCTGTTGGGAGACAGATGGTATCCTCCCGTCAAGGCCATCCAGCGTGTTCTTTAACGTTGGGTTGTTTTACCTCTGAGCGGCACTTTTTTGCACACCATGGGCTAAATGGCCAGGTCACATGGACCCCGAAGGCTCAGAGAAGGTTGGGGGAGGGGACCCACTGGAACAGCTGTTGGGAGACAGATGGTAGCCTCCCGTCAAGGCCATCCAGTGTGTTCTTTAACGTTGGGTTGTTTTACCTCTGAGCGGCACTTTTTTGCACACCATGGGTTAAATGGCCAGGTCACATGGACCCCGAAGGCTCAGAGAAGGTTGGGGGAGGGGACCCACTGGAACAGCTGTTGGGAGACAGATGGTAGCCTCCCGTCAAGGCCATCCAGCGTGTTCTTTAACGTTGGGTTGTTTTACCTCTGAGCGGCACTTTTTTGCACACCATGGGTTAAATGGCCAGGTCACATGGACCTCGAAAGCTCAGAGAAGGTTGGGGGAGGGGACCCACTGGAACAGCTGTTGGGAGACAGATGGTATCCTCCCGTCAAGGCCATCCAGCGTGTTCTTTAACGTTGGGTTGTTTTACCTCTGAGCGGCACTTTTTTGCACACCATGGGCTAAATGGCCAGGTCACATGGACCCCGAAGGCTCAGAGAAGGTTGGGGGAGGGGACCCACTGGAACAGCTGTTGGGAGACAGATGGTAGCCTCCCGTCAAGGCCATCCAGCGTGTTCTTTAACGTGCACAGGGTATGGCTCTCCCGCACGCGGAGCCACGGCTTAACGTCCCATCCGACGGACGGCGGCCTTTCCAAGCCCATCGGTGTCCCTTACTGACCGTGGGCAGGGCGGGGAATTTTGCGGAGATAAATCTCAACGCTGACCCAGCTGGGACTCGAACCTGGGAACTACAGATTACGAGCCTGGCGCGCTACCGACTGAGCCACCCCCGCCCCTTATTTAAAGGACTGTACGAAAATACATCAGTGAGGTATTGAAAAGGACATCATATTAAAATTAAATCCAAAAAAGAAAAAAAAACTTAAAGGGACAGAAACAGACTGATAGTCAAAAATCCTCACAAATAAGAGTAGGGGTGGCTCAGTCGATAGCGCGCCAGGCTCGTAATCTGCATTTCCCAGATTCGAGTCCCAGCTGGGTCAGCGTTGAGACTTATTCCCGCAAAACTCTTCGCCACGGTCAGTAGGGTACACCGATGACTTGGAAACGCAGACGTCCATCGGATGGACGTTAAGCTATGGTCCAGTGTGCGGGAGAGCCATACCCTGTGCACGTTAAAGAACAAGCTGGATGACCTTGACAAGAGACTATCATCTGTCTCCCAACAGCTCTTCCAGTGGGTCCCCTCCCCCAACCTTCTCTGAGCCCTCGGAGTCCTTGTGACCTGGCCATTTAGCCCATGGTGTGGAAAAAAGTGCCACTCAGAGGTAAAACAACCCAACGTTAAAGAACACGCTGAATGGCTTTGACGGGAGGCTACCATCTGTCTCCCAACAGCTGTTCCAGTGGGTCCCCTCCCCCAACCTTCTCTGAGCCTTCGGGCTCCATGTGACCTGGCCATTTAGCCCATGGTGTGCAAAAAAGTGCCGCTCAGAGGTAAAACAACCCAACGTTAAAGAACACGCTGGATGACCTTGACGGGAGGCTACCATCTGTCTTCCCACAGCTGTTCCAGTGGGTCCCCTCCCCCAACCTTCTCTGAGCCTTCGGGGTCCATGTGACCTGGCCATTTAGCCCATGGTGTGCAAAAAAGTGCCGCTCAGAGGTAAAACAACCCAACGTTAAAGAACACGCTGGATGGCCTTGACGGGAGGCTACTATCTGTCTCCCAACAGCTGTTCCAGTGGGTCCCCTCCCCCAACCTTCTCTGAGCTTTCGGGGTCCTTGTGGCCTGGCCATTTAGTCCATGGTGTGCAAAAAAGTGCCACTCACAGCTAAAACAACCCAATGTTAAAGAATACGCTGGATGACCTTAAAGCGAGACTACCATCTGTCTCCCAACAGCTGTTCCAATGGGTCCCCTCCCCCAACCTTCTCTGAGCCCTCGGGGTCCTTGTGATCTGATCATTTAGCCCAGAGATTCCCCAACTTATTTTTCCTACCCACCCCCCTTTTCAGAAAAAAAATACTCAACGCCCCCCCCCCCCTGGAAGTCTACCTTCTTTAAGCGAACAAACAGAAAGATGCAGTGACAAATTTGCGTTCTTTTATGTATCTATATTTCTACCTACGTCCTACAACATAGTAAAGAAAGATGTTGTTGTAAATAAGACACCTTGAAGCTTGAAATTATAAAATTATTTATTAAAATCAACCATAGTAACATTCGACTTTAACTCTATTTTACACAACAGATGAAACATGTACGAATGGTTTTTCAAAATTTTCTTATCTTCCCTTCTTTCTTTATCCTTCCACCGCCCCCCAATTGCACCCGAGGCTACTACCGACCCCCTGGATCGTTCCGCGCGCTCCGGGGAGCGGTATCGCCCACTTTGGGAAACATTGATTTAGCCCATTGTGTGCAAAAAAAGTGCCGTTCATAGGTTCAATCTCATTGGAGACACCCATTGCGAATCTTTTAGGAGACAGAGTTGGGTTGTTTTACCACTGAGCGGCACTTTTTTGCACACCATGGGCTAAATGGCCAGGTCACAAGTACCCCGAAAGATCAGAGAAGGTTGGGGGAGGGGACCCACTGGAACAGCTGTTGGGAGATAGATGGTAGCCTCCCGTCAAGGCCATCCAGCGTGTTCTTTAACGTTGGATTGTTTTACCTCTGAGCGGCACTTTTTTGCACACCATGGGCTAAATGGCCAGGTCACAAGTACCCCGAAGGATCAGAGAAGGTTGGGGGAGGGGACCCACTGGAACAGCTGTTGGGAAACAGATGGTAGCCTCCCGTCAAGGCCATCCAGCGTGTTCTTTAACGTGCACAGGGTATGTCTCTCCCGCACACGGGACCAAGGTTTAACGTCCCATCCGACGGACGGTGGTCATTCCAAGCCCATCGGTGTCCCCTACTGACTGTGGGCAGGGTGGGGAATTTTGCGGAGATAAATCTCAACGCTGACCCAGCTGGGACTCGAACCTGGGAACTACAGATTACGAGCCTGGCGCGCTACCGTCTGAGCCACCCCCGCCCCTTTAGGAGACAGATGGTGTAAATGAGTAATAAATGAGTAAATAACTCCCCATCCGATAGACTGCGAGTTTCCCATCAGTGTCTTTTTTCTTCATTAAAGGCAGAGTGAAGATTAATGAAACAAAAAAGTTTGAGCCTCATAAATTGCCATTTCACCAACTCGATCTAGGCACCTTCAGTATATATATATATACCATTTAGTATATAATTATATATATATAATTACTCATATATATAAATATCTTTCAATATATATAATATCCTTCATTTTATATATATATATATAAATATCGTTCAGTTTTTCTGCTGAGGACCTGCCATCCTCACAGACCTACTATGGCGCATAAATGACAAGATCATGTTAAACCTCTGTGACAAGCAGCTGCTTGAGAGGGTATTTATTATTTATTTATTTATATATAAATGTCCTTCAGGATATGTATATAATATCTCAGTATCAGAACAAAGCAATCCTGATAATCGCAATTATCAGACTATCAGTTTAACAAAGTAGAACAGAAAGTACCAGCGCTTGTTTAGTTTTAGTTTCCTTCTTACTTTTGGGGCGGGGGTGGCTCAGTCGGTAGCGCGCCAGGCTCGTAATCTGTAGTTCCCAGGTTCGAGTCCCAGCTGGGTCAGCGTTGAGATTTATCTCCGCCAAATTCCCCGCCCTGCCCACGGTCAGTAGGGGACACCGATGGGCTTGGAAAAGCCGCCGTCCGTCGGATGGGACATTAAGCCGTGGCCACGTGTGCGGGAGAGCCATACCCTGTGCACGTTAAAGAACACGCTGGATGGCCTTGACGGGAGGCTACCATCTGTCTCCCAACAGCTGTTCCAGTGGGTCCCCTCCCCCAATCTTCTCTGAGCTTTCGGGGTCCATGAGACCTGGCCATTTAGCCCATGGTGTGCAAAAAAGTGCTGCTCAGAGGTAAACAACCCAACGTTAAAGAACACGCTGGATGGCCTTGACGGGAGGCTGCCATCTGTCTCCCAACAGCTGTTCCAGTTGGTCCCCTCCCCCAACCTTCTCTGAGCCTTCGGGGTCCATGTGACCTGGCCATTTAGCCCATGGTGTGCAAAAAAGTGCCGCTCAGAGGTAAAACAACCCAATCCAACCTTGTGATCTGGTGAGGTGGGTGAGGTTAAAGCGGTGGCGCGATAGGATCGTAATATGCAGTTCTCGGGTTCGAGTCCCGCCTGGGCCAGGGTTGAGATTGATCTCCGCAATACTGCCCGCCCTGCCCTCGATCAATAGGAGATACAGATGAACTTAGAAAGGCGGTCGTCCATCGAATGGGACGTTAAGCTGTGATCCGTGTGTGGGAGAGCCATACCCTGTGCATGTTAAAGAACACGCTGGATGGCCTTGACGGGAGGATACCATCTGTCTCGCAACACCTGTCCAGTGGGTCCCCTCCCCCAATATTTTTGGGTTGTTTTACCTCTGAGCGGCACTTTTTTGCACACCATGGGCTAAATGGCCAGGTCACATGGACCTCGAAGGCTCAGAGAAGGTTGGGGGAGGGGACCCACTGGAGCAGCTTTTGGGAGACAGATGGTAGCCTCCCGTCAAGGCTATCCAGCGTGTTCTTTAACGTGCACAGGGTATGGCTCTCCCGCACACGGAGCCACGGCTTAACGTCCCATACAACGGACGACGGCCTTTCCAAGCCCATCGGTGTCCCCTACTGACCGTGGGCAGGGCGGGGAATTTTGCGGAGATAAATCTCAACGCTGACCCAGCTGGGACTCGAACCTGGGAACTACAGATTACGAGACTGACGCACTACTGACTGAGCCACCCCCGCCCCTCGTCCAATATTTTCTGACCCTCTGGGTCTTTTTGACCTGGCCATTTAGCCCATTGTGAGAAAAAAGGTGCCACTGAGAGGTAAAACAATCCAGTCATTGTGATCTGGCCATTTAGCCCATTATTTGCAAAAGAAGCGTTTTCATAGGTGAAATAATACAATTCTTTTTCTATAAAATTTAACGTAGGAATCTGTGCATAGCATGTATATATGCTTAGTATTTTATTTTATTTCCCGTGAACCATTGGTCTAAATTCATAAAAAAAAATCAACCTTTCTCATTTGAACTTGTTTGGCACTGAACACGAAAATAAAACAAACAAACAAAAAACACATTGAAAATAAAATCAGCAAACAAAAACTTGCTCCAAGAATAAAAAGCAAACCTCTAGAATAAAAAAAACAGATCTAATTTTTAATCAAAGGATTTAATTCGCTACAGCACTTTGAAGAATTCCCCAGACATCCCTACATCAATCTATCACTCCTTTAACTAGAATTCTGGCATCCCAGATCTCTCTGTTTGTCATATGTGGACGTCCCCCTTCCTCCGTAGCTGGATGGAGTTTTCTAAACGATCCGGCGGTGCATGTCCATTGTTGACGTAACTGCCGAACGGTGTGGTACAGAATGGGCTGCTCCAAATGGATCGCCGTACACTTCGCAGCAGCGCCGGGATTATGACGAAATTTCCATGCAAACTACACGTCCTTCACTACAATCATAGTTCCTCTTTTGTGGGCTTGAACACGCTGCGCGAACAGCAGATGGCATCTTACCGTTTACCACACATTACTCACAATAGCTACTCTGTCAGACTTTATGCCCTTTTCTTACAGAAGGAGGCAGTGCAGTTCTTGGTCCTCCAAGCGCTCTCTTTGGATTCCTACTCTTTATTGAGCTTCCCCCTAATTGCATGTCAGTAATGCCGGACTCTTGGATCCCCATGCATCTACTTGGCATATTTTAAGGTTTTTATGGAGGAATGCAGAACGACTGGTAGGAATTCGATGACTTGGGTGACTTAGCGAAGAGGCAACGAAGAGTGAGAAAAGAGGGAAAGTGAGGAGCGTGTAGTGGATGAAAAATTGTCTTGGCGCAGCGCGTACGAACAGAGATTGGAAAAAAGGAGGAAAAGAAGTACACGAGGGCTATGATGGGGGAGATTTTGTAGAGAACTGATTTAGAAGAAAATGGGAACAAACGTTCAATGGGGTATTTCTTGACTTTAAAAGAAAAACAACACTAAGAATTTGAACTGTTTCTTGTGCAATAGGTATTGGTTAATAGATAGAATACGGTAAGTAGAAGGAAGCTTGTGTTTGAATGAAAACGTGTTTCCTGAATATAAATTCTGATTGGATGTATCCTGGAAAGAAAGTATGTCAGAAAAGTGTCCTAATGATTGCTAACTCGGATTTCCTGAATGGGCAGTGATTTAAGCAGTCCATTTTTTATGTGGGAAACTTCTGATTTTATGGGTTGGATTGGATTGTTTTACCTCTGAGCGGCACTTTTTTGCACACCATGGGCTAAATGGCCAGGTCACATGGACCCCGAAGGCTCAGAGAAGGTTGGGGGAGGGGACCCACTGGAACAGCTGTTGGGAGACAGATGGTAGCCTCCCGTCAAGGCCATCCAGCGTGTTCTTTAACGTGCACAGGGTATGGCTCTCCCGCACACGGGGCCACGGCTTAACGTCCCATCCGACGGACGGCGGCCTTTCCAAGCCCATCGGTGTCCCCTACTGACCGTGGGCAGGGCGGGGAAATTTTGTGATTTTATGGGAGAACGTTCAGTTCTTATATTATGCATAATTGGCTATTATAATGTTAAAATAGAATTTCCGCTGAGGGTGGGATTGGGTTGGGATTTTTTTTTAATTTTTTTTTTTTTGTGAGTGGGAGGCGAGGACTGTCTACTTTGTAAGTAAAGAGGTATTGTTATGTTTTCGTAACTTTTTTTTTTAGGTTGGGTTGTTTTACCTCTGAGCGGCACAATTTTGCACACCATGGGCTAAATGGTCAGGTCACATGGACCCCGAACGCTCAGAGAAGGTTTGGGGAGGGGACTCACTGGAACAGCTGTTGTGATACAGATGGTAGCCTCCCGTCAAGGCCATCCAGCGTGTTCTTTAACGTTGGGTTGTTTTACCTCTGAGCGGCACTCTTTTGCACACCATGGGCTAAATGGCCAGGTCACATGGACCCCGAACGCTCAGAGAAGGTTGGGGGAGGGGACTCACTGGAACAGCTGTTGTGATACAGATGGTAGCCTCCCGTCAAGGCCATCCAGCGTGTTCTTTAACGTTGAGTTGTTTTACTTCTGAGTGGCACTATTTTTCCACACCATGACCTAAATGGCCAGGCCACAAGGACCCCGAAGGCTCAGAGAAGGTTGGAGGAGGGGACCCACTGGAACAGCTGTTGGGAGACAGATGGTAGCCTCCCGTCAGGGCCATCCAGCGTGTTCTTTAACGTTGGGTTGTTTTACCTCTGAGCAGCACTTTTTTGCACACCACGGGCTAAATGGCCAGGTCACAAGGACCCCGAAGGCTCAGAGAAGGTTGGGGAGGGGACCCACTGGAACAGTTGTTGGGAGACAAATGGTAGCCTCCTGTCAAGGCCATCCAGCGTGTTTTTAACGTTGAGTTGTTTTACTTCTGAGTGGCACTTTTTTTCCACACCATGGGCTAAATGGCCAGGTGTGGAAAAGGTGACAAGGTCACAAGAACCAGAAAGAAAAGTTGACCAGGTCACAAGGACCCCGAAGGCTCAGAGAAGGTTGGAGGAGGGGACCCACTGGAACAGCTGTTGGGAGACAGATGGTAGCCTCCCGTCAAGGCCATCCAGCGTGTTCTTTAACGTTGGGTTCTTTTATCTCTGAGCGGCACATTTTTGCACACCATGGGCTAAATGGCCAGGTCACATGGACCCCGAAGACTCAGAGAAGGTTGGGGGAGGGGACCCAATGGAACAGCTGTTGGGAGACAGATGGTAGCCTCCCATCAAGGCCATCCAGCGTGTTCTTTAACGTGCACAGGGTATGACTCTCCCGCACACGGGGCCACGGCTTAACGTCCATCCGACGGACGGCGGCCATTTCAAGCACATCGGTGTCCCCTACTAACCGTGGGCAGGGCGGGGAAATTTTGCGGAGATAAATCTCAACGCTGACCCAGCTGGGACTCGAACCTGTGAACCTTCTACTATGGCGTGTAAACTGAGAGCCTCCTGTGAAACCTCTGTGGTAAGCAGCTGCTTGAGGGGAATAAATTTTTATTTTATTACGCGAAATTAATTAACCATACCATCGCTAAATAATTTTTGTACAATAAACATCGAGATCACAAAAGTTTCTTTGGAATCAGCTAACTTCGATTGTATTAGTAAAAAAAAAATTACCACAAAAGTAGAAAAAAAAATAAGTCTAGAAAATATTATTCTTCCAAAATTCTACACATTTTTGCAATCATATAGGTACAATTATAAACCCTCTATCTCTGGTCAGTACACTACTAGCTTTGGGGCGGAGGTGGCTCAGTCGGTAGCGCGCCAGGCTCGTAATCTGTAGTCCCCAGGTTCGAGTCCCAGCTGGGTCTGCGTTGAGATTTATCTCCGCAAAATTTCCCCGCCCTGACCACGGTCAGTAGGGGACACCGATGGGCTTGGAAGGCCGCCGTCCGTCGGATGGGACGTTAAGCCGTGGACCCGTGTGCGGGAGAGCCATACCCTGTGCACGTTAAAGAACACGCTGGATGGCCTTGACGGGAGGCTACCATCTGTCTCCCAACAGCTGTTCCAGTGGGTCCCCTCCCCCAACCTTCTCTGAGCCTTCGGGGTCCATGTGACCTGGCCATTTAGCCCATGGTGTGCAAAAAAGTGCCGCTCAGAGGTAAAACAACCCAACGTTAAAGAACACGCTGGATGGCCTTGACGGGAGGCTACCATCTGTCTCCCAACAGCTGTTCCAGTGGGTCCCCTCCCCCAACCTTCTCTGAGCCTTCGGGGTCCATGTGACCTGGCCATTTAGCCCATGGTGTGCAAAAAAGTGCCACTCAGAGGTAAAACAACCCAACAACAACTACTAGCATTACATCTCCGTAGAAATTTTACTTTCAGATGCGGTGAGTTGCTCTTACATCATCCGAGCACTGGTTTTCGGAATTTAAAAGTGCATCATTATTCTAGTTCTCTATGCATCATACCTTGTCTCTGCCGGCTTTTGTCTTATCTGCATCTGACACTCAATGAACAAGATATGGATATCAATTGCTGGAGACTTCTCTTTCTATAACCCTGAGCTCCCGTATGCATATTAAGCGAAGTACTCCTGGCAACCAACATCCATTCCTCCTCGTGCTCCCCATCTTTCCTATCTGCTATCACGTGAGGAGCACCAAGATCAATCCTTAAATGACTGATCGCTTTTCCATGACTTTACAAGTCACTCTCGTGCAAGATGACGCTGCTGATAGAGATTCTACTTGTCAGAAGTACTATTTTTCAAACAATCGTTGATAAATTCCCCCCACTACAATCCGACGTGTCTTTTAGGTTATGGGACAACTGAGAAAAGATGGCTGCCATATCGTCGACGATCTATCAATCCCGCTTTATCAAGCGTAGAAAAGCGGTTGAGATGAAATGTTTCTCTTCGTGTGTTAGGAAGCTGGAATAGATTTTCGTGTCGTCGTCTTCCTCATTGTATATTAGGGTCGGGGGTGGCTCAGTCGGTAGCGCGCCAGGCTCGTAATCTGTAGTTCCCGGGTTCGAGTCACAGCTGGGTCAGCGTTGATATTTATCTCCGCAAAATTCCCGCCCTGCCCACGGTCAGTAGGAGACACCGATGGGCTTGGAAAGGCCGCCGTCCGTCGGATGGGACGTTAAGCCGTGGCCCCGTGTGCGGGAGAGCCATACCCTGTGCACGTTAAAGAACACGCTGGATGGCCTTGACGGGAGGTTACCATCTGTCTCCCAACAGCTGTTCCAGTGGGTCCCCTCCCCCAACCTTCTCTGAGCCTTCGGGGTCCATGTGACCTGGCCATTTAGCCCATGGTGTGCAAAAAAGTGCCTCTCAGAGGTAAAACAACCCAACGTTGAAGAACACACTGGATGGCCTTGACGGGAGGCTACCATCTGTCACCCAACAGCTGTTCCAGTGGGTCCCCTCCCCCAACCTTCTCTGAGCCTTCGGGGTCCATGTGACCTGGCCATTTAGCCCATGGTGTGCAAAAAAGTGCCGCTCAGAGGTAAAACAACCCAACCCTCATTGTATCTCTCTATTTTTGTCTTTCTGTTAGGATCAGAGAGGTTGGGAAAAGAAAAAAAATTCATTGATCAATCTTCATAAAAGATCATTTTTTTAAATTTATTTTATGATGGGTAGTTAAAGCGATTTGAAATCTACATTATATCGACAAAATGATCAATGAAAATTATTCGACAATAAATAATAAATAAATAACCTGCAACTTTCTTTCAAATCTACGAAAAGGGGGGGGGGGCTGGGTTTCTTTTACTTCTGAGTGGTATATTTTTGCACACAATGGGCTAAATGGCCAGGTCACAAGGATCCCGAGGTCTCAGAGAAGGAAGGGGACCAACTGAACAGGTGTTAAGAGACAGATGGTAGCCTCCAGTCATGGCATCTAGCGTGTTCTTTAACAGGCACATGGCTCTTCCGCCTATGGGACAACGGATTAACGTCCCATCTTACGGACGGCAGAATTTCCAAGCCCAACGGTGTCCCCTACTGACCGTAGGCAGGGCGAGGAATTTTGGAGAGATAAATCTCAACGCTAATCCAGCTGGAATTCGAACCTAAGTTAAAAAACAGGCTACATGACCTTGACGGGAGGCTACCACCTGTCTCCCAATTGCTGTTCCATTAGGTCTCCTACCCCAAACTTCTCTGAACCTTCGCAGTCCTTGTAAACTGAGGGAGGGGGTGGCTCAGTCGGTAGCGCGCTAGGCTCGCAATCTGCAGTTCCAAGGTTCGAGTCCCAACTGGGTCAGCGTTGAGATTTATCTCCGCAAAATTCCCCGTGCAAAAAAGTGCCGCTCAGAGGTAAAACAACTCAATGTTAAAGAACACACTGGATGGCCTTGACGGGAGGCTATCATCTGTCTCCCAACAGCTGTTCCAGTGGATTCCCTCCCCAAACCTTCTCTGAGCCCTCGGGGTCCTTGTGACCTGGCCATTTAACCCAATGTGTGCAAAAAAGTGCCGCTCAGAGGTAAAACAACTCAATGTTAAAGAACACACTGGATGGCCTTGACGGGAGGCTATCATCTGTCTCCCAACAGCGGGTTCCAGTGGATTCCCTCCCCAAACCTTCTCTGAGCCCTCGGGGTCCTTGTGACCTGGCCATTTAACCCATGGTGTGCAAAAAAAGTGCCGCTCAGAGGTAAAACAACCCAACGTTAAAGAACACGCTGGATGGCCTTTACGGGAGGCTACCATCTGTCTCCCAACCGCTGTTCCAGTGGGTCTCTTCTCCCAACCTTCTCTGAGCCCTCGGGGTCCTTGTGACCTGGCCATTTAGCCCACGGTGTGCAAAATAGTGCCGCTCAGATGTAAAACAACCCAACTCTTCTCTGAACCTTCGGAGTCCTTGTGAACTGGTCATTTAGCCCATTGTGTTAGAGGTAAAACAATTGTACATGAAGAAGAAATATAAGTTGATGTTGAAACTACTGACCATCTGGTTTCCAACCCTTTCCTTCTCTGAGCTACTAGGGTCCTAGTGTGTTGTCTATTTAGCACATTGTACGAAAGAATGTTCTAACCTTTCCGATGCAGAGCATTACTTGAAAAGACGTATTATTAAATCCTACGTTTTTGTTGTCTATTAAAAAGTCGAGTTCTGACAATGGCATCGCATCTGCTGACAGGTAAATGCAACAGCTGCGGAGTGGACATCCGGTTCATTGTGATCAAGGAATTTTTGGGAAAGGGAAAACATGCCTGTCAACAAGCAACAGAAGTTTATACATTGTTGACTATTTTTGCTCTCAGCTTTAAATGAAGGTCCTCTGATTTAATGATAAACTGAGAGAAAAGCTCGTCCAAATTCGATTGGAGAACAAACTTAAAATTCGAAATGGCGAACTAAAAAAAATCGGGGAGAAAAATCATTCGCGGTTTCGTTGGTTGGTTGGGTTATTTTACTTCCGAGCGGCACTTTTTTGCACACAATGGGCTAAATAGGCAGGTCACAAGGACCCCGAAGGCTCAGAGAAGGTTGGAGGAGGGGAACCACTGGAACGGCTGTTGGGAGAAAGATGGTAGCCTTCCGTCAAGGCCATTCAGCGTGTTCTTTAACGTTGGGTTGTTTTACCTCTGAGCGGCACTTTTTTGCATACCATGGACTAAATGACCAGGTCACATGGACCCCAAAGGCTCAGAGAAGGTTGGAGGAGGGGACCCACTGGAACAGGTGTTGGGAGACAGATGGTAGCCTCCCGTCAAGGCCATCTAGCGTGTTCTTTAACGTTGGGTTGTTTAACCTTCTGAGCGGCACAGTTTTTGCACACAATAGGCTAAATGGCCAGGTCACATGGACCCCGAAGGCTCAGTGGTGGTTGGGAGAGGGGACAAACTGGAACAGCTGTTGGGAGAAAGATGGTAGTCTTCCGTCACGGCCATCCAGTGTGTTCTTTAACGTGCACAGGGTATGGCTCTCCCGCACACGGGGCCAAGACTTAACGTCCCATCCGACGGACGGCGGCCTTTCCAAGCCCAGCGGTGTCACTACTGACCGTGGGCAGGGCAGGGAATATTGCGGAGATAAATTTCAAAGCTGACCCAGCTGGGACTCGAACCTGGGAACTACAGATTACGAGCCTGACGAGCTACCAAGTGAGACACCCAGTCACGGTTTCGTATTTGGGTTCTATTTTAGGATTAACTGAATGTTTTTTCAGGAGTTAAAGTTTTAACGCAGCAGTTTTTCTGTTCAACTTCAACGTCCTTTAAACCTCCAACCAAACCAATCCATTGGAGTGAGGTGTTTAACCTCTGAGCGGCACTTTTTTTGCACAAAATGTGATAAATGATCAGATCACAAAGACTCCAAGGGCTCAGAGGGGTGGGGGTGGCTCAGTCGATAGCGCGCCAGGCTCGTAATCTGCAGTTCCCAGGTTCCACTCCCAGCTGGGTGAGTGTTGAGATTTATCTCCGCAAAACTCCCCGCCCTGCCCACGGTCAGTAGGGGACACCGATGGGCTTGGAAAAGCCGCCGTCCATCGGATGGGACGTTAAGCCGTGGACTGTGTGTGGGAGAGAGCCATACCCTGTGCACGTTAAAGAACACGCTGGATGGCCTTGACGGGAGGCTACCATATGTCCTCCCAACAGCTGTTCTAGTGGGTCCCCTCCCCCAACCTTCTCTGAGCCTTTGGAGTCCTTGTGACCTGACCATTTAGCCCATGGTGTGCAAAAAATGTCGCTCAGAGGTAAAACAACCCAACGTTAAAGAACACGCTGGATGGCCTTGACGGGAATCTACCATAGTCTCCCAACAGCTGTTCTAGTGGGTCCCCTCCCCCAACATTCTATGAGCCTTTGGGGTCCTTGTGACCTGACCATTTAGCCCATGGTGTGCAAAAAGTGCTGCTCAGAGGTAAGACAACCCAACGTTAAAGAACACGCTGGATGGCCTTGACGAGAGGCTACCATATGTCTCTCAACAGCTGTTCTAGTGGGTCCTCTCCCCCAACCTTCTCTGAGCCTTTGGGGTCCTTGTGACCTGACCATTTAGCCCATGGTGTGCAAAAAAAGTTCCGCTCAGAGGTAAAACAACCCAACCTGACTGGGGTTCGAATGTAGGTCTCCCAGATGGCGCCACTGGTAACTAAACAGGAAGGCTTATATGTCACGTATTTGAAGAAATGTTCAGTTCCGCGGTGGTCTAGCAGTTATAACGCCCGGCATGTTTCTGGGAGACTTGGAATCGAATCCCTGTCGGGACAACTCATTATTTCAAATATATTTTTTAAGTTTGCGGAATGATAAATTAAAAAGATTTCATTATGATCTTGATCTTCAGTCTCATTTTTCCGTTAAATGCATAGTTTAGAAGTTAGATTCCCATTGACATAACATGGAAGTTATCAAATATTTTGGGTAGCGCGATAGGCTCGTAATTTGCAGTTCCCAGGTTCGAATGCCACCCGGGCTAAGGTTAAGATTTATCTCCTCAAAACCTTTCTTGCTGCACTGGCCAGTATGGGAATAAATGGTCTTGGAAAGACAGCCGTCCGTCGGATGGGATGTTAAGCTGCAGTTTTGCGTACCGGAGAGCCATACTCTGCGCAGGTTAAAGAACACGCTGGATGGCCTTGACGGGAAATACCATCTGTCTTCCAACAGCTGTTCCAGTAGGGCCCTCCCCCAACCTTCTCTGAATCTTCGGGGTCCATGTAACCTGGCCATTTAGCCCATGGTGTGCAAGAAAGTGCCGCTCAGAGGTAAAACAACCCAACGTTAAAGAACACGCTGGATGGCCTTGACGGGAGGCTACCATATGTCTCCCAACAGCTGTTCCAGTAGGGCCCTCCCCCAACCTTCTCTGAATCTTCGGGGTCCATGTAACCTGGCCATTTAGCCCATTGTGTGCAAGAAAGTTCCGCTCAGAGGTAAAACAACCCAACGTTAAAGAACACGCTGGATGGCCTTGACGGGAACTACGATCTGTCTCCAAACAGCTGTTCCAGTAGGGCCCTCCCCCAACCTTCTCTGAATCTTCGGGGTCCATGTAACCTGGCCATTTAGCCCATGATGTGCAAGAAAGTTCCGCTCAGAGGTAAAAGATCCCAACGTTAAAGAACACGCTGGATGGCCTTGACTGGAGGCTACCATCTGTCTCCTAACAGCTGTTCCAGTAGGGCCCTCCCCCAACCTTCTCTGAATATTCGGGGTCCATTTAACCTGGCCATTTAGCCCATGGTGTGCAAGAAAGTGCCGCTCAGAGATAAAAAACCCAACGTTAAAGAACACGCTGGATGGTCTTGACGGGAACTACCATCTGTCTCCCAACAGTTGTGCAATGGATTACCTCCCCCAAACCTTCTCTGAGTCTTCGGGTCCTTGTGATATGGCCAAAAACTGTCGCTCAGAGGTTAAACAACCCAACCAGCCTATCTAATATTTTGGTTGGGCAGCGTATTAAAGCAGGAGACTGCCGAACTTGAACGTTACAACGAAATTACTATGTGACTATTTATTAAAGAATATTTTAAAAGAAAAAGTAATTTTGCGTTTTAATCAGCAAGCACTGATATATTAATTTGAGCATCAATTCAGCATGAAATCCTGCTACGAAAATCAACTATGCTTTAATAAATTCAGAAAGATGCAATAGCACACGTGTTTGCATATTTATGTATATTTATATATAAGCTATGCATGCTTACAGCTAAATAACCTGCACTTAGCATCAATGCAAATGCACTACGTAAAGGTTCCTAAGAAAGTTGTTGAGTGTTCATCATTTAAATGAAATGAACAAAGAAGAAAAAATGCTCCTCGTTTCCTGAAAAACATTCAATGTAAACTGATTTAATGAGATCCAGAGTTTAGCTCGGTTAAACGACCAACTAAATTCCTCTTCTGCGTTTGTCAAGTTTAGGAGTATCGGGTGCTTTTTTGCCATGGAGTCGAGCACTCTATAGAGTAGACTGCTCCCTAGCTTTTGCCTGTAGAGATGACGAATATGAAAAGGCAAGCAGCAAGTCAACGAGCCGAAAATAATTTGTGTGTATCTGAAATATGCTTATTGAAAAAAAGCCTAAACGTTGTATAGAATTTATTGCAAAGGAAAAAAAAATATTCTAGTTTCCAGAGATCTTATTTCTTCTCTGTCTGAGACTGCGTCTTTTATGAAAACCTAGGAAACTAATGGTTTATTTCTTTCTTATGATTTATAAATAAGAGATCTGAAACTTCATGGAAAGTTTTAAATAATTTGCATAGAGGAATTTACAGAAATGCGTGTCGCTATATTTATTCTTATAATACTATTAATTGTAATCGTATTATGGCAAAATCATATTCTTTTTAAAGAAAATTATTAGAAATGTTAATAGAGACGGAAAGTTTGGGGATAACTTCATTATGGAGAGCTTTGTTTGAATTTTGATTCAATTCAGCTCCATATTTTGGTAAATTATATATTTTGAGATTATCAATTGTAATTGATAATCTCAATCAGATCACTAATTTCTAAAAAAAAGATGCCAGATCACTAATTTCTAAAAAAAAAAGTTGCCAGACATTTTTTCTGAATTCTGTAATTAACCATATTGTTCGGATATTTTTTTTGAGCGACTGTACACATACACGCGCGTAAAATTGCGCCTCAACCAGTGCCATAACTAGGAGCAGAAGGGTCCATGGCAAAATTTTTCAGCCCTCCTCCCTACATTCATTACTTTTGTTGTTGATTTAAAAATTTTAAACTTTTTTAATATTTAATTTTTTTCGTTGAAAACTGGGAATAGATGAAGTTCAGCAATTTATTAAAATATGCATTCGAAATAATCATTAATAAAAATGAAATGAAAGTTATTGATGTAATGTGAAAACAAATATAAATTAAGCATTTAAAAAAATATCTATTCTTCCTATATGCACCCTAAAAATAAGAAAATAAACTAAAGCATGTTGATGGTGTAATCAGTCACGGAATTTGCATTCACTTCAAAGGAAGGCAAGATGTAGGCAATCTTGTTGAATAGAATCACGAAATGTAGAACATCCTAGAAAGAGGAAAGTTTATCATTGAGAGAAGCAAAATCTGAAAAAGGTGAAATCTAGAATATCCTAGAAAGAAGAAAGTTTATCATTGAGAGAAGCAAAATCTGAAAATGGTGAAATCTAGAACATCCTAGAAAGAAGAAAGTTTATCATTGAGAGAAGCAAAATCTGAAAAAGGTGAAATCTAGAATATCCTAGAAAGAAGAAAGTTTATCATTGAGAGAAGCAAAATCTGAAAATGGTGAAATCTAGAACATCCTAGAAAGAAGAAAGTTTATCATTGAGAGAAGCAAAATCTGAAAAGAGTGAAATATAGAACATCCTAGAAAGAAGAAAGTTTATCATTGAGAGAAGCAAAATCTGAAAATGGTGAAATCTAGAACATCCTAGAAAGAAGAAAGTTTATCATTGAGAGAAGCAAAATCTGAAAAGAGTGAAATATAGAACATCCTAGAAAGAAGAAAGTTTATCATTGAGAGAAGCAAAATCTGAAAAAGGTGAAATCTAGAATATCCTAGAAAGAAGAAAGTTTATCATTGAGAGAAGCAAAATCTGAAAATGGTGAAATCTAGAACATCCTAGAAAGAAGAAAGTTTATCATTGAGAGAAGCAAAATCTGAAAAGAGTGAAATATAGAACATCCTAGAAAGAAGAAAGTTTATCATTGAGAGAAGCAAAATCTGAAAATGGTGAAATCTAGAACATCCTAGAAAGAAGAAAGTTTATCATTGAGAGAAGCAAAATCTGAAAAGGCTGACATCTAGAACATCCTAGAAAGAAGAAAAGTTTATCATTGAGAGAAGCAAAATCTGAAAAAGGTGAAATCTAGAATATCCTAGAAAGAAGAAAGTTTATCATTGAGAGAAGCAAAATCTGAAAATGGTGAAATCTAGAACATCCTAGAAAGAAGAAAGTTTATCATTGAGAGAAGCAAAATCTGAAAAGAGTGAAATATAGAACATCCTAGAACGAAGAAAGTTTATCATTGAGAGAAAAAAAAATCTGAAAAGGGTGAAATTTAGAACATCCTAGAAAGAAGAAAGTTTATCATTGAGAGAAAACAAAATCTGAAAATGGTGAAATCTAGAACATCCTAGAAAGAAGAAAGTTTATCATTGAGAGAAAAAAAAATCTGAAAAGGATGAAATTTAGAACATCCTAGAAAGAAGAAAGTTTATCATTGAGAGAAGCAAAATCTGAAAATGGTGAAATCTAGAACATCCTAGAAAGAAGAAAGTTTATCATTGAGAGAAGCAAAATCTGAAAAGGCTGACATCTAGAACATCCTAGAAAGAAGAAAAGTTTATCATTGAGAGAAGCAAAATCTGAAAAAGGTGAAATCTAGAATATCCTAGAAAGAAGAAAGTTTATCATTGAGAGAAGCAAAATCTGAAAATGGTGAAATCTAGAACATCCTAGAAAGAAGAAAGTTTATCATTGAGAGAAGCAAAATCTGAAAAGAGTGAAATATAGAACATCCTAGAAAGAAGAAAGTTTATCATTGAGAGAAAAAAAAATCTGAAAAGGGTGAAATTTAGAACATCCTAGAAAGAAGAAAGTTTATCATTGAGAGAAAACAAAATCTGAAAATGGTGAAATCTAGAACATCCTAGAAAGAAGAAAGTTTATCATTGAGAGAAAAAAAAAATCTGAAAAGGATGAAATTTAGAACATCCTAGAAAGAAGAAAGTTTATCATTGAGAGAAGCAAAATCTGAAAATGGTGAAATCTAGAACATCCTAGAAAGAAGAAAGTTTATCATTGAGAGAAGCAAAATCTGAAAAGAGTGAAATATAGAACATCCTAGAAAGAAGAAAGTTTATCATTGAGAGAAAAAAAAATCTGAAAAGGGTGAAATTTAGAACATCCTAGAAAGAAGAAAGTTTATCATTGAGAGAAAACAAAATCTGAAAATGGTGAAATCTAGAACATCCTAGAAAGAAGAAAGTTTATCATTGAGAGAAGCAAAATCTGAAAAGAGTGAAATTTAGAACATCCTAGAAAGAAGAAAGTTTATCATTGAGAGAAAAAAAATCTGAAAAGGATGAAATTTAGAACATCCTAGAAAGAAGAAAGTTTATCATTGAGAGAAAAAAAAATCTGAAAATGGTGAAATCTAGAACATCCTAGAAAGAAGAAAGTTTATCATTGAGAGAAGCAAAATCTGAAAAGAGTGAAATTTAGAACATCCTAGAAAGAAGAAAGTTTATCATTGAGAGAAAAAAAAATCTGAAAAGGATGAAATTTAGAACATCCTAGAAAGAAGAAAGTTTATCATTGAGAGAAAAAAAATCAGAAAATGGTGAAATCTAGAACATCCTAGAAAGAAGAAAGTTTATCATTGAGAGAAAAAAAAATCTGAAAAGGGTCAAATTTAGAACATCCTAGAAAGAAGAAAGTTTATCATTGAGAGAAAACAAAATCTGAAAATGGTGAAATCTAGAACATCCTAGAAAGAAGAAAGTTTATCATTGAGAGAAGCAAAATCTGAAAAGAGTGAAATTTAGAACATCCTAGAAAGAAGAAAGTTTATCATTGAGAGAAAAAAAAATCTGAAAAGGATGAAATTTAGAACATCCTAGAAAGAAGAAAGTTTATCATTGAGAGAAAAAAAAATCTGAAAATGGTGAAATCTAGAACATCCTAGAAAGAAGAAAGTTTATCATTGAGAGAAGCAAAATCTGAAAAGAGTGAAATTTAGAACATCCTAGAAAGAAGAAAGTTTATCATTGAGAGAAAAAAAAATCTGAAAAGGATGAAATTTAGAACATCCTAGAAAGAAGAAAGTTTATCATTGAGAGAAAAAAAATCAGAAAATGGTGAAATCTAGAACATCCTAGAAAGAAGAAAGTTTATCATTGAGAGAAAAAAAAATCTGAAAAGGGTCAAATTTAGAACATCCTAGAAAGAAGAAAGTTTATCATTGAGAGAAAACAAAATCTGAAAATGGTGAAATCTAGAACATCCTAGAAAGAAGAAAGTTTATCATTGAGAGAAGCAAAATCTGAAAAGAGTGAAATTTAGAACATCCTAGAAAGAAGAAAGTTTATCATTGAGAGAAAAAAAAATCTGAAAAGGATGAAATTTAGAACATCCTAGAAAGAAGAAAGTTTATCATTGAGAGAAAACAAAATCTGAAAATGGTGAAATCTAGAACATCCTAGAGAGAAGAAAGTTTATCATTGAGAGAAGCAAAATCTGAAAAGAGTGAAATTTAGAACATCCTAGAAAGAAGAAAATTTATCATTGAGAGAAAAAAAAATCTGAAAAAGGTGAAATTTAGAACATCCTAGAAAGAAGAAAGTTTATCATTGAGAGAAGCAAAATCTGAAAATGGTGAAATCTAGAACATCCTAGAAAGAAGAAAGTTTATCATTGAGAGAAGCAAAATCTGAAAATGGTGAAATCTAGAACATCCTAGAAAGAAGAAAGTTTATCATTGAGAGAAGCAAAATCTGAAAAGAGTGAAATTTAGAACATCCTAGAAAGAAGAAAGTTTATCATTGAGAGAAAAAAAAATCTGAAAAGGATGAAATTTAGAACATCCTAGAAAGAAGAAAGTTTATCATTGAGAGAAAAAAAAATCTGAAAATGGTGAAATCTAGAACATCCTAGAAAGAAGAAAGTTTATCATTGAGAGAAGCAAAATCTGAAAATGGTGAAATCTAGAACATCCTAGAAAGAAGAAAGTTTATCATTGAGAGAAGCAAAATCTGAAAAGAGTGAAATTTAGAACATCCTAGAAAGAAGAAAGTTTATCATTGAGAGAAAAAAAAATCTGAAAATGGTGAAATCTAGAACATCCTAGAAAGAAGAAAGTTTATCATTGAGAGAAGCAAAATCTGAAAATGGTGAAATCTAGAACATCCTAGAAAGAAGAAAGTTTATCATTGAGAGAAGCAAAATCTGAAAAGAGTGAAATTTAGAACATCCTAGAAAGAAGAAAGTTTATCATTGAGAGAAAAAAAAATCTGAAAAGGATGAAATTTAGAACATCCTAGAAAGAAGAAAGTTTATCATTGAGAGAAAACAAAATCTGAAAATGATGAAATCTAGAACATCCTAGAAAGAAGAAAGTTTATCATTGAGAGAAGCAAAATCTGAAAAGAGTGAAATTTAGAACATCCTAGAAAGAAGAAAGTTTATCATTGAGAGAAAAAAAAAATCTGAAAAGGGTGAAATTTAGAACATCCTAGAAAGAAGAAAGTTTATCATTGAGAGAAAAAAAAAATCAGAAAATGGTGAAATCTAGAACATCCTAGAAAGAAGAAAGTTTATCATTGAGAGAAGCAAAATCTGAAAAGAGTGATATTTAGAACATCCTAGAAAGAAGAAAGTTTATCATTGAGAGAAAAAAAAATCTGAAAAGGATGAAATTTAGAACATCCTAGAAAGAAGAAAGTTTATCATTGAGAGAAAACAAAATCTGAAAATGGTGAAATCTAGAACATCCTAGAAAGAAGAAAGTTTATCATTGAGAGAAGCAAAATCTGAAAAGAGTGAAATTTAGAACATCCTAGAAAGAAGAAAGTTTATCATTGAGAGAAAAAAAATCTGAAAAGGATGAAATTTAAACATCCTAGAAAGAAGAAAGTTTATCATTGAGAGAAAACAAAATCTGAAAATGGTGAAATCTAGAACGTCCTAGAAAGAAGAAAGGTTCATCATTGAGAGAAGCAAAATTGAAAATGGAGAAATCTAGAACATCCTAGAAAGAAGAAAAGTTTATCATTCAGAGAAGCAAAATCTTAAAAGGGTGAAATTTAGAACATCCTAGAAAGAAAAAAAGTTTATCATTGAGAGAAGCAAAATCTGAAAAGAGTGAAATCTAGAACATCCTAGAAAGAAGAAAGTTTATCATTGAGAGAAAAAAAATGTGAAAATGATGAAATCTAGAACATCCTAGAAAGAAGAAAGTTTATCATTGAGAGAAGCAAAATCTGAAAAGGGTGAAATCTAGAACATCCTAGAAAGAAGAAAGTTTTATCAATGAGAGAAGCAAAATCTGAAAATGGTGAAATCTAGAACATCCTAGAAAGAAGAAAGGTTCATCATTGAGAGAAGCAAAATTGAAAATGAAGAAATCTAGAACATCCTAGAAAGAAGAAAAGTTTATCATTGAGAGAAGCAAAATCTTAAAAGGGTGAAATCTAGACCATCCTAGAAAGAAGGAAGTTTATCATTGAGAGATGCAAAATCTGAAAAGAGTGAAATCTACAACATCCTAGAAAGAAGGAAGTTTATCATTGAGAGAAGCAAAATCTGAAAAGGGTGAAATCTAGAACATCCTAGAAAGAACAAAGTTTATCACTGAGAGAAGCAAAATCAGAAAAGGGTGAAATCTAGAACATCCTAGAAAGAAGAAAGTTTATCATTGAGAGAAGCAAATTTGAAAAGGGTGAAATCTAGAACATCCTAGAAAGAACAAAGTTTATCACTGAGAGAAGCAAAATCTGAAAAGGGTGAAATCTAGAACATCCTAGAAAGAACAAAGTTTATCACTGAGAGAAGCAAAATCAGAAAAGGGTGAAATCTAGAACATCCTAGAAAGAACAAAGTTTATCACTGAGAGAAACAAAATCTGAAAAGGGTGAAATCTGGAACAATATAGAAAGAAGAAAGTTTATCCTTGAGAAAAGCAAAATCTGAAAATGGTGAAATTTAGAACATCCTAGAAAGAATAAAAGTTTATCATTGAGAGAAGCAAAATCTGAAAAGGGTGAAATCTAGAACATCCTAGAAAGAACAAAGTTTATCACTGAGAGAAGCAAAATCAGAAAAGGGTGAAATCTAGAACATCCTAGAAAGAACAAAGTTTATCACTGAGAGAAACAAAATCTGAAAAGGGTGAAATCTGGAACAATATAGAAAGAAGAAAATTTATCCTTGAGAAAAGCAAAATCTGAAAATGGTGAAATTTAGAACATCCTAGAAAGAATAAAAGTTTATCATTGAGAGAAGCAAAATCTGAAAAGGGTGAAATCTAGAACATCCTAGAAAGAACAAAGTTTATCACTGAGAGAAGCAAAATCAGAAAAGGGTGAAATCTAGAAAATCCTAGAAAGAAGAAAGTTTATCATTGAGGGAAGAAAAATCTGAAAAAGGTGAAATCTAGAACATCCTAGAAAGAAGAAAATTTCATCAATGGGAGAAGCAAAATCTGAAATGGGTGAAATCTAGAACATCCTAGAAAAAAGAAAGTTTATTAATGAGAGAAGCAAAATCTGAAAATGTTGAAATTTAGAACATCCTAGAAAGAAGAAAGTTTATCATTGAGAGAAGCAAAATCTGAAAATGGTGAAATCTAGAACATCCTAGAAAGAAGAAAGTTTATCATTGAGAGAAGCAAAATCTGAAAGGATGAAATCTAGAACATCCTAGAAGGGAGAAAGTTTATCTTTAAGAGAAGCAATATCTGAAAAAGGTGAAATCTAGAACATCCTAGAAAGAAGAAAAGTTTATCAATGAGAGAAGGAAATCTGAAAAGGGTGAAATCTAGAACATCCTAGAAAGAAGAAAGTTTATTATTGAGAGAAGCAAAATCTGAAAACAGTGAAATCTAGAACATACTAGAAAGAAGAAAGATTATCTTTGAGAGAAACAAAATCTGAAAAGAGTAAAATCTAGAACATCCTAGAAGGAAGAAAGTTTATCATTGAGAAAAGCAAAATCTGAAAAGAGTGGTATCTAGGTCATCCTAGAAAGAAGAAAGTTTTTCATTGAGAGAAACAAAATCTGAAAAGGGTGAAATCTGGAACAATATAGAAAGAAGAAAGTTTATCCTTGAGAAAAGCAAAATCTGAAAATGGTGAAATTTAGAACATCCTAGAAAGAATAAAAGTTTATCATTGAGAGAAGCAAAATCTGAAAAGAGTGATATCTAGAACATCCTAGAAAGAAGAAAATTTATCATTGAGAGAAGAAAATCTGAAAAGGGTGAAATCTAGAACATCCTAGAAAGAAAAATGTTTATCATTGAGAGAAGCAAAATCTGAAAGGTTGAAATCTAGAACATCCTAGAAGGAAGAAAGTTTATCATTAAGAGAAGCAAAATCGGCACCCTATCTCTTTTGAAGAGAACATGAATCCAGTGACTGATCGATATACGTTAGGTGCATTTACTTACTTTTGGATCGATTTTAAGAAGAGAGGTATTTAAAAAAAAAATACACTTGTTAATTTGCCACTAATATTTATCTTCAGAATCTTTCATTTGATATATGATTCATAAACAGTGACCACATTTTTTCATCCTCTCTTCTGCTGGTGGATGGGAGATGATTCGGTTCGGCTGTTTTATTTGTGAGCGGCACTTTTTTTACACACAATGGGCTAAATGATCAAGTTGGGTTTGTTTGGTTTACCTATGAGCGGCACTTTTTTGCACACCATATGATAAATGGTCAGGTCACAAGGACCCCGAAGGCTCAGAGAGGTTTGGGGGAGGGGACCCACTGGAACAGTTGTTGGGTGACAGATGGTAGCCTCCCGTGAAGGCTATCCAGCGTGTTCTTTAACGTGCACAGGGTATGGCTCTCCCGCACACGGGGCCACGGCTTAACGTCCCATCCAACGGACGGCTGCCTTTCCAAGCCCATCGGTATCCTCTACTAACCGTGGGCAGGGCGGGGAGTTTTACGGAAATAAATCTCAACGCTGACCCAGCTGGGGCTCGAACCTGGGAACTACAGATTAAGAGCCTGGCGCTCTACCGACTGAGCCACTCCCGTCCCTTAAATGGTCAAGTCAAATTAAATAGTCAAGCCCTTGAAAGCAGCAAAATAGCAAAATCTGAAAACAAAATTGTTAAAATGTGGAAATTTTTGAGTGGAAAAAAAGAATTGAAATGAGAAGTCAAACATAGAAGATCCTTGAGAGAGAAAAAATCTTTAAAAGGCTAAGGGGAGAAGAGAGAGGCAAAAACTAAAATTAAGTGTAAAAGACTCTTCAAAGAAACAAAATCGTAAAGAAAGGGAAACGTTGATCATTGAGAGGAGCAAAATCTGAAAAGGGTGAAACGTAGAACATCCTAGAAAGAATTTTTTAAAGAATTTTTTTTTAAAAAATTTGAAAATTTTCAACCGCCAGAGGGCACAATTGTAGCGTTAGAGAGATTCGTAACGTGCATATCGTAATATTTTATCGATACCTATCCAACACAAAAAGAATTTCTAATTTATCTCTGTAAACAAAAAAAAGTTCGATGTCTGCAGACGAACAGACAGACGACAAAGCGAAACTTTTAAATCGTTTTCGAAGAAAAAGGGATAAAAATGGTGAAATAGAGAAGCCCATGGTGACAAGAAAATTTTTGGAAAAAGGTGGAACTCAGAAGACCCTTGACAGACACAAATTCTGAAAAAGGGTGAAACGTAGAACACTCTTGAGAGGAGAAAAATCTGAAAAAGGGTGAAACGTAGAACACTCTTGAGAGGAGAAAAATCTGAAAAAGGGTGAAACGTAGAACACTCTTGAGAGGAGAAAAATCTGAAGAAGGGTGAAACGTAGAACATTCTTTAGAGGAGAAAAATCTGAAAATGGGTGAAACGTCGAACATTCTTTAGAGGAGAAAAATCTGAAAAAGGGTGAAACGTAGAACATTCTTTAGAGGAGAAAAATCTGAAAATGGGTGAAACGTCGAACATTCTTTAGAGGAGAAAAATCTGAAAAAGGGTGAAACGTAGAACATTCTTTAGAGGAGAAAAATCTGAAAATGGGTGAAACGTCGAACATTCTTTAGAGGAGAAAAATCTGAAAAAGGGTGAAACGTAGAACATTCTTTAGAGGAGAAAAATCTGAAAATGGGTGAAACGTCGAACATTCTTTAGAGGAGAAAAATCTGAAAAAGGGTGAAACGTAGAACATTCTTTAGAGGAGAAAAATCTGAAAATGGGTGAAACGTCGAACATTCTTTAGAGGAGAAAAATCTGAAAAAGGGTGAAACGTAGAACATTCTTTAGAGGAGAAAAATCTGAAAATGGGTGAAACGTAGAACACTCTTGAGAGAGCAAAATCTGGAAAAGGGTGAAACGTAGAACACTCTTGAGAGGAGAAAAATCTGAAAACGGGTGAAACGTAGAACATTCTTTAGAGGAGAAAAATCTGAAAAAGGGTGAAACGTAGAACATTCTTTAGAGGAGAAAAATCTGAAAAAGGGTGAAACGTAGAACATTCTTTAGAGGAGAAAAATCTGAAAAAGGGTGAAACGTAGAACACTCTTGAGAGGAGAAAAATCTGAAAATGGGTGAAACGTAGAACACTCTTGAGAGAGCAAAATCTGGAAAAGGGTGAAACGTAGAACATTCTTGAGAGAATCAAATCTGAAAAAGGGTGAAACGTAGAACACTCTTGAGAGACGCAAAATCTGAAAAAGGGTGATACGTAGAACATTCTTGAGAGAATCAAAATCTGAAAAAGGGTGAAACGTAAAACACTCTTGAGAGAGCAAAATCTGGAAAAGGGTGAAACGTAGAACACTCTTGAGAGGAGAAAAATCTGAAAACGGGTGAAACGTAAAACACTCTTGAGAGAATCAAAATCTGAAAAAGGGTGAAACGTAAAACACTCTTGAGAGAGCAAAATCTGGAAAAGGGTGAAACGTAGAACACTCTTGAGAGGAGAAAAATCTGAAAACGGGTGAAACGTAGAACACTCTTGAGAGGAGAAAAATCTGAAGAAGGGTGAAACGTAGAACATTCTTTAGAGGAGAAAAATCTGAAAATGGGTGAAACGTAGAACATTCTTTAGAGGAGAAAAATCTGAAAACGGGTGAAACGTAGAACACTCTTGAGAGGAGAAAAATCTGAAAAAGGGTGAAACGTAGAACATTCTTTAGAGGAGAAAAATCTGAAAATGGGTGAAACGTAGAACACTCTTGAGAGAGCAAAATCTGGAAAAGTGTGAAACGTAAAACACTCTTGAGAGGAGAAAAATCTGAAAACGGGTGAAACGTAACACACTCTTGAGAGAGCAAAATCTGAAAAAGGGTGAAACGTAGAACATTCTTTAGAGGAGAAAAATCTGAAAAAGGGTGAAACGTAGAACACTCTTGAGAGAATCAAAATCTGAAAAAGGGTGAAACGTAGAACATTCTTTAGAGGAGAAAAATCTGAAAAAGGGTAAAACGTAGAACACTCTTGAGAGAATCAAAATCTGAAAAAGGGTGAAACGTAGAATAATCTTGAGAGAAATAAAATCTGAAAAAAGTGTGAAATGTCGAACAATCTTGAGAAAAACAAAATCTGGAAAAAGGGCGAAACGTAGAACAATCTTGAGAGACGCAAAATCTGAAAAACAATTTGAAACATAAAAAACCCTTGATAAATACAAATTTAAAATAAAAAGGTTAAACATAAAAGACCCTTAAGAGAAGCAAAATCTAACAAAAGGTTGAAACAGATAAGACCTTCAAAGCAAGAAATATTTTCTCAGAACAAGGAATGCAGCAGAGAAAATCTTCCAAGGAAGTAAACTTTTAGCAATGTCAGTCAAAGGAAATGTTTGAGGGAATCAGTCTGAGAAAAAAAGCAACTTATACGTCCGTGCCTTGTTCCGAATTTGAAACCAAAAAGTCGATTTCCAAAGAATTTTTCTTCTCAATCTGAACTCTCTAATTTCAAAAAACAATGGAAAAATATTTGAGTAATTTATTATTCGATCCATTACATTTTTACATACCTTTAGTTATCCAAAATATAAATACATTAATATACTTTGCTTTCTTGAAAATGGATTAAAAACATAGTTAGGGAATGATTTTTTTTCCATAAAGCCTTCTCTACATGAAATATTTTGAAACAACTGTTTCCGTATCAAGCAACGTATTACCAATGTTTGGCAAATGTTACGATTTTGAATTGCAAAAAGTATATATATGTATCAGAATATTTACTGAACGAGACTGATTGCTTTCTTTAAAGAAATAGTCAAACTTCTATTTCAATGACTTGCTTAGAGCTATAAGGCAAAACCAATACACGCTCTTTCATTCAGCGGAATGGAGTCTTTCGTAGTCCGACGTATCCCTCCTCTATTCCATCTCTTGTCCCTGATATACTTTGCCAGCAATAGCTCGTGACAAGCGATGCATGACCCGTTGTCATGGTTACGACGTGAGGTCACTTATGACATTGGGATCCATCACAAGTGGTTAGCACAGGCAGGGAAGAAATGTCGAAAACATACACACAAACGTACACAGCCACACACACACACTTCCAACGTACCCTCTGCTCTTTGTTATCAAGTTTAGAGTTGTAAGTTATTATTGAGTGTTTTCGAGCAGAACAATGCTTGAGAATAGTCGACAGATAGTTTCTGTGGAAAAGACTGGGAAAGACTGAAAGAGACATAGACTAGGTGGGTTGTTTTGTGACCAAGTTGTCGAAGCAGTGGAAAGAGCAGATTTATGGATTTTTCTTAGGTATCATTCCTCCCTTCTCGTTTTGTGCATTTCTCAGGTCAGTTTCACAAAAGTCTTCCTCTTCACTAGATTCTTCTCTTATTTTGTTCTCTCTCTCTCTTATCTTTTTTTTACCTTTCATTTCACGTATGGCAGTTGACGTCACATCCTGCGTATCGAAAACTAATCGAAGAAGCTTTGCTGCGAACAATTTGTACAAACCGAAAATAAAATTTACTATTTACAGTGGTTGGAAAACAAGTTATTTCGAAATTTATCTCAGTTTCTTTTACCCAGAGGAGGAGTATATGGGAAGAGAAGGTGGATATGAAGAGGAGGATATGGATGAGGAAGATGAAAGAAGAAGAGGATATGAATGAGGAGGATGAAGAGGACAATATGGATGAGGAGGATATGGATGAGGAGGGGGATATGGGGGAGAGGAAGTGAATGGATGATGAGGGGGATGTGATGAGAGAAGGATGGATGATGAGGAGGAGGATATGGGGGAGAGGAGGCAGCTAGATGAGGAAGGCGAATATGGGGAGAGGAGAATGGATGAAGAGGATATATGGGGATAGGAGGTGGAGGGATGAGGAGGAATATATGGGGGAGAGGAGGCGGATAGCTGAGGAGGGGGAATATGGGGGAGAGGAGGTGGATGGATGAGAAGGGGGATATGGGCAAAATGAGGTGGCTAGATTAGGAAGGGAGATATGGGGAGAGGAGGTTGGATGAGGAGTAGGTATGGGGATAGGAGGTGAAGGGATGAGGAGGAAAATATGGGGAAAAGGAGGCTGCTAGATGAGGAGGAGGAATATGGAGGAGATGAGGTTGCTAGATGAGGAGGGGAATATGCGGGAGAGGAAGTTGGAGGAGGAGGATATGGGGAGGGGAGATGGATCATTTTGGTAGTGTGATACATCACCTTTCCTTAACAACACAATACAATGCATCGATTTCTTCAGCTGTGTTCTCAACCTTGTCGGTTTTGGATCTCATAATTCAGCACATTTTTTTGGGTTGGGTTGTTTTACCTCTGAGCGGCACTTTTTTGCACACCATGGGCTAAATGGCCAGGTCACATGGATCCCGAAGGCTCAGAGAATGTTGGGGGAGGGGACCCACTGGGACAGCTGTTGGGAGACAGATGGTAGCCTCCCGTCAAGGCCATCCAGCGTGTTCTTTAACGTGCACAAGGTATGTCTCTCTCGCACACGGGGCCACGGCTTAACGTCCCATCCGACGGACGGCGGCCTTTCCAAGCCCATCGGTGTCCCCTACTGACCGTGGGCAGGGCGGGGAATTTTGCGGAGATAAATCTCAACGCTGACCCAGCTAAGACTCGAACCTGGGAACTACAGATTACGAGCCTGGCGCGCTACTGACTGAGCCACCCCCGCCCCACATTTTTTTGGGAAAACTCTTTAGGATTAAATTGAGTAAAACAACCCATCCCAACGCAATTTCGTCAGAGTCTTATTTCTCCTTCATTGCTTCAAATTCTAAGTTTGTGTGCATACGAATTACTCGAGTGAGGTACTGGTGGAATGATTGGCTGAGTTTTATTGATGATCAAATAATATAACAAATGCTAGAATGAATTTTATGGGTGTTAAGATAGTTTTTATGGATGACAGAATAAATATAAGGAATAATGGAGAGAATTTTATTGATGATCATACATGATGAGATGAATATATAATATACGATTAAAAAAATGGAATGAAAGGAGGAATAATTTTATTTATGATAAGATGGATATAATGTACTGTAAGGAATTTTTTATGGTATAAAATTACAGTATAATAGAATAAATTTTTTTGTGATACGAAGGATTTTAATGTATAATGTGATGGATTTTCTGGATAATAAGATGTATAAAATGAATAATGAAATGGATGTTGTGAATGAAAGAATGGATGTGATTAATAATAGGATGGATTTTTAATACATAATAATATAAAACAAGTAATAAATAAATAATGATGGAATGGATTTAATGGATGTCAGAATAAATATAATGAATCGTAAGTAGAATATATATGGATGATAAAATGAATGTAATGAATCCTAGGTAGAATTTTTGTGGATGATAAAATGAATATAATGAATCCTAGGTAGAATTTTTGTGGATGATAAAATGAATATAATGAATCCTAGGTATAATTTTTGTGGATGATAAAATGAATATAATGAATCCTAGGTATAATTTTTTTGTGGATGATAAAATGAATATAATGAATCCTAGGTATAATTTTTTGGATGATAAAATTAATATAATGAATCCTAGGTATAATGTTTGTAGATGATAAAATGAATATAATGAATCCTAGGTATAATTTTTTGTGGATGATAAAATGAATATAATGAATCCTAGGTATAATTTTTTGGATGATAAAATGAATATAATGAATCCTAGGTAGAATGATTATGGATGATAAATGAAATAAAAAATAAATAAATACCCCCTCAAGCAGCTGCTTGCGGATGAATATAATGAATCGTAGATGAAATGATTATGGATGACAGGATGAATATAATGAATCGTAGGTAGAACTTTATGGTACCATTAATAAAATCAATGATAAAATGTGGATAACGTGAAATAGAATGAATTTTACGGATGGTAAGAGGGAAGTAATGAATATTAGGATGCAGGGTCAGGATATAGTTACGGAGTAGTTGAAAGGGGGTCATAGAAATTCGTTTCTAGCGGATTGTTTTTGGGTTGTTTTACCTCTGAGCGGCACTTTTTTGCACACCATGGGCTAAATGGCCAGGTCACAAGGACCCCGAAGGCTCAGAGAAGGTTGGGGGAGGGGACCCACTGTAACAGCTGTTGGGAGACAGATGGTAGCCTCCCGTCAAGGCCATCCAGCGTGTTCTTTAACGTGCACAGGGTATGGCTCTCCCGCACACGGGGCCTCGGCTTAACGTCCCATCCGACAGACGGCGGCCTTTCCAAGCCCATCGGAGTCCCCTACTGACCGTGGGCAGGGCGGGGAATTTTGCGGAGATAAATCTCAACGCTGACCCAACTGGGACTCGAACCTGGAAACTACAGATTACGAGCCTGGCGCGCTACCGACTGAGCCACCCCCGCCCCATTTTCTAGCGGAAGAGGAGGGTTTTTACGAGAGAAGGAGTGCATGAAAGTTGTCGCAGAAAAAATGTTATATCCTTTTGCAAAGGTTATAGGCAAGTTTTTGCATTTACCCCTTCCAAACGTAATACCTCCAACGAAAAAATCTGAATAACACTTTTTTTACTGTTCAAAGAAACAAACAAAATAATTCCACCAATGGAGGCGTTGTTATAAAAAAAAGTACTCACCACCCAGAACGCATAGGTGCTCATTTTTCTAGCGCATACTTCTTACGTCACTGATCACAGTTCCTAACAAGGGACAGGATAATTGTTCCAGCGGTGGGGCGGGAAATTGGCCGTGGAAGCGTTTCCGACCATAACATTGCAACAACTGACCATTTTAGTAATAGTTGAAGATTATGAGCAGCAAAACCTTAGCTGTATAGCTGGGCCACCATACACGTGCCTTAATGAGCTTCATCGTCTCGTACTCCCTCCAATTACCAGCTGGTTTTCTGGGTTTTTTTATTTTTCTTTCTATGATTCTCCCATTTTTTTGGTAGTCGTTTTTTTTATCATCCCAAACGAGAGTAGTATTTCCGTTTCGTATTTCGTTGTTTCACACTAAAACGGCTTTAAATTGCTTTCATGCATCACAGAATAGCCCACACGAAACGACTTTATTCCCCCCCCTGCCATTTTTTTTATATCTCCCCCTCAGTACTTCTGTGAGGGTTGTTGTATTTCGTGACAATAAGCACAGTCCAGTGTCGCGTGCATTTAACTTTTTGTGTCAGTTGTTATGTACCCCATTAAATGATCCCTCTCATTTCCGATTTCTACATAGCATTCGCACGTGTTTGTGTGTATATGTGTGTGTGTTCATCTTAGGTGGAGGAGCTATTAACAGAATGGCAAACTGATCTTATTCAGGTCTCACTTAATGGAAGTTTTGGACCTGTTAAGGTTGGATTACGGATGGGAATTCCATCGTCAGATGTGTCTGAATCCTTTTGTGTTTCTGAACAAAGAATATTCGTAACAATTTTGCATTAGGGGAACTGAACTCTGTTAGGGTTGTTTTACCTCTGAGCGGCACTTTTTTGCACACCATGGGCTAAATGACCAAGTCACAAGGACCCCGAAGGCTCAGAGAAGGTTGGGGGAGGGGACCCACTGGAACAGCTGTTGGGAGACAGATGGTAGTCTCCCATTAAGGCCATCCAGCCTTTTCTTTAATGTGAACATGGCATGGCTCTCCCGCAAACTGGGTCACGGTTTAACGTCCCATCCGACGGATGGCGGCCTTTCCAAGTCCATCGGTGTCCTCTACTGACCGTGGGCAGGGCGGGGAATTTTAACTAAATGGCCAGGTCACAAGAACCTCGAAGGCTCAGAGAAGGTTGGGGGAGGGAACCCACTGGAACAGCTGTTGGGAGACAGATGGTAGCCTCCCTTCAAGGCCATCCAGCCTGTTCTTTAATGTGAACATGGCATGGCTCTCCCGCACACGGGGTCACGGTTTAACGTCCCATCCGACGGATGGCGGCCTTTCCAAGCCCATCGGTGTTCCCTACTGACCGTGGACAGGGCGTGGAATTTTAACTAAATGGCCAGGTCACAAGGACCTCGAAGGCTCAGAGAAGGTTGGGGGAGGAGACCCACTGGAACAGCTGTTGGGAGACAGATGGTAGTCTCCCATTAAGGCCATCCAGCGTGTTCTTTAATGTGAACATGGCATGACTCTCCCGCACACGTGGTCACGGTTTAACGTCCCATCCGACGGATGGCGGCCTTTCCAAGTCCATCGGTGACCCCTACTGATCGTGGAAAGGGCGGGGAATTTTAACTAAATGGCCAGGTCGCAAGGACTTCGAAGTTTCAGAGAAGGTTCGGGGAGGGGACCCACTGGAACAGCTGTTGGGACACAGATGGTAGTCTCCCATTAAGGCCATCCAGCGTGTTCTTTAATGTGAACATGGCATGGCTCTCCCGCACACGTGGTCACGGTTTAACGTCCCATCCGACGGATGGCGGCCTTTCCAAGTCCATCGGTGACCCCTACTGACCGTGGACAGGGCGGGGAATTTTAACTAAATGGCCAGGTCACAAGGACCTCGAAGGCTCAGAGAAGGTTGGGGGAGGGGACCCACTGGAACAGCTGTTGGGAGACAGATGGTAGTCTCCCATTAAGGCCATCCAGCGTGTTCTTTAATGTGAACATGGCATGGCTCTCCCGCACACGTGGTCACGGTTTAACGTCCCATCCGACGGATGGCGGCCTTTCCAAGTCCATCGGTGACCCCTACTGACCGTGGACAGGGCGGGGAATTTTAACTAAATGGCCAGGTCACAAGGACCTCGAAGGCTCAGAGAAGGTTGGGGGAGGGGACCCACTGGAACAGCTGTTGGGGGACAGATGGTAGTCTCCCATTAAGACCATCCAGCGTATTCTTTAATGTGAACATGGCATGGCTCTCCCGCACACGGGGTCACGGTTTAACGTCCCATCCGACGGATGGTGGCCTTTCGAAGTCCATCGGTGACCCCTACTGACCGTGGACAGGGCGGGGAATTTTAACTAAATGGCCAGGTCACAAGGACTCGAAGGCTCAGAGAAGGTTGGGGGAGGGGACCCACTGGAACAGCTGTTGGGAGACAGATGGTAGTCTCCCATTAAGGCCATCCAGCGTGTTCTTTAATGTGAACATGGCATGGCTCTCCCGCACACGGGGTCACGGTTTAACGTCCCATCCGACGGATGCCGGCCTTTTCCAAGCCATCGGTGACCCCTACTGACCGTGGACAGGGCGGGGAATTTTAACTAAATGGCCAGGTCACAAGGACCTCGAAGGCTCAGAGAAGGTTGGGGGAGGGGACCCACTGGAACAGCTGTTGGGAGACAGATGGTAGTCTCCCATTAAGGCCATCCAGCGTGTTCTTTAATGTGAACATGGCATGACTCTCCCGCACACGGGGTCACGGTTTAACGTCCCATCCGACGGATGGCGGCCTTTTCCAAGCCATCGGTGACCCCTACTGACCGTGGACAGGGCGGGGAATTTTAACTAAATGGCCAGGTCACAAGGACCTCGAAGGCTCAGAGAAGGTTGGGGGAGGGGACCCACTGGAACAGCTGTTGGGAGACAGATGGTAGTCTCCCATTAAGGCCATCCAGCGTGTTCTTTAATGTGAACATGGCATGGCTCTCCCGCACACGGGGTCACGGTTTAACGTCCCATCCGACGGATGGCGGCCTTTCCAAGTCCATCGGTGACCCCTACTGACCGTGGACAGGGCGGGGAATTTTAACTAAATGGCCAGGTCACAAGGACCTCGAAGGGTCAGAGAAGGTTGGGGGAGGGGACCCACTGGAACAACTGTTGGGAGACAGATGGTAGTCTCCCATTAAGGCCATCCAGCCTTTTCTTTAATGTGAACATGGCATGGCTCTCTCGCACACGGGGTCACGGTTTAACGTCCCATCCGACGGATGGTGGCTTTCCAAGCCCATCGGTGTCCCCTACTGACCGTGTGCAGGGCGGGGAATTTTAACTAAATGGCCAGGTCACAAGGAACTCGAAGGCTCAGAGAAGGTTGGGGGAGGGGACCCACTGGAACAGCTGTTGGGAGACAGATGGTAGCCTCCATCTGTCGTCAAGGCCATTCCAGCGTGTTCTTTAACGTGCACAGGGTTCCCGCACACGGGGCCACGGTTCTGACGGACGGCGGCGATCTTTCCAAGCCCATTGGTGTCCCCTACTGACTGTGGGCAGGGCGGAGAGTTTTGCGGAGATATATCTCAATGCTGACCCAGCTGGGACTCGAACCTGGGAACTATAGATTACGAGCCTGGCGCGCTACCGACTGAGCCACCCCCGCCCCTTTCCGTTAGGGGTATGAAACACAAACTTCAGGAAATATAAACTGTTTTTCTCAATTGTTAAATGCTCTAAAAATTCACAGACTGCAACGAATTCATCCTTAGAGGTTAGCAGAAGGGGTAAGAAAGAGGGACGTTATCCCTGACTGGAAAAAAATTATCGAAATTTTATTTTATGATAAATAATGTAGGTACACTAAAAATTAAAGTCGTATTTTCCTTTGATGAAATGTAATCATGAATTTTCAGTTTCGTTTTGAATTTGTTTGTTAAAATGGGTTGGGTTGTTTAACCTCTGAATAATGTTTTACATAACTTCGATAAAGAGCTGCTTTGATTACAGTTACAGGTGAGGCGGGGGTGGCTCAGTCGGTAACGCGCCAGGCTCGTAATCTGTAGTTCCCAGGTTCGAGTGTCAGCGTTGAGATTTATCTCCGCAAAATTCCCCGCCCTGCTCATGGTCAGTAGGGGACACCGATGGCCTTGGAAAGGCCGCCGTCCGTCTTATGGGACGTTAAGCCGTGGCCCCGTCTGCGGGAGACCCATACACTGTGCACGTTAAAGAACACGTTGGATGGCCTTGACGGGAGGCTACCATCTGTCTCCCAACAGCTGTTACAGTGTGTCCGCTCCCCCAACCTTCTCTGAGCCTTCGGGGTCCTTGTAACCTGGCCATTTAGCCCATGGTGTGCAAAAAAGTGCCGCTCAGAGGTAAAACAACCCAACAACCCAACAGTTACAGGAAATTGAAACTGATTCAAATCAAACAGACAGCTTCTGCAAGAGAAGTCAAGTGTTTCTAATTAATAGCATTGTCTGCGGAGTACGAATTATTCTTCAAATCAGTGTAAAAGAATTGGAAACTTTTCCTATTTATAATAGGAACGAATGATAGAAAGCTACTTAATAAGAGAAATAAATTAATATCAGTCTTGTAAAGCTTCAGGAGTTAAGAACGGATAACTCCACCATCCATCCCTCGGTGAGAAAGAAGACAACGATGGGAATGGATTGGACCTTCAACTATTGATTCTTCGCTACACTCAAAATGTGATTGTGAGTCTTCTAGTATTCTTCAACTAACTTTTATCAAAATACGATTAGTATTCTTTTCTTCTTGTATTCTTCAGCTTATTTTTTATCAAAATACGGTTAGAATTCTCTCCTCAAGAGTGATAATTCGAACTAATAGGTTTAATGGGAAAATTTCAATAGTAAATATTTTATTAGAACTTATAAAACATATAAAGCATCTCCCATTTATCTGATAAAATAGAAAAAGTTTATAATCTCTCGACACGCAGCTATGGAGAGACGGAGTTCTCGTAATCTGCAGTTTCCAGGTTCGAGTCACAGTTGAGACTTTTCCCCACAAAACCTCCCATCCTGCCCTCGGTCAGTAGGGGACATCGATGGGCTTGAAAAGGCGACCGTCCATCAGATGGGACATTAAGTCGTGACTCTGTGGGAGCGTTGGGTTGGTTGTGGGTTGTTTTACCTCTGAGCGGCACTTTTTTGCACACCATGGACTAAATGGCCAGGTCACATTGACCCCGAAGGCTCAGAGAAGGTTGGGGGAGGGACCCACTGGAACAGCTGTTGGGATACAGATGGTAGCTTCCCGTCAAGGCCATCCAGCGTGTTCTTTAACGTGCACAGGGTATGACTCTCCAACACACGGGACCACGGCTCAACGTCCCATCCGACGGACGGCGGCCTTTCCAAGCCCATCGGTGCCCCCTACTGACCGTGGGCAGGGCGGGGAATTTTGCGGAGATAAATCTCAACGCTGACCCAGCTGGGACTCGAACCTGGGAACTATAGATTACGAGCCTGGCGCGCTACCGACTGAGCCACCCCCGCCCCTTTCCGTTAGGGGTATGAAACACAAACTTCAGGAAATATAAACTGTTTTTCTCAATTGTTAAATGCTCTAAAAATTCACAGACTGCAACGAATTCATCCTTAGAGGTTAGCAGAAGGGGTAAGAAAGAGGGACGTTATCCCTGACTGGAAAAAAATTATCGAAATTTTATTTTATGATAAATAATGTAGGTACACTAAAAATTAAAGTCGTATTTTCCTTTGATGAAATGTAATCATGAATTTTCAGTTTCGTTTTGAATTTGTTTGTTAAAATGGGTTGGGTTGTTTAACCTCTGAATAATGTTTTACATAACTTCGATAAAGAGCTGCTTTGATTACAGTTACAGGTGAGGCGGGGGTGGCTCAGTCGGTAACGCGCCAGGCTCGTAATCTGTAGTTCCCAGGTTCGAGTGTCAGCGTTGAGATTTATCTCCGCAAAATTCCCCGCCCTGCTCATGGTCAGTAGGGGACACCGATGGCCTTGGAAAGGCCGCCGTCCGTCTTATGGGACGTTAAGCCGTGGCCCCGTCTGCGGGAGACCCATACACTGTGCACGTTAAAGAACACGTTGGATGGCCTTGACGGGAGGCTACCATCTGTCTCCCAACAGCTGTTACAGTGTGTCCGCTCCCCCAACCTTCTCTGAGCCTTCGGGGTCCTTGTAACCTGGCCATTTAGCCCATGGTGTGCAAAAAAGTGCCGCTCAGAGGTAAAACAACCCAACAACCCAACAGTTACAGGAAATTGAAACTGATTCAAATCAAACAGACAGCTTCTGCAAGAGAAGTCAAGTGTTTCTAATTAATAGCATTGTCTGCGGAGTACGAATTATTCTTCAAATCAGTGTAAAAGAATTGGAAACTTTTCCTATTTATAATAGGAACGAATGATAGAAAGCTACTTAATAAGAGAAATAAATTAATATCAGTCTTGTAAAGCTTCAGGAGTTAAGAACGGATAACTCCACCATCCATCCCTCGGTGAGAAAGAAGACAACGATGGGAATGGATTGGACCTTCAACTATTGATTCTTCGCTACACTCAAAATGTGATTGTGAGTCTTCTAGTATTCTTCAACTAACTTTTATCAAAATACGATTAGTATTCTTTTCTTCTTGTATTCTTCAGCTTATTTTTTATCAAAATACGGTTAGAATTCTCTCCTCAAGAGTGATAATTCGAACTAATAGGTTTAATGGGAAAATTTCAATAGTAAATATTTTATTAGAACTTATAAAACATATAAAGCATCTCCCATTTATCTGATAAAATAGAAAAAGTTTATAATCTCTCGACACGCAGCTATGGAGAGACGGAGTTCTCGTAATCTGCAGTTTCCAGGTTCGAGTCACAGTTGAGACTTTTCCCCACAAAACCTCCCATCCTGCCCTCGGTCAGTAGGGGACATCGATGGGCTTGAAAAGGCGACCGTCCATCAGATGGGACATTAAGTCGTGACTCTGTGGGAGCGTTGGGTTGGTTGTGGGTTGTTTTACCTCTGAGCGGCACTTTTTTGCACACCATGGACTAAATGGCCAGGTCACATTGACCCCGAAGGCTCAGAGAAGGTTGGGGGAGGGACCCACTGGAACAGCTGTTGGGATACAGATGGTAGCTTCCCGTCAAGGCCATCCAGCGTGTTCTTTAACGTGCACAGGGTATGACTCTCCAACACACGGGACCACGGCTCAACGTCCCATCCGACGGACGGCGGCCTTTCCAAGCCCATCGGTGCCCCCTACTGACCGTGGGCAGGGCGGGGAATTTTGCGGAGATAAATCTCAACGCTGACCCAGCTGGGACTCGAACCTGGGAACTACAGATTACGAGCCTGGCGCGCTACCGACTGAGCCACCCCCGCCCTCTGTGGGAGGGTGAACCAAACCCTGTGCACCTTAAATAATACACTGGACGACTTTTATGGGAAGCTACCATCTGTAATTAACAGTGGGTCCCCTCTCCAACCTTCTCTGAGCCCTCAGGGTCTTTGTGACGTTGCCCTTTAGCCCATTTTGTACAAAACTTGACGTTCAGGGGTCAAACAACCCAACTCCACCACGGAAATTTTAACCATTAGTGTATCGTCTGAGATATGTAGTATTTTTCCACATTTAGTGCCACCTACTATAAAAACGAAAACTATTTGAAAATTTCCTAATGTGAATGTTAATATTTCTTTACTACATATTCAAATCAAAAATAATATTTTAATATTCTCTGAAATCAAAAAGTGTGAATTTTCACATTCCCGTTAGCAGTAAGGAGCAAACATTGTTGTCAATGCAAACTTTATGACTTCATCACATTCCTACAACGAAAAGGAGTCTGCAACCTCCTTTAAGCAGCATATTGTGCAGAGAGAGACTCCGCTGGTTTGGCCATGTTGCCCGTATGAATAATTATAGATTGGCGAATAGGGTTATGAACAGTGTGCCTAAAGGACTCAAAAAGAAGGGGAGACCTAGGATGCGGTGGGCAGACAATGTCAAACAGGACCTTGTTAGAATTGGTGTGCAGTGGCCAGATGCAGTAGATGTAGCTCAGGATAGACTTGCTTGGAGAACTAAATTGCACGGTCTGGTTAGACCTCCGTAGCCCATGGCTGCTTGATGATGATGATGATGATGATGATGATGATGATGATGATGATGATGATGATGATGATGATGATGATGATGATGATGATGAAAAGAGTTATGAACAGTGTGCCTATAGGCCTCAGAAAGAAGGGGAGACCTAGGATGCGGTGGGCAGACAATGTCAAACAAGACCTTGTTACAATTGGTGTGCAGTGGCCAGATGCAGTAGATGTAGCTCAGGATAGACTTGCTTGGAGAACTAAATTGCACAGTCTGGTTAGACCTCCGTAGCCCATGGCTCTTGAGGATGATGATGATGATGAAAAGGGTTATGAACAGTGTGCCTAAGGCCTCAGAAAAAAGGGGAGACCTAGGATGCGGCGGGCAGACAATGTCAAACAGGACCTTGTTAGAATTGGTGTGCAGTGGCCAGATGCAGTAGATGTAGCTCAGGATAGACTTGCTTGGAGAATTAAATTGCATGGTCTGGTTGGACATCCGTAGCCCATGGCTGCTTGAGGATGATGATGATGATGATGAAAAGAGTTATGAACAGTGTGCCTAAAGGCCTCAGAAAGAAGGGGAGACCTAGGATGCGGTGGGCAATGTCAAACAGGACCTTGTTAGAATTGGTGTGCAATGGCCGGATGCAGCAGATATAGCTCAGGATAGACTTGCATGGAGAACTAAATTGCACGGTCTGGTTGGACCTCCGTAGCCCATGGCTGCTTGAGGATGAGGATGAGGATGAGGATGAGGATGATGAAATGGGTTATGAACAGTGTGCCTAAAGGCCTCAGAAAGAAGGGGAGACCTAGGATGCGGTGGGCAGACAATGTCAAACAGGACTTTGTTAGAATTGGTGTGCAGTGGCCAGATGCAGTAGATGGTAGCTCAGGATAGACTTGCTTGGAGAACTAAATTGCACGGTCTGGTTGGACATCTGTAGCCCATGGCTGCTTGAGGATGAGGATGATGATGATGATGATGATGAAAAGGGTTATGAACAGTGTGCCTAAAGGCCTCAGAAAGAAGGGGAGACCTAGGATGCAGTGGGCAGACAATGTCAAACAGGACTGTGTTAGAATTGGTGTGCAGTGGCCAGATGCAGTAGATGTAGCTCAGGATAGACTTGCTTGGAGAACTAAATTGCACGGTCTGGTTAGACCTCCGTAGCCCATGGCTGCTTGAGGATGATGATGATGATGATGATGACATCGTTTGCGATATTCGTTTAAATTTTACAATTTTTTAGCTTTTCCCACCGTTATAGAGAGAAATTGACTTTACAGAGAAATTCAAACTTTTGGGAGATTTGAAAGTGCAAATCGTAATATTTTGTCCAACCCAAAGATTTTTTTTTTATTTACCTCTAAAGTCCAAAAAAAGTTAAAGCTCTACAGATGACAGAGAAAGAACATTAATTCGCTTTTTTTTTGAAAGAGAGCTAAGTAATTAACCCGCTGAGAGTAAAATTCAATATCACAAATGCCTTACAAACGAATGGGGCGGGGGTGGCTCAGTCGGTAGATTTATCTTTGCAAAATTCCCAGCCCTGCTCACGGTCAATGGGGAACACCTATGGGCTTTAAAAGACCTCCGTCCGTCGGATGGGACATTAAGCCGTGGCACCGTGTGCGAGAAAGCCATACCCTGTGCACGTTAAAAAACACGCTGGATGGCCTTGACGGATGCTACCATCTGTCTCCCAACAGCTGTTCCAGTGGGTCTCCTCCCCCAACATCCTCTGAGCCTTCGGGGTCCATGTGACCTGGCCATTTAGCCCATGGTGTGCAAAAAAAGTGCCGCTCAGAGGTGAAACAACCCAACGTTAAAGAACGCGCTGGATGGCCTTGACGGGAGGCTATCATCTGTATCCCAACAGCTGTTCCAGTGGGTCCCCTCCCCCAACCTTCTCTGAGTCTTCGGGGTCCATGTAACCTGGCCATTTAGCCCATGGTGTGCAAAATAGTGCCACTCAGAGTTAAAACAAACCAACCCAACACACATTTAGTACCCACTAACGATAGCAATGGAAACTAGCTACAAATTTCAAAATTTGAATCATAATATTCATATTTTCAACAAAAAGTTAAATGTCCTTAAACGGACAAAGATACAGACAGACGACCAAACAAAAACTGTGGCTCATTTTTAAAAACAAACAGAAATTTAATCGCTTCCAATTAAATTTAATAGATCCAAATCCTCCGGACTAATTTCAAACGTTCTCTTTTAATGGACCCTGCAAATAAAAATCGGAAAAAAATATCTCCTTGATATTTGAACAACGTCAGAAAATTTGAATGAAACCACAGCAGTCCATTTTGTCCTATTTCAGCGAGAGAGACTTGATATTTCACTTTCTCTGGATGCATACCATTAGTGAAAATGGTAAACAAGCTCTTCCTCTTCCTCCTCCCGCTCTTATCTCCTCTCGCCTTTCTCCCCATCCTCTTAGTCACCTGAGAGATGTACGGCCAGAAATAAATGGCTCCCGGATGCGGTCATGAGGAATGGGCATCGACGTATGCGAGGAGGGAAAAAATGCGAACACAGAGAGCAGGAAAACGAAAAACTGTCCTGATATTCGCCTCAGCCACACCAAAAATATATAGATATCTATTACCTCTGTATGGTTGCCACTTGTAAGTTTCCACACCTTTCGTGCCTTCTGAGCAAAGCGCATGTCTGGCATTATTATTACGAATTCAATTTATTCTGTTCTTTTGGTGTACAGTTTCTGCTTCTGTATCCGTATATATATATATAAGGTGTGTGTCTATGTGTGTATGTGTACACTAGCTACCATCCTCTCCTATTTGTATGTGGTTTCCATGCAGCGCCGATAGCCGAATCGCGAGTCACCCGGGGAGGCCTGGGGGACCTGTAGGCAATCTGTATTCAGATGTAAAACCACAGGCGAGGGCCGCCTAGTATAGAAGGAACCATGCAGATCAAGACGCAAGCTTAGAAACTTGTCTTGTATGAAAGATTTGCATTTCCAAATGGGTCTCTGGCGAAAGCGACTATTCCAAATTTCCCAGCATGCCCCGAATATCTATTTTTTTTTATCACTTTCTCTCTTCCGCTACTTGTCTATTCCCAGCAGTTGAAGAGGATGTAGAAAAGAGACGCGTTTTTCCTGTGTTTTTTCATCCCCGTCTACTCCTAACATCTCTTCTTTCTGAAGCTTGCCCGGCACTGTCCATCTTTTAAGAAAGATGGGAAGGGGGGGGGGCTAAGATATAAGAGGGGGGAGGAAGGAAAAGGATGTTGTAAGGCATAAAGTTAGTCCAAGATGTTGCGTGAAGCACAGGAATGGGCGAAATGGTAGAAGCCGCAGGCTGACTACAATATGCAGTGGGAAGACTATAGTTTGACTTTTCAAACGGATTTTCAAGAAGGGGGAAAAACATGCATTGTGTAATAGTGCATAGAGTTTTCGTCATATACACAGTTTTATGTGTTGTAACAATTGCTTTTCATTTTTTACAATTGCTATTCATCTGTTTCGATGTTCAAATGAAGGTCTGTTTTGGTTAATCAGTTGAAATACCAAGTCACCTCATTTAGTACAATAGAACAGTGTCTCGCAAACTGTGTGCCGCGGCACAGTAGTGTGCCGCGAGAGATTCCAACTGTGCCGCGAGAGATTTTCAAATTGACACTAGATATTCTAAAGATTTCATTTTGACTTGACTTGTGTTATCGACGTGCTTTAATAAAAATCTTTCAGATTTTATCAACTGGGATCTTGTAAGTATTTATCAAGCTTTTTCCACATTTTGGTATTAATTTTTGATTATTTCAAGCCATAGAATGGACAAATATTTAAAACAAACACCGAGTTATGATTAATTATATTTATTATTATATTTATTTTAAATAAAATGCATTTAACGAAATTTCAATTTTCCTCTTTTTACGTAACCATCAAAAATTCGTTTTTAGGTGTGCCGCGGAAAAAAAAATTAGATTCAGTTTACCGCAGAGTAAAAAAGTTTGCGAGACACTGCAATAGACTATACTGAAATGAGGATTAGGTTGTTTTACTTCTGAGCGGCACTTTTTTGCACGCAATGGGTTAAATGGCCAGCTCACAAGGACCCCAAAGCCAGCTCACAAGGACCCCAAAGGCTCAGAGAAGGTTGGAGAGGGGACCCACTGGAACAGCTGTTGGGAGACAGATGGTAGCCTCCCGTCAAGGCCATCCAGTGTGATATTTAATGTGCAGATGGTATGGCTCTCCCACATACGGGCCACGCCTTAACGTCCCATCCGACGGACGGCCGCTTTTCCAAGCCCATCGTGGTCCCCTATTGACCGTGGGCAGGGCGGGGAGTTTTGCGGAGATAAATCTCAACACTGACCCAGCAGGGACTCGAACCTGGGAACTACAGATTGCGAGCCTGGCGCGCTACCGACTGAGTCACCCAACTGAACGGGAGGCTACCATTTATCTCCTAACAATTAGTTACTGGATTAACTAGTGGATCTCCCTCTTTTAATGTTTTCTGAGCCCTGGGGTTCTTGTGACTTCTCATTTAGCCCATTGTGTGCAAAAAAATTACATTTAGAGGGTTGGGTTGTTTTACCTCTGAGCGGCACTTTTTTGCACACTATGGGCTAAATGGTCAGGTCACAAGGACCCCGAAGGCTCAGAGAAGGTTGGGGCAGGGGACCCACTGGAACAGCTGTTGGGAGACAGATGGCACCCTCCCGTCAAGGCCATCCAGCGTGTTCTTTAGCGTGCACATGGTATGGCTCTACCCGCACACGGGGCCACGGCTTAACGTCCCATCCGACGGACGGCGGCCTTTCCAAGCCCATCGGTGTGCCCTACTGACCGTGGGCAGGGCGGGGAATTTTGCGGAGATAAATCTCAACGCTGACCCAGCTGGGACTCGAACCTGATGGTAGCCTCCCGTCAGGGCCATCCAGCGTGTTCTTTAACGTTGGGTTGTTTTAACTCTGAGCGGCACTTTTTTGCACACCATGGGTTACATGGCCAGGTCACATGGACCCCGAAGGCTCAGAGAAGGTTGGGAGAGGGGACGCACTATAACAGCTGTTGGGAGACAGATGGTTCGTCCCGTCAAGGCCATCCAGCGTGTTCTTTAACGTTGGGTTGTTTTACCTCTGAGCGGCAGTTTTTTGCACACCATGGGTTACATGGCCAGGTCACATGGACCCCGAAGGCTCAGAGAAGGTTGTGGGAGGGGATCCACTGGAACAGCTGTTGGAAGACAAATGGTTCTTCCCGTCAAGGCCATCAGTATGTTCTTTAACGTGCACAAGGTACGGCTCTCCCGCATACGAAGCCACGGCTTAGCGTTCCATCCGACGGACGGCGATCTTTCCAAGCCCATCGGTGTCCCACTACTGACCGTGGGCAGCGCGGGGAGTTTTGCGGAGATAATATTATTCAGGATTTAAACACAAGATCCATTTGATCACGAACCAAGCTCGCTAAACAATCGAGTAAAGAAATGCTCTTAGCTCATTCATATTTATATTAAGCCACGATTTTTTCAAACCAACATTTCAAACAACAAAGTAAGAGGACAAAGAGTTTACTCTTCTACGCGATGCACAGTAGCTGAAATTTTCTGATTCATCTCTTTACAGGGACTTAAAGCAAAGAAAATCATTTTCTAAGCAAAAGAAACCATCTTTGTAAGCATCGAAGTCCATCGTTGTAAACAAGAAAGACTATCTTTGTAAGCAAAAGAGACCATCATTTTAAGCAAAAGAGAGAATCTTTTAAGCAAAACAAACCATTATTGTAAGCAAAAACACCCATCTTTGTAAGCAAAAGAGACTATTTTTGAGCAAAAAGAGACCATTTTTGTAAGTAGAAGATACCATTTTTAGGCAAAGGAAACTATCTTTGTAAGCAAAAGAGACCATCTTTGTAAGTAAAACAAACCATCACTGTAAGCAAAAGAGACTATCTCTGTAGACAAAAGAAACCACCTTTTTAAGCAAAAGAAATCATCTTTGTAAGCAAGGAGAATCATTTTGTAAGCAAAAAAGACCATCTTTGTGAACAAGAAGAACTATCTTTCTAAGAAAAAAAAATATCATCTTCGAAAGAAAAAAAGACCATCTTTGAAAGGAAGAAGAATCATTTTGTAAGCAAAAGAGACCATCTTTGTAAGCAAGGAGAATCATTTTTGTAAGCAAAAGAAAGCATCTTCGTAAGCAAGGAGAATCATTTTGTAAACAAAAGAAACCATCTTTGTAAGCAAAGAGAATCATTTTTTAAGCAAAAGAAACCATCTTTGTAAGCAAGAAAAATCATTTTGTAAGCAAAAGTAACCATCTTTGTAAGCAAGGAGATCATATTCTAAACAAAAGAAACCATCTTTGTAAGCAAGGAGAATCATTTTGTAAGCAAAAGAAACCATCTTTGTAAGCAAGGAGAATCATTTTGTAAGCAAAAGAAAACATCTTTGTAAGCAAGGATAATCATTTTTTGAGCAAAAGAAACCATCTTTGTAAGCAAGGAGAATCATTTTGTAAGCAAAAAAGACCATCTTTGTGAAAAGGAAGACTATCTTTGTAAGAAAAAAAAAAGATAATCTCCGAAAGAAAGAAAAAAAATCATCTCCGTAAGAAAAAAAGACCATCTCTGTAATCAAGAATACAATCTTTATAGGAAAAAAAAAACTATATTTATAATCAAGGAAGACCATTTATACATAATCGACTACTGTGACAGGAACTTGAAACGGAATATCCGGAAGTCTTCTTCCGTTGCCTCAAGAGGCCAGAAATGTCGTGACCTCGATCACCTCTGTCCACTTCCATCCCTACTTTCCATCATCACGTGATCTATCAACCCTGTTATCCGTGGGTCACACCTCTGTCTAGACAGAAAGAAACGAGCTCTCTGACGTCATTCACGGATGGGAGGGACGTGGAGCGAAGAGATCGGGTGGACACGTGGTGGGATGATAGAGGGAATGGGAAACAGGAAGTAAAAAAACTTGGGGGGGGGGGGGGCAGTTGAAGAGAGATGGCCATCACGCGAGGGCAGACGTCACCTATCGTCCAACGCTAAAGCCCGTCCACCAGACCAGATGGATTCTCGGAGAACGAATCGCGTGCAGGAATTATTGGCAGGTCGCCGCACCTGACAGCGGCCACGTTGGGAGGATTTCAGATTTCGAATGCAATTTCATCTTTCCCACTCACTCTCTGCTGGCCTCTTCCCTCCTCCCTCTTGCCTCTTTCATCCCACCTTTTCCCCCTCTTCGTCTTCTTTCTCCGATTTTTCTAAGGGCGTGGCGGCGGAACACAATTTCGCCTACGGCCGCTGAGCGCCAGATAGGGCTGGCCATATGATTCAGTCTCCTAGCAATACATATGGCCATTAGAAGAACGACGCCTTTCTTTCCCAGTCCTCCGAATTCCCCCAGTTTCTATTTCTCCTCCACCCGTCTCAGCATCTTTCTCCTTCCACTCGTTCTCCAGTGTCCATACTCAGCCGGGGAGGCAACAACAGCAAAGCATTGGCGGCGGCGAAAATCCCTCTCCGTTCTGTGGTAACCTCGCCACAGTCTCCGCTGCATTGCAACCTGATGGCATTTATAGTAAGAAAAGGTCGTTCTGAAGGGTCTGGTGGGGTTGAATGAAATGTATGTGTGCGCGTGCGAAGGAGAGATTGTGGGGTGAGGGGAGATACCAGGGAGGAGGAGGGGGTAAGGCGAAGAGCGAGAAAAAGTTACCCGGATGTACAGTTAGCTTAGGGGGTCGACAGATGGTCGGTTTGCGAGCACGTGTGCGTGTGGCGAACGCGCCTGTGCGAGTTAAGCCGCTCATCCAAAGGAGTAGGTCTAGAGAGAGAAGGCCTTATTTCCTCCCCCCCCCACTTTTTTTTATATCCAGTGCCTCTCTTGCTCGCCTGGTACTGGTCAACAAACATCTATTTCATTTTTAGTAATTGGTTGGTCCGGCGGACTGGGAGATTGTAAAATCTGATTCGGGTTGCAGCCATTATACTGTGTATATAGAGAGGTAGAAACAAATTGAAAAGTCCGAGCTATAGAGATGCAGGTTGGACGGTAAATAGGGAAGCATAGAGCCGGGACAGCAGCTCTGGGGAACCTGATTGCTTCTGGAGAAGGACGTCCATCTGATCCGCATCTGATGCACTGAAGAGATTGAAAAAGAGAAAAAGAAGTTTGGAGGTTGAGGAGTTGAAGGGGAGGGGGGAGAGTTTGACGAAAGCGTGTGCAGAATGAGGAGAGGTAACGCTAGCGAGGAGGAGAAAGAGAGTACGGAGTAGTGCAGAAAGAATGCGTGTACAAAAATCGGCAACTGTGCGTTACGCCACACTTGGTACAACAAGAGTTGATTCTTGAATAATAAATTGCCAAGGTTTCAACCATTTCCAGTTTTTCCGGAATATCAGAAAATAAATATTGTTTCTCCCTTAGTCTTGGAGGATTAACTTTATCCTTCGGAACACAAATGCAATAGCAACAAGGCAGGAATGTAATCAAACAACGCATCTGGAAGCTTTTCGCTTGAAGAACGCTACTGCCATATGCACAGTTGTCAGTCGCGTTGTATGAGATCTTATCCTTTCTTATGAGACCTTACCTAAAGTAGGTGGTGCTTCCAAAAGTTTTATCTTTTTGTGTGAGTTTCTGTTCGGACGCTGATTTTTATTTTTTTTTTATGGAAAGGATTTGGGTTGTTTTACCTCTGAGCGGCACTTTTTTGCACACCATGGGTTAAATGGCCAGGTCACATGGACCCCGAAGGTTCAGAGAAGGTTGGGGGAGCGGACCCACTGGAACAGCTGTTGGGAGACAGATGGTAGCCTCCCGTCAAGGCCATCCAGCGTGTTCTTTAACGTTGGGTTGTTTTACCTCTGAGCGGCACTTTTTTGCACACCATGGGATAAATGGTCAGGTCATATGGACCCCGAAGGTTCAGAGAAGGTTGGGGGAGGGGACCCACTGGAACAGACGTTGGGAGACAGATGGTAGCCTCCCATCAAGGCCATCCAGCGTGTTCTTTAACGTTGGGTTGTTTTACCTCTGAGCGGCACTTTTTTGCACACCATGGCCTAAATGGCCAGGTCACATGGACCCCGAAGGCTCAGAGAAGATTGGGGGAGGGGCCCCACTGGAACAGCTGTTGGGAGACAGATGGTAGCCTCCCGTCAAGGCCATCCAGCGTGTTCTTTTACCTCTGAGCGGCACTTTTTTGCACACCATGGGCTAAATGGCCAGGTCACATGGACCCCGAAGGCTCAGAGAAGGTTGGGGGAGGGGACCCACTGGAACAGCTGTTGGGAGACAGATGGTAGCCTCCCGTCAAGGCCATCCAGCGTGTTCTTTAACGTGCACAGAGTATGCCTTTCCCGCATACGTGACAAAGGCTTAAAGTCCCATCCGACGGGCGGCGGCCTTTCCAAGCCCATCGGTGTCCCCTACTGACCCTGGGCAGAGTTATGCGAAGATAAATCTCAATGCTTGCCCAGCTGGGGAACGGGGCGGAGGTGGTTCAGTCGGTAGCGCGCCAGGCTCGTAATCTGTAGTTCCCAGGTTCGAGTCCCAGCTGGGTCAGCGTTGAGATTTGTCTCCGCAAAAATTCCCCGCCCTGCCCACGGTCAGTAGGGGACACCGATGGGCTTGAAAAGGCCGCCGTCCGTCGGATGGGACGTTAAGCCGTGGCCCCGTGTGCGGGAGAGCCATACCCTGTGCACGTTAAAGAACAAGCTGGATGGCCTTGACGGGAGGCTACCATCTGTCTCCCAACAGCTGTTCGAGTGGGTCCCCTCCCCCAACCTTCTCTGAGCCTTCGGGGTCCATGTGACCTGGCCATTTAACCCATGGTGTGCAAAAAAGTGCCGCTCAGAGGTAAAACAACCCAACCCAGCTGGGACTCGAACCTGGGAACTGCAGATTACGAGCCTGACGCGCTACCGACTGAGCCCTCCCCATCCGCTCCAAATGAATGAAGAGAATCCATTGACTATTAAGAAGCAGATGTTAGCCTCCTGTTAAGTCCATCCAGAGTGTTCTTTAAGGTGCACAGGATATGGCCCTCCTGCCCACGGGACCACAGTTTACGTCCCATCCAACGAACGGCGGCCTTTCCAAGTCAATCGGTGTCCCCTGCTGGCCGAAAACAGGATGGGTACTTTTGCGGACATAAATTTCAACGCTGTCCCAGCTGGGGCTCGAACTCGTAGCTGAAAATTACGAGCCTAACGCGCTACTGTGTCATATCCACCCAACAGACCACAAGGACCCTAAGGGTTCAGTGACGTTTGGGTGAAGAGGACTCACTGGAACAGTACGGACTTACGGGAGAACTTCTCAGAGTTCTTATATCTGTCAGACATCTGTTCAGATTCTGATATCTGTCAGAACCTTACGGGAGACAGATGGCAACCTCCCGTAAAGGTCATCCAGCGTGTTTTTTAACATGCACAGTTGGGTTGGGTTGTTTTACCTCTGAGCGGCACTTTTTTGCACACCATGGGCTAAATGGCCAGGTCACATGGACCCCGAAGGCTCAGAGTAGGTGGGGAAGGGGACCCACTGGAACAGCTGTTACGAAACAGATGGTAGCCTCCCGTCAAGATCATCCAGCACGTTCTTTAAGGTGAACAGGGTATGGCTCTCCCGCACACGGGGCCACGGATTAATGTCCCATCTGACGGACGGCGGTCTTTTCAAGTCCATCGGTGTCCCCTACCGACGGTGGCCATGGCGGGGAATTTTGCGGAGATAAATCTCAACGCTGACCCAGCTGGGACTCGAACCAGGGAACTACAGATTACGAGCCTGGCGCGCTACCGACTGAGCCACCCCCGCCCCATTCAGTAGGGGACAGCCAGGGACTTAGAAAACCCCTCGGTGTCCCCTACTGACTACTGAAGCCGTTTTCCTGTGTGTAGGAGAACCATATCCTGTGCACTATACAAAATAGGCTATTTGGCATCTACGGAAGGCTACCACTGTCTCCTAACAGCTGTCCACGAGTCCCTCCCCAAACCATCTCTGAGCCTTCGGAGTCCTTGTGACCTTGTTATTTAACCCATGATGTACGAAGAGTAACGCTCAGAGGTAAAACCAACCTAACTTCGAAAATTAACTAAAACTTCAATAATTATTGTTTCAGACCATCTAATAAAATTTGCATTTTAGAATTTTTCGTAATGATTATTTAGACAATTATAAATTATATTTATGGAACAAAATAATTCATTGTTAAATGTTCGAACTCCAATCACTCTTCTATAATACTGAACAAATGAGGGGCGGGGACGGCTCAGTCGGTAGCGTGCCAGGCTCGTAATCAGCAGTTCTCAGGTTCGAGTCCCAGCTGGGCCACCCTTGAGACTTATCTCCGCAAAACTCCCTGCCCATGGTCAGTAGGGGACACCGATGGGTTTGGAAAGGCCGCCGCCCGTCGGATGGGACGTTAAGTCGTGGTCCCGTATGTTGGAGAGACATACCCTGTGCACGCTAAAGAACACGCTGGATGGCCTTGATGGGAGGCTACCATCTGTCTACCAACAGCTGTTCCAGTGGGTCCCCTCCCCCAAGATTCTCTGAGCCTTCGGGGTCCATGTGACCTGGCCATTTAGCCCGTGGTGTGCAAAAAAGTGCCGCTCAGATGTAAAACAACCCAACCCAATTGAACATAAAATAAATAAATAAATAAATACCCTCTCAAGCAGCTGCTTGCCACAGAGGTCTGACAGGAGCCTGTCAGTTTATATGCCAAATTAGAAGGTTTGTGAGGATGGCAGGACCTCAGCAGAAAAACAACACATACAACCATGCCTTATCCGGGGCTCGAACCCAGGTCCCTTAGATCAGTAGCCAAGCGCGGTAACCACTCGGCCATGGTATGATGTTTAAAATCGAAATGCCTCATTGAAATAACTTAGAAATCCTCTGATATCTTGTAAACAGCTTCTACTATACCTTTCAGAAATTTAATGATTTCTTCAGATTTGAAAAAAATCATTATTTAAGATGAACGAAACTAATTTAAATATTCTGACAATGCTATAGCAATTTGTTTAAATATTAAATTGCTAAATCACAACACTATAAGACTTGATTGAGATATTAATCTTCAATCTCTTCAATCTCTGTTAAATTTCCCAATTTATAAATTGCGTGCACGTGATTCTTTTCTTAATTCTCCCACAATGATTATGCTCTTTTAAAAGCTTGGTAGAGAAGTACAAGTGCTTTTTCTTTTTCAATGTTCTTTTGTTGGCCAATGTGGTGCTGGTTAACTTTATTTACCAATTATCACTATAGTAACGAAGTTGATCGTTTATTTATCGATTTGCACGCTTTCAAATCACTGCATTGCAAACATCTCTGGGGAAAATCAGTCATCAAAAGAGAGAGAGAACAGTAGGGCGAATTATATTTTATTCATTCTAATTAGTTCCGGTGTGTTTGAAGCTTACGTGACAGTTGTGGTCGTTAGCAGTTCCTTCGATAAGAATCTATTCAGTAGTACATTACATGTCCGAAATGAAAAAAAAAACGAAAAAATAATTCTGATATTTCCTTTTATACGTAGGTTTACGCAATGAAATAAGGAATGATTTTTTTTTTTTGTTTATTATTTGTCAGACATCAGTCACCAGTAGTGCTGTATGAGTCGCAGCTGTTGAGTCTTTGGGATTCAGCAGTTGATGCATTGGCAGTTCTTGTGAGATGCGTAGTTGGGTTGGGTTGCTTTACCTATGAGCGGCACTTTTTTTTAACACAATGGGCTAAATGGCCAGGTCACATGGACCCCGAAGGCTCAGAGAAGGTTGGGGGAGGGGACCCACTGGAACAGCTGTTGGGAGACAGATGGTAGCCTCCAGTCAAGGCCATCCAGCGTGTTCTTTAACGTGCACAGGGTATTGCTCTCCCGCACACAGGGCCACGGCTTAACGTCCCATACGACGGACGGCGGCCTTTCCAAGCCCATCGGTGTCCCCTACTGACCGTGGGCAGGGCGGGGAATTTGCGGAGATAAATCTCAACGCTGACCCAGCTGGGATTCGAACCTGGGAACTACAGATTACGAGCCTGGCGCGCTACCGACTGAGCAACCCCCGCCCCTAGATGCGTAGTTGATGCATTGGCTGTTCTTGTGAGATGCACAGTTTGATGCATTGGCAGTTCTTGTGAGATGCGCAGTTGATGCATTGGCAGTTCTTGTGAGATGCGTAGTTGATGCATTGGCAGTTCTTGTGAGATGCGCAGTTGATGCATTGGCAGTTGTTGTGAGATGCACAGTTGATGTATTGGCAGTTCTTGTGAGATGCGTAGTTGATGCATTGGCAGTTCTTGTGAGATGCGCAGTTGATGCATTGGCAGTTCTTGTGAGATGCGCAGTTGATGCATTGGCAGTTCTTGTGAGATGCGCAGTTGATGCATTGGCAGTTCTTGTGAGATGCGCAGTTGATGCATTGGCAGTTCTTGTGAGATGCACAGTTGATGCATTGGCAGTTCTTGTGAGATGCGCAGTTGATGCATTGATAGTTCTTGTGAGATGCGTAGTTGATGCATTGGCAGTTCTTGTGAGATGCGCAGTTGATGCATTGATAGTTCTTGTGAGATGCGCAGTTGATGCATTGGCAGTTCTTGTGAGATGCACAGTTGATGCATTGGCAGTTCTTGTGAGATGCACAGTTGATGCATTGGCAGTTCTTGTGAGATGCACAGTTGATGCATTGGCAGTTCTTGTGAGATGCGCAGTTGATGCATTGATAGTTCTTGTGAGATGCACAGTTGATGCATTGGCAGTTCTTGTGAGATGCGCAGTTGATGCATTGGCAGTTCTTGTGAGATGCACAGATGATGCATTGACAGTTCTTGTGAGATGCACAGTTGATGCATTGGCAGTTCTTGTGAGATGCGCAGTAGATGCATTGGCAGTTCTTGTGAGATGCACAGTTGATGCATTGGCAGTTCTTGTGAGATGCACAGTTGATGCATTGACAGTTCTTGTGAGATGCACAGTTGATGCATTGTCAGTTCTTATGAGATGCACAGTTGATGTATTGGCAGTTTTTGTGAGATGCGCAGTTGATGCATTGGCAGTTCTTGTGAGATGCGCAGTTGATGCATTGGCAGTTCTTGTGAGATGCACAGTTGATGCATTGGCAGTTCTTGTGAGATGCGCAGTTGATGCATTGATAGTTCTTGTGAGATGCACAGTTGATGCATTGTCAGTTCTTGTGAGATGCACAGTTGATGCATTTGCAGTTCTTGTGAGATGCACAGTTGATGCATTGGCAGTTCTTGTGAGATGCGCAGTTGATGCATTGATAGTTCTTGTGAGATGCACAGTTGATGCATTGGCAGTTCTTGTGAGATGCGCAGTTGATGCATTGGCAGTTCTTGTGAGATGCACAGATGATGCATTGACAGTTCTTGTGAGATGCACAGTTGATGCATTGGCAGTTCTTGTGAGATGCGCAGTAGATGCATTGGCAGTTCTTGTGAGATGCACAGTTGATGCATTGGCAGTTCTTGTGAGATGCACAGTTGATGCATTGACAGTTCTTGTGAGATGCACAGTTGATGCATTGTCAGTTCTTGTGAGATGCACAGTTGATGTATTGGCAGTTCTTGTGAGATGCGCAGTTGATGCATTGGCAGTTCTTGTGAGATGCACAGTTGATGCATTGGCAGTTCTTGTGAGATGCGCAGTTGATGCATTGATAGTTCTTGTGAGATGCACAGTTGATGCATTGTCAGTTCTTGTGAGATGCACAATTGATGCATTTGCAGTTCTTGTGAGATGCACAGTTGATGCATTGGCAGTTCTTGTGAGATGCGCAGTTGATGCATTGATAGTTCTTGTGAGATGCACAGTTGATGCATTAATATTATTTACGAGATGGCGGCACGATGAGTTTATGCAGCTAATGCTTTGGGAGTTCTTGTTAGGCTATGGGATCGCGCAGTTGATGCATTGATAATTCTTGAGTTTGCGCAGTTGATGCATTGATAATTCTTGAGTTTGCGCAGTTGATACATTAGCAGTTCTTATGAGGGAGCCGTACCCTCTGCACGTTAACGCTGGATGGACTTCCTTTGATGATCGAATATTTGCCTTATTCATTATTTTTCTTTGTGATCGATTGATTCACCAGCTTAATAATTGATTCAGTGACTTAATAACTGAATCGGTGACTGAAAAACTGAATCTCTGATTAAATCACTTTATGATGATTCACTTAGTAAAAAAATAAAAACAAAATAAAACATAAAATTCGGATTGTTATTTTGAAATATTCTAAATGAAAATAAAAAGGTAAAACAATTTTGTAAAGAAAACATATTATTGAATGTCGAAATTCTAAACTGAAATAATAAGATAGCACATAGTAAATACAATGTGATATTATAATATAAATATATTAATTACTATTAAATTATCTACAGCCTCATTGATTGACTCACTCTATTATCGACTACCTGATTGCTGATTGACTCATTTTTTTATCTACCGCCTCATTGATTGACTATATTTATTAAGATTGATAAATAAGATTGATTAAATTATAAAGATTGATTAATTATTAATGATATAAATTATTAATGATATGAAGATTGATTAATTATTATGATATAAAGATTGATTAATTATTAAGATTGATAAATATATTAAGATTAGCAGATTAAGGAGGAAAGAAGATATTATGTTTTATGCCAATGTATTATTCTCTCCTGCAGATAAGCTGTTAGCTTTGCGGGACATCTGTAAAAAAGGAATGATTTATTTGAATTTGTCTCAATAAATAAATGATTAATAAAAAATATCGTGATCAGCTAACTGAAGGAATTATCAATCGTATGGCTTATTTTTAATTGATTCACAGACTGAACTATTGACTCAATTACATATTTGATTATTCATATTTTGATCAATTAACTGATAGAACTATAGACTGACTCACTTTGCTAACGACTACCTATTATTGATTCACTCACTTTATTATCGACTACTTGTTTGTGGATTGACTCGGTTTATATTCGGCTACTTGATTGTCGAATGACTCAAATAATTATCGATTACCTATTATTGACTCATTTGATTACCGGCTACCTCATTATTGATTGACTCACCCTATTATTGACTCATTTGATTACCGACTACCTCATTATTGATTGACTCACCCTATTATTGACTCATTTGATTACCGGTTACCTCATTATTGATTGACTCACCCTATTATTGACTCATTTGATTACCGGCTACCTCATTATTGATTGACTCACCCTATTATTGACTCATTTGATTACCGGCTACCTCATTATTGATTGACTCACCCTATTATTGACTCATTTGATTACCGGCTACCTCATTATTGATTGACTCACCCTATTATTGACTCATTTGATTACCGGCTACCTCATTATTGATTGACTCACCCTATTATTGACTCATTTGATTACCGGCTACCTCATTATTGATTGACTCACCCTATTATTGACTCATTTGATTACCGGCTACCTCATTATTGATTGACTCACCCTATTATTGACTCATTTGATTACCGGCTACCTCATTATTGATTGACTCACCCTATTGTTGACTCATTTGATTACCGGCTACCTCATTATTGATTGACTCACCCTATTATTGACTCATTTGATTACCGGCTACCTCATTATTGATTGACTCACCCTATTATTGACTCATTTGATTACCGGCTACCTCATTATTGATTGACTCACCCTATTATTGACTCATTTGATTACCGGCTCATTATTGATTGACTCACTTTATTATCGTGTACCTGATTGTTGATTGACTCACTCTATAATTTAACTGCAAGATTGTTGATTGACTGGCCTTATTTTTTCACTGCAATATTGTTGATTGACTCAATATATTATCGACTTCCTGATTGTTGATTGACTTATTACCGGTTACCTTATTATTGATTAACTCACTCTTTTATCGACTGCTTCATTATTGATCGACTCACTTTATTATCGACTGCTTCATTGTTGGTCAACTCACTTTTGTACCGGCTATCTCATTATTGATCGACTCATTCTATTATTGACTACCTATTATTGATTCACTCACTTTATTATGTGACTACGCATTATTGATTTACTCATTTTATTATCGACTCCTTGTTTGTTGATTGATTCATTTTATTATCGACTACTTAATTGTTGACTGATTAACTTTATTATTGACTACTTATTTTTGATCAATTCTATGACTTTGTCACTTGACTTTATTATTTGACTCCCTATTATTGATTGATTCGTTTTATTGTCGACTACCTATCATTGATTCACTCATTTTATTATATAGCTACTATTATTGACTGACCCATTTTATTATCGACTATTTGATTGTTGATTGAATCACTTTATTAATTGACTCACTCTATTATCGACTACCTGATTGTTGATTTATTCACTTTATTATCAACTACTTATTATTGATTCACTTACTTTATAATTTGACTGCTTATGATTCACTTTATTATCTACTACCTAATTGTTGACTGACTCATTTTTTATCTACCTCCTTATTGATTGACTCTCTATATTATCAACTACCTAACTGTTGATTGACTCATTTTTTATCTACTGCCTTATTGATTGACTCTCTATATTATCGACTACCTGATTGTTGATTAACTCATTTTTTATCCACCGCCTTATTGATTGACTCTCTATATTATCAACTACCTAACTGTTGATTGACTCATTTTTTATCTACCGCCTTATTGATTGACTCTCTATATTATCGACTACCTGATTGTTGATTGACTCATTTTTTATCTACCGCCTTATTGATTGACTCTCTATATTATCAACTACCTAACTGTTGATTGACTCATTTTTTATCTACCGCCTTATTGATTGACTCTCTATATTATCGACTACCTGATTGTTGATTGACTCATTTTTTATCTACCGCCTTATTGATTGACTCTCTATATTATCGACTACCTGATTGTTGATTGACTCACTTTTTATCTACCTCCTTATTGATTGACTCTTTATATTATCAACTACCTAACTGTTGATTGACTCATTTTTTATCTACCGCCTTATTGATTGACTCTCTATATTATCGACTACCTGATTGTTGATTGACTCATTTTTTATCTACCGCCTTATTGATTGACTCTCTATATTATCGACTACCTGATTGTTGATTGACTCGTTTTTTATCTACCGCCTTATTGATTGTTGATTGACTCATTCTTTATCTACCGCCTTATTGATTGTTGATTGACTCATTTTTTATCTACCGCGTCATTGATTGACTCACTCTATTATCGACTACCAGATTGTTGACTGACTCATTTTTTATCTACCGCCTTATTGATTGTTGATTGACTCATTTTTTATCTACCGCCTCATTGATTGACTAACTCTATTATCAACTACCAGATTGTTGACTGACTCATTTTTTATCTACCGCATCATTGATTGACTCACTCTATTATCGACTACCTGATTGTTGATTGACTCACTCTATTATCGACTACCTGATTGTTGATTGACTCACTCTATTATCGACTACCTGATTGTTGATTGACTCACTCTATTATCGACTACCTGATTGTTGATTGATTCACTCTATTATCGACTACCTGATTGTTGATTGACTCACTCTATTATCGACTACCTGATTGTTGATTGACTCACTCTATTATCGACTACCTGATTGTTGATTGACTCACTCTATTATCGACTACCTGATTGTTGATTGACTCCCTCTATTATCGACTACCTGATTGTTGATTGACTCATTTTTTATCTACCGCCTTATTGATTGTTGATTGACTCATTTTTTATCTACCGCCTCATTGATTAACTCATTTTATTATCGACCACATAATTGTTTGACTCATTTATTGATTGATTGACCGATTATTAATTGAATAAACAGATGAACGATCTTTTTGACTCCTTCATTCTTGTGAGTTTAATATTTTGGTCTTTCTCCAATACTTAATTCTGCCTGTTGTAGTCAGATCACCATATCTAGAAGTGTTTTCAAACAAATCTTGTATTTAATCGCATAATTCATTATCTACTTTTCCACGCTTTTCAATAGGCTCTTTCGCTTAATGAGAATGATTACCTTATCCTTTAATCCCAGAGATATCCGCTGAGGACCGTAATCCCTCCCTCTTCCCCCTTAACACTTGTTTCTCTTTATTTTAGGGGCGGGGGTGGCTCTGTCGGTAGCGCGCCAGGCTCGTAATCTGTAGTTCCCAGGTTCGAGTCCCAGCTAGGTCAGCGTTGAGATTTATCTCCGCAAAATTTCCCCGCCCTGCCCACGGTCAGTAGGGGACACCGATGGGCTTGGAAAGGCGACCGTCCGTCGGATGGGACGTTAAGCCGTGGCCCCGTGTGCGGGAGAGCCATACCCTGTGCACGTTAAAGAACACTCTGAATGGCCTTGACGGGAGGCTACCATCTGTCTCCCAACAGCAGTTCCAGTGGGTCCCCTCCGCCAACCTTCTCTGAGCCTTCGGGGTCCATGTGACCTGGCCATTTAGCCCATGGTGTGCAAAAAAGTGCCGCTCAGAGGTAAAACAACCCAACGTTAAAGAACACGCTGGATGGCATTGACCGGAGGTTACCATCTGTCTCCCAACAGCTGTTCCAGTATGTCCCCTCCCCCAACCTTCTCTGAGCCTTCGGGGTCCATGTGACCGGCCATTTAGCCCATGATGCGCAAAAAAGTGCCGCTCAGAGGTAAAACAACCCAACGTTAAAGAACACATTGGATGGCCTTGACGGGAGGCTACCATCTGTCTCCCAACAGCTGTTCCAGTGGGTCCCCTCCCCCAACCTTCTCTGAGCCTTCGGGGTCCATGTGACCTGGCCATTTAACCCATGGTGTGCAAAAAAGTGCCGCTCAGAGGTAAAACAACCCAACGTTAAAGAACACATTGGATGGCCTTTACGGGAGGCTACCATCTGTCTCCCAGCAGCTGTTCCAGTGGGTCCCCTCCCCCAACCTTTTCTGAGCCTTCGGGGTCCATGTGACCTGGCCATTTAACCCATGGTGTGCAAAAAAGTGCCGCTCAGAGGTAAAACAACCCAACTCTCTTTATTTGAAGAGTTCAGATGGTGGGGATCGATTTTACGATATCAAAGGAATCTACGAACAGCTAAAGCAATAGGAATACACGAATCGCGTTAGATCTTAGTCTTTTCTCCCACGAGATTTCTTCGTAGTATTTTCAGTCAACAAGCTAGCACCAATCTAGTCCCGGCGCACGCTCTCTGCAAAGAAACGTGCGCCGAGGAATGGTGATGTGAAAATATGCAGCAGATGCTGAAGAGCGAAAGTAAAAAAAAAGGGGGGTGGGGGAAGAAATGAATAAAACATAGAAGAACTAGGGCTAATTGTACATTCGTGTTTACACAGAGCAAGTGTAGTAGTCTGCTGAATCATGGAATGCAAGACACAAATCGAAAAATGTTTTATTTATCAGATAGAGCGTCCCCTTAATGTAGTTGCTTTTGGAGAATGGGTCAGCACCACATTAAAAAGAGAAGAGTCGGTTTTTGCCTCATTAATGATTAGCATCAATGCAGAGTGATGACATCTTGCAATTCATATTCACCTTTAGAAGAGCGAGCTGAAGTTTCGTGAGGAGTAGTCACCGCGTTTCTGTTAGGGATTATATCAATGTTCTGTATGGTGCCTTACCAATCTTACGAATCAGCAGAGTTGGGTTGGGTTGTTTTACCTCTGAGCGGCACTTTTTTGCGCACCATGGGCTAAATGGCCAGGTCACATGGACCCCGAAGGCTCAGAGAAGGTTGGGGGAGGGGACCCACTGGAACAGCTGTTGGGTAACAGATGGTAGCCTCCCGTCAAGGCCATCCAGCGTGCTCTTTAACGTTGGGTTGTTTTACCTCTGAGCGGCACTTTTTTGCACACCGTGGGCTAAATGGAGAAGTCACAAAGACCCCGAAGGCTCAGAGAAGGTTAGAGGAGTGGACCCACTGGAACAGCTGTTGGGAGACAGATGGTAGCCTCCCGTCAAGACCATCCAGCGTGTTCTTTAACGTGCACAGGGTATGGCTCTCCCGCACACGGGGCCACGGCTTAACGTCCCATCCGACGGACGGCGGCCTTTCGAAGCCCATCGGTGTCCCCTACTGACCGTGGGCAGGGCGGGGAATTTTGCGGAGATAAATCTCAACGCTGACACAGCTGGGACTCGAACCTGGGAACTACAGATTACGAGCCAGTCGCGCTACCGACTGAGCCACCCCCGCCCCAAATCAGCAGAGAAAAATTAAGTTTTAGAGAAAGATATGGATAAAATATCGTGCTTTCAAATGCTGCATTTTGTGTGTGTGTCTCTAAGTTAACTTTAGAGATGTAAGTGAAATGCTTATGTTTATTAAATAAGATTTAAAAAATTAAAATATCTCTGTGGACTGGTTTATTTGTAAGAAATTTAAATGCATAATGATCAGGTTTTTCGCTTCATAGTGAAGTGGTGTATATGGGAGTATTGATCTCAAATGAAATGCTAAATGGATATAGGCTAGAAGGTAATTTTTGAGTTTTTGATTCCCACGTGGCAGAGAAGTGGAATCTTTCAAGATTTATGTCTATATATGTCGATAAATCATGGTCTAGGGGAGCGGGTAATCTGTAGTTCCCAGGTTCGAGTTCCAGCTGGGTCAGCGTTCAGATTTATCTGCGCAAAACTCCCCGCCCTGCAGGAGACACCGATGGGCTTGGAAAGACCACCGTCCGTCGGATGGGACGTTAAGCCGTGGCTCCATGTGCGGGAGAGCTATACCCTGTGCATTTTAAAGAACACGCTGGATGGCCTTGACGGGAGGCTACCATCGTCTCCCAGCAGCTGTTCCAGTGGGTCACCTCCCCCAACCATCTCTGAGACTTCGGGGTCCTTGTGACCTGGCCATTTAGCCCATGGTAACCTTTGACAGCTGTCCAGTGGTCTCTTTTACATTTGACAGATGTCCAGATGGTCTCCTTTATTTTTGACAGCGTCCAGTGGTCTTTTTTTGCTTTTGACAGGTGTCCAGATGGTCTCCTTTTCTTTTGGCAGCTGTCCATATGGCCTCCTTTACCTTTGACAGCTTTCCAGGTGGTCTCCTTTAAATTTTACAGCTTTCCAGATGGTCTCCTTTACATTTGGCAGTATTCCGGGTGGTTCCCTTTACTTTTGATATCTGTCCAAGTGGTCTCCTTTACTTTTGACAGTTATCCAGATGGTCTGCTTTATCTTTGACAGCTACATAGTGGTCTCCCTTGCCTTTGACAGCTCTCCGGATGGTCACCTTTACCTATGTCAATTGTCCAGTGGTCTCCTTTGTTATTGGCAACCGTCCAGATGGTCCCTTATACTTTGACAGCTGTCCAGATGATTTGCCTTATCTTTGACAGCTATGTAGTGGTCTCCTTTACCTTTGACAGCTGTCCAGTGGTCTCCCTTACATTTGACAGCTGTCCAGGTGGTCTCCTTTACGTTTGACAATTTCCAGTAGTCTTCTTTACCTTTGACAGTTGTCCAGGTGGTCTCCTTTACTTTCGACAGTTGTCCAGATGGTCTCCTTTACGTTTGACAATTTCCGGTAGTCTTCTTTACCTTCAACAGCTGTCCAGGTGGTCTCCTTTACTTTCAACAGCTGTTAAATGGTCTCCCTTACCTTTTGACATATGTCCAGAGGGTCTCCTTTACGTTTGACACTTTCCAGTAGTCTTCTTTACCTTCGACAGCTGTCCGGGTGGTCTCCTTTACTTTCGACAGTTGTCCAGATGGTCTCCTTTACGTTTGACAATTTCCGGTAGTCTTCTTTACCTTTGACAGCTGTCCAGGTGGTCTCCTTTACTTTCAACAGCTGTCCAATGGTCTCCCTTACTTATTGACAGCTGTCCGGATCTTCTCCTTGACTTTTGACAATTTCCAGTAGTCTCCTATACCTTTGAGAGCTGTCCAGGTGGTCTCCTTTACTTTCGACAGCTGTCCAATGGTCTCCCTTACCTTTTGACAGCTGTCCAAATGGTCTCCTTTACGTTTGACAATTTTCAGTAGTCTTCTTTACCTTCGACAACTGTCCAGGTGGTCTCCTTTACTTTCGACAGCTGTCCAATAATCTCCCTTACCTTTTGACAGCTGTCCAGATGGTCTCCTTTACTTTCGACAGCTGTCCAATGGTCTCCCTTACCTTTTGACAGCTGTCCAAATGGTCTCCTTTACGTTTGACAATTTTCAGTAGTCTTCTTTACCTTCGACAACTGTCCAGGTGGTCTCCTTTACTTTCGACAGCTGTCCAATAATCTCCCTTACCTTTTGACAGCTGTCCAGATGGTCTCCTTTACGTTTGACACTTTCCAGTAGTCTTCTTTACCTTTGACACTTTCCAGTAGTCTTCTTTACCTTCGACAACTGTCCAGGTGGTCTCCTTTACTTTCGACAGCTGTCCAATAATCTCCCTTACCTTTTGACAGCTGTCCAGATGGTCTCCTTTACGTTTGACACTTTCCAGTAGTCTTCTTTACCTTTGACACTTTCCAGTAGTCTTCTTTACCTTCGACAACTGTCCAGGTGGTCTCCTTTACTTTCGACAGCTGTCCAATGGTCTCCCTTACCTTTTGACAGCTGTCCAAATGGTCTCCTTTACGTTTGACAATTTTCAGTAGTCTTCTTTACCTTCGACAACTGTCCAGGTGGTCTCCTTTACTTTCGACAGCTGTCCAATAATCTCCCTTACCTTTTGACAGCTGTCCAGATGGTCTCCTTTACGTTTGACACTTTCCAGTAGTCTTCTTTACCTTTGACACTTTCCAGTAGTCTTCTTTACCTTCGACAACTGTCCAGGTGGTCTCCTTTACTTTCGACAGCTGTCCAATAATCTCCCTTACCTTTTGACAGCTGTCCAGATGGTCTCCTTTACGTTTGACACTTTCCAGTAGTCTTCTTTACCTTTGACACTTTCCAGTAGTCTTCTTTACCTTCGGCAACTGTCCAGGTGGTCTCCTTTACTTTCGACAGCTGTCCAATAATCTCCCTTACCTTTTGACAGCTGTCCAGATGGTCTCCTTTACGTTTGACACTTTCCAGTAGTCTTCTTTACCTTTGACACTTTCCAGTAGTCTTCTTTACCTTCGACAACTGTCCAGGTGGTCTCCTTTACTTTCGACAGCTGTCCAATAATCTCCCTTACCTTTTGACAGCTGTCCAGATGGTCTCCTTTACGTTTGACACTTTCCAGTAGTCTTCTTTACCTTTGACACTTTCCAGTAATCTTCTTTACCTTCGACAACTGTCCAGGTGGTCTCCTTTACTTTCGACAGCTGTCCAATGGTCTCCCTTACCTTTAACAATTGTCCAGATGGTCTCCTTGTTCAGATTGTCCAGATGGTCTTTCTTTACCTTTGACAGCTGTCGAGATGGTCTCCCTTACCTTTAACAATTGTCCAGATGGTCTCCTTGTTCAGATTGTCCAGATGGTCTTTCTTTACCTTTGACAGCTGTCGAGATGGTCTCCCTTACCTTTAACAATTGTCCAGATGGTCTCCTTTACCTTCGATAGTTGCTCAATGTTTTTCTTTACTTCTAACGGCTATTAGAATATCGTTTTCGGTTTTACTGACTTAAAAATTTAATATTAATCAATTTTTTTTTCAGAAAAGATGTGTCGCATACAACGAAAATGCTCAATGTAATCTTTTACAAGGTTTCTCAAAGAACCGATCTATCTTAGGTAATTAATAACATAAAAAAATTACCATGCATTTGTTTGTAACAATATTAGCAAACAATTAACAAATGAATTTTATAGAATCTTTTTTATTTCCATTTCACTGATTATTTGCTTTCTTCTTTAATGGCTTCACAAAAAATAAATGTTTCCATATTCCTACCTTCACATTATTTTAAAAATAGCTTTCAACTTTCATTAATTTCACTCCAATCACGTAATAACGCTTTTCGAAAATGAAAGCACTTTCTTCAGATGAACTTTTATTTTTGGTCTTTTAAATTTCACCACGACTCCTCGACAATATTTCTTTCTGTTTTTCGGTTTTGTTTCAGTCCATCAAAAGAAATCGAACCTTTTTCTGTTTTTTTTTCTGCACCGTCTGGATTAATGACAGAATATTCTACTTTCAAATTTCCTAGATGTGACTACTTGTCTTTGCTTTTCATATGCCAACGCAGGAAGAGTTTTTCTGATAAGTATCTATTTCTTCCAGCATCAGTTTTCGATCACCACGTCGGTGTCACGTGTCTTCCTATTACAGATATAGAAAGGGAGAGGATGGCCAAGATAAGATTAAGTCTTCCAATGGTATGCACCAAGCAATTCTTTTCTTCTACGTATCAAAAGTATAATGTAGGACATCAGAGCCGAAACATCCAGGCCAAGTTTCAAACCTTGTTTGCAGTTTGACCTTATTATTATCAGGGTTGGGTTGTTTTACCTCTGAGCAGCACTTTTTCGCACACCATGGACTGAATAGCCAGGTCACATAGACCCCGAAGGCTCAGAGAAGGTTGGGTGAGTGGACCCACTGGAACAGCTGTTGGGAGACAGATGGTAGCCTCCCATCAAGGCCACCCAGCGTGTTCTTTAACGTTGAGTTGTTTTACCTCTGAGCGGCACTTTTTCGCACACCATGGACTAAATGGCCAGGTCACATGGACCCCGAATGCTCAGAGAAGGTTGGGGGAGGGGATCCACTGAACAGCTGTTGGGAGACAGATGGTAGTCTTCCATCAAGGGCATCCAGCGTGTTCTTTAACATTGGGTTGTTTTACCTCTGAGCGGCACTTCTTTGCACACCATGGGCTAAATGGCCAGGTCACATAGACCCCGAAGGCTCATAGAAGGTTGGGTGAGTGGACCCACTGGAACAGCTGTTGGGAGACAGATGGTAGCCTCCCATCAAGGCCATCCAGCGTGTTCTTTAACGTGCACAGGGATGGCTCTCCCGCACACGGGGCCACGACTTAACGTCCCATCCGACGGACGGCGGCCTTTCCAAGCCCATCGGTGTCCCCTACTGACCGTGGGCAGGGCGGGGAATTTTGCGGAGATAAATCTCAACGCTGACCCATCTGGGACTCGAACCTGGGAACTACAGATTACGAGCCTGGCGCGCTACCGACTGAGCCACCCCCGCCCCTCCGATTTAGATGTTTTCATTCCCCATTTTCTGTAAAATGGGATAAGCCGTCATAGAAAGCGAAAAAAAAAAAGTTTTTTTAAATCATTCCAAAAAATAACTACTGTGCAATGGAGAAAAAAAAAAACCGATAAAGAAAGGAACTGTCGGATCAGAATCTGATAACACGATGCCGAACAACATACAGTCATTGAATTCAGAAATATCCGCTATATGCAGTACAAGAAATGGAGAAACCAAATGTGTAGGAAACCTTCAGGGCAATGGATACCACTCTTTCCAATGACCAAAGTCCATTGGCTTTTGTCTCCTATTTTCCACGGCTTGCCTGGTCAAGGTAAACATATATCTCTCTCTATCAGCTTCGTATTCGTACTAACTTACCTTTGCTGCTTATTTTCCAGTGTCTGTTATTCAACGGTAAAACGTAGGTTTTTATTTACTTTTCATTTTGTAGAATGGCTTCTGAAAAGATGAAGAATGAAGCAAAACACACTCTTTCTGGAAAAGGAAAATGACGTTAAAAGTTTTAGTGTGTTTCAGCTGCAGTGGGTTAGAGTAGATAGATAGAAAAACTGAACGAAAAAAAATTAGGATTTGTCTCAGAATATCAGTTTTGATATTTGGTGCTTTTTGGTTTCTAATATTTCCAGTTCTTTGTATTATCTCTGATGGGAAGAATATTGGAAATATTAATGTTGTATGGATTTTCAGTAAGCCATAGAATCCAAAGCTACGAAAGACGTTTTTTTTCTTTTTTTGTTTCTTATTCAGTTGAGTTGGGTTGTTTTACCTCTGAGCGGCACTTTTTTGCACACCATGGACTAAATGGCCAGGTCACAAGGACCCCGAAGGCTCAGAGAAGGTTGGGGGAGGGGACCCACTGGAACAGCTGTTGGGAGACCGATGGTAGCTTCCCGTCAAGGCCATCCAGAGTGTTCTTTAGCGTGCACAGGGTATGGCTCTCCCGTACACGGGACCACAGATTAACGTCCCATCCAACGAACGGCGGTCTTTCCAAGCCCATCGGTGTCCCCTACTTATTGTGGGGAGGGCGGGAAATTCTGCGGAGATAAATCTCAACGCTGACCCAGCTGGAACTCGAACCTGGGAACTGCAAATTGCGAGCTAGGCGCGCTACCGACTGAGCCACCCCCGCTCCCTTTAGTGTGTGAACCGTGGACTTTCGGCTAACAAAAACCTCACTTATTTTTCCCCTGCGGATTGATATCATCAATTTCTCCAAAATTTTTTCTCTAGATCTTCTTATAGTTAAATAGGGGCAGGGGTGGCTCAGTCGTTAGCGCGCCAGGCTCGTAATCTGCAGTTCCCAGGTTCGAGTCCCAGCTGGGTCAGCGTTGAGATTTATCTCCGCAAAATTCCCCGCCCTGCCCACGGTCAGTAGGGAACACCGATGGGCTTGGAAAGACCGCCGTCCGTCGGATGGGACGTTAAGCCGTGGCCCCGTGTGCGGGAAAGCCATACCCTGTGCACGTTAAAGAACACGCTGGATGTTCTTGACGGGAGGCTACCATCTGTCTCCCAACAGCTGTTCCAGTGGGTCCCCTCCTCCAACCTTCTCTGAGCCTTCGGGGTCCATGTGACCTGGCCATTTAGCCCATGGTTTGCAAAAAAGTGCCGCTCAGAGGTAAAACAACCCAACGTTAAAGAACACGCTGGATGGCCTTGACGGGAGGCTACCATCTGTCTCCCAACAGCTGTTCCAGTGGGTCCCCTCCCCCAACCTTCTCTGAGCCTTCGGGGTCCATGTAACCTGGCCATTTAGCCCATGTTGTGCAAAAAAGTGCCGCTCAGAGGTAAAACAACCCAACGTTAAAGAACACGTTGGATGGCCTTGTCGGGAGGCTACCATCTGTCTCCCAACAGCTGTTCCAGTGGGTCCCCTCCCCCAACCTTCTCTGAGCCTTCGGGGTCCATGTAACCTGGCCATTTAGCCCATGTTGTGCAAAAAAGTGCCGCTAAGAGGTAAAACAACCCAACCCAACTTATAAAATATCGTTCCCTTTTTCAAAAACTAAGCGAAAATAGAATTTTTTCAAGTAGGATAATTTAGTTTCGTTCCCACTCTGCTTTTAGATTTTTCTTTTTTATTTCTTCTGTCCTCCGATTTCGTCTCTTCCGTATTTTCTAACAGTTCCATTTCAAGAAACTCCTGGGAAAGGCTGCCTAATAGCTACATGACCGCAAATTATACGCCAAGACCGGTCAAATTATACCACTCACTACATTTAAGAGACGGGTGAACCTAGTTGCCACAAATCGCTATTTTTTTTTGGACTCACTCACGTAAAATAAGACTTAGAAGTTGGACTTGGATGAGCTTTCTTTTCTTTTTTTGTATCTATAAAATTTGTTGTTTTTGTCATTTATTTTTTCTTCTTCTTTGAGTAGCGAGACAAAAGAAAAATATTCACGAAAAAAAATAATGTTTTTTGTGTGTATGTAGCCCTTGATACGTTAAAATTGTTGTTAAGCAATTAATGTATTCTTTAACCAGTTGCAGCAATCGTTAATGTCAGGTTTTTGATCAATACACAGCTTTTGTCCTAATGCTGAGGGTAGAAATAGAGTACTTTTTCTCAGAGGGGCACTTTTTTATGCACACAATGGGCTAAATGGGCAGGTTGGGTTGTTTTACCTCTGAGCGGCATTTTTTGCACACCATGGGCTAAATGGCCAGGTCACATGAACCCCGAAGGCTCAGAGAAGGTTGGGAGAGGGGACCCACTGGAACAGCTGTTGGGAGACAGATGGTAGTCTCCCGTCAAGGCCATCCAGCGTGTTCTTTAACGTTGGGTTGGATTGTTTTTCCTCTGAGTAGGTAGACAAATAACTTACCCTTTTTGAAAACGAGTTTACTACGTTTTCAAAGGCGATGTGCGTTCTTCTAGCTATTGTTATTTTATTAACTTTTCATGGCAATTTTTTTTTAAACTAGCGTTGTTGCTATTAAATATTCCAATTTTCGTAAACTCTCCAAATACCGAACGAATATTGTTCAAAAATCGAAATCGAAAGAGATTTTCATTTCTCGAAATTATTTTCCCTCCCGTTTCTTTCGTACAAATTTTATTGAAAACGTTACTGTTTACAATAACTAACATAATAAGGTGGGGCGGGGGTGGCGCAGTTGGTAGCGCGCCAGGCTCGTAATCTGTAGTTCCCAGGTTCGAGTCCCAGCTGGGTCAGCGTTGAGATTTATCTCCGCAAAATTCCCCGCCATGTCCACGGTCAGTAGGGGACACCGATGAGCTTAGAAAGGCCGCCGTCCGTCGGATGGGACGTTAAGCCGTGTCGCCGTGTGCAGGAGAGCCATACCGTGTGCACGTTAAAGAACACGCTGGATGGCCTTGACGGGAGGCTACCATCTGTCTTCCAACTGCTGTTCCAGTGGGTCCCCTCCCCCAACCTTCTCTGAGCCTTCGGGGTCCATGTGACCTGGCCATTTAGCCCATGGTGTGCAAAAAAGTGCTGCTCAGAAGTAAAACAACCCAACGTAATAAGGAACTGTACCTGATAAATTGGCAGCCGAGTATATATATAGAGAGCCAAAAAGCATCTCTCAAAAATAAGTTCTTCTAAAATACGCTTTATACAGTTAATATCAGTGTCAGTTCAGAAATCGATTACTTTTAAGTGATGAAATTTTGTTTTCAATGTGAAATTAGTTAAAATATTAAATAATTCTTCCTTTTTCTGATAATTCGGTGAGGCGGCTCGTAATCGGCAGTTCCCAGGTTCGAGTTTCAGTGATTCAGGTGTTCCTTTACCCCCAAGTAGGGGGATACCGATGGGCATGGAAAGGTCGCTGTCCGTCGGATGGGACGTTAAGCCGGGCCACGTATGCGAGAGAATCATACCCTGTGAACGTTAAAGGACGCGCTGGATGGCTTTGACGGGAGGCTACCATCTGTCTCCCAACAGCTGTTCCAGTGGGTTCCTTCTCCCAACATTCTCCGAGCCTTCGGGGTCCTTGTGACCTGGCCATTTAGCCCATGGTGTACAAAAAAGTGTCGCTCAGAGGTAAGACAACCCAACGTTAAAGAACACGCTGGATGGCTTTGACGGGAGGCTACCATCTGTCTCCCAACAGCTGTTCCAGTGGGTTACTTCTCCCAACAGCTGTTCCAGTGGGTTCCTTCTCCCAACATTCTCCGAGCCTTCAGGGTTCTTGTGACCTGGTCATTTAGCCCATGATGTGCAAAAAAGTGTCGCTCAGAGGTAAAACAACCCAACGTTAAAGAACACGCTGGATGGCTTTGACGGGAGGCTACCATCTGTCTCCCAACAGCTGTTCCAGTGGGTTCCTTCTCCCAACATTCTCCGAGCCTTCGGGGTCCTTGTGACCTGGCCATTTAGCCCATGGTGTACAAAAAAGTGTCGCTCAGAGGTAAGACAACCCAACGTTAAAGAACACGCTGGATGGCTTTGACGGGAGGCTACCATCTGTTTCCCAACAGCTGTTCCAGTGGGTTACTTCTCCCAACAGCTGTTCCAGTGGGTTCCTTCTCCCAACATTCTCCGAGCCTTCAGGGTTCTTGTGACCTGGTCATTTAGCCCATGATGTGCAAAAAAGTGTCGCTCAGAGGTAAAACAACCCAACGTTAAAGAACACGCTGGATGGCTTTGACGGGAGGCTACCATCTGTCTCCCAACAGCTGTTCCAGTGGGTTCCTTCTCCCAACATTCTCCGAGCCTTCGGGGTCCTTGTGACCTGGCCATTTAGCTCAATGTGTAAAAAAAACGGTTGCTCAGAGGTAAAACAACCCAATCTTGCATTACAGAGAGGAGGTTAGTGTAATTAAATACACAAGCACGTGGTATTTCTGCTGCATTACCAATTAAATGTAGAGTATGAGAAACAAAAGTGTTTAGGTCGAGAACTTAAATTTGCGGAAAACATCCGTAGTAAATCATTCCTTCCTAGACATTAAATTTACTCGCAAAATAAAAAAAACTCACGCGCAATCGAAACTGATCATTTTCATAGATTTCTTCTGTGATTTAAAAGGCAGAATAGGTTTGCAATCTGCACAAAAATATTTCAACGGTCATTGAAATTGACATTTCTAAACGGTTTTCGTTTCTCATTTCGAACAAAATCAAAATCCAAAAACTGAATTCATAACTTTAATATATGGATTTACCTCTTTGATTATGAAAACTTCTTTGTTTTCCTGTGCAGTTTCAGCTGAACGGCGTAGGGAGTGTTAATAACAGGGAAAAAAAAGATTGGGGCAATCTCACAGTCACGACCAAACAGATGTGCTATCACTTACCTGAACTTTTCACCTTTCAGTGTTCGTCTCTTTCCACTTTTCTTTTTTGCTTTGTTCGCTCTATTCACTCGTTTACAAACACATATTCTTCCCACAACGTGCTGCAATCCGAGATCTGCTTTTGATGACAGGGTTATCGTGAAAAGAGTGTCTGCTGTTGAACAGAAATCGAAAATTGTGAGTTTCAAAACCGCACATAATTTGCATTTGCGTGATTAGAGCTGTGTTTTCTTTTCAATATTTTTGGTGTATAGATGAGAATGAGTTCGTAACGGATTATTTACTGAACTCTTTATTCATGAGACGTGGCTTTGACTCTTAAAGGAGTTTATTCAAAGACTGTTCTCTTCTTTGGTAAAAGAAAATGGTTGGAAAAAAGAAAAAAATGAGAGGAAAGCTTTCGTGTTAAAACATTTCGTATTAAACCATCAGATTTAAAGAGGAGATAGCTTTCTAAAATGATAAAAGAAATAGAGTTTTCGAGGAAGTAAAATTCAGTTCGTGGTTTTCTTTTAATTTATTCGTGTAATAACAATTTTTATATATTTAGGTTGAAACCACAATTTCTGATTATTCTGCATGTGTTTTTTGTTTTTTACTTCCTAAAACAGTGGTTTATCACCCTTTTCAGACAATTGCGACTTCAATATTTGTCTGTGAGACAATCAGGACTATTTGCCTGTAGAACAGTTGCGACTTTAATAGTTGTCTGTAAGACGATCAGGACTTTAATATTTGCCTGTGAGACAATCAGGACATTAATATTTGCCTGTGAGACAATCAGGTTGGGTTGGTTTGTTTTACCTCTGCGCGGCACTTTTTTGCACACCATGGACCAAATGGCCAGGTCACATGGACCCCGAAGGCTCAGATTACTTTAATATTTGTCTGTAAAATAGTTGTAACTTTAATATTTGTCTGTGGGATAATCAGGACTTTAATATTTATCTGTAAAATAGCTGTAACTTTAATATTTGTCTGTGGAATTGTTAGGACTTTAATATTTATCTGTGAAATAGTTGTAACTTTAATATTTGCCTGTGCGATAGTAAGGACTTTAATATTTATCTGTGAAATAGTTGTAACTTTAATATTTGCCTGTGGGGTAGTCAGGACTTTAATATTTATCTGTTAAATAGTTGTAACTTTAATATTTGCCTGTGGGATAATCCGGACTTTAATATTTATCTGTGAAATAGTTGTAACTTTAACATTTACCTGTGGGATAATCAGGACTTTAATATTTATCTGTGAAATAGTTGTAACTTTAATATTTGCCTCTGGGATATTCAGGATTTTAATATTTATCTGTGAAATAGTTGTAACTTTAATATTTGCCTGTGGGATAATCAGGACTTTAATATTTATCTGTGAAATAGTTGTAAGTTTAATATTTGCCTGTGGGATAGTCAGGACTTTAATATTTATCTGTGAAATAGTTGTAACTTTAATATTTGCTTGTGGGATAGTCAGGACTTTAATATTTATCTGTGAAATAGTTGTAACTTTAACATTTACCTGTGGGATAATCAGGACTTTAATATTTATCTGTGAAATAGTTGTAACTTTAATATTTGCCTGTGGGATAATCAGGACTTTAATATTTATCTGTGAAATAGTTGTAACTTTAATATTTGCCTGTGGGATAGTCAGGACTTTAATATTTATCTGTGAAATAGTTGTAACTTTAACATTTACCTGTGGGATAATCAGGACTTTAATATTTATCTGTGAAATAGTTGTAACTTTAATATTTGCCTGTGGGATAATCAGGACTTTAATATTTATCTGTGAAATAGTTGTAAGTTTAATATTTGCCTGTGGGATAGTCAGGACTTTAATATTTATCTGTGAAATAGTTGTAACTTTAATATTTGCCTGTGGGATAGTCAGGACTTTAATATTTATCTGTGAAATAGTTGTAACTTTAACATTTACCTGTGGGATAGTCAGGACTTTAATATTTATCTGTGAAATAGTTGTAACTTTAATATTTGCCTGTGGGATAATCAGGACTTTAATATTTATCTGTGAAATAGTTGTAACTTTAATATTTGCCTGTGGGATAGTCAGGACTTTAATATTTATCTGTGAAATAGTTGTAACTTTAACATTTACCTGTGGGATAATCAGGACTTTAATATTTATCTGTGAAATAGTTGTAACTTTAATATTTGCCTCTGGGATATTCAGGATTTTAATATTTATCTGTGAAATAGTTGTAACTTTAATATTTGCCTGTGGGATAATCAGGACTTTAATATTTATCTGTGAAATAGTTGTAAGTTTAATATTTGCCTGTGGGATAGTCAGGACTTTAATATTTATCTGTGAAATAGTTGTAACTTTAATATTTGCCTGTGGGATAGTCAGGACTTTAATATTTATCTGTGAAACAGTTGTAACTTTAATATTTGCCTGTGGGATAGTCAGGACTTTAATATTTATCTGTGAAATAGTTGTAACTTTAATATTTGCCTGTGGGATAGTCAGGACTTTAATATTTATCTGTGAAATAGTTGTAACTTTAATATTTGCCTGTGGGATAATCAGGACTTTAATATTTATCTGTGAAATAGTTGTAACTTTAATATTTGCCTGTGGGATAATCAGGACTGTAATATTTATCTGTGAAATAGTTGTAACTTTAATATTTGCCTGTGGGATAATCAGGACTTTAATATTTATCTCTGAAATAGTTGTAACTTTAATATTTGCCTGTGGGATAGTCAGGACTTTAATATTTATCTGTGAAATAGTTGTAACTTTAATATTTACCTGTGGGATAGTCAGGACTTTAATATTTATCTGTGAAAGAGTTGTAACTTTAATATTTACCTGTGGGATAATCAGGACTTTAATATTTTTCTGTGAAATAGTTGTAACTTTAATATTTACTTGTGGGATAATCAGGACTTTAATATTTATCTGTGAAATAGTTGTAACTTTAATATTTGCCTCTGGGATATTCAGGATTTTAATATTTATCTGTGATATAGTTGTAACTTTAATATTTGCCTGTGGGACAGTCAGGACTTTAATATTTATCTGTGAAATAGTTGTAACTTTAATATTTGCCTGTGGGATAATCAGGACTTTAATATTTATCTGTGAAATAGTTGTAACTTTAATATTCGCCTGTGGGATAATCAGGACTTTAATATTTATCTCTGAAACAGTTGTAACTTTAATATTTGCCTGTGGGATAGTCAGGACTTTAATATTTATCTGTGAAATAGTTGTAACTCTAATATTTGCCTGTGGGATAATCAGGACTGTAATATTTATCTGTGAAATAGTTGTAACTTTAATATTTGCCTGTGGGATAATCAGGACTTTAATATTTATCTCTGAAATAGTTGTAACTTTAATATTTGCCTGTGGGATAGTCAGGACATTAATATTTATCTGTGAAATAGTTGTAACTTTAATATTTGCCTGTGGGATAGTCAGGACTTTAATATTTATCTGTGAAAGAGTTGTAACTTTAATATTTACCTGTGGGATAATCAGGACTTTAATATTTATCTGTGAAATAGTTGTAACTTTAACATTTACCTGTGGGATAATCAGGACTTTAATATTTATCTGTGAAATAGTTGTAACTTTAATATTTGCCTCTGGGATATTCAGGATTTTAATATTTATCTGTGAAATAGTTGTAACTTTAATATTTGCCTGTGGGATAATCAGGACTTTAATATTTATCTGTGAAATAGTTGTAAGTTTAATATTTGCCTGTGGGATAGTCAGGACTTTAATATTTATCTGTGAAATAGTTGTAACTTTAATATTTGCTTGTGGGATAGTCAGGACTTTAATATTTATCTGTGAAATAGTTGTAACTTTAACATTTACCTGTGGGATAATCAGGACTTTAATATTTATCTGTGAAATAGTTGTAACTTTAATATTTGCCTGTGGGATAATCAGGACTTTAATATTTATCTGTGAAATAGTTGTAACTTTAATATTTGCCTGTGGGATAGTCAGGACTTTAATATTTATCTGTGAAATAGTTGTAACTTTAACATTTACCTGTGGGATAATCAGGACTTTAATATTTATCTGTGAAATAGTTGTAACTTTAATATTTGCCTGTGGGATAATCAGGACTTTAATATTTATCTGTGAAATAGTTGTAAGTTTAATATTTGCCTGTGGGATAGTCAGGACTTTAATATTTATCTGTGAAATAGTTGTAACTTTAATATTTGCCTGTGGGATAGTCAGGACTTTAATATTTATCTGTGAAATAGTTGTAACTTTAACATTTACCTGTGGGATAGTCAGGACTTTAATATTTATCTGTGAAATAGTTGTAACTTTAATATTTGCCTGTGGGATAATCAGGACTTTAATATTTATCTGTGAAATAGTTGTAACTTTAATATTTGCCTGTGGGATAGTCAGGACTTTAATATTTATCTGTGAAATAGTTGTAACTTTAACATTTACCTGTGGGATAATCAGGACTTTAATATTTATCTGTGAAATAGTTGTAACTTTAATATTTGCCTCTGGGATATTCAGGATTTTAATATTTATCTGTGAAATAGTTGTAACTTTAATATTTGCCTGTGGGATAATCAGGACTTTAATATTTATCTGTGAAATAGTTGTAAGTTTAATATTTGCCTGTGGGATAGTCAGGACTTTAATATTTATCTGTGAAATAGTTGTAACTTTAATATTTGCCTGTGGGATAGTCAGGACTTTAATATTTATCTGTGAAACAGTTGTAACTTTAATATTTGCCTGTGGGATAGTCAGGACTTTAATATTTATCTGTGAAATAGTTGTAACTTTAATATTTGCCTGTGGGATAGTCAGGACTTTAATATTTATCTGTGAAATAGTTGTAACTTTAATATTTGCCTGTGGGATAATCAGGACTTTAATATTTATCTGTGAAATAGTTGTAACTTTAATATTTGCCTGTGGGATAATCAGGACTGTAATATTTATCTGTGAAATAGTTGTAACTTTAATATTTGCCTGTGGGATAATCAGGACTTTAATATTTATCTCTGAAATAGTTGTAACTTTAATATTTGCCTGTGGGATAGTCAGGACTTTAATATTTATCTGTGAAATAGTTGTAACTTTAATATTTACCTGTGGGATAGTCAGGACTTTAATATTTATCTGTGAAAGAGTTGTAACTTTAATATTTACCTGTGGGATAATCAGGACTTTAATATTTTTCTGTGAAATAGTTGTAACTTTAATATTTACTTGTGGGATAATCAGGACTTTAATATTTATCTGTGAAATAGTTGTAACTTTAATATTTGCCTCTGGGATATTCAGGATTTTAATATTTATCTGTGATATAGTTGTAACTTTAATATTTGCCTGTGGGACAGTCAGGACTTTAATATTTATCTGTGAAATAGTTGTAACTTTAATATTTGCCTGTGGGATAATCAGGACTTTAATATTTATCTGTGAAATAGTTGTAACTTTAATATTCGCCTGTGGGATAATCAGGACTTTAATATTTATCTCTGAAACAGTTGTAACTTTAATATTTGCCTGTGGGATAGTCAGGACTTTAATATTTATCTGTGAAATAGTTGTAACTCTAATATTTGCCTGTGGGATAATCAGGACTGTAATATTTATCTGTGAAATAGTTGTAACTTTAATATTTGCCTGTGGGATAATCAGGACTTTAATATTTATCTCTGAAATAGTTGTAACTTTAATATTTGCCTGTGGGATAGTCAGGACATTAATATTTATCTGTGAAATAGTTGTAACTTTAATATTTGCCTGTGGGATAGTCAGGACTTTAATATTTATCTGTGAAAGAGTTGTAACTTTAATATTTACCTGTGGGATAATCAGGACTTTAATATTTTTCTGTGAAATAGTTGTAACTTTAATATTTACTTGTGGGATAATCAGGACTTTAATATTTATCTGTGAAATAGTTGTAACTTTAATATTTGCCTCTGGGATATTCAGGATTTTAATATTTATCTGTGATATAGTTGTAACTTTAATATTTGCCTGTGGGACAGTCAGGACTTTAATATTTATCTGTGAAATAGTTGTAACTTTAATATTTGCCTGTGGGATAATCAGGACTTTAATATTTATCTGTGAAATAGTTGTAACTTTAATATTCGCCTGTGGGATAATCAGGACTTTAATATTTATCTCTGAAACAGTTGTAACTTTAATATTTGCCTGTGGGATAGTCAGGACTTTAATATTTATCTGTGAAATAGTTGTAAGTTTAATATTTGCCTGTGGGATAGTCAGGACTTTAATATTTATCTGTGAAATAGTTGTAACTTTAATATTTGCCTGTGGGATAGTCAGGACTTTAATATTTATCTGTGAAATAGTTGTAACTTTAATATTTGCCTGTGGGATAATCAGGACTTTAATATTTATCTGTGAAATAGTTGTAACTCTAATATTTGCCTGTGGGATAATCAGGACTGTAATATTTATCTGTGAAATAGTTGTAACTTTAATATTTGCCTGTGGGATAATCAGGACTTTAATATTTATCTCTGAAATAGTTGTAACTTTAATATTTGCCTGTGGGATAGTCAGGACTTTAATATTTATCTGTGAAATAGTTGTAACTTTAATATTTGCCTGTGGGATAATCAGGACTTTAATATTTTTCTGTGAAATAGTTGTAACTTTAATATTTACTTGTGGGATAATCAGGACTTTAATATTTATCTGTGAAATAGTTGTAACTTTAATATTTGCCTCTGGGATATTCAGGATTTTAATATTTATCTGTGATATAGTTGTAACTTTAATATTTGCCTGTGGGACAGTCAGGACTTTAATATTTTTCTGTGAAATAGTTGTAACTTTAATATTTGCCTGTGGGATAATCAGGACTTTAATATTTATCTGTGAAATAGTTGTAACTTTAATATTCGCCTGTGGGATAATCAGGACTTTAATATTTATCTCTGAAACAGTTGTAACTTTAATATTTGCCTGTGGGATAGTCAGGACTTTAATATTTATCTGTGAAATAGTTGTAACTTTAATATTTGCCTGTGGGATAGTCAGGACTTTAATATTTATCTGTGAAATAGTTGTAACTTTAATATTTGCCTGTGGGACAGTCAGGACTTTAATATTTATCTGTGAAATAGTTGTAACTCTAATATTTGCCTGTGGGATAATCAGGACTTTAATATTTATCTGTGAAATATTTGTAACTCTAATATTTGCCTGTGGGATAATCAGGACTTTAATATTTATCTGTGAAATAGTTGTAACTTTAATATTTGCCTGTGGGATAGTCAGGACTTTAATATTTATCTGTGAAATAGTTGTAACTTTAATATTTACCTGTGGGATAGTCAGGACTTTAATATTTATCTGTGAAATAGTTGTAACTTTAATATTTGCCTGTGGGATAGTCAGGACTTTAATATTTATCTGTGAAATAGTTGTAACTTTAATATTTGCCTGTGGGATAATCAGGACTTTAATATTTATCTGTGAAATAGTTGTAACTTTAATATTTGCCTGTGGGATAGTCAGGACTTTAATATTTTTCTGTGAAATAGTTGTAACTTTAATATTTACCTGTGGGATAATCAGGACTTTAATATTTATCTGTGAAATAGTTGTAACTTTAATATTTGCCTGTGGGATAGTCAGGACTTTAATATTTATCTGTGATATAGTTGTAACTTTAATATTTGCCTGTGGGACAGTCAGGACTTTAATATTTATCTGTGAAATAGTTGTAACTTTAATATTTGCCTGTGGGATAATCAGGACTTTAATATTTATCTGTGAAATAGTTGTAACTCTAATATTTGCCTGTGGGATAATCAGGACTTTAATATTTATCTGTGAAATAGTTGTAACTTTAATATTTGCCTGTGGGATAGTCAGGACTTTAATATTTATCTGTGAAATAGTTGTAACTTTAATATTTGCCTGTGGGATAGTCAGGACTTTAATATTTATCTGTGAAATAGTTGTAACTTTAATATTTACCTGTGGGATAGTCAGGACTTTAATATTTATCTGTGAAATAGTTGTAACTTTAATATTTGCCTGTGGGATAGTCAGGACTTTAATATTTATCTGTGAAATAGTTGTAACTTTAATATTTGCCTGTGGGATAGTCAGGACTTTAATATTTATCTGTGAAATAGTTGTAACTTTAATATTTACCTGTGGGATAGTCAGGACTTTAATATTTATCTGTGAAATAGTTGTAACTTTAATATTTGCCTGTGGGATAGTCAGGACTTTAATATTTATCTGTGAAATAGTTGTAACTTTAATATTTGCCTGTGGGATAATCAGGACTTTAATATTTATCTGTGAAATAGTTGTAACTTTAATATTTGCCTGTGGGATAGTCAGGACTTTAATATTTATCTGTGAAATAGTTGTAACTTTAATATTTGCCTGTGGGATAGTCAGGACTTTAATATTTATCTGTGAAATAGTTGTAACTTTAATATTTACCTGTGGGATAGTCAGGACTTTAATATTTATCTCTGAAACAGTTGTAACTTTAATATTTGCCTGTGGGATAGTCAGGACTTTAATATTTATCTGTGAAATAGTTGTAACTCTAATATTTGCCTGTGGGATAATCAGGACTGTAATATTTATCTGTGAAATAGTTGTAACTTTAATATTTGCCTGTGGGATAATCAGGACTTTAATATTTATCTCTGAAATAGTTGTAACTTTAATATTTGCCTCTGGGATATTCAGGATTTTAATATTTATCTGTGATATAGTTGTAACTTTAATATTTGCCTGTGGGACAGTCAGGACTTTAATATTTATCTGTGAAATAGTTGTAACTTTAATATTTGCCTGTGGGATAATCAGGACTTTAATATTTATCTGTGAAATAGTTGTAACTTTAATATTTGCCTGTGGGATAGTCAGGACTTTAATATTTATCTGTGAAATAGTTGTAACTTTAATATTTGCCTGTGGGATAGTCAGGACTTTAATATTTATCTGTGAAATAGTTGTAACTTTAATATTTACCTGTGGGATAGTCAGGACTTTAATATTTATCTCTGAAACAGTTGTAACTTTAATATTTGCCTGTGGGATAGTCAGGACTTTAATATTTATCTGTGAAATAGTTGTAACTCTAATATTTGCCTGTGGGATAATCAGGACTGTAATATTTATCTGTGAAATAGTTGTAACTTTAATATTTGCCTGTGCGATAGTAAGGACTTTAATATTTATCTGTGAAATAGTTGTAACTTTAATATTTGCCTGTGGGGTAGTCAGGACTTTAATATTTATCTGTTAAATAGTTGTAACTTTAATATTTGCCTGTGGGATAATCCGGACTTTAATATTTATCTGTGAAATAGTTGTAACTTTAACATTTACCTGTGGGATAATCAGGACTTTAATATTTATCTGTGAAATAGTTGTAACTTTAATATTCGCCTGTGGGATAATCAGGACTTTAATATTTATCTCTGAAACAGTTGTAACTTTAATATTTGCCTGTGGGATAGTCAGGACTTTAATATTTATCTGTGAAATAGTTGTAACTCTAATATTTGCCTGTGGGATAATCAGGACTGTAATATTTATCTGTGAAATAGTTGTAACTTTAATATTTGCCTGTGGGATAATCAGGACTTTAATATTTATCTCTGAAATAGTTGTAACTTTAATATTTGCCTGTGGGATAGTCAGGACATTAATATTTATCTGTGAAATAGTTGTAACTTTAATATTTGCCTGTGGGATAGTCAGGACTTTAATATTTATCTGTGAAAGAGTTGTAACTTTAATATTTACCTGTGGGATAATCAGGACTTTAATATTTTTCTGTGAAATAGTTGTAACTTTAATATTTACTTGTGGGATAATCAGGACTTTAATATTTATCTGTGAAATAGTTGTAACTTTAATATTTGCCTCTGGGATATTCAGGATTTTAATATTTATCTGTGATATAGTTGTAACTTTAATATTTGCCTGTGGGACAGTCAGGACTTTAATATTTATCTGTGAAATAGTTGTAACTTTAATATTTGCCTGTGGGATAATCAGGACTTTAATATTTATCTGTGAAATAGTTGTAACTTTAATATTCGCCTGTGGGATAATCAGGACTTTAATATTTATCTCTGAAACAGTTGTAACTTTAATATTTGCCTGTGGGATAGTCAGGACTTTAATATTTATCTGTGAAATAGTTGTAAGTTTAATATTTGCCTGTGGGATAGTCACGACTTTAATATTTATCTGTGAAATAGTTGTAACTTTAATATTTGCCTGTGGGATAGTCAGGACTTTAATATTTATCTGTGAAATAGTTGTAACTTTAATATTTGCCTGTGGGATAGTCAGGACTTTAATATTTATCTGTGAAATAGTTGTAACTTTAATATTTGCCTGTGGGATAATCAGGACTTTAATATTTATCTGTGAAATAGTTGTAACTCTAATATTTGCCTGTGGGATAATCAGGACTGTAATATTTATCTGTGAAATAGTTGTAACTTTAATATTTGCCTGTGGGATAATCAGGACTTTAATATTTATCTCTGAAATAGTTGTAACTTTAATATTTGCCTGTGGGATAGTCAGGACTTTAATATTTATCTGTGAAATAGTTGTAACTTTAATATTTGCCTGTGGGATAATCAGGACTTTAATATTTTTCTGTGAAATAGTTGTAACTTTAATATTTACTTGTGGGATAATCAGGACTTTAATATTTATCTGTGAAATAGTTGTAACTTTAATATTTGCCTCTGGGATATTCAGGATTTTAATATTTATCTGTGATATAGTTGTAACTTTAATATTTGCCTGTGGGACAGTCAGGACTTTAATATTTTTCTGTGAAATAGTTGTAACTTTAATATTTGCCTGTGGGATAATCAGGACTTTAATATTTATCTGTGAAATAGTTGTAACTTTAATATTCGCCTGTGGGATAATCAGGACTTTAATATTTATCTCTGAAACAGTTGTAACTTTAATATTTGCCTGTGGGATAGTCAGGACTTTAATATTTATCTGTGAAATAGTTGTAACTTTAATATTTGCCTGTGGGATAGTCAGGACTTTAATATTTATCTGTGATATAGTTGTAACTTTAATATTTGCCTGTGGGACAGTCAGGACTTTAATATTTATCTGTGAAATAGTTGTAACTCTAATATTTGCCTGTGGGATAATCAGGACTTTAATATTTATCTGTGAAATAGTTGTAACTTTAATATTTGCCTGTGGGATAGTCAGGACTTTAATATTTATCTGTGAAATAGTTGTAACTTTAATATTTACCTGTGGGATAATCAGGACTTTAATATTTATCTGTGAAATAGTTGTAACTTTAATATTTGCCTGTGGGATAGTCAGGACTTTAATATTTATCTGTGATATAGTTGTAACTTTAATATTTACCTGTGGGATAGTCAGGACTTTAATATTTATCTGTGAAATAGTTGTAACTTTAATATTTGCCTGTGGGATAGTCAGGACTTTAATATTTATCTGTGAAATAGTTGTAACTTTAATATTTGCCTGTGGGATAATCAGGACTTTAATATTTATCTGTGAAATAGTTGTAACTTTAATATTTGCCTGTGGGATAGTCAGGACTTTAATATTTATCTGTGAAATAGTTGTAACTTTAATATTTACCTGTGGGATAATCAGGACTTTAATATTTATCTGTGAAATAGTTGTAACTTTAATATTTGCCTGTGGGATAGTCAGGACTTTAATATTTATCTGTGATATAGTTGTAACTTTAATATTTGCCTGTGGGACAGTCAGGACTTTAATATTTATCTGTGAAATAGTTGTAACTTTAATATTTGCCTGTGGGATAATCAGGACTTTAATATTTATCTGTGAAATAGTTGTAACTCTAATATTTGCCTGTGGGATAATCAGGACTTTAATATTTATCTGTGAAATAGTTGTAACTTTAATATTTGCCTGTGGGATAGTCAGGACTTTAATATTTATCTGTGAAATAGTTGTAACTTTAATATTTGCCTGTGGGATAGTCAGGACTTTAATATTTATCTGTGAAATAGTTGTAACTTTAATATTTACCTGTGGGATAGTCAGGACTTTAATATTTATCTGTGAAATAGTTGTAACTTTAATATTTGCCTGTGGGATAGTCAGGACTTTAATATTTATCTGTGAAATAGTTGTAACTTTAATATTTGCCTGTGGGATAGTCAGGACTTTAATATTTATCTGTGAAATAGTTGTAACTTTAATATTTGCCTGTGGGATAATCAGGACTTTAATATTTATCTGTGAAATAGTTGTAACTTTAATATTTGCCTGTGGGATAGTCAGGACTTTAATATTTATCTGTGAAATAGTTGTAACTTTAATATTTGCCTGTGGGATAGTCAGGACTTTAATATTTATCTGTTAAATAGTTGTAACTTTAATATTTGTCTGTGGGATAATCAGGAATTACTATCTATATCAAGAACCTTTTGAATGCCTCGGTAATTATGACTCTCAATAATTTTTTTTTTAAATTCTGATAAGACTCATTTTCAACCCTTCAACTATTAAAGTTATATGATCTGGTTATGCTGAATACAAAAAATATTTTCTTTTCATAATTCTCCCAAAATAATAATATACTAACGACATACATTAAAAGTTTTACAAGCTAACCTGCTAAGGATTAAGATGATCATTCCTATACACAAGAGCTTAAGCTAGTGCTTGCTAACCAGGATGCAGCAAACTACACTGGTCTCCATCAATTAAAGGGTTGGGTTGTTTTACCTCTGAGCGGCACTTTTTTGTACACCATGGGCTAAATGGCCAGGTCACAAGGACCCCGAAGGTTCAGAGAAAGTTGGGGGAGGGGACTCACTGGAACAGCTGTTGGGAGACAGATGGTAGCCTCCCGTCAAGAGCCATCGAGCGTGTTCTTTAACGTGCACAGTGTATGTCTCTCCCACACATGGAGCCACGGCTTAACGTCCCATCCGACGGACGGCGGCCTTTCCAAGCCCATCGGTGTCCCCTATTGACCGCGGGCATGGCGGGGAATTTTGCGGAGATAAATCTCAACGCTGACCCGGCTGGGACTCGAACCTGGGAACTACAGATTACGAGCCTGGCTGGCTACCGACTGAGCCACCCCCGCCCCATCAATTAAAGGAAAATCCCTCTGTTAAGTCAATGGGGAGCTAAAGTCATAGCTCTATAACTTCTAAAATAAACTTTTTTTTTTGTTTTGAAAAATGTGATTGCAAATAAAGATCTCAATCAAATGAATCAATATCTCGATTTACAACAACATTCGTTCAGTATGTAATGAGTTATGGAAGTTTGAATATTTAATAATGATAGTCACAAAAGTTGACTTTAGTAGTTAATTAAAACTTAGTAATAAGTACTGTATCAAAGTGTTTAATAAAATAAGTTTGTATTTTAGAACTTTGTGTAAAGAATTCTTTCACTATTCTTTAATTTATTTAGACATATCTTTAATTAAAAAACGTATGGAAGAAGTTCTTGAGCACTGAATAGGATTTTCTATTGAGATATGTGCAGTACCTCTAGATGAATAAGGGGCGGGGGTGGCTCAGTCGGTAGCGCGTCAGGATCGTAATCTGTAGTTCAAAGGTTCGAGTCCCAGCTGGATCAGCGTTGAAATTTATCTCCGCAATATTCCCTGCCCTGCCCATGGTCAGTAGGTGACACCGATGGGCTTAGCAAGGCCGCCGTCCATCGGATTGGACGTTAAGCCGTGGCCCCGTGTTTTGGAGAGCCATATCCTGTGCACGTTAAAGAACACGCTAGATGGCCTTGACGGGAGGCTACCATCTGTCTCCCAACAGCTGTTCCAGTGGGTCCTCTCTCCCAACCTTCTCTGAGCCTTCGGGGTCCTTGTGACCTGGCCATTTAGCCCATAGTGTGCAAAAAAGTGCCGCTCAGAGGTAAAACAACTCAACCCAATCTAGATGAATATCAGTGTGCAGAGCCGTATCTAGGATATGACCAAATGCATTTGAAGAAATGAATTTTGATGATGTCATTTTGCAGACATAAAAGCAAAAATATTCTACTTTTTAGTGCAATGATTTGTTTTAGAGAAAAATCAATTTTTACAAATCTGCATTTATCCTTACCTTTAATTGTTTTTTTCTAAAAAATTGCATTTTTAATTTTAAAGTCAATAATTTAACGCCTAAACGGTAGATTTATGGGGTTTTTTTTTTCTATAGGCACCATTAACCCTGTATGAGGCAGTCTTGCATGTAATAAATATACGAATAAAAAAAACGTTGATCAGAAACAAAATTCCAAGCCAAAGTAAGGGGCGGGGGTGGCTCAGTCGATAGCGCTCCAGATTCGTAATCTGTACTTCCCAGGTTCGAGTCCCAGCTGGGTCAGCGTTGAGATTTATCTCCGCAAAACTCCCCGCCCTGCCCACGGTCAGTAGGAGGCACCGATGGGCTTGGAAAGACCGTCGTCCGTCGGATGATACGTTAAGCCGTGGCCCCGTGTGCTAGAGAGCCATACCTTGTGCACGTTAAAGAACACGCTGGATGGCCTTGACGAGAGGCTACCATCTGTCTCCCAACAGCTGTTCCAGTGGGTCCGCTCCCCCAACTTTCTCTGAGCCTTCGGGGTCCAAGTGACCTGGCCATTTAGCCCATGGTGTGCAAAAAAGTGCCGCTCAGAGATAAAACAACCAACGTTAAAGAACACGCTGAATGGCCTTGACGGGAGGCTACCATCTGTATCACAACAGCTGTTCCAGTGGGTCCCCTCCCCCAACCTTCTCTGAGCCTTCGGGGTCCATGTGACCTGGTCATTTAGCCCATGGTGTGCAAAAAAAGTGCCCCTCAGAGGTAAAACAACCCAACCTAAAATAATGCTTCGTTATCACTTTAAAATCTTTGATCATCCTTAAACAACATAAACGGTGATTTGTTTTTTTATGTTCGTAAATCAATGTTCATAATGATCACGGAAAGAACAAAAAGCACGAAGAAAAAAAAGAAATCACTTTCTGTTACAACCAAGTAAAAATCTGCAGATAAGTTCCACTGAACAATTATGATAATTACACAAGCGCCAACGCGAGCCCACCTCTATTTCATCTCTTCCTCGTTCATCTCCAACTCAACAGACCATCGTTACAAACAAGCTTTGTTTACCATATCATGCTATCTTGTAATTTTCTGAAATCCAGCTCATTAATTATAGCTTCAGCCTATCCACGTTACCGCCCCCCCCCCCCGCAGAAACCGTGTACCTAATTAACGCATCTTCGCTGATGACATCACACATGATTCTCTCGCAGCTTGGCGCACGTCGCTATCCCATCAGCCACCTCGTCTGGTCACGCCTCACAATGCACGTTCGCCGGGACTCGCGTCACAAGCACGCACCTTTACAGGCGCGTGCGAGCTCTGGACCCAACCTTCCTGTCAATCAGATTCAGCAATGACCTAATTCTTGAAACCGCTGTATTAGCAGGCCAGCTTTGAGGCCTCGTCTCGAAGGATCTTGTGATGATGAGGACGTCCCTAAAATCCTTTTAAAACAGTGCGATTTTTTGATATTCCCCCCCCCACTAAAATCCATTTTATAAGTATGCAATTTTTTTTTTACTGAGGAATTCGTAATGTGTTTTCGAATTCTAAAAAAATTGCATTGTGACCAGCAGGGTTATTTCCGTAAAGCAAACAGTAACGTAGTGGAAATATAAAAAAAAATTGGAGCATCTTCCAAACTGAAAGCTTTATAAACATGAATTTGAATAATAATTAATTAATTAAACTTTAGCGAGCTCCGCAGATAGAACCGAGATTTTTTAGATTCGATCTCAGTGATTGTGAGAATTGAGGTTTTCAGATTTTTCAGATTCGAGCTCAGAGCTTGATAGAGTTGAGATTCTCAGATTTCAGCTTAGAGCTTGATAGAATTCATATTTTCGGATTCAAGCTCAGAGCTTGTGAGAATTAAGATTATTTTCAGATTCGAGCCCAGAGCTTGTGAGAATTGAGGTTTTCAGATTCGATCTCAAAGAAAATTGAGATTTTTTAGATTCAAACTCAGAGCTTGATAAAATTGAGTTTTCAGATTCGATCTCAGAGTACAATTGAAATATTTCAGATTCTACCTTAGAACTTGTGATAATTGAAGTTTTCAGATTCGAGCTCAGAGCTTGATAGAATTGGGATTTTCAAATTCGAGCTCAGAACTTGTGAGAATTGAGGTTTTCAGATTCCATCTCAGAGTAAAATTTAGATATTTCAGATTCGAGCTCAGAGCTTAATAGAATTGAGATTTTCAAATTCGAGCTCAGAACTTGTGAGAACTGAGGTTTTCAGACTCGATGTCAGAGTAAAATTGAGATATTTCAGATACGAGCTCAGAGCTTGATAGAATTGGGATTTTCAAATTCGAGCTCAGAACTTGTGAGAATTGAGGTTTTCAGATTCCATCTCAGAGTAAAATTAAGATATTTCAGATTCGAGCTCAGAGCTTAATAGAATTGAGATTTTCAAATTCGAGCTCAGAACTTGTGAGAACTGAGGTTTTCAGACTCGATCTCAGAGTAAAATTGAGATATTTCAGATACGAGCTCAGAGCTTGATAGAATTGGGATTTTCAAATTCGAGCTCAGAACTTGTGAGAATTGAGGTTTTCAGACTCGATCTCAGAGTAAAATTGAGATATTTCAGAATCAAGCTCAGATCGGGACAGAATTGAGATTTTCAAAATCGAGCTCAAAACTTGTGAGAACTGAGGTTTTCAGACTCGATCTCAGAGTAAAATTGAGATATTTCAGAATCAAGCTCAGATCGGGACAGAATTGAGATTTTCAAAATCGAGCTCAAAACTTGTGAGAATTGAGGTTTTCAGATTCGAGTTCAGTCTTGTGAAAATTGAGAATATCAATTCAAGCTCAGAGCTTTAAAGAATTGAGGAAATCAGGTTCAAACTCAAAACTTGAGAGAATTGATGTTTCCAGTTCGATTTCAGAGTTTAGAGAACTGCGTTTTCAGATTTCAATTCTGATTTTGGAAAAAGTAAGACTCTCAGATTTGAGTTCAGAGTGAGAGATTTTAGGTGCGAGGCCTTAGCGAGAGAGTTGGATAATTTTGAGTCTCTCAAATAGAGGGACTCAAAATTGTTGGATTTGAGCTCAAAGTGACAGTTCAGTGTTTTCAAGTTCAATCTTTTATTTTTCAAACATTTCTTTCACCATTAGAATAGTTGGATTGGGTTGTTTTACCTCTGAGCGGCACTTTTTTGCACACCATGGGCTAAATGGCCAGGTCACATGGACCCCGAAGGCTCAGAGAAGGTTGGGGGAGGGGACCCACTGGAACAGCTGTTAGGAGATAGATGGTAGCCTCCCGTCAAGGCCATCCAGCGTGTTCTTTAACGTTGGGTTGTTTTACCTCTGAGCGGCACTTTTTTGCACACCATGGGCTAAATGGCCAGGTCACATGGACCCCGAAGGCTCAGAGAAGGTTGGGGGAGGGGACCCACTGGAACAGCTGTTGGGAGACAGATGGTAGCCTCCCGTCAAGGCCATCCAGCGCGTTCTTTAACGTGCACAAGGTATGGCTCTCCCACACACGGGGCCACGGCTTAACGTCTCATCTGAGGGACGGCGGCCTTTCCAAGCCCATCGGTGTCCCCTACTGACCGTGGGCAGGACGGGGAATTTTGCGGACACCATTAGAATAGAAAAACAAACAAATTTATATTATAGTATTTTAAAAAATTATTCTAATAAAAAGTACATCAGGGCTGCGTTCTTGAGCGTTCCTGGAAAAATCTGTATAAACGTTTTTAAGAATTTCGGAATCAAATGCTTAGCATGCTTGAAATTCCCGACTGAGCCACCCCCATCCCTTTGCAGTCTGCGTCAATGCATTAATTTCTTAGGTTTCATTAAATAATTACGAAATCGATTTAAATTAAGTTTTATTTAAAATTATATATAACACAACGTATAAAAGATTATCAATCCCAATTAGTCCTAATCTGCTTCAAAACATTGTTGGAACATCAAACACACTCACATTCCACTCGGGGCGGGGGTGGCTCAGTTGGTAGAGCGCCAGGCTCGTAATCCGTAGTTCCCAGGTTCGAGTCCCAGCTGGGTCAGCGTTGAGATTTATCTCCGTTAAACTCCCCGCCCTGCCCACAGTTAATAGGGGACACCGATGGGCTTGGAAAGGCAACCGTCCATCGGATGGGACGCTAAGCCGTGGCCCCGTATGCGGGAGAGCCATACACTACGCACGTTAAAGAACACGCTGGATGGCCTTGACGGGAGGCTACTACCTGTCTTCCAACAACTGTTCTAGTGAGTCACCTCCCCCAACATTCTCTGAGCATTCGAGGTCCTTGTGACCTGCCCATTGTGTTGGAAAAAAGTGCCGCTCAGGGATTGGGTTGTTTTACCTCTGAGCGGCACTTTTTTGCACACCATGGGCTAAATGGCCAGGTCACATGGACCCCGAAAGCTCAGAGAAGGTTGGGGGAGGGAACCCACTGGAACAGCTGTTGGGAGACAGATGGTAGCCTCCCGTCAAGGCCATCCAGTGTGTTCTTTAACGTGCACAGGGTATGGTTCTCCCGCACACGGAGCCACGGCTTAACGTCCCATCCGACGGACGGCGGCCTTTCCAAGCCCATCGGTGTCCCCTACTGACCGTGGGCAGGGCGGGGAATTTTTTCGGAGATAAATCTCAACGCTGACCCAGCTGGACTCGAACCTGTGAACTACAGATTACGAGCCTGGCGCGCTACCGACTGAGCCATCCCCGCCCCTGCACGTTAAAGAACACGCTGGATGGCCTTGACGGGAGGCTACCACCTGTCTTCCAACAACTGTTCTAGTCAGTCACCTCCCCCAACATTCTCTAAGCCTTCGAGGTCCTTGTGACCTGGCCATTTAGCCCATTGTGTTAGAAAAAAGCGCCGCTCAGGAGTAAATCAATACACATTTCACAACACTAAAGTTATACACGGATAAATTAAAGATGAAAGCGCGGAATAACATACATAATGACCCTAATAATAATCAACAGCTAGAATTTTAAAAATCCTCTGAAAAAATAAAAAGTCGAAGCAGAGAAACAAATCCAAAAAGCCCATCTCTCTCTGATGCATTTACAATTCTTTATACATATATTTTTTTTCCGTATATCTGCAAGTCATTTGAAATTCAGGAATGGAAGCAGTCCTAGAGACAACAACCGAAAGGAAAAAAAAAAATGTACTCAGACGCCCGTTATAAGTGAAATCGGGTCAGAAACGTTCTCATGGCGAATGTACACGTTTTTCACTGAGAAAATTCTGCATTTTTTCTTCGTCCTCCCGTCTCGTCCCGTTATTCCTTCTTCCCGGCAAAAGAAAATATATTATTCACCGGACGCATCACTTTACTTTCGAGAAGTCTGCTGCCCACTGCCCATGCTAATGGAGGCCTGGTATCAGATAGGGAATGGTCCCTTTCCTGATAGATTCTGCGCCTCCCCTCCCCTCCTCCCCTCCCCTCCTTTCTACTGCAGCACACACTGTCTAGTGGACAGGATGCGCCCAGTCTATCAGAAGTTCTAGCATGCGCTGACGGACGTAATAGAAAAGTGCCCGAGAAAGAAGGAGAAAAGGAGAGAGAGAGAGACGGGAATAGAAAGAAAAGGAGAGCCCTTGCAGAAGTAATGAAATCTCTACGGCCAAGTCACCCCACTCGTTCTGCAGGAGATGCATCTCATAGAAAGTACACCTTTGTTTTAGCATGTGACTAGGACGGAGATGTGCAAAGCTGCAGATCTTTTGTTACTTTTGTCACCTTAAGACAGAGATGTGCAAAGCTGCAGATCTTTTGTTACTTTTGTCACCTTAAGACAGAGATGTGCAAAGCTGCAGATCTTTTGTTACTTTTGTCACCTTAAGACGAAAGTTTATTTTACCGCAAAGATTTTAGGTGGAGTGTTTTGGTTTACTTCTTGGGGAGTTTATTTTAGTTGGAGGGGGGAAGAAGTTTATGTGGGAACCAAATTTATATATTTCAGCTGGTGGAAGAAGTTTATGTGGGGACCAAACAAATTTATATATTTCATGTCCGAGTTTGGAGACGCGAATATATATATATTTTTGAAATATTGACATTAGGTCATCTCATATTTATTTACATATAAGGCATGTTTTCTGCACACCTGCGGATATCGAAAATGTTGACTTAAGGTGAGTTCAGGTCTCCCTACAAAATTCTCAGTGAACTAGAATACTAACGACACCATCTTGTATACTAAACTGAGAAGAATGTGGATCTGAAACTTTTTTTTTGTGTCTAAAAACACGGTTTCCTGTTTCAAAAATCTATGTTGTCATTGTCTATTTGCAAGACGTCCATCATAAGTAAAATATCTATTTATAACTAGAACAAATTCGACTAACACGATTTTTTAAATAAAGCTGTTTTTTGACTAACACAACTGGTCCTTGTGGTTCAACACGATTTCTCTATTACTCCCCTAGGTTGGGTTGTTTTACCTCAGAGCGGCACTTTTTTGCACACCATGGGCTAAATGGCCAGGTCACATGGACCCCGAAGGCTCAGAGAAGGTTGGGGGAGGGGACCCACTGGAACAGCTGTTGGGAGACAGATGGTAGCCTCCCGTCAAGGCCATCCAACGTGTTCTTTAACGTTGGGTTGTTTTACCTCTGAGCGGCACTTTTTTGCACACCATGGGCTAAATGGCCAGTTCACATGGACCCCGAAGTCTCAGAGAAGGTTGGGAGAGGGGACCCACTGGAACAGCTTTTGGGAGACAAATGGTATCCTCCCGTCAAGGCCTTTCAGGGTGTTCTTTAACGTTAGGTTGTTTTACCTCTGAGCAGCACTTTTTTGCACACCATGGGCTAAATGGCCAGGTCACATGGACCCCGAAGGCTCAGAGAAGGTTGGGGGAGGGGACCCACTGGAACAGCTGTTGGGAGACAGATCGTAGCCTCCGGTCAAGGCCATTCAGCGTGTTCTTTAACGTTGGGTTGTTTTACCTCTGAGCAGCACTTTTTTGCACACCATGGGCTAAATTGCCAGGTCACATGGACCCCGAAGGCTCAGAGAAGGTTGGGGGAGGGGACCCACTGGAACAGCTGTTGGGAGACAGATGGTAGCCTCCCGTCAAGGCCATCCAGCGTGTTCTTTAACGTTGGGTTGTTTTACCTCTGAGCAGCACTTTTTTGCACACCATGGGCTAAATGGACAGGTCAAATGGAGCCCGAAGGCTCAGAGAAGGTTGGGGGAGGAGACCCACTGGAACAGCTGTTGGGAGACAGATGGTAGCCTCCCGTCAAGGCCATCCAGCGTGTTCTTTAACGTTGGGTTGTTTTACCTCTGAGCGGCACATTTTTACACACCATGGGCTAAATGGCCAGGTCACATGGACCCCGAAGGCTCAGAGAAGGTTGGGGGAGGGGACCCACTGGAACAGCTGTTGGGAGACAGATGGTAGCCTCCCGTCAAGGTCATCCAGCGTGTTCTTTAACGTGCACAGGGTATGGCTCTCCCAGACACGGGGCCATGGCTTAACGTCCCATCCGACGGACGACTACTCCCCTATGTAACAATAGGTTGTTACATTTATCATGGAAGATGACATCTTGTGAATGCTTTTTTTTGCCTCATTTATGCTTGTTCATAATTTCAGCACTTACAAAAAAAAAATTTCTCATTTCTCTCTAAAAATTAGTGTTTCTATCTGAAATTAGATTATAACTTGACGCATTTAAAATAGGAACGTTTGTATATATGCAGCTAGTTATCTTCATTATTCGACAATTTATTACAACAATCAATTTTTCATCCTCGAATTTTTTTTTTTTTTATTGGGGGGGGGGGGTGCTCAGTCGGTAGCGCGTCAGGCTCGTAATCTGTAGTTCCCAGGTTCGAGTCTCAACTGGGTCGGCGTTGAGATTTATCTCCGCAAAATTCCTCGCCCCGCCCACGGTCAGTAGGGGACACCGATGAGCTTGGAAAGACCGCCGTCCGTCGGATGGGATGTTAAGCCGTGGCCCCGTGTGCGGGAGAGCCATACCCTGTGCACGTTAAAGAACACGCTGGATGGCCTTGACGGGAGGCTACTACATCTGTCTCCCAACAGCTGTTCCAGTGGGTCCCCTCCTCCAACCTTCTCTGAGCCTTCGGGGTCCATGTGAGCTGGCCATTTAGCCCATGGTGTGCAAAAAAGTGCCGCTCAGAGGTAAAACAACCCAACCCATCCTCAATTTTTATGATTGTGTGGAAATGCAAACTTCCTCTGTGTTTAGTCTTGAGAAAAATATTTTTTAAATCGGGAAGATACAATACACAGTGCTCTACCAAAACTTCAGATAAATTCCATGTTTTATGTCTATGGGAATCTAACTTTGAAGCACTACAACTTGTAAAATATACATTTAAAGGGAAAATGTAACTGAAGAAAAATCATAATCAAATCTATTGAAACTCGATTTTCATGAACATTCATTCAGTATTTATTGAGTCCTATAACCTAAAATATTTCACAACAGTATGCGTTATAAGAAATATTTTTTATAACTTAAAACTAAGAAATTTGGAATGCTTGGAAAAGCATTTTTTAAAAGACACCAATGCTCTGTGGAAAACATTTTTTTAAAAGGAGACTAATGCTCTGTGGAAAAATATTCTTTTAAAAGAAACCAATGCTCCGTGGAAAAGTATTTTTTAAAAAGGAGACCAATTCTCTGTGTAAAAACATCCTTTTAAAAGGAGACCAATGCTCTATGGAATACCATTCTTTTAAAAGAAGACTGCTCTGTGGAAAACATTCTTTTAAAATGAGACAAATGCTCTGTGGAAAGCATTTTTTTAAAGGGAGACTAATGCTCTGTGGAAAAATATTCTTTTAAAAGAAACCAATGCTCCGTGGAAAAGTATTTTTTAAAAGGAGACCAATGCTCTGTGGAAAAGTATTTTTTAAAAAGGAGACCAATTCTCTGTGTAAAAACATCCTTTTAAAAGGAGACCAATGCTCTGTGGAATACCATTCTTTTAAAAGAAGACTGCTCTGTGGAAAACATTCTTTTAAAATGAGACAAATGCTCTGTGGAAAGCATTCTTTTAAAAGGAGACTAATGCTCTGTGGAAAGCATTCTTTTAAAAGGAGACTAATGCTCTGTGGAAAAATATTCTTTTAAAAGAAACCAATGCTCCGTGGAAAAGTATTTTTTAAAAGGAGACCAATGCTCTGTGGAAAAGTATTTTTTAAAAGGAGACCAATGCTCTGTGCAACTTAGAATGAGACAAATGCTCTCTGAAAAGTATTCTCTTAAAAGAAGAAAAACTGCAATATATCCCTTAATTAAGTCAGAAATTAATCAAAACCTAAATAATAAGCATTGTTTCAAACCATTTAACAAAATGCACATTTTAGAAGCTCGCGTATGATTATTTCAATTTTAGAAAATTATGAATGTTTTTTTCAAATAAAACAAGTTGGGTTGTTTTACCTCTGAGCGGCACTTTTTTGCACACCATGGGCTAAATGGCCAGGTCACATGGACCCCGAAGGCTCAGAGAAGGTTGGGGGAGGGGACCCACTGGAATAGCTGTTGGGAGACAGATGATAGTCTCCCGTCAAGGCCATCCAGCGTGTTCTTTAACGTGCACAGGGTATGGATCTCCCGCACACGGGGCCACGGCCTAACGTCCCATCCGACGGACGGCGGCCTTTCCAAGCCCATTGGTGTCCCCTACTGACCGTGGGCAGGACGGGGAATTTTTGCGGAGATAAATCTCAACGCTGACCCAACTGGGACTCGAACCTGGGAACTACAGATTGCGAGCCTGGCACGCTACCGACTGAGCCACCCCCGCCCTGTTCCGTATGCGTGAGAACCATCTCCTGCACAGGTTAAAGAACAGGTCTGTTTTCTAATAACTGTCAGCGAATCCCTCACCCAACCTTTTTTGATTGGCCCTTGTGGTATAGCCTTTGACCCATTGTGTGCAAAAAAAAGAGCCCTCATTGGTAAAACAACCCAACCCAATTCTAATATTTTAGTAGGGCAGTAAATCAATGCAAGGAAATTTGTTCCACAATTCAACAAACATTTAATTTATACCATTCTTTTTTTTCCCCGCAAGATTTTGCCTTTTAGGAAAAAAACAATGAAGAAAGCAATGCAATGCTTCAGTTCTTTTATCTATGTAGCTTTGGGTTGAGTTGTTTTACCTCTGAGCGGCACTTTTTTGCTCACAATGGGCTAAATGGCCAGGTCACATGGACCCCGAAGGCTCGGAGAAGGTTGGGGGAGAGGACCCACTGGAACAGCTGTTGGGAGACAGATGTTAGTCTCCCGTCAAGGCCATCCAGCGTGTTCTTTAACGTGCACAGGGTATGGCTCTCCCGCACACGGGGCCACGGCTTAACGTCCCATCCGACGGACGGCGGCCTTTCCAAGCCCATCGGTGTCCCCTACTGACCGTGGGCAGGGCGGGGAATTTTTGCGGAGATAGATCTCAATGCTGACCCAGCTGGGACTCGAACCTGGGAACTACAGATTACGAGCCTGGCGCGCTACCAACTGAGCCACCCTCGCCCCATCCATGTAGCAAGTGACTAGCAATGGAGAACATGTACTGGTGGGGACCAATTATACGTATTTCCTATTTCGTGTCCATACGCCTGTGCAACCTTAATTAGTTTCACTCTCCCGAAGAGCTTTCTTCAAAGTAGCATGCTTACAATAAAGGTTAATGACTATTTCGCAATATTCCGTGAATCCAAAAGGAACGGTATTCCTTAAAATTAATTAAGATAATCCAAGTTAACTATCGGTTTGAAGTGGAACGCACGTGACCGAGGTTTTTGAAGGTGGAGTTTTGTGGTGTTATTCAGACTTTGCCATTACTGGATATTTTGTTGGGTTTTTTTCCTTTTTATTTTTGAAAGAAAATAAAAATAAGGAAACATAATTAGAGTTTTTTTTTCTCATTTAGTTAGATTTATTTTTTCAAACACTTTGTGGGAAACGTTCTTTTAAAAGGAGACCATTGCTCTCTAGAAAACATTCTTTTAAAAGGAGACCAATGCTCTCCGGAAAACATTCTTTTAAAAGGAGACCAATTCTCTCCGGAAAACATTCTTTTAAAAAGAGATCAATGCTCTCCAGAAACATTCTTTTAAAAGGAGACCAATGCTCTCCAGAAACATTCTTTTAAAAGGAGACCAATGCTCTCCAGAAAACATCTTTTAAAAGGAGACCATTGCTCTCTATAAAATATTCTTTTAAAAGGAGACCAATGCTCTTCGGAAAACATTCTTTTAAAAGGAGACCAATGCTCTCCGGAAAACATTCTTTTAAAAGGAGACCAATGCTCTCCAGAAACATTCTTTTAAAAGGAGACCAATGCTCTCCAGAAACATTCTTTTAAAAGGAGACCAATGCTCTCCAGAAAACATCTTTTAAAAGGAGACCATTGCTCTCTATAAAATATTCTTTTAAAAGGAGACCAATGCTCTTCGGAAAACATTCTTTTAAAAGGAGATCAATGCTCTCCAGAAACATTCTTTTAAAAGGAGATCAATGCTCTCCAGAAACATTCTTTTAAAAGGAGACCAATGCTCTCCAGAAACATTCTTTTAAAAGGAGACCAATGCTCTCCAGAAAACATCTTTTAAAAGGAGACCATTGCTCTCTAGAAAACATTCTTTTAAAAGGAGACCAATGCTCTTCGGAAAACATTCTTTTAAAAGAATATAAATGCTCTCCAGAAAACATCTTTTAAAAGGAGACTATTGCTCTCTAGAAAACATTCTTTAAAAAGGAGACCAATGCTCTCCGGAAAACATTCTTTTAAAAGGAGATCAATGATCTCCAGAAACATTCTTTTAAAAGGAGACCAATGCTCTCCAGAAACATTCTTTTAAAAGGAGACCAATGCTCTCCAGAAACATTCTTTTAAAAGGAGACCAATGCTCTCCAGAAAACATCTTTTAAAAGGAGACCATTGCTCTTTAGAAAACATTCTTTTAAAAGGAGACCAATGCTCTCCGGAAAACATTCTTTTAAAAGGAGACCAATGCTCTCCGGAAAACATTCTTTTAAAAGGAGATCAATGCTCTCCGGAAAACATTATTTTAAAAGGAGGCCAATGCTCTCCGTAAAATATTCTTTTAAAAGGAGACCAATGCTCTCCGTAAAACATTCTTTTAAAAGGAGATCAATGCTCTCCGGAAAACATTTTTTTAAAAGGAGACCAATGCTCTCCGTAAAATATTCTTTTAAAAGGAGATCAATGCTCTCCGGAAAACATTCTTTTAAAAGGAGATCAATGCTCTCCAGAAACAATCTTTTAAAAGGAGACCAATGCTCTCCAGAAAACATCTTTTAAAAGGAGATCAATGCTCTCCGGAAAACATTATTTTAAAAGGAGACCAATGCTCTCCAGAAACAATCTTTTAAAAGGAGACCAATGCTCTCCAGAAAACATCTTTTAAAAGGAGATCAATGCTCTCCGGAAAACATTATTTTAAAAGGAGACCAATGCTCTCCGTAAAACATTCTTTTAAAAGGAGATCAATGCTCTCCGGAAAACATTCTTTTAAAAGGAGACCAATGCTCTCCGTAAAATATTCTTTTAAAAGGAGACCAATGCTCTCCGTAAAACATTCTTTTAAAAGGAGATCAATGCTCTCCGGAAAACATTCTTTTAAAAGGAGATCAATGCTCTCCGGAAAATATTCATATAATAGCCGAAGAGTCGTTGAAAATATCATAAATCACTTTTTATCAATAGTAGAAAGGTTTGTTTTTTATTCTGATTATGTGGGTATAGAAATAGTCAACATTCCATTTCAATTACCATCTAAAGAAATAATACTTTTTTTGTTGTAGGCAAATCTTTATTAACCATTAAATGTATCAATGATATTCAACCAAATAATTTTAACTTATAAGTTAGCTCAAGTGTTAGCTGTAACTCAAGCAGTGGTAAGCAGTGACTTCGGTTTTAGTGGGGTACGTAATTGTCTGATAAGAGCTATAAAAGATAAGAGTGTCTTCTAGGATTCTCTTACATGTTGCAAAAAAATAAAGATAAATTTTTTTTTAAAGCATTTCGCTCTCTGACATAAACGTTAGTTTTAGAGGAAGGAAGTGCGCCGTGGAAAATATTCCCTTAAAAGAATAAATGATTTATGGAAAACGTTCGATTAAATGGAGGTAAACACTTTGTGGGAAACATTCTTCTAAAAGGAGACCAATTCTCTGTGTAAAAACATCCTTTTAAAAGGAGACCAATTCTCTGTGTAAAAACATCCTTTTAAAAGGAGACCAATTCTCTGTGTAAAAACATCCTTTTAAAAGGAGACCAATTCTCTGTGTAAAAACATCCTTTTAAAAGGAGACCAATTCTCTGTGTAAAAACATCCTTTTAAAAGGAGACCAATTCTCTGTGTAAAAACATCCTTTTAAAAGGAGACCAATTCTCTGTGTAAAAACATCTTTTAAAAGGAGACCAATTCTCTGTGTAAAAACATCCTTTTAAAAGGAGACCAATTCTCTGTGTAAAAACATCCTTTTAAAAGGAGACCAATGCTCTGTGGAAAACAATATTTTTAAAAGGAGACCAATTCTCGGTGAAAAAATTCCTTTAAAAAAGGAGACTAAAGCTCTGCGAAAAACATTCTTTTAAAGGGAGGCTAATGCTCTGTGGAAAAGCATTTTTTAAAAGACACCAATGCTCTGTGGAAAACATTCTTTTTAAGGGAGGCTAATGCTCTGTGTAAAAGCATTTTTTAAAAGACACCAATGCTCTATGGAAAACATTCTTTTTAAGGGAGGCTAATGCTCTGTGTAAAAGCATTTTTTAAAAGACACCAATGCTCTGTGGAAAATTATTTTTAAAAGGAGACCAATGCTCTGTGAAAGCATTCTTTTAAAAAAGGGGACTAATGCTCTGTGGAAAGCATTCTTTTAAAAGAGACCAATGCTCTGTGAAAAAGTATTTTTAAAAGGAGACCAATGCTCTGTGGAAAACTATTTTAAAAAGGAGACCAATGCTCTGTGGAAAAGTATTTTTTAAAAGGAGATCAATGCTCTGTGCAACTTAGAATGAGACAAATTCTCTCTGAAAAGTATTCTTTTAAAAGAAGGAAAAACTGCAATATATCCCTCAATTAAGTCTACTGTTGAAAATATCACTTTAAAAAGAAGCAAATGTTCTTTGAAAAGCATTCAATTTAAAGGAGACAAACACCGCGGAAAAGATTCTTTTAAAAGGGGAAAAATGCTCTATGGAACTTTAAGAGAGAAATATGCTCTATGAAACTTATACGGACATAAAGGTTCTGTGGAAAAATTTCGCCTAAAAGTAGACAAATGCTCTCCAAAAAGCATTCTCTTAAAGCAAGATAAATTCTCTGTGGAAAGTATTCGCTTAAAAGGAGACAAATCTCGTGTGGAAAATATTCTTGTATATTTAATAGGAGACAAATCTCGTGTGGAAAATATTCCTGTATATTTAATAGGAGACAAATATTTTGTGGAAATTATTCGCTTAAAAGTTCTCTGTGTATTCACTTGAAAAGAGACAAGTGCTCTTGGGAGAGTATTCACGTAGGAGACAAATGCTCTGTGGAAAGTATTCGCTTAAAAGGAGATAAATATCGTGTGGAAACTCTTAGCTTAATAGGAGACAAATATTTTGTGGAAATTATTCGCTTAAAAGGGTAAAAGTTCTCTGTGTAAAGTATTCACTTAAAAAGAGACAAATGATCTTGGGAGAGCATTCACGTAGGAGACAAGTACTCTGTGAAAAGTCTTCGCTTTAAAGGAGACAAATGATCTGTGAAAAGTATTCGCTTAATGGAAAACAAATTTTCTGTGGAAAGTATTCGCTTAAAAGGAGATAAATATCGTGTGGAAACTCTTCGCTTAATAGGAGACAAATATTTTGTGGAAATTATTCGCTTAAAAGGGTAAAAGTTCTCTGTGTAAAGTATTCACTTAAAAAGAGACAAATGCTCTTGGGAGAGCATTCACGTAGGAGACAAGTACTCTGTGAAAAGTCTTCGCTTTAAAGGAGACAAATGATCTGTGAAAAGTATTCACTTAAAAGGAGATAAATATCGTGTGGAAACTCTTCGCTTACTAGGAGACAAATATTTTGTGGAAATTATTCGCTTAAAAGGGTAAAAGTTCTCTGTGTAAAGTATTCACTTAAAAAGAGACAAATGCTCTTGGGAGAGCATTCACGTAGGAGACAAGTACTCTGTGAAAAGTCTTCGCTTTAAAGGAGACAAATGCTCTGTGGAAAGTATTCACTTAAAAGGAGATAAATATCGTGTGGAAACTCTTCGCTTACTAGGAGACAAATATTTTGTGGAAATTATTCGCTTAAAAGGGTAAAAGTTCTCTGTGTAAAGTATTCACTTAAAAAGAGACAAATGATCTTGGGAGAGCATTCACGTAGGAGACAAGTACTCTGTGAAAAGTCTTCGCTTTAAAGGAGACAAATGATCTGTGAAAAGTATTCGCTTAATGGAAAACAAATTTTCTGTGGAAAGTATTCGCTTAAAAGGAGATAAATATCGTGTGGAAACTCTTAGCTTAATAGGAGACAAATATTTTGTGGAAATTATTCGCTTAAAAGGGTAAAAGTTCTCTGTGTAAAGTATTCACTTAAAAAGAGACAAATGCTCTTGGGAGAGCATTCACGTAGGAGACAAGTACTCTGTGAAAAGTCTTCGCTTTAAAGGAGACAAATGCTCTGTGGAAAGTATTCACTTAAAAGGAGATAAATATCGTGTGGAAACTCTTCGCTTACTAGGAGACAAATATTTTGTGGAAATTATTCGCTTAAAAGTGTAAAAGTTCTCTGTGTAAAGTATTCACTTAAAAAGAGACAAATGCTCTTGGGAGAGCATTCACGTAGGAGACAAGTACTCTGTGAAAAGTCTTCGCTTTAAAGGAGACAAATGCTCTGTGGAAAGTATTCGCTTAAAAGGAGATAAATATCGTGTGGAAACTCTTCGCTTAATAGGAGACAAATATTTTGTGGAAATTATTCGCTTAAAAGGGTAAAAGTTCTCTGTGTAAAGTATTCACTTAAAAAGAGACAAATGCTCTTGGGAGCGCATTCACGTAGGAGACAAGTACTCTGTGAAAAGTCTTCGCTTTAAAGGAGACAAATGATCTGTGAAAAGTATTCACTTAAAAGGAGATAAATATCGTGTGGAAACTCTTCGCTTACTAGGAGACAAATATTTTGTGGAAATTATTCGCTTAAAAGGGTAAAAGTTCTCTGTGTAAAGTATTCACTTAAAAAGAGACAAATGCTCTTGGGAGCGCATTCACGTAGGAGACAAGTACTCTGTGAAAAGTCTTCGCTTTAAAGGAGACAAATGATCTGTGAAAAGTATTCACTTAAAAGGAGATAAATATCGTGTGGAAACTCTTCGCTTACTAGGAGACAAATATTTTGTGGAAATTATTCGCTTAAAAGGGTAAAAGTTCTCTGTGTAAAGTATTCACTTAAAAAGAGACAAATGCTCTTGGGAGAGCATTCACGTAGGAGACAAAAACTCTGTGAAAAGTCTTCGCTTTAAAGGAGACAAATGCTCTGTGGAAAGTATTCACTTAAAAGGAGATAAATATCGTGTGGAAACTCTTCGCTTAATAGGAGACAAATATTTTGTGGAAATTATTCGCTTAAAAGGGTAAAAGTTCTCTGTGTAAAGTATTCACTTAAAAAGAGACAAATGCTCTTGGGAGAGCATTCACGTAGGAGACAAAAACTCTGTGAAAAGTCTTCGCTTTAAAGGAGACAAATGTTCTGTGGAAAGTATTCACTTAAAAGGAGATAAATATCGTGCGGAAACTCTTCGCTTAATAGGAGACAAATATTTTGTGGAAATTATTCGCTTAAAAGGGTAAAAGTTCTCTGTGTAAAGTATTCACTTAAAAAGAGACAAATGCTCTTGGGAGAGCATTCACGTAGGAGACAAGTACTCTGTGAAAAGTCTTCGCTTTAAAGGAGACAAATGCTCTGTGGAAAGTATTCACTTAAAAGGAGATAAATATCGTGTGGAAACTCTTCGCTTACTAGGAGACAAATATTTTGTGGAAATTATTCGCTTAAAAGGGTAAAAGTTCTCTGTGTAAAGTATTCACTTAAAAAGAGACAAATGCTCTTGGGAGAGCATTCACGTAGGAGACAAGTACTCTGTGAAAAGTCTTCGCTTTAAAGGAGACAAATGCTCTGTGGAAAGTATTCACTTAAAAGGAGATAAATATCGTGTGGAAACTCTTCGCTTACTAGGAGACAAATATTTTGTGGAAATCATTCGCTTAAAAGGGTAAAAGTTCTCTGTGTAAAGTATTCACTTAAAAAGAGACAAATGCTCTTGGGAGAGCATTCACGTAGGAGACAAGTACTCTGTGAAAAGTCTTCGCTTTAAAGGAGACAAATGCTCTGTGGAAAGTATTCACTTAAAAGGAGATAAATATCGTGTGGAAACTCTTCGCTTACTAGGAGACAAATATTTTGTGGAAATTATTCGCTTAAAAGGGTAAAAGTTCTCTGTGTAAAGTATTCACTTAAAAAGAGACAAATGCTCTTGGGAGAGCATTCACGTAGGAGACAAGTACTCTGTGAAAAGTCTTCGCTTTAAAGGAGACAAATGCTCTGTGGAAAGTATTCACTTAAAAGGAGATAAATATCGTGTGGAAACTCTTCGCTTACTAGGAGACAAATATTTTGTGGAAATTATTCGCTTAAAAGGGTAAAAGTTCTCTGTGTAAAGTATTCACTTAAAAAGAGACAAATGCTCTTGGGAGCGCATTCACGTAGGAGACAAGTACTCTGTGAAAAGTCTTCGCTTTAAAGGAGACAAATGCTCTGTGGAAAGTATTCACTTAAAAGGAGATAAATATCGTGTGGAAACTCTTCGCTTACTAGGAGACAAATATTTTGTGGAAATTATTCGCTTAAAAGTGTAAAAGTTCTCTGTGTAAAGTATTCACTTAAAAAGAGACAAATGCTCTTGGGAGAGCATTCACGTAGGAGACAAGTACTCTGTGAAAAGTCTTCGCTTTAAAGGAGACAAATGCTCTGTGGAAAGTATTCGCTTAAAAGGAGATAAATATCGTGTGGAAACTCTTCGCTTAATAGGAGACAAATATTTTGTGGAAATTATTCGCTTAAAAGGGTAAAAGTTCTCTGTGTAAAGTATTCACTTAAAAAGAGACAAATGCTCTTGGGAGCGCATTCACGTAGGAGACAAGTACTCTGTGAAAAGTCTTCGCTTTAAAGGAGACAAATGCTCTGTGGAAAGTATTCACTTAAAAGGAGATAAATATCGTGTGGAAACTCTTCGCTTACTAGGAGACAAATATTTTGTGGAAATTATTCGCTTAAAAGGGTAAAAGTTCTCTGTGTAAAGTATTCACTTAAAAAGAGACAAATGCTCTTGGGAGAGCATTCACGTAGGAGACAAGTACTCTGTGAAAAGTCTTCGCTTTAAAGGAGACAAATGCTCTGTGGAAAGTATTCACTTAAAAGGAGATAAATATCGTGTGGAAACTCTTCGCTTACTAGGAGACAAATATTTTGTGGAAATCATTCGCTTAAAAGGGTAAAAGTTCTCTGTGTAAAGTATTCACTTAAAAAGAGACAAATGCTCTTGGGAGAGCATTCACGTAGGAGACAAGTACTCTGTGAAAAGTCTTCGCTTTAAAGGAGACAAATGCTCTGTGGAAAGTATTCACTTAAAAGGAGATAAATATCGTGTGGAAACTCTTCGCTTACTAGGAGACAAATATTTTGTGGAAATTATTCGCTTAAAAGGGTAAAAGTTCTCTGTGTAAAGTATTCACTTAAAAAGAGACAAATGCTCTTGGGAGAGCATTCACGTAGGAGACAAGTACTCTGTGAAAAGTCTTCGCTTTAAAGGAGACAAATGCTCTGTGGAAAGTATTCACTTAAAAGGAGATAAATATCGTGTGGAAACTCTTCGCTTACTAGGAGACAAATATTTTGTGGAAATTATTCGCTTAAAAGGGTAAAAGTTCTCTGTGTAAAGTATTCACTTAAAAAGAGACAAATGCTCTTGGGAGCGCATTCACGTAGGAGACAAGTACTCTGTGAAAAGTCTTCGCTTTAAAGGAGACAAATGCTCTGTGGAAAGTATTCACTTAAAAGGAGATAAATATCGTGTGGAAACTCTTCGCTTACTAGGAGACAAATATTTTGTGGAAATTATTCGCTTAAAAGTGTAAAAGTTCTCTGTGTAAAGTATTCACTTAAAAAGAGACAAATGCTCTTGGGAGAGCATTCACGTAGGAGACAAGTACTCTGTGAAAAGTCTTCGCTTTAAAGGAGACAAATGCTCTGTGGAAAGTATTCGCTTAAAAGGAGATAAATATCGTGTGGAAACTCTTCGCTTAATAGGAGACAAATATTTTGTGGAAATTATTCGCTTAAAAGGGTAAAAGTTCTCTGTGTAAAGTATTCACTTAAAAAGAGACAAATGCTCTTGGGAGCGCATTCACGTAGGAGACAAGTACTCTGTGAAAAGTCTTCGCTTTAAAGGAGACAAATGATCTGTGAAAAGTATTCACTTAAAAGGAGATAAATATCGTGTGGAAACTCTTCGCTTACTAGGAGACAAATATTTTGTGGAAATTATTCGCTTAAAAGGGTAAAAGTTCTCTGTGTAAAGTATTCACTTAAAAAGAGACAAATGCTCTTGGGAGCGCATTCACGTAGGAGACAAGTACTCTGTGAAAAGTCTTCGCTTTAAAGGAGACAAATGATCTGTGAAAAGTATTCACTTAAAAGGAGATAAATATCGTGTGGAAACTCTTCGCTTACTAGGAGACAAATATTTTGTGGAAATTATTCGCTTAAAAGGGTAAAAGTTCTCTGTGTAAAGTATTCACTTAAAAAGAGACAAATGCTCTTGGGAGAGCATTCACGTAGGAGACAAAAACTCTGTGAAAATTCTTCGCTTTAAAGGAGACAAATGCTCTGTGGAAAGTATTCACTTAAAAGGAGATAAATATCGTGTGGAAACTCTTCGCTTAATAGGAGACAAATATTTTGTGGAAATTATTCGCTTAAAAGGGTAAAAGTTCTCTGTGTAAAGTATTCACTTAAAAAGAGACAAATGCTCTTGGGAGAGCATTCACGTAGGAGACAAAAACTCTGTGAAAAGTCTTCGCTTTAAAGGAGACAAATGTTCTGTGGAAAGTATTCACTTAAAAGGAGATAAATATCGTGCGGAAACTCTTCGCTTAATAGGAGACAAATATTTTGTGGAAATTATTCGCTTAAAAGGGTAAAAGTTCTCTGTGTAAAGTATTCACTTAAAAAGAGACAAATGCTCTTGGGAGAGCATTCACGTAGGAGACAAGTACTCTGTGAAAAGTCTTCGCTTTAAAGGAGACAAATGCTCTGTGGAAAGTATTCACTTAAAAGGAGATAAATATCGTGTGGAAACTCTTCGCTTACTAGGAGACAAATATTTTGTGGAAATTATTCGCTTAAAAGGGTAAAAGTTCTCTGTGTAAAGTATTCACTTAAAAAGAGACAAATGCTCTTGGGAGAGCATTCACGTAGGAGACAAGTACTCTGTGAAAAGTCTTCGCTTTAAAGGAGACAAATGCTCTGTGGAAAGTATTCACTTAAAAGGAGATAAATATCGTGTGGAAACTCTTCGCTTACTAGGAGACAAATATTTTGTGGAAATTATTCGCTTAAAAGGGTAAAAGTTCTCTGTGTAAAGTATTCACTTAAAAAGAGACAAATGCTCTTGGGAGAGCATTCACGTAGGAGACAAGTACTCTGTGAAAAGTCTTCGCTTTAAAGGAGACAAATGCTCTGTGGAAAGTATTCACTTAAAAGGAGATAAATATCGTGTGGAAACTCTTCGCTTACTAGGAGACAAATATTTTGTGGAAATTATTCGCTTAAAAGGGTAAAAGTTCTCTGTGTAAAGTATTCACTTAAAAAGAGACAAATGCTCTTGGGAGAGCATTCACGTAGGAGACAAGTACTCTGTGAAAAGTCTTCGCTTTAAAGGAGACAAATGCTCTGTGGAAAGTATTCACTTAAAAGGAGATAAATATCGTGTGGAAACTCTTCGCTTACTAGGAGACAAATATTTTGTGGAAATTATTCGCTTAAAAGGGTAAAAGTTCTCTGTGTAAAGTATTCACTTAAAAAGAGACAAATGCTCTTGGGAGAGCATTCACGTAGGAGACAAGTACTCTGTGAAAAGTCTTCGCTTTAAAGGAGACAAATGCTCTGTGGAAAGTATTCACTTAAAAGGAGATAAATATCGTGTGGAAACTCTTCGCTTACTAGGAGACAAATATTTTGTGGAAATTATTCGCTTAAAAGGGTAAAAGTTCTCTGTGTAAAGTATTCACTTAAAAAGAGACAAATGCTCTTGGGAGAGCATTCACGTAGGAGACAAAAACTCTGTGAAAAGTCTTCGCTTAAAAGGAGACAAATGTTCTGTGGAAAGTATTCGCTTAAAAGGAGATAAATATCGTGTGGAAACTCTTCGCTTACTAGGAGACAAATATTTTGTGGAAATTATTCGCTTAAAAGGGTAAAAGTTCTCTGTGTAAAGTATTCACTTAAAAAGAGACAAATGCTCTTGGGAGAGCATTCACGTAGGAGACAAGTACTCTGTGAAAAGTCTTCGCTTTAAAGGAGACAAATGCTCTGTGGAAAGTATTCACTTAAAAGGAGATAAATATCGTGTGGAAACTCTTCGCTTACTAGGAGACAAATATTTTGTGGAAATTATTCGCTTAAAAGGGTAAAAGTTCTCTGTGTAAAGTATTCACTTAAAAAGAGACAAATGCTCTTGGGAGAGCATTCACGTAGGAGACAAGTACTCTGTGAAAAGTCTTCGCTTTAAAGGAGACAAATGCTCTGTGGAAAGTATTCACTTAAAAGGAGATAAATATCGTGTGGAAACTCTTCGCTTACTAGGAGACAAATATTTTGTGGAAATTATTCGCTTAAAAGGGTAAAAGTTCTCTGTGTAAAGTATTCACTTAAAAAGAGACAAATGCTCTTGGGAGAGCATTCACGTAGGAGACAAGTACTCTGTGAAAAGTCTTCGCTTTAAAGGAGACAAATGCTCTGTGGAAAGTATTCACTTAAAAGGAGATAAATATCGTGTGGAAACTCTTCGCTTACTAGGAGACAAATATTTTGTGGAAATTATTCGCTTAAAAGGGTAAAAGTTCTCTGTGTAAAGTATTCACTTAAAAAGAGACAAATGCTCTTGGGAGAGCATTCACGTAGGAGACAAGTACTCTGTGAAAAGTCTTCGCTTTAAAGGAGACAAATGATCTGTGAAAAGTATTCACTTAAAAGGAGATAAATATCGTGTGGAAACTCTTCGCTTACTAGGAGACAAATATTTTGTGGAAATTATTCGCTTAAAAGGGTAAAAGTTCTCTGTGTAAAGTATTCACTTAAAAAGAGACAAATGCTCTTGGGAGAGCATTCACGTAGGAGACAAGTACTCTGTGAAAAGTCTTCGCTTTAAAGGAGACAAATGTTCTGTGGAAAGTATTCGCTTAATGGAAAACAAATCCTCTGTTATTTACCTCAATTAAGTCTGCTGAGATATACCGCTGTTTTTTTTTACAAGGAAAGTAATTTATTTCATTTTCTTTTTTATGAGCTTACCATTTGTCAGAATGGTTGATAAGATATCCGTTAATGTTATTTAAAACAAAAAATGCACCACATAACTGGAACACGTCACAGACGAATTTTTATGAACATAAATAAAAGATGTAGTTGAAAATTTGAATCAGAACGATGCTGATTACGAAAGATCGTGTTGTGTAAAGCGTGTAGTATCAAATGCTTCACCACCTTATACTGAATATATAGGGGCGGGGGTGGCTCAGTCGGTAGCGCGCCAGGCTCGTAATCTGTAGTTCCCAGGTTCGAGTCCCAGCTGGGTCAGCGTTGAGACTTATCTCCGCAAAATTCCCCGCCCTGGCCACGGTCAGTAGGGGACACCGATGGGCTTGGAAAGACCGCCGTCCATCGGATGGGACGTTAAGCCGTGGCCCGTGTGCGGTAGAGCCATACCCTGTGCACGTTAAAGAACACGCTGAATGGCTCCAGTGGGTCCCCTCCCCCAACCTTCTCTGAGCCTTCGGGGTCCATGTGACCTGGCCATTTAGCCCATGGTGTGCAAAAAAGTGCCGCTCAGAGGTAAAACAACCCAACGTTAAAGAACACGCTGGATGGCCTTGACGGGAGGCTACCATCTGTCTCCCAACAGCTGTTCCAGTGGGTCCCCTCCCCCAACCTTCTCTGAGCCTTCGGGTTCCATGTGACCTGTCCATTTAGCCCATGGTGTGCAAAAAAGTGCCGCTCAGAGGTAACCCAACTGAATATATAATTATAAGAATAATAACATTATCTTTCGTAATAAAACAAAAATATATATAAACTTTCTTTTTTAAAGCATTTCGCGTTCTGACGTAAACCTTAGTTTTAGCGGAAGGAAACGAGCTGTGGGAAGTATTCCTTTAAAAGGATAAATATTCTATGGAAAACATTTGCTTAAATGGAGATAAACACTTTGTGGGAAACATTCTTTTAAAAAGAGACCAATGCTCTGTGGAAAGCATTCTTTTAAAAGGAGACTAATTCTCTGTGGAAAAACATTCTTTTAAAAGAGACCACTGCTCTGTAGAAAAGTATTTTTTAAAAGAAGTTGGGTTGGGTTGTTTTACCTCTGAGTGGCACTTTTTTGCACACCATGGGGTAAATGGCAAGGTCACATGGACCCCAAAGGCTCAGAGAAGGTTGGGAGAGAGGACCCACTGGAACAGCTGTTGGAAGACAGATGGTAGCCTCCCGCCAAGACTATCCAACGTGTTCTTTAATGTGCGCAGGGTATGGCTCTCCCGCACACGGAGCCACGGCTTAACGTCCCATCCAACGGAGGGCGGCCTTTCCAAGCCCATCGGTGTCCCCTACTGACCGTGGGCAGGGCGGGGAATTTTGCGGAGATAAATCTCAACGTTGACCCAGCTGGGACTCGAACCTGGGAAGTACAGATTACGAGCCTGGCGCGCTACCGACTGAGCCACCCCCGCCCCTTTTTAAAAGGACACCTATCTCTCTATCAGCTCTGTGCAACTTAGAATGAGACAAATGCTCTCTATCTGATTATAGTGGTGAATAAACTGAATCTAACCATAAAAAAAAGGTTTAATATTTTTTAAGAATTTTTTATCTTTTAAGCGTTAAATGAGGTCCCATGTACACACGACATGGTTTACATGAGGCCTCATTTAACGCTGTTTTATTTAACTCTCAGATTTTAATACTGCTTCAATATTCCTGTTTTTTTTTTGTGAATACATTCAAAACATCTATTTTCAAAAATGTTGCCTCTATCTAAAGAGACACATTTCCACTTGTGATGATTCATTTTCTCTTTCCCAATCTTCCAACTAAACCTTTCACGTATGAAGTACATTATATCTGACGGCCGTTCTTTAAGGTCAACCTCTGTAAGTATCTTCAGCGTTAAGCACCTAAAACATCTTTCTCTCTAGATGCCATCTGAAATTCCGAAGTCCATTAAGAAAAAGTACCCTCAGTGGTGGGAAAAGAGGCCTAAGAGCTTCTCCACCCATGTAGTCTGTCTGGCGATGTGCGGCTTTCCCTGCCTCCCGGGGCAGAGAACGTGGGTGTGTCCCTGCGGCCGATGTGACGGACGACAGATCAGCAGTGACCAACACTAATCCCTGGTCTGCTCCGCCGAACGACAATGTGGAAGACACATGTAATTTCTGTAGCTCATGACCGCAGGCAGAGTGCTGAAGAATGCCTCTGCTGTACGTTGTCTTTAAAGGTGTCGCTGAAATTGGGTAGGAGGGGAGAGGGTGGTAGGCGTATGAATCAGACAACAGGGATCTGATGCTTCTATATGGAGCCGGGAGGAGCAGATGAGAATGTGTCAGATAAGGGAAAATCAGGATGAACCATTTTTGATGTATTGGTTTTATTTTTTAATCTCTATTGCCGTGTCAGGCAATCGTAAATTGGTATACATGGAGTAATGTGCAGTGAGAGAATGAAAAACAAAAGTTCAAGTGATATATATATAAAAAAAAAATAAATAAATAAATAACCCCTCAAGCAGCTGCTTGCCACAGAGGTCTGACAGGAGCCTGTCAGTTTATATGCCATAGTAGAAGATCTGAGAGGATGTCAGGACCTCAGCAGAAAAACGACACAGACAGCCATGCCTTAACCGGGGCTCGAATCCAGGACCCTTAGATCATTAGCCAAGTGCGCTAACCACTCGGCTATGGGAAAAATAATAAATACCCCCTCAAGCAGCTGTTTGCCACAGAGGTCTGACAGGAGCCTGTCAGTTTATATGCCATAGTAGAAGATCTGAGAGGATGTCAGGACCTCAGCAGAAAAACGACACAGACAGCCATGCCTTAACCGGGGCTCGAACCCAGGTCCCTTAGATCATTAGCCAAGCGCGCTAACCACTCAGCTATGGGAAAAAATAATAAATACCCCCTCAAGCAGGTGCTTCCCACAGAGGTCTGACAGGAGCCTGTCAGTTTATATGCCACAGTAGGAGATCTGAGAGGATGGCAGGATCTCAGCAGAAAACAAAAACGAACATCCATGCCTTACCCTGGGCTCGAACCCAGGTCCCATAGATGGGTGGGATAAACTCACTCATGTAAAATTTAATTTTTAAGGAATGATTCGTGCTTCAGTTTATTTCAACAATTGTTTCAAAAAAAAAACAAATATTTTTCAACCTATCTTTAAAGATTTATGGCTGCCGAGTGGTTAGCGCGCTTGGCTACTGATCTAAGGGACCTGGGTTCGAGCCCCGGGTAAGGCATGGATGTTCGTATTGTTTTTCTGCTGAGGTCCTGCCAACCTCACAGACCTTCTACTATGGCATATCAACTGACAGGCTCCTGTCAGAGCTCCGTGGTAAGCAGCTGCTTGAGGAGGTATTTGTTTATTTATTTATTTATTTTATTTTTATTTATTTATTTATTTATTTTATTTTTATTTATTTATTTTATTTAACTGATATAAGTCATTTATTTTTCGAGATCTATCCAGAACAATATTTTGGAAATATTTTTGCCAAACAGTCCGATAGGTTCTCACCCAGTATTATGCTTTTTAAACAAAAATCTTTTCAAAATGGGTTACGTATGTAAGGACGAGATCCAGCATTGGAGAGGGGGGGGGGGGTCAGGAGGTCAAGGCCCATCCTTTTCAGAATGGTAGTGAGGGTTGGGTTGGGTTGTTTTACCTCTGAGCGGCACTTTTTTGCACACCATGGGCTAAATGGCCAGGTCACATGGACCCCGAAGGCTCAGAGAAGGTTGGGGGAGGGGACCCACTGGAACAGCTGTTGGGAGACAGATGGTAGCCTCCCGTCAAGGCCATCCAGCGTGTTCTTTAACGTTGGGTTGTTTTACCTCTGAGCGGCACTTTTTTGCACACCGTGGGCTAAATTGCCAGGTCACATGGACCCCGAAGGTTCAGAGAAGGTTGGGGGAGCGGACCCACTGGAACAGCTGTTGGGAGACAGATGGTAGCCTCCCGTCAAGGCCATCCAGTGTGTTCTTTAACGTTGGGTTGTTTTACTTCTGAGCGACACTTTTTTGCACAACATGGGCTAAATGGCCAGGTCACATGGACCTCGAAGGCTCAGAGAAGGTTGGAGGAGGGGACCCACTGGAACAGCTGTTGGGAGACAGATGGTAGCCTCCCGTCAAGGCCATCCAGCGTGTTCTTTAACGTTGGGTTGTTTTACCTCTGAGCGGCACTTTTTTGCACACCATGGGCTAAATTGCCAGGTCACATGGACCCCGAAGGTTCAGAGAAGGTTGGGGGAGCGGACCCACTGGAACAGCTGTTGGGAGACAGATGGTAGCCTCCCGTCAAGGCCATCCAGTGTGTTCTTTAACGTTGGGTTGTTTTACTTCTCAGCGACACTTTTTTGCACAACATGGGCTAAATGGCCAGGTCACATGGACCTCGAAGGCTCAGAGAAGGTTGGAGGAGGGGACCCACTGGAACAGCTGTTGGGAGACAGATGGTAGCCTCCCGTCAAGGCCATCCAGCGTGTTCTTTAACGTGCACAGAGTATGGCTCTCCCGCACATGGGGCCACGGCTTAACGTCCCATCCGACGGACGGTGGCCTTTCCAAGCCCATCGGTGTTCTCTACTGACCTTGGGCAGGGCGGGGAGTTTTGCGGAGATATTATTTTATTACGGCTCCATAGTATACGTCCGATACTAAAATTAGATTTAAAAAAAAACTATAAAATTTTGCTCCATATGGAATATAAAACATATAGAATATCATTTTAAGCATTTCATTTTAATTTTTCTTTTCTTTTGGTCCGTTGTAATATTTTGGTAATTGGGAAATCATATTTAAGTCTTATTCTCAGAGCCCCCCCCCCCGACATTAAATTTTTGGACCCCCTTCCCCAGAAACAAAATTCTGCGTACATCTCTGATTACAACACACGAAAAGATTGCCTTCAAGCCTCCACGACGTACAGTCGATCAAAAAAAGTATCCGAACACTATAGTTGATTACAGAATTCAGAAAAACTATCTGGCAACAATTTTTTTTTTCAGAAATTTGTGATCTGTCAACCTTCATGTACTGTACACGTTCGAAACAATTAATAAATAGATAGTTTTTTCAACGTTAATTCGTGTCACGTGACACGAAGGTTGCCAGATCACTAATTTCTGAACAAAAATCGTTGCCAGATATTTTTCTGAATTCTGTAATCAACCATAGTGTTCGGATACTTTTTTGAGTGACTGTAGGTGGTCATATTATTTTGATACTAGATCGTGTGGGCTCACTCACGGAAATATTGAGCGTGTGCAGTTGCTGTACACGCTCCAGATATTTTTCCTGAATTCTGTAATCACGTGACACGAAGGTTGCCAGATCACTAATTTCTAAAAAAAAAATCGTTGCGAGATATTTTTTCTCAATTCTGTAATCAACCATAGTGTTCGCATACTTTTTTGAGCGACTGTACAAAGCTTTTATTCGCAGAATAAAGAATGGTTATGAGAGTGTATTTGCTGCAATCAAAATCGAGAGTCTTGAGTGTATTTTAGAGACGATAAATTAAGATACCACGGTCACTACAATGACTGTTAGGAGCTCTTCTGTCTTCCAAGTCTGCATTAACTCTCTAAGACCAGAGATAATGAGGAAGTCCTGAGATTGTGTAATGTGGTACAAACTATAATAGAATGAGGAAGTACTAAATTAAATAATAGGAGACAAGGTGTAATTCATTGAGCAAGAACAAATGCACTAAAGTGGTTTCAAAGAGTGGGAGATGGATGATTTGTAAAGGGAATAAACGATGGGGAACGGCAGGATAAAACAGGAAGAGGAAGATGGTGTTTTAAACATTGATTGAAGAACGCGAACAGAAGTTTAGAAATTATTATGCACATTGTGATGGCTTGAGTGAGCTTGTTTACGAATGGTGAAGTTGTGAGAAGGGTCTAAGAGGGATTAATGAAGAAACGTTGCTGAATTTTTTTATGTGGGGGGCTTTGGTTGGGTTGTTTTACCTCCGAGCGGCACTTTTTTGCACACCGTGGGTTAAATGGCCAGTCAGAAGGACCCCGAAGGCTCAGAGAAGGTTGGGGGAGGGGACTCACTGGAACAGCTGTTGGGAGACAGATGGTAGCCTCCCGTCAAGGTCATGCAGCGTGTTCTTTAACGTTGGGTTGTTTTACCTCTGAGCGGCAGTTTTTTGCACACCATGGGCTAAATGGCCAGGTCACAAGGACCTCGAAGGCTCAGAGAAGGTTGGGGGAGGAGACCCACTGGAACAGCTGTTGGGAGACAGATGGTAGCCTCCCGTCAAGACCATCCAGCGTGTTCTTTAAAATTGGGTTTTTTACTTCTGACCGGCACTTTTTTTGCACACCATGGGCTAAATGGCCAGGTCACAAGGACCCCGAAAGCTCAGAGAAGGTTGGGGGAGGGGACCCACTTGAACAGCTGTTGGGAGACAGATGGTAGCCTCCCATCAACGCCATCCAGCGTGTTCTTTAACGTGCACAGGGTATGGCTCTCCCGCATAGAGGGCCACGGCTTAACGTCCCATCCGACGGACGGCGGCCTTTCCAAGCCCATCGGTGTCCCCTACTGACCGTGGGCAGGGCGGAGAATTTTGCGGAGATAAATCTCAACGCTGACCCAGCTGGGACTCGAACTTGGGAACTACAGATTACGAGCCTGGCACGCTACCGACTGAACCACCCCCGCCCACTTTAACTTCATAATGACTAAAAACTAATTCGTCGATAACGACGGTTATTATCGCACCATCAACAAGCTACCTCCCCTAGATCACTTATTTATATACATTTGGCACTTTATCTGACATCACCTGCTGCAATTTTCCCAAAATGTTGCACAGGATGTTGTAATTCCTCTTAAACGACCAACCGTTACAACAGCAATGACAAAAAAACAGTGAGAATGAACGCTTAAAATGCAGGTGTTCACACAACAAATAACCAAATACAAGCACCCATTCATAAAAAAAAAAAGCATAGAATTCCGTGGGTATAAAAGAAAAACTTGAACAGTCACACTAAACGAGCTTGTTTTATTTTTTCCGTGCATCACGTGACGCATAGTGTGGAATTGCGTGGTCAGAATTGTTATCGATTGCATTCTAGTCAACCCTCCCAAAACAAGCGTCCACCAATTTCAGAAAATACACATTACTAGTGTTCTCTAACAATCTCTGCGAAGCACATGAACGCATGAGACCCAGGACGAACATCGCTCGGCCTCCAAATTTCTATTGTGCTTTGGAGAAAGCCAGCTATTTGTATTGATGACAGTACTGCCGTGATGGTTTGCTCCACAGCTTGACTTCTATTGTAACAGACCAAAAACATGTCGCAAACTTGTATGGACAATTACATCTCTACGTCCCTCAATGTGTGTGTGAATATCGTGCAGACTTAAATCTCACGATTTTTACCGATAATTCAGTTTACCAATCCAGAATCTCTGTATTTTTACCCAGTTCGTTTGTTAACTGGATCGCCAATGTTGCTTTCTCACCCGTGCAAAAACAAGATTGCCGATAATACGAAAACTTGATATTTTTTGTTTGTTTTTCCCTCTATCATACCTTTTGCATTCTTACCGGATATCGCAAGCATGCACGAGAGTCTAGCAGAACAACTATTTGTTACAACTTGAATGTCCAGATAATACATTGTCCTACCAAAATTTCCTGGGGCGGGGGTGGCTCAGTCGATAGCGCGCCAGGCTCGTAATCTGTAGTTCCCAGGTTAGAGTCCCAGCTGGGTCAGCGTTGAGATTTATCTCCGCAAAATTCCAGCCCTGTCCACGATCAGTAGGGGACACCGATGGGCTTGTAAAGGCCACCGTCCGTCGGATGGGACGTTAAACCGTGGCCCCGTGTGCGGGTTGTTTGGGTTGTTTTACCTCTGAGCGGCACTTTTTTGCACACCATGGGCAAAATGCCCAGGTCACATGGACCCCGAAGGCTCAGAGAAGGTTGGGGGAGGGGACCCACTGGAACAGCTGTTGGGAGACAGATGGTAGCCTCCCGTCAAGGCCATCCAGCGTGTTCTTTAACGTGCACAGGGTATGGCTCTCCCGCACACGGGGCCACGGCTTAACGTCCCATCCGACGGACGGCGGCCTTTCCAAGCCCATCGGTGTCCGCTACTGACCGTGGGCAGGGCGGGGAATTTTGCGGAGATAAATCTCAACGCTGACCCAGCTGGGACTCGAACCTGGGAACTACAGCCGTGTGCGGGAGAGCCATACCCTGTGCACGTTAAAGAACACGCTGGGTGGCCTTGACGGGAGGCTACCATCTGTTTCCCAACAGCTGTTCCAGCGGGTCCCCTCTCCTAATCTTCTCTGAGCCTTCGGGGTCCTTGTGACCTGGCCATTTAGCCCATGGTGTGCAAAAAAGTGTCGCTCAGAGGTAAAACAACCCAACGTTAAAGAACAAGCTGGATGGCCTTGACGGGAGACTACCATCTGTATCCCAACAGCTGTTCCAGTGGGTCCCCTCCCCCAACCTTCTCTGAGCCTTCGGGGTCCATGTGACCTGGCCATTTAGCCCATGGTGTGAAAAAAAGTGCCGCTCAGAGGTAAAACAACCCAACATACCAAAATTTCCATCTTTTGTCTGTTAATCTAACTTTGAAGCTCTATAACTTCTAAAATATGTATTTAATCAAAAATTGTGACTGAGGATAAATTAAAGATCATAATCCAATCTATTTAAATCTCGATTTTCAACAATATTCGTTCAGTATTTAAAGAGTTATGGAAGACGGAACATTTAACAATGAATTATCCTGTTTTATAAAATAAACATTAATGATTGTTTAATATTGAAAAAATCATTACGCAAACTTCTAAAAGGTAGCACATTTGTTTGTTGTTTTACCTCTGGGCGGTACTTTTTTGCACACCATGGGCTAAATGGCCAGGTCGCATGGACCCCGAAGGCTCAGAGAAGATTGGGGGAGAGGACCCACTGGAACAGCTCTTGGGAGACAGATGGTAGCCTCCCGTCAAGGCCATTCAGCGTGTTCTTTAACGTGCACAGAGTATGGCTCTCCCGCACACGGGGCCACGACTTAACGTCCCATCCGACGGACGGCGGCCTTTCTAAGTTCATCGGTGTCCCTTACTGACCGTGGGCAGAGTTATGCGAAGATAAATCTCAACGCTGACCCAGCTGGGACTCGAATCTGGGAACTACAGATTACGAGCCTGGCGCGCTACCGACTGAGCCACCCCCGCCCCAAAAGGCCGCACAACCCACGGAACATTACAAAAGAACTTGGGGACTATATATATATTCTTGTGATACAATATATTGAATATGGTTTTTTATTCAAGATATTTTTTTCATTCCTGAAAATTGTAGTTTTCTTTCCAATTCATTACAAATATATGTTTAGATTTTTAGATAAAGAATTTTTACTACGGCTGTTTAAATTTTTTTAGCGAATCTTCATTAAGTTTGGGTTGTTTTATCTCTGAACGGCAATTTTTTGCACAAAATGAGCTAAATGGCCAGGTCACAAGGACCCCGAGGATTCAAAGAAGGTTCAGGGGATCAGGGGTTCCCTCCCACAACCTTCTCTGAGCCTTCAGGGTCCATGTGACCTAGCCATTTAGCCCATGGTGTGCAAAAAAGTGCCGCTCAGAGGTAAAACAACCCAGCGTTAAAGAACACGCTGGATGGCCTTGACGGGAGGGTACCATCTGTCTCCCAACAGCTGTTCCAGTGGGTTCCCTCCCCCAACCTTCTCTGAGCCTTCGGCGATCCTTGTGACCTGGCCATTTAGCCCATGGTGTGCAAAAAAGTGCCGCTCAGAGGTAAAACAACCCAACGTTAAAGAACACGCTGGATGGCCTTGACGGGAAGCTACCATCTATCTCCCAACAGCTGTTCCAGTGGGTCCCCTCCCCCAATCTTCTCTGAGTCTTCGGGGTCCTTGTGACCTGGCCATTTAGCCCATAATGTGCAAAAAAGCGCCGCTCAGAGGTAAAGCCACCCAATTCATCAATTTTTAATGTTAAAGTGCATATTTTAGAAGTGCACGTTAAGAAATGACACTGACTTACCCAGAGTCAATATAGAAAAATACTCATATTTTAATCTGCTCTATTTTATTAAATAATTAAATAAGAAAAGCAATTGTGTGTACCAAATGTCAAGGAGTTCGTAAAGTTTTGTTTTCAACAGACTTCAATCGGACGTCATTCGTGTACGATATTTAACTTCTGCCCGTACTTGGTTCGGAACTTTCGACATAATTCTTGCTACAATTATTGTTTCTTTTAATCCTAGAAGAGACAAAATCAATCACTCTAAAACTGCAGACATTTAACAGAAAAGATAGAACCTTTTAATTTGCATATATATATAGTGATACAATATACGTGAAACATATTGTTACAAGGAGCGGGGGTGGCTCAGTCGGTAGCGCGCCAGGCTCGTAATCTGTAGTTCCCAGGTTCGAGTCACAGCTGGGTCAGCGTTGAGATTTATCTCCGCCAAATTCCCCGCCCTGCCCACGGTCAGTAGGGGGACACCGATGGGCTTGGAAAGGCCGCCGTCCGTCATATGGGACGTTAATCCGTGGCCCCGTGTGGGGAGAGCCATACACTGTGCACGATAAAGAACACGCTGGATGGCCTTGACGGGAGGCTGCCATCTGCCTCCCAACAGCTGTTCCAGTGGGTCCCCTCCCCCAACCTTTTCTGAGCCTTCGGGGTCCATGTGACCTGGCCATTTAGCCCATGGTGTGCAAAAAAGTGCCGCTCAGAGGTAAAACAACCCAACGTTAAAAAACACGCTGGATGGCCTTGACGGGAGGCTACCATCTGTCTCCCAACAGCTGTTCCAGTGGGTCCCCTCCCCCAACCTTTTCTGAGCCTTCGGGGTCCATGTGACCTGGCCATTTAGCCCATGGTGTGGAAAAAAGTGCCGCTCAGAGGTAAAACAACCCAACCCATATTGTTACGACAGATGAAGTCGCTACAGTGACGTCATGACAAAACGTGACCTGAACGCTCGCATATACTTCTGAGTGAAATTTATACAACAAACAAATTTGAAGGTAGAACCGACCTGAAAAAGAGAATGATAGAATTTCAGTGTTCTGGAATTGAAGAAATGTAATAGGAAGTTTAGATACTCAATTCAATTCAATTAACGTCACTGTTATATGGGAGGTCTTCTCTCAAGCTTTCCCAAATTTGAATTTAGATAATCTGAGTCAGTGCGCGATAAGTAAAAACAAGAAGTATTTTTTTATGCGGTGTGTGCGCGTGTGGTTGTTTTGCCTTGCTAGTGTGATAAATATAGTGATCTAATCAAAGACGAAGGATTGTTTATGACTGAAGTGAAGGTTGGGTTGTTTTACTTCTGAGCGGCACTTTTTTGCACACCATGGGCTAAATGGCCAGGTCACATGGACCCCGAAGGCTCAGAGAAGGTTGGGGGAGGGGACCCACTGGAACAGCTGTTGGGAGACAGATGGTAGCCTCCCGTCAAAGCCATCCAGCGTGTTCTTTAACGTTGAGTTGTTTTACCTCTGAGTGGCACTTTTTTGCACACCATGGGCTAAATGGCCAGGTTACAAGGACCCCGAAGGCTCAGAAAATGTTGGGAGAAGGGACCCACTGCAACAGCTGTTGGAAGACAGATGGTAGCCTCCCGTCAAGGCCATCCAGCATGTTCTTTAACGTTGGGTTGTTTTACCTCTGAGCGGCACTTTTTTGCACACCATGAGCTAAATGGCCAGGTCACATGGACCCAGAAGGCTCAGAGAAGGTTGGGGGAGGGGACCCACTGGAACAGCTGTTGGGAGACAGATGGTAGCCTCCCGTCAAGGCCATCCAGCATGTTCTTTAACGTTGGGTTGTTTTACCTCTGAGTGGCACTTTTTTGCACACCATGGGCTAAATGGCCAGGTTACAAGGACCCCGAAGGCTCAGAAAAGGTTGGGAGAAGGGACCCACTGCAACAGCTGTTGGAAGACAGATGGTAGCCTCCCGTCAAGGCCATCAACGCCATCCAGCATGTTCTTTAACGTTGGGTTGTTTTACCTCTGAGTTGCACTTTTTTGCACACCATGGGCTAAATGGCCAGGTTACAAGGACCCCGAAGGCTCAGAGAAGGTTGGGGGAGGGGACCCACTGGAATAGCTGTTGGGAGACAGATGGTAGCCTCCGGTCAAGGCCATCCAGTGCGTTCTTTAACGTGCACAGAGTATGGCTCTCTTTCGCACACGGAGCCACCGCTTAACGTCCCATACGACAGACGGCGGCCTTTTCAAGCCCATCGGTGTCCCCTACTTTTTGCGCAGATAAATCTCACGCTGACGCAGCTGGGACTCGAACCTGAGAACTACAGATTACGAGTCTGGCGCGCTACCGACTGAGCAATCCCCGCCCCATTTTGTCAAGTGTCATACAATAAAACCTCCTTTCTAAGTGTGATATATACGGATCGGAAGAAAATTCATCAGTGATTTGCATTCTCTGATCAAATCATAGTCCATAGTGTCCGTTAAAATAAAATAAAAAATAAATACCCCCTCAAGCAGCTGCTTGCCACAGAGGTCTGACAGAAGCATGTCAGTTTATATGCCACAGTAGGAGATCTGAGAGGATGGCAGGACCTCAGCAGAAAAACGACACAAACAGCCATGCCTAATACCGGGGCTAGAACCCAGGTCCTTTAAGATAAAAAACAAAGAAATCTTCTCACATTTTAAAAAAAAAATTCCAAACTGAAATTCATCGTTGTATACGAACGCAAGTGACTCACCCAAAGTAAACTCTCATTGGTCCACCTATGGAGAAAATTGCGCAAATCTTTGTTATGCATACTAAGAAAAATCGTTTATTGACCAAAGCCACATTACCGTATAATTACAAGGCCGGATAAACTGGCCCTCTAATACACACTGTCTAGAATTGGTCGCTCTGCAAAAGAAAAGGCCGAATTCTTAGGAAATTAAGCAGAATAAATGGTAGAAATAACAACCTCCCCCAACAACCGTATAATTAAAAGTGCAATTGTAGGCGAAAGCCGAAAGGTCAAAGTAGAAGGTGGCTGGGAGTAAGGTCAGGTACGGGCCCCCATCACGTACCTTAAACCGTAACTCTATCATTATCAAGTCCGCGTTGGAGCAAAGAAGATAATTATAATCTTTCATTATTGTAATGTGCAATGTGGCGTCAGTGCGGCTAGAGAAGCACGAGGAACTGGTAGACTGAAATTTTTCCGGCGAGCAGCCTATTGTATCCTGGAGGTTGGCCGAAGAGTTTAGTAGTCACGAGGAACTTAGGTCCGGTCTCCGTACACACCCATTTGGGTTAATCGGCTCGCAACTCGTAAAGCAGTTAAGGTCTAATTCTTGGTGTAACAAAAGGCAAGGGGTTGTTTTGTGATTCCAGTCTTCTTTCTTGCAAAGGATGCTCCTTACCAAATATTAGAGAGTTAAGTGTTCTGAGAGAGTAGTGTCGTGTCTTTAATACTGCGAATGAAGCGTCTTCATTTTCCTCCCATATTTTAAATTATGCCTAATTTTAATCACCTGTCTAAAGTTTTTTAAGTATCACTTTCTGAATTTTGTTTGAAACTTCGAGTTTGGTTTGTATTAGGTTTCTTTAGACGGTAGAGTAGAAATTAGTTTATCCGAACTGGTACCTTTTGAAAAATATCTACCGTGATTTTTTTTTGTTAATATTATCCGTAATTTTCGGTAATCACCTGTCTAAAGTTTTTTAAGTGTCACTTTCTGAATTTTGTTTGAAACTTCGAGTTTGGTTTGTATTAGGTTTCTTTTGACGGTAGAGTAGAAATTAGTTTATCCGGACTGGTACTTTTTGAAAAATATCTACCGTGATTTTTTTTTGTTAATATTATCCGTAATTTTCGGTAATCACCTGTCTAAAGTTTTTTAAGTGTCACTTTCTGAATTTTGTTTGAAACTTCGAGTTTGGTTTGTATTAGGTTTCTTTAGACGGTAGAGTAGAAATTAGTTTATTCGAACTGGTACTTTTTAAAAAATATCTACCGTGATTTTTTTTTGTTAATATTATCCGTAATTTTCGGTAATCACCTGTCTAAAATTTTTTAAGTGTCACTTTCTGAATTTTGTTTGAAACTTGAAGTTTGGTTTGTATCAGGTTTCTTTAGACGGTAGAGTAGAAATTAGTTTATTCGAACTGGTACTTTTTAAAAAATATCTACCGTGATTTTTTTTTGTTAATATTATCCGCAATTTTCCGTAATCACCTGTCTAAAGTTTTTTAAGTATCACTTTCTGAATTTTGTTTGAAACTTCGAGTTTGGTTTGTATTAGGTTTCTTTTGACGGTAGAGTAGAAATTAGTTTATCCGGACTGGTACTTTTTGAAAAATATCTACCGTGATTTTTTTTTGTTAATATTATCCGTAATTTTCGGTAATCACCTGTCTAAAGTTTTTTAAGTGTCACTTTCTGAATTTTGTTTGAAACTTGAAGTTTGGTTTGTATCAGGTTTCTTTAGACGGTAGAGTAGAAATTAGTTTATTCGAACTGGTACTTTTTAAAAAATATCTACCGTGATTTTTTTTTGTTAATATTATCCGCAATTTTCCGTAATCACCTGTCTAAAGTTTTTTAAGTATCACTTTCTGAATTTTGTTTGAAACTTCGAGTTTGGTTTGTATTAGGTTTCTTTTGACGGTAGAGTAGAAATTAGTTTATCCGGACTGGTACTTTTTGAAAAATATCTACCGTGATTTTTTTTTGTTAATATTATCCGTAATTTTCGGTAATCACCTGTCTAAGTTTTTTAAGTGTCACTTTCTGAATTTTGTTTGAAACTTGAAGTTTGGTTTGTATCAGGTTTCTTTAGACGGTAGAGTAGAAATTAGTTTATTCGAACTGGTACTTTTTAAAAAATATCTACCGTGATTTTTTTTTGTTAATATTATCCGCAATTTTCCGTAATCACCTGTCTAAAGTTTTTTAAGTATCACTTTCTGAATTTTGTTTGAAACTTCGAGTTTGGTTTGTATTAGGTTTCTTTTGACGGTAGAGTAGAAATTAGTTTATCCGGACTGGTACTTTTTGAAAAATATCTACCGTGATTTTTTTTTGTTAATATTATCCGTAATTTTCGGTAATCACCTGTCTAAAGTTTTTTAAGTGTCACTTTCTGAATTTTGTTTGAAACTTGAAGTTTGGTTTGTATCAGGTTTCTTTAGACGGTAGAGTAGAAATTAGTTTATTCGAACTGGTACTTTTTAAAAAATATCTACCGTGATTTTTTTTTGTTAATATTATCCGCAATTTTCCGTAATCACCTGTCTAAAGTTTTTTAAGTATCACTTTCTGAATTTTGTTTGAAACTTCGAGTTTGGTTTGTATTAGGTTTCTTTTGACGGTAGAGTAGAAATTAGTTTATCCGGACTGGTACTTTTTGAAAAATATCTACCGTGATTTTTTTTTGTTAATATTATCCGTAATTTTCGGTAATCACCTGTCTAAAGTTTTTTAAGTGTCACTTTCTGAATTTTGTTTGAAACTTGAAGTTTGGTTTGTATTAGGTTTCTTTAGACGGTAGAGTAGAAATTAGTTTATTCGAACTGGTACTTTTTAAAAAATATCTACCGTGATTTTTTTTTGTTAATATTATCCGTAATTTTCGGTAATCACCTGTCTAAAGTTTTTTAAGTGTCACTTTCTGAATTTTGTTTGAAACTTGAAGTTTGGTTTGTATCAGGTTTCTTTAGACGGTAGAGTAGAAATTAGTTTATTCGAACTGGTACTTTTTAAAAAATATCTACCGTGATTTTTTTTTGTTAATATTATCCGCAATTTTCCGTAATCACCTGTCTAAAGTTTTTTAAGTATCACTTTCTGAATTTTGTTTGAAACTTCGAGTTTGGTTTGTATTAGGTTTCTTTTGACGGTAGAGTAGAAATTAGTTTATCCGGACTGGTACTTTTTGAAAAATATCTACCGTGATTTTTTTTTGTTAATATTATCCGTAATTTTCGGTAATCACCTGTCTAAAGTTTTTTAAGTGTCACTTTCTGAATTTTGTTTGAAACTTGAAGTTTGGTTTGTATCAGGTTTCTTTAGACGGTAGAGTAGAAATTAGTTTATTCGAACTGGTACTTTTTGAAAAATATCTACCGTGATTTTTTTTTGTTAATATTATCCGTAATTTTCGGTAATCACCTGTCTAAAGTTTTTTAAGTGTCACTTTCTGAATTTTGTTTGAAACTTGAAGTTTGGTTTGTATCAGGTTTCTTTAGACGGTAGAGTAGAAATTAGTTTATTCGAACTGGTACTTTTTAAAAAATATCTACCGTGATTTTTTTTTGTTAATATTATCCGCAATTTTCCGTAATCACCTGTCTAAAGTTTTTTAAGTGTCACTTTCTGAATTTTGTTTGAAACTTGAAGTTTGGTTTGTATCAGGTTTCTTTAGACGGTAGAGTAGAAATTAGTTTATTCGAACTGGTACTTTTTAAAAAATATCTACCGTGATTTTTTTTTGTTAATATTATCCGCAATTTTCCGTAATCACCTGTCTAAAGTTTTTTAAGTATCACTTTCTGAATTTTGTTTGAAACTTCGAGTTTGGTTTGTATTAGGTTTCTTTTGACGGTAGAGTAGAAATTAGTTTATCCGGACTGGTACTTTTTGAAAAATATCTACCGTGATTTTTTTTTGTTAATATTATCCGTAATTTTCGGTAATCACCTGTCTAAAGTTTTTTAAGTGTCACTTTCTGAATTTTGTTTGAAACTTGAAGTTTGGTTTGTATCAGGTTTCTTTAGACGGTAGAGTAGAAATTAGTTTATTCGAACTGGTACTTTTTGAAAAATATCTACCGTGATTTTTTTTTGTTAATATTATCCGTAATTTTCGGTAATCACCTGTCTAAAGTTTTTTAAGTGTCACTTTCTGAATTTTGTTTGAAACTTGAAGTTTGGTTTGTATCAGGTTTCTTTTGACGGTACAGTAGAAATCAGTTTATCCGGACTGTTTGGTACTTTCTGAAAAATATCTACCGTGCTTTTATTGTTCATATTATCCGTAATTTTTTAGTTTATTTTAATAATTACCCAAAAATTTGATTAGTTAAATGTCTTAAACTCCAAAGTGATAATGGGAATAATATACACCCTCGATTTACACTTAAGAAGGTTCCGCACAAAACCGTGTAAATCGAAATCTTGGATTTTGCTATGTAAAACCGCGTAAAACGATAAAAACACTAAAATGTGCATAATTCAGTTTCGATTAACACGGTTTTGATTTCAATTTACACGGTTTTGTGCGGAACCTATCTTCAAGTGTAAATCGAGGGATACGTGTAATTGGAACATTTTATTTTTTCACAAGCATCATATTGAGTGGTTTGGAGACTTTTTTTTTTAGCTTCAGCTGAAGGATAAAAAAAAAAACACGATTCTAAAGGGCAAAGTTCATTTTTTTCCTCTTCGAATGTTAGATTTTTAAAATATGTAGGAAGGTCAGTCAGAATGTCAGATCCTCAGTTTGTTTTCCGCCAAACTACGGGGATTCGAAAAGCAGACATCTGCGGCTATGCAACAACAGCAAGTTAGTACCAAATAGTAACACTGAGTTCTCAGTGTTACATAAAGTCATCGGTCATCAGTGCTACACACAAAAAATCAGTTATCAGTGATACACAAAGACACAGTCATCATTGTGCACACGTGCAATAGTCATCAGTGTTGCACATGGAAATGAACTCATCGGTGTTACACTCTGATAGCAGTCATCATTGTTACAACTCATGCTGCGAGACGAATACTTGAAGACGGGATGCATAAGAAAACTAAACACTGGAAGTAAATTAGAGAGGAAATAAAGAATCTAAAGCCATAGAGTTGGGTTGGGTTGTTTTACCTCTGAGCGGCACTTTTTTGCACACCATGTGCTAACTGGCCATGTCATATGGACCCCGAAGGCTCAGAGAAGGTTGGGGGAGGGGACCCACTGGAACAGCTGTTGGGAGACAGATGGTAGCCTCCCGTCAAGGCGATCCAGCGTGTTCTTTAACGTGCACAGAGTATGTCTCTCCCGCACACGCGGCTACGGCTTAACGTCCCATCCGACGGACGGCGGCCTTTCCAAGCCCATCGGTGTCCCCTACTGACCGTGGGTAGGGCGGGGAATTTTGCGGAAATAAATCTCAACGCTGACCCAGCTGGGACTCGAACCTGGGAAGTACAGATTACGAGCCTGGCGCGCTACCGACTGAGCCACCCCCGCCCCTAAAGCCATAGAATAAAAAACTTAAAGGAAGAAAGATAAGGCGCGTTAAGCTTGCGGAACTCGATGACAGGATACTTAATAAACCTAAAAACCAGAAATAAAGAGGATACAGAGAAAAAACGAATAAAAACAAAAAAAAGTGTTATTCCAAAATAGCCATGATGATCAGAGATAAGAAATGCAGACACAGTAGATAAGGGTTGGTTGTTTTACCTCTGAGCGGCACTTTTTTGCACACCATGGACTAAATGGCCAGGTCACATGGACCCCGAAGGCTCAGAGAAGGTTGGGGTAGAGGACCCACTGGAACAGCTGTTGGGAGACAGATGGTAGTCTCCCGTCAAGGCCATCCAGCGTGTTCTTTAACGTGCACATGGTATGGCTCTACACGGGGCCACGGCTTAACGTTCCATCCGACGGACGACGGCCTTTCCAAGCCCATCGGTGTCCCCTATTGACCGTGGGCAAGGCGGAGAATTTTGCGGAGAAAAATCTCAACGCTGACCCAGCTGGGACTCGAACCTGGGAACTACAGATTACAAGCCTGGCGCGCTACCGACTGAGCCACCCCCGCCCCCAATAGATAAGGAATAGGGAGAATGAGAGAAGAGGCCTGAAGGTAAGGTTTTAGGATCTCGAAAAACGAAGAAACGGTTTAATGGGTGGATACGGTTGGATTGTTTTACCTCTGAACGGCATTTTATTTTGTGCACAATCAATTGAATTCCCTGGTCACAAGGACCCCCTGGTTCAGAGAAGACTGGCGGAGGGGACCCACTGGAAAGCTTTTAACAGACATGTTAGCCTTCTGTCAAGTGCATCCAAGGTCTTCTTTAACACAGCTATGGCTCTCCCGCACAAGGAGCCACGGCTTGACACACAGACACGTGATAGACGGCAGCCTTTCCGGACCCATCAGTATCTCCTCTCTGAGCAAGGTCAGGCACAGACACATGATAGACGGCGGCCTTTCTGGACCCACCAATGTCTCCTCTCTGAGCAAGGTCACGCACAGACACATGATAGACGGTGGCCTTTCCGGACCCACCAGTGTCTCCTCTCTGAGCAAGATCAGGCCCATCAGTTTCTCCTCTCTGAGCAAGGTTGGGCACAGACACATGATAAAGACGGCGGCCTTTCCGGACCCACCAGTGTCTCCTCTCTGAGCAAGGTCAGGCCCATCAGTTTCTCTTCTCTGAGCAAGGTTGGGCACAGACACATGATAGACGGCGGCCTTTCCGGACCCACCAGTGTCTCCTCTCTGAGCAAGGTCAGGCCCATCAGTTTCTCTTCTCTGAGCAAGGTTGGGCACAGACACATGATAGACGGCGGCCTTTCCGGACCCACCAGTGTCTCCTCTCTGAGCAAGGTCAGGCCCATCAGTTTCTCCTCTCTGAGCAAGGTTGGGCACAGACACATGATAGACGGTGGCCTTTCCGGACCCACCAGTGTCTCCTCTCTGAGCAAGGTCAGGCCCATCAGTTTCTCCTCTCTGAGCAAGGTTGGGCACAGACACATGACAGACGGTGGCCTTTCCGGACCCACCAGTGTCTCCTCTCTGAGCAAGGTCAGGCCCATCAGTTTCTCCTCTCTGAGCAAGGTTGGGCACAGACACATGATAGACGGTGGCCTTTCCGGACCCACCAGTGTCTCCTCTCTGAGCAAGGTCAGGCCCATCAGTTTCTCCTCTCTGAGCAAGGTTGGGCACAGACACATGATAGACGGCGGCCTTTCCGGACCCACCAGTGTCTCCTCTCTGAGCAAGGTCAGGCCCATCAGTTTCTCCTCTCTAATCAAGGTTGGGCACAGACACATGATACACGGCGGCCTTTCCGGACCCACCAGTGTCTCCTCTCTGAGCAAGGTCAGGCACAGACACATGATAGACGGTGGCCTTTCCGGACCCACCAGTGTCTCCTCTCTGAGCAAGGTCAGGCCCATCAGTTTCTCCTCTCTGAGCAAGGTTGGGCACAGACACAGGATAGACGGCGGCCTTTCCGGACAGACCAGTGTCTCCTCTCTGAACAAGGTCAGGCCCATCAGTTTCTCCTCTCTAATCAAGGTTGGGCACAGACACATGATAGACGGCGGCCTTTCCGGACCCACCAGTGTCTCCTCTCTGAGCAAGGTCAGGCACAGACACATGATAAAGACGGCGGCCTTTCCGGACCCACCAGTGTCTCCTCTCTGAGCAAGGTCAGGCACAGACACATGATAGACGGTGGCCTTTCCGGACCCACCAGTGTCTCCTCTCTGAGCAAGGTCAGGCCCATCAGTTTCTCTTCTCTGAGCAAGGTTGGGCACAGACACATGATAGACGGTGGCCTTTCCGGACCCACCAGTGTCTCCTCTCTGAGCAAGGTCAGGCCCATCAGTTTCTCCTCTCTGAGCAAGGTTGGGCACAGACACATGATAGACGGTGGCCTTTCCGGACCCACCAGTGTCTCCTCTCTGAGCAAGGTCAGGCCCATCAGTTTCTCCTCTCTGAGCAAGGTTGGGCACAGACACATGATAGACGGTGGCCTTTCCGGACCCACCAGTGTCTCCTCTCTGAGCAAGGTCAGGCCCATCAGTTTCTCCTCTCTGAGCAAGGTTGGGCACAGACACATGATAGACGGTGGCCTTTCCGGACCCACCAGTGTCTCCTCTCTGAGCAAGATCAGGCCCATCAGTTTCTCCTCTCTGAGCAAGGTTGGGCACAGACACATGATAGACGGTGGCCTTTCCGGACCCACCAGTGTCTCCTCTCTGAGCAAGGTCAGGCCCATCAGTTTCTCCTCTCTGAGCAAGGTTGGGCACAGACACATGATAGACGGCGGCCTTTCCGGACCCACCAGTGTCTCCTCTCTGAGCAAGGTCAGGCCCATCAGTTTCTCCTCTCTGAGCAAGGTCAGGCACAGACACATGATAGACGGTGGCCTTTCCGGACCCACCAGTGTCTCCTCTCTGAGCAAGATCAGGCCCATCAGTTTCTCCTCTCTGAGCAAGGTTGGGCACAGACACATGATAGACGGTGGCCTTTCCGGACCCACCAGTGTCTCCTCTCTGAGCAAGGTCAGGCCCATCAGTTTCTCCTCTCTGAGCAAGGTTGGGCACAGACACATGATAGACGGCGGCCTTTCCGGACCCACCAGTGTCTCCTCTCTGAGCAAGGTCAGGCCCATCAGTTTCTCCTCTCTGAGCAAGGTTGGGCACAGACACATGATAGACGGTGGCCTTTCCGGACCCACCAGTGTCTCCTCTCTGAGCAAGGTCAGGCCCATCAGTTTCTCCTCTCTGAGCAAGGTCAGGCACAGACACATGATAGACGGTGGCCTTTCCGGACCCACCAGTGTCTCCTCTCTGAGCAAGATCAGGCCCATCAGTTTCTCCTCTCTGAGCAAGGTTGGGCACAGACACATGATAGACGGTGGCCTTTCCGGACCCACCAGTGTCTCCTCTCTGAGCAAGGTCAGGCCCATCAGTTTCTCCTCTCTGAGCAAGGTTGGGCACAGACACATGATAGACGGCGGCCTTTCCGGACCCACCAGTGTCTCCTCTCTGAGCAAGGTCAGGCCCATCAGTTTCTCCTCTCTGAGCAAGGTTGGGCACAGACACATGATAGACGGTGGCCTTTCCGGACCCACCAGTGTCTCCTCTCTGAGCAAGGTCAGGCCCATCAGTTTCTCCTCTCTGAGCAAGGTTGGGCACAGACACATGATAGACGGTGGCCTTTCCGGACCCACCAGTGTCTCCTCTCTGAGCAAGGTCAGGCCCATCAGTTTCTCCTCTCTGAGCAAGGTTGGGCACAGACACATGATAGACGGCGGCCTTTCCGGACCCACCAGTGTCTCCTCTCTGAGCAAGGTCAGGCCCATCAGTTTCTCTTCTCTGAGCAAGGTTGGGCACAGACACATGATAGACGGCGGCCTTTCCGGACCCACCAGTGTCTCCTCTCTGAGCAAGGTCAGGCACAGACACATGATAGACGGTGGCCTTTCCGGACCCACCAGTGTCTCCTCTCTGAGCAAGGTCAGGCCCATCAGTTTCTCCTCTCTGAGCAAGGTTGGGCACAGACACAGGATAGACGGCGGCCTTTCCGGACAGACCAGTGTCTCCTCTCTGAACAAGGTCAGGCCCATCAGTTTCTCCTCTCTAATCAAGGTTGGGCACAGACACATGATAGACGGCGGCCTTTCCGGACCCACCAGTGTCTCCTCTCTGAGCAAGGTCAGGCACAGACACATGATAAAGACGGCGGCCTTTCCGGACCCACCAGTGTCTCCTCTCTGAGCAAGGTCAGGCACAGACACATGATAGACGGTGGCCTTTCCGGACCCACCAGTGTCTCCTCTCTGAGCAAGGTCAGGCCCATCAGTTTCTCTTCTCTGAGCAAGGTTGGGCACAGACACATGATAGACGGTGGCCTTTCCGGACCCACCAGTGTCTCCTCTCTGAGCAAGGTCAGGCCCATCAGTTTCTCCTCTCTGAGCAAGGTTGGGCACAGACACATGATAGACGGTGGCCTTTCCGGACCCACCAGTGTCTCCTCTCTGAGCAAGGTCAGGCCCATCAGTTTCTCCTCTCTGAGCAAGGTTGGGCACAGACACATGATAGACGGTGGCCTTTCCGGACCCACCAGTGTCTCCTCTCTGAGCAAGGTCAGGCCCATCAGTTTCTCCTCTCTGAGCAAGGTTGGGCACAGACACATGATAGACGGTGGCCTTTCCGGACCCACCAGTGTCTCCTCTCTGAGCAAGATCAGGCCCATCAGTTTCTCCTCTCTGAGCAAGGTTGGGCACAGACACATGATAGACGGTGGCCTTTCCGGACCCACCAGTGTCTCCTCTCTGAGCAAGGTCAGGCCCATCAGTTTCTCCTCTCTGAGCAAGGTTGGGCACAGACACATGATAGACGGCGGCCTTTCCGGACCCACCAGTGTCTCCTCTCTGAGCAAGGTCAGGCCCATCAGTTTCTCCTCTCTGAGCAAGGTCAGGCACAGACACATGATAGACGGTGGCCTTTCCGGACCCACCAGTGTCTCCTCTCTGAGCAAGATCAGGCCCATCAGTTTCTCCTCTCTGAGCAAGGTTGGGCACAGACACATGATAGACGGTGGCCTTTCCGGACCCACCAGTGTCTCCTCTCTGAGCAAGGTCAGGCCCATCAGTTTCTCCTCTCTGAGCAAGGTTGGGCACAGACACATGATAGACGGCGGCCTTTCCGGACCCACCAGTGTCTCCTCTCTGAGCAAGGTCAGGCCCATCAGTTTCTCCTCTCTGAGCAAGGTTGGGCACAGACACATGATAGACGGTGGCCTTTCCGGACCCACCAGTGTCTCCTCTCTGAGCAAGGTCAGGCCCATCAGTTTCTCCTCTCTGAGCAAGGTCAGGCACAGACACATGATAGACGGTGGCCTTTCCGGACCCACCAGTGTCTCCTCTCTGAGCAAGATCAGGCCCATCAGTTTCTCCTCTCTGAGCAAGGTTGGGCACAGACACATGATAGACGGTGGCCTTTCCGGACCCACCAGTGTCTCCTCTCTGAGCAAGGTCAGGCCCATCAGTTTCTCCTCTCTGAGCAAGGTTGGGCACAGACACATGATAGACGGCGGCCTTTCCGGACCCACCAGTGTCTCCTCTCTGAGCAAGGTCAGGCCCATCAGTTTCTCCTCTCTGAGCAAGGTTGGGCACAGACACATGATAGACGGTGGCCTTTCCGGACCCACCAGTGTCTCCTCTCTGAGCAAGGTCAGGCCCATCAGTTTCTCCTCTCTGAGCAAGGTTGGGCACAGACACATGATAGACGGTGGCCTTTCCGGACCCACCAGTGTCTCCTCTCTGAGCAAGGTCAGGCCCATCAGTTTCTCCTCTCTGAGCAAGGTTGGGCACAGACACATGATAGACGGCGGCCTTTCCGGACCCACCAGTGTCTCCTCTCTGAGCAAGGTCAGGCCCATCAGTTTCTCTTCTCTGAGCAAGGTTGGGCACAGACACATGATAGACGGCGGCCTTTCCGGACCCACCAGTGTCTCCTCTCTGAGCAAGGTCAGGCACAGACACATGATAGACGGTGGCCTTTCCGGACCCACCAGTGTCTCCTCTCTGAGCAAGGTCAGGCCCATCAGTTTCTCCTCTCTGAGCAAGGTTGGGCACAGACACAGGATAGACGGCGGCCTTTCCGGACAGACCAGTGTCTCCTCTCTGAACAAGGTCAGGCCCATCAGTTTCTCCTCTCTAATCAAGGTTGGGCACAGACACATGATAGACGGCGGCCTTTCCGGACCCACCAGTGTCTCCTCTCTGAGCAAGGTCAGGCACAGACACATGATAGACGGTGGCCTTTCCGGACAGACCAGTGTCTCCTCTCTGAGCAAGGTCAGGCCCATCAGTTTCTCTTCTCTGAGCAAGGTTGGGCACAGACACATGATAGACGGCGGCCTTTCCGGACCCACCAGTGTCTCCTCTCTGAGCAAGGTCAGGCACAGACACATGATAGACGGTGGCCTTTCCGGACCCACCAGTGTCTCCTCTCTGAGCAAGGTCAGGCCCATCAGTTTCTCCTCTCTGAGCAAGGTTGGGCACAGACACATGATAGACGGCGGCCTTTCCGGACCCACCAGTGTCTCCTCTCTGAGCAAGGTCAGGCACAGACACATGATAGACGGCGGCCTTTCCGGACCCACCAGTATCTCCTCTCTGAGCAAGGTCAGGGTGTGGTGGTCGTAATTCATTAATAACGACCACCACACCCCATATTACATAATGTAACACTTAAGTGATAGTGGTCGTAATTATATGTAATTAGTGTGGTGGTCGTGATTCATTAATAACGACCACCACACACCATATTATGTCAATGAGCAGGTCTTTTCTCTGAGCAAGGTCAGAACAGAAATTAGCGGAGATACCGAAGATAAGGATATTGAATACTAAAGATAAGAATTCACCAAATTGGCATGATCTGTCTTAAGTTTAAAAATAATTTTCTTTCATATTCCGATGCGAAATTTGCAGGAAAATTACCAAATACTTTTCGAACAGTTTTAAAACGAAAGAAAATAGAGTAGTATATCTTTATCATTTGTTGACTCTCATTTATTACAGAATCTAACCCATCGAAGTCAAAGTTTACGTTCATATCTTGATTCTTCTTCGAGCCACCGTTTCGCGTCTTACTTTACTCTAAGTAGCTGTCGTGTTTACATACGAACAGAAAGACTCCTAACACGCAAATAAGACATCAACCACTATCGATTCATTCATCGTTCTAACTAGCAGAGTGTACAGTTTATGCATGGCTGTCACGTCAGATGCCTTATTAGTTCTATGAGAAAACAGCGAAAGAGACTTGTACGCAAACTTTCTTTTTCTGATCCATCAGATGTAAGTGTCATTAGACAAAAGTTTTTTTTTTTGAATGTGTCATTTAGAGCAAAGGTTTTTCTGTAAAGTGTCACTTAGAGCAAAGATTTCTTTACGTCGCAATCTATTAAATAATCATCTCAACTGATAAAATAAAAATAAAGCGTCAGTGAAGAAAATATGCAATTTTGTCTGTATCAAACTGTAGGGTAGAAATACACCCAGTGTTCATTGAATTGTGACCACCTCACCCCGTGTTTTGTCAATGGAAAGTTATTTTAGAAAGTTGTTGTTTTTTGAAATTAAGTTTTTTATCAGAAAATGTGACTGAGTATAATTTCAAGATTTCAATATTCTTTCAGTTGGTTGGTTGTTTTGGGTTTAGTGCCGCATGGGCAACTAGACCATAATGCGCCAAACAAATGATAATATAATAGATAAAAGTCGTGCAAACCCGCAACCAAATTTAAAATCAGAACACTACAATATAAAATAGTAAAACAACAATGAACAAGTGTAAAAGTACAATTTAAAACAACAGAAAAAATAATCCCAGGTGTAAGAGACCTTGTGATACATAAAAAATCGAAGGTTCAAATCAAATTCTAGTAAAATAACCATAATATTTTAAAAAGGAAAAAACTGACGAAATAAAGCAATGATCAGATAAAAGATGTCCGAGTGTAAGGGGCTCGGACGTAAAATCATGAGAGGTAAAAAACATACGTCTTTCAAAATTAAAACAACGACATTCAATTAAAATATGTTTGATCGTTAAAAAGTGTCACAAAACTCAGTCTTAGGTTTTCGTCGTCCGCCCGTAAGAGAAACGAATGAGTAATAAACGAATGACCCAAGCGGAGCTATTCTTTCAGTATTGAAATGAGGATTGAGTCTTCAAAAACAACAATTTTTAAGAAATTTATCAATATATTAAACGAATATTGGAAGAATTATTTACACATACTTTTAAAATATGCACCTATTTATGAAATGGTTCATATTTTAAGTTTCAATTGCAATTAACTTAAATGAGAAATTCTTTTGTCTGGCATTGCTTTTGTGAAATGTTCAAACTTCCACAACTCTTTAAATACTGAAGAAATATTGTAAGAAATATTTATTTAGATAGAATTGATAAAGATCTTTAATCAATCTTTAGTCCCATTTTCCAATGAAACATTTCTTTTAAAAGCTACAGAGTTTTGAGGTTAGCGTTCCATTTTCCAATGAAGCATTTCTTTTAAAAGCTACAGAATTTTGAGGTTAGCGTCCCATTTTCCAATGAAACATTTCTTTTAAAAGCTACAGAGTTTTGAGGTTAGCGTTCCATTTTCTAATGAAACATTTTCTTTAAAAGCTACATAGTTTTGAGGTTAGCGTCCCACTTTCCAATGAAACATTTCTTTTAAAAGCTACATAGTTTTGAGGTTAGCGTCCCATTTTCCAATGAAACATTTTTTTTAAAAGCTAGAGTATTGAGGTTAGCGTCCCATTTTACAATGAAATATTTCTTTTCAAAGCTACAGAGTTTTCTGGTTAGCGCCCCATTTTCTAATGAAACATTTCTTTTAAAAGCTACATAGTTTTGAGGTTAGCGCCCCATTTTCTAATGAAACATTTCTTTTAAAAGCTACATAGTTTTGAGGTTAGCGCCCCATTTTCCAATGAAACATTTCTTTTAAAAGCTACATAGTTTTGAGGTTAGCGCCCCATTTTCTAATGAAACATTTCTTTTAAAAGCTACATAGTTTTGAGGTTAGCGTCCCATTTTCCAATGTAACATTTCTTTTAAAAGCTACAGAGTTTTCTGGTTAGCGTCCCATTTTCTAATGAAACATTTCTTTTAAAAGCTACATAGTTTTGAGGTTAGCGCCCCATTTTCCAATGAAACATTTCTTTTAAAAGCTACATAGTTTTGAGGTTAGCGTCCCATTTTCCAATGAAACATTTCTTTTAAAAGCTACATAGTTTTGAGGTTAGCGCCCCATTTTCTAATGAAACATTTCTTTTAAAAGCTACATAGTTTTGAGGTTAGCGTCCCATTTTCTAATGAAACATTTCTTTAAAAGCTACAGAATTTTGAGGTTAGCGTCCCATTTTCCAATGAAACATTTCTTTTAAAAGCTACAGAGTTTTCTGGTTAGCGTCCCATTTTCCAATGAAACATTACTTTTAAAAGCTACATAGTTTTGAGGTTAACGTCCCATTTTCCAATGAAACATTTCTTTTAAAAGCTACAGAATTTTGAGGTTAGCGTCCCATTTTCCAATGAAACATTTCTTTTAAAAGCTACAGAGTTTTCTGGTTAGCGCCCCATTTTCCAATGAAACATTTCTTTTAAAAGCTACATAGTTTTGAGGTTAGCGTCCCATTTTCCAATGAAACATTTCTTTTAAAAGCTACAGAATTTTGAGGTTAGCGTCCCATTTTCCAATGAAACATTTCTTTTAAAAGCTACAGAGTTTTGAGGTTAGCGTTCCATTTTCTAATGAAACATTTTCTTTAAAAGCTACATAGTTTTGAGGTTAGCGTCCCACTTTCCAATGAAACATTTCTTTTAAAAGCTACATAGTTTTGAGGTTAGCGTCCCATTTTCCAATGAAACATTTTTTTTAAAAGCTAGAGTATTGAGGTTAGCGTCCCATTTTACAATGAAATATTTCTTTTCAAAGCTACAGAGTTTTCTGGTTAGCGCCCCATTTTCTAATGAAACATTTCTTTTAAAAGCTACATAGTTTTGAGGTTAGCGCCCCATTTTCTAATGAAACATTTCTTTTAAAAGCTACATAGTTTTGAGGTTAGCGCCCCATTTTCCAATGAAACATTTCTTTTAAAAGCTACATAGTTTTGAGGTTAGCGCCCCATTTTCTAATGAAACATTTCTTTTAAAAGCTACATAGTTTTGAGGTTAGCGTCCCATTTTCCAATGTAACATTTCTTTTAAAAGCTACAGAGTTTTCTGGTTAGCGTCCCATTTTCTAATGAAACATTTCTTTTAAAAGCTACATAGTTTTGAGGTTAGCGCCCCATTTTCCAATGAAACATTTCTTTTAAAAGCTACATAGTTTTGAGGTTAGCGTCCCATTTTCCAATGAAACATTTCTTTTAAAAGCTACATAGTTTTGAGGTTAGCGCCCCATTTTCTAATGAAACATTTCTTTTAAAAGCTACATAGTTTTGAGGTTAGCGTCCCATTTTCTAATGAAACATTTCTTTAAAAGCTACAGAATTTTGAGGTTAGCGTCCCATTTTCCAATGAAACATTTCTTTTAAAAGCTACAGAGTTTTCTGGTTAGCGTCCCATTTTCCAATGAAACATTACTTTTAAAAGCTACATAGTTTTGAGGTTAACGTCCCATTTTCCAATGAAACATTTCTTTTAAAAGCTACAGAATTTTGAGGTTAGCGTCCCATTTTCCAATGAAACATTTCTTTTAAAAGCTACAGAGTTTTCTGGTTAGCGCCCCATTTTCCAATGAAACATTTCTTTTAAAAGCTACATAGTTTTGAGGTTAGCGTCCCATTTTCCAATGAAACATTTCTTTTAAAAGCTACAGAATTTTGAGGTTAGCGTCCCATTTTCCAATGAAACATTTCTTTTAAAAGCTACAGAGTTTTCTGGTTAGCGTCCCATTTTCCAAGGAAACATTTCTTTTAAAAGCTACATAGTTTTGAGGTTAGCGCCCCATTTTCTAATGAAACATTTCTTTTAAAAGATACATAGTTTTGAGGTTAGCGCCCCATTTTCCAATGAAACATTTCTTTTAAAAGCTACGTAGTTTTGAGGTTAGCGTCCCATTTTCCAATGAAACATTTCTTTTAAAAGCTACAGAATTTTGAGGTTAGCGTCCCATTTTCCAATGAAACATTTCTTTTAAAAGCTACAGAGTTTTCTGGTTAGCGTCCCATTTTCTAATGAAACATTTCTTTTAAAAGCTACATAGTTTTGAGGTTAGCGCCCCATTTTCTAATGAAACATTTCTTTTAAAAGCTACATAGTTTTGAGGTTAGCGTCCCATTTTCTAATGAAACATTTCTTTAAAAGCTACAGAATTTTGAGGTTAGCGTCCCATTTTCCAATGAAACATTTCTTTTAAAAGCTACAGAGTTTTCTGGTTAGCGTCCCATTTTCCAATGAAACATTACTTTTAAAAGCTACATAGTTTTGAGGTTAACGTCCCATTTTCCAATGAAACATTTCTTTTAAAAGCTACAGAATTTTGAGGTTAGCGTCCCATTTTCCAATGAAACATTTCTTTTAAAAGCTACAGAGTTTTCTGGTTAGCGCCCCATTTTCCAATGAAACATTTCTTTTAAAAGCTACATAGTTTTGAGGTTAGCGTCCCATTTTCCAATGAAACATTTCTTTTAAAAGCTACAGAATTTTGAGGTTAGCGTCCCATTTTCCAATGAAACATTTCTTTTAAAAGCTACAGAGTTTTGAGGTTAGCGTTCCATTTTCTAATGAAACATTTTCTTTAAAAGCTACATAGTTTTGAGGTTAGCGTCCCACTTTCCAATGAAACATTTCTTTTAAAAGCTACATAGTTTTGAGGTTAGCGTCCCATTTTCCAATGAAACATTTTTTTTAAAAGCTAGAGTATTGAGGTTAGCGTCCCATTTTACAATGAAATATTTCTTTTCAAAGCTACAGAGTTTTCTGGTTAGCGCCCCATTTTCTAATGAAACATTTCTTTTAAAAGCTACATAGTTTTGAGGTTAGCGCCCCATTTTCTAATGAAACATTTCTTTTAAAAGCTACATAGTTTTGAGGTTAGCGCCCCATTTTCCAATGAAACATTTCTTTTAAAAGCTACATAGTTTTGAGGTTAGCGCCCCATTTTCTAATGAAACATTTCTTTTAAAAGCTACATAGTTTTGAGGTTAGCGTCCCATTTTCCAATGTAACATTTCTTTTAAAAGCTACAGAGTTTTCTGGTTAGCGTCCCATTTTCTAATGAAACATTTCTTTTAAAAGCTACATAGTTTTGAGGTTAGCGCCCCATTTTCCAATGAAACATTTCTTTTAAAAGCTACATAGTTTTGAGGTTAGCGTCCCATTTTCCAATGAAACATTTCTTTTAAAAGCTACATAGTTTTGAGGTTAGCGCCCCATTTTCTAATGAAACATTTCTTTTAAAAGCTACATAGTTTTGAGGTTAGCGTCCCATTTTCTAATGAAACATTTCTTTAAAAGCTACAGAATTTTGAGGTTAGCGTCCCATTTTCCAATGAAACATTTCTTTTAAAAGCTACAGAGTTTTCTGGTTAGCGTCCCATTTTCCAATGAAACATTACTTTTAAAAGCTACATAGTTTTGAGGTTAACGTCCCATTTTCCAATGAAACATTTCTTTTAAAAGCTACAGAATTTTGAGGTTAGCGTCCCATTTTCCAATGAAACATTTCTTTTAAAAGCTACAGAGTTTTCTGGTTAGCGCCCCATTTTCCAATGAAACATTTCTTTTAAAAGCTACATAGTTTTGAGGTTAGCGTCCCATTTTCCAATGAAACATTTCTTTTAAAAGCTACAGAATTTTGAGGTTAGCGTCCCATTTTCCAATGAAACATTTCTTTTAAAAGCTACAGAGTTTTCTGGTTAGCGTCCCATTTTCCAAGGAAACATTTCTTTTAAAAGCTACATAGTTTTGAGGTTAGCGCCCCATTTTCTAATGAAACATTTCTTTTAAAAGATACATAGTTTTGAGGTTAGCGCCCCATTTTCCAATGAAACATTTCTTTTAAAAGCTACGTAGTTTTGAGGTTAGCGTCCCATTTTCCAATGAAACATTTCTTTTAAAAGCTACAGAATTTTGAGGTTAGCGTCCCATTTTCCAATGAAACATTTCTTTTAAAAGCTACAGAGTTTTCTGGTTAGCGCCCCATTTTCCAATGAAACATTTCTTTTAAAAGCTACATAGTTTTGAGGTTAGCGTCCCATTTTCCAATGAAACATTTCTTTTAAAAGCTACAGAATTTTGAGGTTAGCGTCCCATTTTCCAATGAAACATTTCTTTTAAAAGCTACAGAGTTTTCTGGTTAGCGTCCCATTTTTCAAGGAAACATTTCTTTTAAAAGCTACATAGTTTTGAGGTTAGCGCCCCATTTTCTAATGAAACATTTCTTTTAAAAGCTACATAGTTTTGAGGTTAGCGCCCCATTTTCCAATGAAACATTTCTTTTAAAAGCTACATAGTTTTGAGGTTAGCGTCCCATTTTCCAATGAAACATTTCTTTTAAAAGCTACAGAATTTTGAGGTTAGCGTCCCATTTTCCAATGAAACATTTCTTTTAAAAGCTACAGAGTTTTCTGGTTAGCGTCCCATTTTCCAATGAAACATTTCTTTTAAAAGCTACATAGTTTTGAGGTTAGCGCCCCATTTTCTAATGAAACATTTCTTTTAAAAGCTACATAGTTTTGAGGTTAGCGCCCCATTTTCCAATGAAACAATTCTTTTAAAAGCTACAGAGTTTTGAGGTTAGCGTCCCATTTTCCAAAGAAACATTTCTTTTAAAAGCTACAGAGTTTTGAAGTTAGCGTCCCATTTTCCAATGAAACATTTCTTTTAAAAGCTACAGAATTTTGAGGTTAGCGTCCCATTTTCCAATGAAACATTTCTTTTAAAAGCTACAGAGTTTTCTGGTTAGCGTCCCATTTTCCAATGAAACATTTCTTTTAAAAGCTACAGAGTTTTCTGGTTAGCGTCCCATTTTCCAATGAAACATTTCTTTTAAAAGCTACATAGTTTTGAGGTTAACGTCCCATTTTCCAATGAAACATTTCTTTTAAAAGCTACAGAATTTTGAGGTTAGCGTCCCATTTTCCAATGAAACATTTCTTTTAAAAGCTACAGAGTTTTCTGGTTAGCGCCCCATTTTCCAATGAAACATTTCTTTTAAAAGCTACATAATTTTGAGGTTAGCGTCCCATTTTCCAATGAAACATTTCTTTTAAAAGCTACAGAATTTTGAGGTTAGCGTCCCATTTTCCAATGAAACATTTCTTTTAAAAGCTACAGAGTTTTCTGGTTAGCGTCCCATTTTCCAATGAAACATTTCTTTTAAAAGCTACATAGTTTTGAGGTTAGCGCCCCATTTTCTAATGAAACATTTCTTTTAAAAGCTACAGAGTTTTGAAGTTAGCGTCCCATTTTCCAATGAAACATTTTTTTTTGAAAGCTACAGAGTTTTGAGGTTAGCGTCCCATTGGGGTGTGGTGATCGTAATTCCTTAATCAGTGTACAAACCTTTAAGGACTTGTTTTCAGAGCTATTATTGATGAAGTATGTCAACATTTTCGTCGTAATGAATGATAATAATACAGTAATATCGTGACACAGAATATGTTAATGATGTCACTTCGTTAACTGATAATTTATTGACTTCCCCTTTGTTAATCAAAAATGTTTTTCTGTGAAGAAACGTTTTATGCTTTGCAACTAAACTGGAACTTTGGTAAATTTAGCGAGTTTGCATTTCTCTTAATGTTGTTCATCAAATTAGCAGTGTAATTTCATGATTATTTTGGGAAAAAAGGCAAATGGAATTTTATTGTCTCTAAATGCAGGTGAGGTTCATTCTTTCGTGAATCGAAGACGATTTTTTTCGGTTTGATATGCTTTCAGGAAAAGTGCTATCTCGTTAAAAGTACCACAATGCAATTGATAAAATTAACATAAAGATTGCAGGAGAAGTGATGTCTTGGTAAAAGTACCACAATGCAATTGATGAAATTAGCATAAAGATTGCAGGAGAAGTGATGTCTTGATAAAAGTACCACAATGCAATTGATAAAATTAGCATAAAGATTGCAGGAGAAATGATGTCTTGATAAAAGTACCACAATGCAATTGATAAAATTAGCATAAAGATTGCAGGAGAAATGATGTCTTGATAAAAGTACCACAATGCAATTGATAAAATTAGCATAAAGATTGCAGGAGAAATGATGTCTTGATAAAAGTACCACAATGCAATTGATAAAATTAACATAAAGATTGCAGGAGAAGTGATGTCTTGGTAAAAGTACCACAATACAATTGATGAAATTAGCATAAAGATTGCAGGAGAAGTGATGTCTTGATAAAAGTACCACAATGCAATTGATAAAATTAGCATAAAGATTGCAGGAGAAGTGATGGCTTGATAAAAGTACCACAATGCAATTGATAAAATTAGCATAAAGATTGCAGGAGAAGTGATGTCTTGATAAAAGTACCACAATGCAATTCATAAAATTAGCATAAAGATTGCAGGAGAACTGATGTCTTGGTAAAATTACCACAATGCAAATGATAAAATTAGCATAAAGATTGCAGGAGAACTGATGTCTTGGTAAAAATACCACAATGCAATTGATAAAAATAGCATAAACACTGTAGGAGAAGTGATGACTTGGTAAAAGTACTATGGTTGGGTTGTTTTACCTCTGAGCGGCACTTTTTTGCTCACCATGGTCTAAATGGCCAGGTCACATGGACCCCGAAGGCTCAGAGAAATTTGGGGCAGGGGACTCACTGGAACAGCTTTTGGGAGACAGATGGTAGCCTCCTGTCAAGGCCATCCAGCGTGTTCTTTTTCTTTGGGTTGTTTTACCTCTGAGCGGCACTTTTTTGCACACCATGGGCGAAATGGGCAGGTCACAAGGACCTCGAAGGCTCAGAGAAGGTTGGAGGAGGGGACCCACTGGAACAGCTGTTGGGAGACAGATGGTAGCCTCCCGTCAAGGCCATCCAGCATTTTCTTTAACGTGCACAGGGTATGGTTCTCCCGCACACAGGCCACGGCTTGACGTCCCCTACTGACCGTGGGCATGGTGGGGAATTTTGCGGAGATAAGTCTCAACGCTGACCCAGCTAGGACTACGAGCCTGGCGCGCTACCGACTGAGCCACCCCCGCCCCAGGTAAAAGTACTACAATGCAATTGAAAACTATATAAAGATTGTAGAAGAAGTGATGCCTTGATAATTTTATCAATTGCATTGTGATAATTTTAAAGCAAATATTGCAGAAGTGATGCCTTGATAAAAGTATCACAATGTAATTGATTAAATTTAACAAAAAGATTGCTGAAGTAGTTAGGCTTCAACAAAAGTATACAATGCAATTGATAAAATTTAGATAAACATTGTAAGAGAAGAGCTATCTCGATAAAAGTACCACCTGTAATTGATAAAATTAGCATAAAGATTTCAGATTGGATTGGGTTGTTTTACCTCTGAGCGACAATTATTTGCACAACATGGGCTAAATGGGAGGTCACAAGGACCCCGAAGGCTCAGAGAAGGTTGGGGAAGGGGACCCACTGGAATAGCTGTTGGGAGACAGATGGTAGCCTCCCGTCAAGGCCATCCAGCGTGTTCTTTAACGTTGGGTTGTTTTACCTCTGAGCGGCACTTTTTTTCACACCATGGGTTAAATGGCCAGGTCACAAGGACCCCGAAGGCTCAGAGAAGGTTTGGGGAGGGGACCCACTGGAACAGCTGTTGGGAGACAGATGGTAGCCTCCCGTCAAGGCCATCCAGTGTGTTCTTTAACATGCACAGGGTACAGCTCTCCCGCACACGGGGCCACGGCTTAACGTCCCATCCGACAGACGGCGGTCTCTCCAAGTCCATCGGTGTCCCCTACAGACCGTGGGCATGGCGGGGAATTTTTCGGAGATAAATCTCAACGCTGACCCAGTTGGGACTCGAACCTGGGAACTACAGATTACGAGCCTGGCGCGCTACCGACTGAGCCAAAGATTTCAGGAGAAGTGATGACTTGATTAAAGTACCACAATGCAATTTCTAAAATTACGAAAAAGATTACAGAAGAAGCGACGCCTTGGATAGAAAGCAATACATCATCGTATTTAACATTCTACGGACAGTTGTGGTGTATAAACAAACCAACGTCATTAAATCCCCTTATGGCAAGAAAAGCTTTCAGATATACCAGAAGGTGGCGCTACTCATTCGTGCTCCATATCTGCCCCCTCGTGACTAACCATTGATCCATTCAATACAACAATGAGATCTCAAAAGGTCTTCACAATTTCTTTTTTTTCCAATTGTTAAGACATTCGGAAATAAAGAGAAATTAGTTTTTCCTCTTAATCCTCAAAAGTTCGGAACGGTGGTTAGCCCTCTGTATAGCGCCTCAGTCTCGTTGTTTGCAACGCCCAGGTTCGAATCCCACATTTGCGAGCTTCGAGATTTTTTTTTCTATTTTCTCTCGCTGAGTCTCAGCTGGGTCAGCGTTGAGATTTATCTCCGCAAAATTCCCCGCCCTACCCACGGTCAGTAGGGGACACCAATGGGCTTTGAATGGCCGCCGTCCATCGGATGGGACGTTAAACCGCGGTCCCGTGTGTGGGAGAGTCATACACTGTGCATGTTAAAGAACACGCTGGATGGCCTTGACAGGAGGCTACCATCTGTCTCCCAACAGCTGTTCCAGTAGGTCCCCTCCCCCCAACCTTCTCTGAGCCTTCGGGGTCTTTGTAACCTGGCCATTTAGCCCATGGTGTGCAAAAAAGCTGGTCAGCGTTGAGAAAAATCTCAACGCTGACCCAGCTGGGACTCGAACCTGGGAACTACAGATTACGAGCCTGGCGCGCTACCGACTGAGCCACCCCCGCCCCTATTCGAGTTTCTAAGTTACCAACTTTTTATCCAATCATTAAAAAAAAAACACAAAAGACGAAGTCAATATATATTTTGTTCTGGATGAATGCCAAATCCCAAAAGTATGCATTCAATATTCCTGTCATTGGGAATGGTGTTAAGTTCCTCTACTGACAGTTTAACGTCTTATTCGGCGGTTAACTTTTTATGTTGTCTTCTGGATAATAACTATATCAAAAGACGATTCTTTCCCCTCATAAAAATGTTCTGCACTTGATTTAAATCGTTCTCGATTACGACCTTAAAACGGTAATAAAAAATGAAGATTCTCCCATTATCCTGGGTCACACGGCACTAGATATAAATTTACTCGGAAGTCGTCTTTTATTGTGGACCCAGCTTACTCCAAAGTTCCTTGGTAGATGAATTTTTATTATCTGTTGGGTATTCATTGTTTGGTACATTATGATTTATATAAGACATTCCACTTCTTTATTGGAACTTTTTTTTTAAAACGTAGAATTTTTAGTTGTACTTCATGTGTAAGTACTTCACGTGCAAACACTATCCTTCAATTTCACTTACGAAAAATATATATCGTTTCATCGTGATAGTCGGGAGCGGGGGTGGCTCAGTCGGTAGCGCGCCAGGCTCGTAATCTGTAGTTCCAGGTTCGAGTCCCAGCTGGCTCAGGGTTGAGATTTATCTCCACAAAATTTCCCCGCTCTGCCCACGGTCAGTAGGGGACACCGATGGGCTTGGAAAGACAGCCATCCGTCGGATGGGACATTAAGCCGTGACCCCCGTGTGCGGGAGAGCCATACCATGTGCACGTTAAACACATTGGATGGCCTTGACGGGAGGCTACCATCCGTCTCCCAACAGTTGTTCCAGTGGGGTCCCCTCCATCAACCTTCTCTGAGCCTTCGGGGTCCATGTGACCTGGCCATTTAGCCCATAGTGTGCAAAAAAGTGCCGCTCAGAGGTAAAACAACCCAACCACTTTCGATATTTAGCCAATTTTCTGCGCAGAAGTGTGATTTAAAAGTAAAAAAGCAAAACAATTTCTTCCTATTTTAAGCTCTGAAAATTTCTCGACCTGGTCATTTAGTGCATTTTATTCACAGAAGCCTCGTTTAAAAGTGAAGCAATTCTCTTAAACACTATAAAAACATTATAAAATAAACAACCCAAAAACAATAAAAGATTAAAAAAAACTCATAAAAATAATCCATTGTTTCAATTTGTATCTTTTTATTCTATCCATTCTTTAGAAATATTTTCGCTAAAAGAAACGATTAAATATTTTCTAAAACGGAAAAAATCATTTTTTTACTTAACTCTTTAAAAAATAAAAAATAAAATAAATACCCCCTCAAGCAGCTGCTTGACACAGAGGTCTGACAGGAGCCTGTCAATAAGATATTTTATTTTTAGAAGTTTAGAACGATAATGAAACAACCTCAGTTTAAAGCAGAAATAAATAAAACCTAATCCACTCCGAGAGCATCTAAATTGCTGAAACTCTGCACTTACACAAGAATACTTAGATATTATCTCTTTTCGTATTTCTGACCATCAGTCGAAATCTCTGTTGGCTCTCTATATAAGCTTAGTCGGCAATCAAGTCCCTTCCTACAAGTGAGATACAGAGGACGGTCCCTACAAGGCTACCTATTTCCTTCAGCAACCTGTGGACAAGTCCTGGCCGCCGCCACTAAACGGTCAGCCTGCCACAGACCGCTTAATCTCCGGCAGGCGGTCAGTTGCGGCAAGTGGCGGTGTGGACGGCGGCCGGGGGTTATTGATGGTCGCACCCTGTCCGTCCTCATCCCAGCATCATCGCATCTGTCTCGATAGTAGCCGCAGCGTTGGGGGTTTCTCTACTTGTTTCTGTCTAGGGAGCGCTCACATAGCTAGATTCTTCGTCCAGTAGACATTTGTCTGGGGAATACTTCCTGTGGCGAGATTTTTTTACAGCCCTCGAGTCAGGAGACTTCCGCTCGTGCTATCTGTGGCGTTCGAGCAGGCTTATAGTTGTTTGTATTTCGTTGACTAGAAGGAATTAAATTCCCGAAGATTTCTGCTGTTGAAACTAGGTAGCCAGTCTCACGGCGTAGATTTAATATGTCTTATAAGTGAGTGAATGTTATCCGATTTATTAAAATGTATTTTTAAAACTAGACAAACACACTTATTACACTGGATAGATTATTATTACATTGAGCAAAATAACCAGGTCACAAGGACCCATGGGATGAGAGAAGTTTGGGGAAATTGATCCACTGAGACCAGTTAAGAAACAGATAGGAACCTTCAGTCGTCTGCTGTGATAATATTCAAACGTTCAGTACGTAATCTTTATACTTAGTACGTATTCTTTATCATTAGTACGTATTTATCATTATGTAGTACATATTCTTTACAGTTAGTACGGATTATTTATCATTAGTATGTATTCTTTATCATTAGTACGGATTATTTATCATTAGTATGTATTCTTTATCATTAGTATGTATTCTTTATCATTAGTACATAATTATCATTATGTAGTACATTCTTTACAGTTAGTACGGATTATTTATCATTAGTATGTATTCTTTATCATTAGTACGTATTTATCATTATGTAGTACATATTCTTTGCAGTTAGTAAGGATTATTTATCATTAGTATGTATTCTTTATCATTAGTACGGATTATTTATCATTAGTATGTATTCTTTATCATTAGTATGTATTCTTTAGCATTAGTACGTATTAATCGTTATGTAGTACATATTCTTTGCAGTTAGTAAGGATTATTTATCATTAGTATGTATTCTTTATCATTAGTACGGATTATTTATCATTAGTATGTATTCTTTATCATTAGTACGTATTTATCATTATGTAGTACATATTCTTTATAGTTAGTACGGATTATTTATCATTAGTATGTATTCTTTATCATTAGTACGTAATTATCATTATGTAGTACATATTCTTTACAGTTAATATGGATATTTATCATTAGTATGTATTCTTTACCAATAGTACACACTCTTTATAAGTATGCATTCCTTATTCTCGGTACATATACTTTAGGGTTAGCACAGATTCTTTACCGTTTAGTACATTTTTTTTTACAGCTAGTACGTATTGTATTACTTTGGTACGGATTCTTAACGATTAGTATGTATTCTTTAGATTTAGTGTAGAATCTTTATTGTTCAAGACGTATTCTTTATAGTTAGTATACATTCTTCATCACTTAGTAAGCATTCTCTACAGCTAGTGCACATTCTTTATTCTCTGGTATGTATTCTTTATAGTTAATATTATATTCTTTATTGTTAAGTAACTCTATTCTATATTTAGTGCACATTCTATATTTTCTGGTATGTATTCTTTATAGTTCGTATGGATTCTTTACCGTTACTAAATAACCTTTAGAGTCTGGATTCTTTAGAATTAGTGTAGAATCTTTGTTTTTATACATATTTTTTTATAGTTAGTATATATTCTTGATTGTTTAGTATTATTTGAAGTAAAGATTACTTATTTTTAGTATGTATCTACAGTTCGTATGGATTCTTTAGTATTAATGCATAATCTTTGCAATATGGATTCTTTATAATCGGAACATAATATTTATAGGTAGTATGGATTTTTATCAGTGCATATTCATTAGTATTAGTATATATTCTTTTAGTTAGTATGTATTATTTATAATTAGTACGGATTCGTTATCATTACTATATATTCTTTATACTTATTACATATCTTTACAGTTAGTATGCATTACTTTGGATCTTTTTACTAAATATAAATCATATCACATCCACTACTATGGATTCTTTTTCACGTACGTATTCTTAAGAGTTAGTGAGGATTCTTTATCATCGGTAAATATTCTTTATCATTAGTACATATTCTTTATTGGTAGAGAGAATTATCGTTGATTAGTACATATTCTTTTTCGTTACTACCATGTTCTTTACAGTTAGTATGAATTCGTGAATAGTTAGCTGATTGGATTGGATTGTTTTACCTCTGAGCGACACTTTTTTGCACACCATGGGCTAAATGGCCAGATCACATGGACCCCGAAGGCTCAGAGAAAGTTAGGGGAGGGGACCCACTGGAACAGCTGTTGGGAGACAGATGACAGCCTCCCGTCAAGGCCATCCAGCGTGTTCTTTAACGTTGGGTTGTTTTACCTCTGAGCGGCACTTTTTTTGCATACCATGGGCTAAATGGCCAGGTCACATGGACCCCGAAGGCTCAGAGAAGGTTGGGGGAGGAGACCCACTGGAACAGCTATTGGGAGACAGATGATAGCCTCCCGTCAAGGCCATCCAGCGTGTTCTTTAACGTTCGGTTGTTTTACCTCTGAGCGGCACTTTTTTTGCATACCATGGGCTAAATGGCCAGGTCACATGGACCCCGTAGGCTCAGAGAAGGTTGGGGAGGAGACCCACTGGAACAGCTGTTGGGAGACAGATGGTAGCCTCCCGTCAAGGCAATCCAGCGTGTTCTTTAACGTGCACAGAGTATGTCTCTCCCGCACACGCGGCCACGGCTTAACGTCCCATCCGATGGACGGCGGCCTTTTCAAGTCCATCAGTGTCCCCTACTGACCGTGGGCAGGGCGGGGAGTTTTGCGGAGATAAATCTCAACGCTGACCCAGCTGAGACTCGAACCTGGGAACTACAGATTACGAACCTGGCGCGCTACCGACTGAGCCACCGCCGCCCCAAATAGTTAGCTGAAAAAATTTGAGTTTCGCCACGAGTGGGTATGACAAAATTCAAGTCTTTCACCTAACTGTCCGTAAATACCATGTTTCTAGGATATTTCTTATTATCCTCTACTGTGGTATGGATTCTTTATAGTTAGTGTAGAATCCTTATTGTTTAGTATGCATTCTTTACAGTTTATATTCTTTATTGTTTAGTGAGGAGAGAGCTTGGCCACTAATGAAAAGGACCTGCGTTCGAGCTCTGGTAAAACTATATAGATGTTCGTGTGGTCATCCTGATGAGGTCTCGCCATCCTCACAGACCTTCTACTAAGGCGAACAAATTGACAGACTCCTGTCAGACCTCTGTGGCAAGCAACTGCTTGAGGAGGTATTTACTATTTTTCCTAATAAGTATTCATTATAGTTAGTAGGGGCGGGGGTGGTTCAGTCGGTAGCGCGCCAGGCTCGTAATCTGTAGTTCCCAGGTTCGAGTCCCAGCTGGGTGAGCGTTGAGATTTATCTCCGCAAAATTCCCCGCCTTGCCCACGGTCAGTAGGGGACACCGATGGGCTTGGAAAGGCCGCCGTCCGTCGGATGGGACGTTAAGCCTTGGCCCCGTGTGCGGGAGAGCCATACCCTCTGCCCGTTAAAGAACAGGCTAGAAGGCCTTGACGGGAGGTTACCATCTGTCTCCCAACAGCTGTTCCAGTGGGTCTCCTCCCCCAACCTTCTCTGAGCCTTCGGAGTCCATGTGACCTGGCCATTTAGCCCATGGTGTGCAGAAGGTTGCCAGATCACTAATTTCTAAAAAAATCGTTACCAGATATTTTTTTCTGGATTCTGTAATCAACCATAATGTTCGGATACTTTTTTGAGCGACTGTACCTACCAAAAAAAAAAAAAAAAAAAAAAATCAAAAACTATATTTTTGTTCTTTTTTCAACATTTAAAACTTTTTTCCTCTTACATTTATAATTAAATTTACTTTGAATGGATATGTGGAAATAGTGAAGAGGATGTAAGGTTTCTATCAAACAATATCTAATTCGATTCGAAACCAATTTATGATTTCAATGTTGTATATCTCACCCAAAACTGTTAAACCAGCACTAAACACACAAAAGAAGACCGCGAGAAAAACTTTTATTGAATTTTAAAACGTTTTCTCTTCGATAAGATATTCGCAGTCAATATCCATGCAAAAATATTTTCCTAAATCGCACCTGTGATTCCTTTTATCATTCTACAATGCCGTACGGTAATTGTTTTCCTGGAAAAGATGAGTACGAACAATAGCATTTACCTTCTTTTTTTTGAGTGCTGATCTTTTGCTGTTACCGAACGCATATCTGCCTTAGCCTAGTGGCAGCTTTCTCAACTTGTGATTAATGAAAGAGCGAATCTTCTCTTCCTTTGCTTGCTTGGGATGATGCTAGGGATGGATGGTGCTCCATCACATCATTCCTGTCTTCTACATTATCGACAGACTCAGTTCTTAGGGATAAATAATGGAGCAGCTCTCATGCCTCACATCCTCATCCTCACTGTTGAGAGGGGAAGAGAAGAGAGTTTATGACTTTTATAGCAGTGTAGATGCTAATGTATCAACATTATTGTCATAACGCTCTCTCATATGCAAGGAACAGCTCTCCTTCCATAAGAGAAACTTAAAGTTGTAGTGGTCCTCTCCCCTGCAGATAAATGACAGACCACAAGGGTGTGTTGAAGACTTCGTATCTGCATGTACTTGGCGGGAGATCTTCGCTTCTTTGGTAGCCCGCCTGGAAAGCAGCCTTCCAGAGACATTAATGTGCTGGACTGTTAACAGCAAATGGCAGACTATGATATATCAAAATATATATGAAACGAAACAAATAGTAGGAAGCATTAGGCACTTATAAATCAAACAGACGTTGTCAGTTTACTACCCTACCTGTCTTTAAAGTTTTTTCCTATAAATATAAATGTTGTTGTTGTTTTTTTAAGTTGTTTGTTGATGTGGTGTGTTGGCTAGAATAATTAATGGTCGAAGAGGGATTTGTTTATTATTTTTTTCACCTCAACAACACGAGAAGATGCAAAATCGGCGCTAAAATGTTTCTCTGAAATAAAAATCGAAAATTTTTGTATGCTAAATAAGGTTAATTAAGTACATTTTGAATCACACCTTGTTTAAAGTGAAAGCTGTTTGTGTGCTAAGTAAGATTAATGAGGTGCATTTTGATTTGAGTTTTGTAGAAAGCGATAATTTTTATGTGTTAAGTAAGGATAATGAAGTATATTTTGAATTGTGTTTTGCTTAAATTGAAAGCTCTTTATGTGTTAAGTATGACTAATAAAGTGTATTTTGAATTGTGTTTTGCTTAAATTGAAAGCTCTTTATGTGTTAAGTATGACTAATAAAGTGTATTTTGAATTGTGTTTTGCTTAAATTGAAAGCTCTTTATGTGTTAAGTATGACTAATGAAGTGTATTTTGAATTGTGTTTTGCTTAAATTGAAAGCTCTTTATGTGTTAAGTATGACTAATGAAGTGTATTTTGAATTGTGTTTTGCTTAAATTGAAAGCTCTTTATGTGTTAAGTAAGATTAATGAGGTGCATTTTGATTTGAGTTTTGTAGAAAGCGATAATTTTTATGTGTTAAGTAAGGATAATGAAGTATATTTTGAATTGTGTTTTGCTTAAATTGAAAGCTCTTTATGTGTTAAGTATGACTAATAAAGTGTATTTTGAATTGTGTTTTGCTTAAATTGAAAGCTCTTTATGTGTTAAGTATGACTAATGAAGTGTATTTTGAATTGTGTTTTGCTTAAATTGAAAGCTCTTTATGTGTTAAGTATGACTAATGAAGTGTATTTTGAATTGTGTTTTGCTTAAATTGAAAGCTCTTTATGTGTTAAGTATGACTAATGAAGTGTATTTTGAATTGTGTTTTGCTTAAATTGAAAGCTCTTTATGTGTTAAGTATGACTAATGAAGTGTATTTTGAATTGTGTTTTGCTGAAATTGAAAGCTCTTTATGTGTTAAGTATGACTAATAAAGTGTATTTTGAAATGTGTTTTGCTTAAATTGAAAATTGTTTGTGTGCTAAGTAAAGCTAATGAAGTGCATTTTGAATTGTGTTTTGCTTAAATTGAAAGCTCTTTATGTGTTAAGTATGACTAATGAAGTGTATTTTGAATTGTGTTTTGCTTAAATTGAAAGCTCTTTATGTGTTAAGTATGACTAATAAAGTGTATTTTGAATTGTGTTTTGCTTAAATTGAAAGCTCTTTATGTTTTAAGTATGACTAATGAAGTGTATTTTGAATTGTGTTTTGCTTAAATTGAAAGCTCTTTATGTGTTAAGTAAGGATAATGAAGTGTATTTTGAATTCTGTTTTGCTTAAATTGAAAGCTCTTTATGTGTTAAGTATGACTAATAAAGTGTATTTTGAATTGTGTTTTACTTAACTTGAAAAGTGTTTGTGTGCTAAGTAAAGCTAATGAAGTGCATTTTGAATTGTGTTTTGCTTAAATTGAAAGCTCTTTATGTGTTAAGTATGACTAATGAAGTGTATTTTGAATTGTGTTTTGCTTAAATTGAAAGCTCTTTATGTTTTAAGTATGACTAATGAAGTGTATTTTGAATTGTGTTTTGCTTAAATTGAAAGCTCTTTATGTGTTAAGTAAGGATAATGAAGTGTATTTTGAATTCTGTTTTGCTTAAATTGAAAGCTCTTTATGTGTTAAGTATGACTAATAAAGTGTATTTTGAATTGTGTTTTGCTTAAATTGAAAGCTCTTTATGTGTTAAGTATGACTAATGAAGTGTATTTTGAATTGTGTTTTGCTTAAATTGAAAGCTCTTTATGTGTTAAGTATGACTAATGAAGTGTATTTTGAATTGTGTTTTGCTGAAATTGAAAGCTCTTTATGTGTTAAGTATGACTAATAAAGTGCATTTTGAATTGTGTTTTGCTTAAATTGAAAGCTCTTTATGTATTAAATATGACTAATGAAGTGTATTTTGAATTGTGTTTTGCTTAAATTGAAAGCTCTTTATGTGTTAAGTATGACTAATGAAGTGTATTTTGAATTGTGTTTTGCTTAAATTGAAAGCTCTTTATGTGTTAAGTATGACTAATAAAGTGTATTTTGAAATGTGTTTTGCTTAAATTGAAAATTGTTTGTGTGCTAAGTAAAGCTAATGAAGTGCATTTTGAATTGTGTTTTGCTTAAATTGAAAGCTCTTTATGTGTTAAGTATGACTAATGAAGTGTATTTTGAATTGTGTTTTGCTTAAATTGAAAGCTCTTTATGTGTTAAGTATGACTAATAAAGTGTATTTTGAATTGTGTTTTGCTTAAATTGAAAGCTCTTTATGTTTTAAGTATGACTAATGAAGTGTATTTTGAATTGTGTTTTGCTTAAATTGAAAGCTCTTTATGTGTTAAGTAAGGATAATGAAGTGTATTTTGAATTCTGTTTTGCTTAAATTGAAAGCTCTTTATGTGTTAAGTATGACTAATAAAGTGTATTTTGAAATGTGTTTTGCTTAAATTGAAAATTGTTTGTGTGCTAAGTAAAGCTAATGAAGTGCATTTTGAATTGTGTTTTGCTTAAATTGAAAGTTCTTTATGTGTTAAGTAAGGATAATGAAGTGTATTTTGAATTCTGTTTTGCTTAAATTGAAAGCTCTTTATGTGTTAAGTATGACTAATAAAGTGTATTTTGAAATGTGTTTTGCTTAAATTGAAAATTGTTTGTGTGCTAAGTAAAGCTAATGAAGTGCATTTTGAATTGTGTTTTGCTTAAATTGAAAGCTCTTTATGTGTTAAGTATGACTAATGAAGTGTATTTTGAATTGTGTTTTGCTTAAATTGAAAGCTCTTTATGTGTTAAGTATGACTAATGAAGTGTATTTTGAATTGTGTTTTGCTGAAATTGAAAGCTCTTTATGTGTTAAGTATGACTAATAAAGTGCATTTTGAATTGTGTTTTGCTTAAATTGAAAGCTCTTTATGTATTAAATATGACTAATGAAGTGTATTTTGAATTGTGTTTTGCTTAAATTGAAAGCTCTTTATGTGTTAAGTATGACTAATGAAGTGTATTTTGAATTGTGTTTTGCTTAAATTGAAAGCTCTTTATGTGTTAAGTATGACTAATAAAGTGTATTTTGAATTGTGTTTTACTTAACTTGAAAAGTGTTTGTGTGCTAAGTAAAGCTAATCAAGTGCATTTTGAATTGTGTTTTGCTTAAATTGAAAGCTCTTTATGTGTTAAGTATGACTAATGAAGTGTATTTTGAATTGTGTTTTGCTTAAATTGAAAGCTCTTTATGTGTTAAGTATGACTAATGAAGTGTATTTTGAATTGTGTTTTGCTTAAATTGAAAGCTCTTTATGCGTTAAGTATGACTAATGAAGTGTATTTTGAATTGTGTTTTGCTTAAATTGAAAGTTCTTTATGTGTTAAGTAAGGATAATGAAGTGTATTTTGAATTCTGTTTTGCTTAAATTGAAAGCTCTTTATGTGTTAAGTAAGGATAATGAAGTGTATTTTGAATTCTGTTTTGCTTAAATTGAAAGCTCTTTATGTGTTAAGTATGACTAATAAAGTGTATTTTGAATTGTGTTTTACTTAACTTGAAAAGTGTTTGTGTGCTAAGTAAAGCTAATGAAGTGCATTTTGAATTGTGTTTTGCTTAAATTGAAAGCTCTTTATGTGTTAAGTATGACTAATGAAGTGTATTTTGAATTGTGTTTTGCTTAAATTGAAAGCTCTTTATGTGTTAAGTATGACTAATGAAGTGTATTTTGAATTGTGTTTTGCTTAAATTGAAAGCTCTTTATGTGTTAAGTATGACTAATAAAGTGTATTTTGAATTGTGTTTTGCTTAAATTGAAAATTGTTTGTGTGCTAAGTAAAGCTAATGAAGTGTATTTTGAATTGTGTTTTGCTTTAATTGAAAATTGTTTGTGTGCTAAGTAAAGCTAATGAAGTGCATTTTGAATTGTGTTTTGCTTAAATTGAAAGCTCTTTATGTGTTAAGTATGACTAATGAAGTGTATTTTGAATTGTGTTTTGCTTAAATTGAAAGCTCTTTATGTGTTAAGTATGACTAATAAAGTGCATTTTGAATTGTGTTTTGCTTAAATTGAAAGCTCTTTATGTGTTAAGTAAGGATAATGAAGTGTATTTTGAATTGTGTTTTGCTTAAATTGAAAGCTCTTTATGTGTTAAGTAAGGATAATGAAGTGTATTTTGAATTGTGTTTGCTTAAATTGAAAGCTCTTTATGTGTTAAGTATAACTAATGAAGTGTATTTTGAATTGTGTTTTGCTTAAATTGAAAGCTCTTTATGTGTTAAGTATGACTAATAAAGTGCATTTTGATTGTGTTTTGCTTAAATTGAAAGCTCTTTATGTGTTAAGTATGACTAATGAAGTGTATTTTGAATTGTGTTTTGCTTAAATTGAAAGCTCTTTATGTGTTAAGTATGACTAATGAAGAGCATTTTGAATTGTGTTTTGCTTAAATTGAAAGCTCTTTATGTGTTAAGTATGACTAATGAAGTGTATTTTGAATTGTGTTTTGCTTAAATTGAAAGCTCTTTATGTGTTAAGTATGACTAATGAAGTGTATTTTGAATTGTGTTTTGCTGAAATTGAAAGCTCTTTATTTGTTAAGTATGACTAATGAAGTGTATTTTGAATTGTGTTTTGCTGAAATTGAAAGCTGTTTGTGTGCTAAGTATGACTAATAAAGTGCATTTTGAATTGAGTTTTGCCTAAACTTAAAGCTGTTTGTGTACTAAGGCCAATGAGGTGCATTTTGTTTGTGTTTTGTTTAAACTGAAAGTTGTTTGTGTGTTAAGTAAGGTTACGTTGTACTTGGGTTGTGTTATTTTACCTCTGAGCTGCACTTTTTAACGCTCAATGGGCTAAATTGCCAAGTCACAAGAACCCCGAGAGTTCAGAGAAGGTTGGAGAAAGGGTACTCATCGGACATCTATTAGAAGACAAATGGTAATCTCTCGTCAATGTCATTCAGCGTGTTCTTTAACGGGCACAGGGTTTGCTCTCCCGCACACGGAACCATGACTTAAAGTCTCATAAGACGGACGGCCCTTCGGAGCACAGCAGTCCGATGGACAGTGGATTTTTTCAGGAACTATGGTGTACCTTATCTCATCTAGAGCAGCGTATCGGTTATTGGAAAAATCTCTTTGTAATTAAAGTGGGAAATTAAATCTCTGAATGTCTACTATTGAACAGATAAAATGAGCACTCAATTTAAGCAGATAAAATGAGAAAGTGAGCACTCATTTTTGTTTACACCTGGATATCCACAAGAAATAGAATATATATACAAAATGGGGAAATGTAGAAGCGAATATTGCAGCGAATAAATATAAATAGGCATATGAGCTTCCTTAGGAAAAAGTGGGGGGGGGAGAGAAAAGTTATTCTTTCCCTAAAATAAAAAAGTACTCTAAATATTTAAGTATTTGGGTATAGCTAATATAACAAAATACGAACTATAAACTTTGAAGCATGAAATTTATATGTTTGCAGCAGATGTAGCGCAGGACAGACTTGATTGGAGAACTAAATTGCACGGTCTGGTTGGACCTCCGTAGTCCATGGCTGTTTGAGGATGAGGATGATGATGAATTTAAACTGAAAGAAATTTAAGACTGACACTCGATCGTCTTGGGCGGGGGTGGCTCAGTCTGTAGCGCACCAGGCTCGTAATCTGTAGTTCCTAGAATCGAGTCCCAGCTGGGTCAGCGTTGAGATTTATCTCCGCAAAATTCCCCGCCCAGTCCACGGTCAGTAAGGGACACTGATGGGCTTGTAATCTGCAGTTCCCAGGTTCCAGTCCAACCTGAATCAGCATTGAGATTTATCTCCGCAAAATTCCTCGCCCTGTCCACGGTCAGTAGGGGACACTGATGGGCTTGTAATCTGCAGTTCCCAGGTTCGAGTCCCAGCTGGGTCTTAGCTAAAAAAACTGAAGGATTACTTGTTTTTTCTGGTTTCTATTTATAAGGGCTTTGCTTGGTAAAATCTTTGTTAGCAAAGTTTTAGCTAAATAAAAGAAAGTTGTTGTTGATAAAATGTTGTTGAATAAAAAAATGTTGCTGCAGCGACTATCACTTTTTTTTTATAGAAGAGGACGACCACTTACGAATTCTCAGTCTTCCTGAACCCTCCTTCCCCAAGTCTCTTTCTGCAGACCCTCTTCTCAACATTACCTGGGGGCTTGGATGCTCAGTCGGTAGCGAGTCAGGCTCGTAATCTGCAATTTTACAAGTTCGAGTCCCAGCTCGACCAGCGTTGAGATTTATCTCCTCAAAACTCCTCGCCCTACCCACGGTCAGTAGGGGACACCAATGGGCTTGGAAAGACCGCCGTCCGTTGGATGGGACGTTAACTCATGGCTTCGTGTGCGGGAGAGTCACACCCTGTGTACGTTAAAGAACACGCTGGATGGCCTTGACGGGAGGCTACCATCTGTGTCCCAACAGCTGTTTCAGTGGATCCCCTCCCCCAACCTTCTGTGAGCTTTCGGGGTCCTTGCGACTTGGCCATTTAACCCATGGTGTGCAAAAAAGTGCCTCTTGGAGGTAAAACAACACAAATGTTACTCAAACGAGTAGGGCGGGGGGTGGCCCAGTCGGTAGCGCGCCAGGCTCGTAATCTGCAGTTCCCAGGTTCGAGTCCCAGCTGGGTTAGCGTTGAGATTTATCTCCGCAAAATTCCCCGCCCTGCCCACGGTCAGTAGGGGACATCGACGGGCTTGGAAAGGTCGTCGTCTGTCGGATGGGACGTTAAGCCGTGGCCCCGTGTGCGGGAGAGACATACCCTGTGCACGTTAAAGAACACGCTGGATGGCCTTGACGGGAGGCTACCATCTGTCTCCCAACAGCTGTTGCAGTGCGTCCCTTCTCCCAACCTTCTCTGAGCCTTCGGGATCCTTGTGACCTGGCCATTTAGCCCATGGTGTGCAAAAAAGTGCCGCTCAGAGGTAAAACAACCCAACTCAAACGAGTTGTCATTTGAAAAAAAAAAAAATACTCAAACGAGTTGCCATTTTAAAAGGGTCGTCCCGTGGCCGAGTGGTTAGCACGCTTGGCTACTGATCTACGGGACCTGGGTTCGAGCCCTGGGTAAGGCATGGATGTACGTGTCGTTTTTCTGCTGAGGTCCCGCCATCCTCTCAGACCTTCTACTATGGCGTATTAAACTGACAGGCTCCTATCAGACCTCTGTGGCAAGCAGCTGCTTGAGGGGGTATTTATTTTTTTTTTATTATTCATATCATTTACCATTTTGAAAAGCTTATTCAAATGAGTTATCATTTTAAAAGTGTTACTCAAACGAGTTGTAATTTGGAAAGAGCTACCCAAACTAGTAATTACTTGAAAAGAACTACATACATGGATCACCATTTGAAAACAGTTGCACAAATGGATTTGCACTTGTCAAGATCGACTCTTATTGGTCTCCATTTGAGCAGATCTCTTCTGTAACTTTGTCCTCAACTTAAAGCTTTTACCCATTTTCCAAAACTAGAGTCATTCGCTTCAGAAATACTATTCAAAATGGATTTATCATAATTATAAGGCTAAGAATACCTGTAGCGCTTAAAAAATTTGGGAAAGATCTTTCATAATTCTGACATGTTTCATTTTCGAGAAATTACGCATCAGAATTTTCTTCGGATTAAATATTTTTTTTCTTTGACTTCCTGTCTTTTCATCTCTTTTGAAGCAGGGAATTAAAAGGACCTGCAACAGTCGGGACAATGACGTCACAATGAAGGGAGGAGAAGATTTTTCCGTGCAAGCAATACTCGCGTGTGTTTCTACCATTTATTAAGAAATCTGACAACTACTCCCTATGAATCTGAATTACTTGCCAATTAGAAACTCAATACAATGGTTAACTTAAGATGTCGAGGTGAAAATCAAGGTGAAAAGAGATTACTTACAAGGTCAACTTTTCTTGTCAAGAGAGTTGGGTGTCTCCATAACATTTCTTTTTTTATGTGATGATTTTGTTTTTTATTTTACTCTGTTTCTGTTTGTAATTTATTCTCGATGTTCATTAGCTGTTATTGTTAGGTTTTGCAAGTTGGGTTGTTTTACCTCTGAGCGGCAGTTTTTTGCACACAATGGGCTAAATGGCCAGGTCACATGGACCCCGAAGGTTCAGAGAAGGTTGAGGGAGGGGACCCACTGGAACAGCTGTTGGGAGACAGATGGAAGTCTCCCGTCAAGGCCATCCAGCGTTTCTTTAACGTTGAGTTGTTTTACCTCTGAGCGGCAGTTTTTTGCACACAATGGGCTAAATGGCCAGGTCACATGGACCCCGAAGGTTCAGAGAAGGTTGAGGGAGGGGACCCACTGGAACAGCTGTTGGGAGACAGATGGAAGTCTCCCGTCAAGGCCATCCAGCGTTTCTTTAACGTTGAGTTGTTTTACCTCTGAGCGGCAGTTTTTTGCACACAATGGGCTAAATGGCCAGGTCACATGGACGGCGGCCTTTCGAAGCCCATTGGTGTCCCCTACTGACCGTGGGCAGGGCGGGAAATTTTGCGGAGATAAATCTCAACGTTGACCCAACTGGGACTCGAACCTGGGAACTATAGATTACGAGCCTGGCACGCTACCGACTGAGCCACCCCCTGAAATCTAGGACCTTAAATACCGCCAGTAACGAATTTTTAGCTTTCGAGTACCAATATATATATAAATTTGACTTTTGTCTTCAAAGAAACATTTGACCTCAAAGGAATCTGGGGCGGGGGTGGCTCAGTCGGTAGCGCGCCAGGCTCGTAATCTGTAGTTCCCAGGTACGAGTCCCAGCTGGGTCAGCGTTGAGATTTATCTCCGCAAAATTCCCCGCCCTGCCCACGGTCAGTAGGGGACACCGATGGGCTTGGAAAGGCCGCCGTCCGTCGGATGGGACGTTAAGCCGTGGCCCCGTGTGCGGGAGAGACATACCCTGTGCATGTTAAAGAACCCGCTGGATGGCCTTTACGGGCCCTGTCTCCCAATAGCTGTTCCAGTGGGTCTCCTCCCCCAACCTTCTCTGAGCCTTCGTGGTCTATGTGACCTGGCCATTTAGCCCATGGTGTGCAAAAAAGTGCCGCTCAGAGGTAAAACAACCCAACCCAACTGTCTGTCAGTCACTACAATCATCTATATACATTAGATGTACATTAGATATGGAAAATGACAGATATTTATTTGTAAGATATTTATTCATTTATTATAATATTGCTTTATTATAATATTGTAAATCATTTATTAAGAGTGCAATTCATTTATAATTCATTTATATAATATTGCTTTGTAATTTGCATTTTCTAATTGAGGAAATATTCAAATCAAGCTTTGCTCACATTTGCATAAATTCATCATTTTGCAATCCTTAAAATATTTGTTCAAATGTAGTTCTGTAAATAATCCCAAATTGAGCGTGAAGCACATTGCGAATTAAAGGCGATATACATTCAATCGCCACTTTATTTTCTACAGTCCCTTGTTATATTAATAGTTGGGTAACTTTTTTGCACACCATGGGCTAAATGGCCAGGTCACCTGGACCCCGAAGGCTCAGAGAAGGTTGGGGGAGGGGATCCACTGGAACAGCTGTTGGGAGACAGATGGTAGTCTCCCGTCAAGGCCATCCAGCGTGTTCTTTAAAGTTAGGTTGTTTTACTTCTGGGCGGTACTTTTTTGCACACCATGGGCTAAATGGCCAGGTTACATGGACCCCGAAGGCTCAGAGAAGGTTTGGGGAGGGGACCCACTGGAACAGCTGTTGGGAGACAGATGGTAGCCTCCCGTCAAGGCCATCCAGCGTGTTCTTTAACGTTGGGTTGTTTTACCTCTGAGCGGCACTTTTTTGCACACCATGGGCTAAATGGCCAGGTTACATGGACCCCGAAGGCTCAGAGAAGGTCTTTAACGTGTACAGGGTATGGCTCTCCCGCCCACGTTGCCACGGCTTAACGTCCCATCCGACGGACGGCGGCCTTTCCAAGCCCATCGGTGTTCCCTACTGACCGTGGGCAGGGCGGGGAATTTTGCGGAGATAAATCTCAACGCTGACCCAGCTGGGATTCAGACCTGGGAACTACAGATTACGAGCCTGGCGCGCTACCAATGGCCGCCCCATGTGACTTAAGATAAATAAAAGAAGTCAATTAAATTACTTAAATTTCGACTTGGAACTGTACCTAATAAAGTGGGCGCTGATGAAATTCTTTAAAATCATAAACATTCATATGAAAATGTGTGTATTTCTTTAAAACTTTTCAGTTTCTGAACATTTTGTAGCTAACTATATAATTTTAATCTTAATCCATGAAACAAAAAAATTTGAATTGTTTAGGGAGAGTCCTTTAAAATGTAAAATATTTACCCCAATAGAAGTGAATTGGAACTCGACGTAATAGTTATTTGTTTTAAATGTATACAAAGTTCAAGTTAATATTGGCTAGAGGTAAAATTAGGCTCTAATACAGCAATCGGTTTACACGTTTCAAGATGAACACAACATCCACTATCGCTACCTCCATTACTTTCTCATCTACAGTCCGCAACAGGTGGGGGGTCACGTGACATCATCCCATTAGCTATTGGTCAAGCGGCAGTGCTAATCCCCCAAAAGCCGACAGGAAGGTGCGATCCCTTGGTGCCCGAGGTTACCGGAAGTGTCGGAGCAGTGTCGGCGGCAATGGCTCGGATAACGGACGTGGGTTTCTGTGCTTGGAGGTTGATCCCACTGACCACACAAGGCCCGAGCTTTTATTGCTGACCTGGGGTCTCCAGGCAGCGCGTGTACACGCTTGCTGGTCACCATCACGTGATTGGAAGATTTGTTGGTAGTGAGAGATGTGTCCGTTGCTTACAAATGGTGGAGATTGTTGCCATGGATCGTCCAGCCCAATTAACGGAATGCTGAGAGCGCTTTCGTCCGTAAATTTTCGGGAGGATATCTGGTTTAGTTTTTGGTTTCTTTTGGGATTAAACGAAATGCATTCTTGGAGAAATCTTGTTTAGTTATTATTTTCTTTATGGACGTAAACAAAATCTCATGAAGAAGAAATTTCTTTTAGATGTTGGTTTCTTTTGAAATGTAAACAAAATGTCATTCTGGAAGGAATCTGGTTTAGTTATTATTTTCTTTAAGGATGTAAACAAAATGTCATGACGAAGAAATTTCTTTTAGATGTTGGTTTCTTTTGAAATGTAAACAAAATGTCATTCTGGACGAGATCTGGTTTAGTTAATATTTTCTTTAAGGATGTAAAGAAAATGTCATGAAGAAGAAATTTGTTTAGATGTTGGTTTCCTTTAGAATGTAAACAAAATGTCATTCTGGCAGGAATCTGGTTTAGTTATTATTTTCTTTAAGGATGTAAACAAAATGTCATGACGAAGAAATTTCTTTTAGATGTTGGTTTCTTTTGAAATGTAAACAAAATGTCATTCTGGACGAGATCAGGTTTAGTTAATATTTTCTTTAAGGATGTAAAGAAAATGTCGTGAAGAAGAAATTTGTTTAGATGTTGGTTTCCTTTAGAATGTAAACAAAATGTCATTCTGGCAGGAATCTGGTTTAGTTATTATTTTCTTTAAGGATGTAAACAAAATGTCATGACGAAGAAATTTCTTTTAGATGTTGGTTTCTTTTGAAATGTAAACAAAATGTCATTCTGGACGAGATCTGGTTTAGTTATTATTTTCTTTAAGGATGTAAACAAAATGTCGTGAAGAAGAAATTTGTTTAGATGTTGGTTTCCTTTAGAATGTAAACAAAATGTCATTCTGGCAGGAATCTGGTTTAGTTATTATTTTCTTTAAGGATGTAAACAAAATGTCATGACGAAGAAATTTCTTTTAGATGTTGGTTTCTTTTGAAATGTAAACAAAATGTCATTCTGGACGAGATCTGGTTTAGTTAATATTTTCTTTAAGGATGTAAAGAAAATGTCATGAAGAAGAAATTTGTTTAGATGTTGGTTTCCTTTAGAATGTAAACAAAATGTCATTCTGTAAGGAATCTGGTTTAGTTATTATTTTCTTTAAGGATGTAAACAAAATGTCGTGAAGAAGAAATTTGTTTAGATGTTGGTTTCCTTTAGAATGTAAACAAAATGTCATTCTGGCAGGAATCTGGTTTAGTTATTATTTTCTTTAAGGATGTAAACAAAATGTCATGACGAAGAAATTTCTTTTAGATGTTGGTTTCTTTTGAAATGTAAACAAAATGTCATTCTGGACGAGATCTGGTTTAGTTAATATTTTCTTTAAGGATGTAAAGAAAATGTCATGAAGAAGAAATTTGTTTAGATGTTGGTTTCCTTTAGAATGTAAACAAAATGTCATTCTGTAAGGAATCTGGTTTAGTTATTATTTTCTTTAAGGATGTAAACAAAATGTCGTGAAGAAGAAATTTGTTTAGATGTTGGTTTCCTTTAGAATGTAAACAAAATGTCATTCTGGCAGGAATCTGGTTTAGTTATTATTTTCTTTAAGGATGTAAACAAAATGTCATGACGAAGAAATTTCTTTTAGATGTTGGTTTCTTTTGAAATGTAAACAAAATGTCATTCTGGACGAGATCTGGTTTAGTTAATATTTTCTTTAAGGATGTAAAGAAAATGTCATGAAGAAGAAATTTGTTTAGATGTTGGTTTCCTTTAGAATGTAAACAAAATGTCATTCTGTAAGGAATCTGGTTTAGTTATTATTTTCTTTAAGGATGTAAACAAAATGTCATGAAGAAGAAATTTGTTTAGATGTTGGTTTCTTTTGGAATGTAAACAAAATGTCATTCTGGAAGGGATCTGGTTTAGTTATTATTTTCTTTAAGGATGTAAACAAATGTCACGAAGAAGAAATTTGTTTAGATGTTGGTTTCTTTTGGAATGTAAACAAAATGTCATTCTGGAAGGGATCTGGTTTAGTTATTATTCTCTTTAAGGATGTAAACAAATGTCACGAAGAAGAAATTTGTTTAGATGTTGGTTTCTTTTGGAATGTAAACAAAATGTCATTCTGGAAGGGATCTGGTTTAGTTATTATTTTCTTTAAGGATGTAAACAAAATGTCATTCTGGAAGAGATCTGGTTTAGTAATTATTTTCTTTAAGGATGTAAACAAAATGTCATGAAGAAGAAATTTGTTTAGATGTTGGTTTCTTTTGGAATGTAAACATAATGTTATTCTGGAAGGGATCTGGTTTAGTTATTATTTTCTTTAAGGATGTAAACAAAATGTCATGAAGAAGAAATTTGTTTAGATGTTGGTTTCTTTTGGAATGTTAACAAAATGTCATTCTGGAAGGGATCTGATTTAGTTATTATTTTCTTTAAGGATGTAAACAAAATGTCGTGAAGAAGAAATTTGTTTAGATGTTGGTTTCTTTTGGAATGTAAACAAAATGCCATTCTGGAAGGAATCTGGTTTAGTTATTATTATTCTTTAAGGATGTAAACAAAATGTCATGAAGAAGAAATTTGTTTAGATGTTGGTTTCTTTTGGAATGTAAACAAAATGCCATTCTGGAAGAAATCTGGTTTAGTTATTATTTTCTTTAAGGATGTAAACAAAATGTCATGAAGAAGAAATTTGTTTAGATGTTGGTTTCTTTTGGAATGTAAACAAAATGCCATTCTGGAAGAAATCTGGTTTAGTTATTATTTTCGTTAAGGATGTAAACAAAATGTCATGAAGAAGAAATTTGTTTAGATGTTGGTTTCTTTTGGGATGTAAACAAAATGTCATTCTGGAAGAAATCTGGTATAGTTATTATTTTCTTTAAGGATGTAAACAAAATGTCATATCTGGAAGAGATCTGGTTTAGTTATTATTTTCTTTAAGGATGTAAACAAATGTCGCGAAGAAGAAATTTGTTTAGATGTTGGTTTCTTTTGGAATGTAAACAAAATGTCATTCTGGAAGGGATCTGGTTTAGTTATTATTTTCTTTAAGGATGTAAACAAAATGTCATGAAGAAGAAATTTGTTTAGATGTTGGTTTCTTTTGGAATGTAAACAAAATGCCATTCTGGAAGAAATCTGGTTTAGTTATTATTTTCTTTAAGGATGTAAACAAAATGTCATGAAGAAGAAATTTGTTTAGATGTTGGTTTCTTTTGGAATGTAAACAAAATGCCATTCTGGAAGAAATCTGGTTTAGTTATTATTTTCTTTAAGGATGTAAACAAAATGTCATGAAGAAGAAATTTGTTTAGATGTTGGTTTCTTTTGGAATGTAAACAAAATGTCATTCTGGAAGGGATCTGGTTTAGTTATTATTTTCTTTAAGGATGTAAACAAAATGTCATGAAGAAGAAATTTGTTTAGATGTTGGTTTCTTTTGGGATGTAAACAAAATGTCATTCTGGAAGAAATCTGGTATAGTTATTATTTTCTTTAAGGATGTAAACAAAATGTCATATCTGGAAGAGATCTGGTTTAGTTATTATTTTCTTTAAGGATGTAAACAAATGTCGCGAAGAAGAAATTTGTTTAGATGTTGGTTTCTTTTGGAATGTAAACAAAATGTCATTCTGGAAGGGATCTGGTTTAGTTATTATTCTCTTTAAGGATGTAAACAAAATGTCATGAAGAAGAAATTTGTTTAGATGTTGGTTTCTTTTGGAATGTAAACAAAATGCCATTCTGGAAGAAATCTGGTTTAGTTATTATTTTCTTTAAGGATGTAAACAAAATGTCATGAAGAAGAAATTTGTTTAGATGTTGGTTTCTTTTGGAATGTAAACAAAATGCCATTCTGGAAGAAATCTGGTTTAGTTATTATTTTCTTTAAGGATGTAAACAAAATGTCATGAAGAAGAAATTTGTTTAGATGTTGGTTTCTTTTGGAATGTAAACAAAATGTCATTCTGGAAGGGATCTGGTTTAGTTATTATTTTCTTTAAGGATGTAAACAAAATGTCATGAAGAAGAAATTTGTTTAGATGTTGGTTTCTTTTGGGATGTAAACAAAATGTCATTCTGGAAGAAATCTGGTATAGTTATTATTTTCTTTAAGGATGTAAACAAAATGTCATATCTGGAAGAGATCTGGTTTAGTTATTATTTTCTTTAAGGATGTAAACAAATGTCGCGAAGAAGAAATTTGTTTAGATGTTGGTTTCTTTTGGAATGTAAACAAAATGTCATTCTGGAAGGGATCTGGTTTAGTTATTATTCTCTTTAAGGATGTAAACAAAATGTCATGAAGAAGAAATTTGTTTAGATGTTGGTTTCTTTTGGAATGTAAACAAAATGCCATTCTGGAAGAAATCTGGTTTAGTTATTATTTTCTTTAAGGATGTAAACAAAATGTCATGAAGAAGAAATTTGTTTAGATGTTGGTTTCTTTTGGAATGTAAACAAAATGTCATTCTGGAAGGGATCTGGTTTAGTTATTATTTTCTTTAAGGATGTAAACAAAATGTCATGAAGAAGAAATTTGTTTAGATGTTGGTTTCTTTTGGGATGTAAACAAAATGTCATTCTGGAAGAAATCTGGTATAGTTATTATTTTCTTTAAGGATGTAAACAAAATGTCATATCTGGAAGAGATCTGGTTTAGTTATTATTTTCTTTAAGGATGTAAACAAATGTCGCGAAGAAGAAATTTGTTTAGATGTTGGTTTCTTTTGGAATGTAAACAAAATGTCATTCTGGAAGGGATCTGGTTTAGTTATTATTCTCTTTAAGGATGTAAACAAAATGTCATGAAGAAGAAATTTGTTTAGATGTTGGTTTCTTTTGGAATGTAAACAAAATGCCATTCTGGAAGAAATCTGGTTTAGTTATTATTTTCTTTAAGGATGTAAACAAAATGTCATGAAGAAGAAATTTGTTTAGATGTTGGTTTCTTTTGGAATGTAAACAAAATGCCATTCTGGAAGAAATCTGGTTTAGTTATTATTTTCTTTAAGGATGTAAACAAAATGTCATGAAGAAGAAATTTGTTTAGATGTTGGTTTCTTTTGGAATGTAAACAAAATGTCATTCTGGAAGGGATCTGGTTTAGTTATTATTTTCTTTAAGGATGTAAACAAAATGTCGTGAAGAAGAAATTTGTTTAGATGTTGGTTTCTTTTGGAATGTAAACAAAATATCATTCTGGAAGGAATCTGGTTTAGTTATTATTATTCTTTAAGGATGTAAACAAAATGTCGTGAAGAAGAAATTTGTTTAGATGTTGATTTCTTTTGGAATATAAACAAATGTCATTCTGGAAGGAATCTGGTTTAGTTATTATTTTCTTTAAGGATGTAAACAAAATGTCATGAAGAAGAAATTTGTTTAGATGTTGGTTTCTTTTGGAATGTAAACAAAATGCCATTCTGGAAGAAATCTGGTTTAGTTATTATTTTCTTTAAGGATGTAAACAAAATGTCATGAAGAAGAAATTTGTTTAGATGTTGGTTTCTTTTGGAATGTAAACAAAATGCCATTCTGGAAGAAATCTGGTTTAGTTATTATTTTCTTTAAGGATGTAAACAAAATGTCATGAAGAAGAAATTTGTTTAGATGTTGGTTTCTTTTGGAATGTAAACAAAATGCCATTCTGGAAGAAATCTGGTTTAGTTATTATTTTCTTTAAGGATGTAAACAAAATGTCATGAAGAAGAAATTTGTTTAGATGTTGGTTTCTTTTGGAATGTTAACAAAATGTCATTCTGGAAGGGATCTGATTTAGTTATTATTTTCTTTAAGGATGTAAACAAAATGTCGTGAAGAAGAAATTTGTTTAGATGTTGGTTTCTTTTGGAATGTAAACAAAATGCCATTCTGGAAGGAATCTGGTTTAGTTATTATTATTCTTTAAGGATGTAAACAAAATGTCATGAAGAAGAAATTTGTTTAGATGTTGGTTTCTTTTGGAATGTAAACAAAATGCCATTCTGGAAGAAATCTGGTTTAGTTATTATTTTCTTTAAGGATGTAAACAAAATGTCATGAAGAAGAAATTTGTTTAGATGTTGGTTTCTTTTGGAATGTAAACAAAATGCCATTCTGGAAGAAATCTGGTTTAGTTATTATTTTCGTTAAGGATGTAAACAAAATGTCATGAAGAAGAAATTTGTTTAGATGTTGGTTTCTTTTGGAATGTAAACAAAATGCCATTCTGGAAGAAATCTGGTTTAGTTATTATTTTCTTTAAGGATGTAAACAAAATGTCATGAAGAAGAAATTTGTTTAGATGTTGGTTTCTTTTGGAATGTAAACAAAATGCCATTCTGGAAGAAATCTGGTTTAGTTATTATTTTCTTTAAGGATGTAAACAAAATGTCATGAAGAAGAAATTTGTTTAGATGTTGGTTTCTTTTGGAATGTAAACAAAATGCCATTCTGGAAGAAATCTGGTTTAGTTATTATTTTCTTTAAGGATGCAAACAAAATGTCATGAAGAAGAAATTTGTTTAGATGTTGGTTTCTTTTGGAATGTAAACAAAATGCCATTCTGGAAGAAATCTGGTTTAGTTATTATTTTCTTTAAGGATGTAAACAAAATGTCATGAAGAAGAAATTTGTTTAGATGTTGGTTTCTTTTGGAATGTAAACAAAATGCCATTCTGGAAGAAATCTGGTTTAGTTATTATTTTCTTTAAGGATGTAAACAAAATGTCATGAAGAAGAAATTTGTTTAGATGTTGGTTTCTTTTGGAATGTAAACAAAATGCCATTCTGGAAGAAATCTGGTTTAGTTATTATTTTCTTTAAGGATGTAAACAAAATGTCATGAAGAAGAAATTTGTTTAGATGTTGGTTTCTTTTGGAATGTTAACAAAATGTCATTCTGGAAGGGATCTGATTTAGTTATTATTTTCTTTAAGGATGTAAACAAAATGTCGTGAAGAAGAAATTTGTTTAGATGTTGGTTTCTTTTGGAATGTAAACAAAATATCATTCTGGAAGGAATCTGGTTTAGTTATTATTATTCTTTAAGGATGTAAACAAAATGTCGTGAAGAAGAAATTTGTTTAGATGTTGGTTTCTTCTGGAATGTAAATAAAATATCATTCTGGAAGGGATCTGGTTTAGTTATTATTTTCTTTAAGGATGTAAACAAAATGTCGTGAAGAAGAAATTTGTTTAGATGTTGGTTTCTTTTGGGAATGTTGGCTTCTTTTGACTCGAACCTGGGAACTGCAGATTACGAGCCTGGCGCACTACCGACTGAGCCACCCCCACCCCTATTGATGAGGCACAAAGCTCTTGGTCTCTATGCAGAATAGCCCTTCATTACGATTTGAATACGTATTTAACTTTCCAAACATGAGATAAAATATAAAGTGTCGTGTTACAAGTTCTAAAAGAAAATAAAAGTCACTCTAGCAATTTTTCTGACGTGTAATGTACGATCACATTTCGAAGCTTTCGTCATGTTTTCGGGGCGCTCCCCGTATGGTGTTGGTGACTTTGCTGAGGCATGCGATTAGTTTTAGATTTTAATTTTTGACAGAAATTTTAACTGAAAATGGGTTTGTAATGAAAGCGATTTGACCGAATTGTTAGGAAAAAACTTTAGCGGTTGAAAACACAACAGCTGCAATGAAAGAAACTTGAACTTGTTTTTGTGGTTTGTTGTTAGGACTGAAACAATAGGTGAAATTAAATAACGTCAGAAACGTAACATTATATCTTCAATAAATTAATTTTAAAGAAAATTTTTTTTTTCATAATCATTGTACTTTTTTGAATTGTTGCAGTATTTTTTAAATTTTGACCATAGGCGTACTAAAGGGAATATGATTGGAGGAAAGTCAAATTTTGCCAAATGGCGGGTAGCTCCCAAGATTTTGATATTTGTCTCGATTTTTCTAACTCCTCGTAATTTTACCTCTGAGCGGCACTTCTTTGCACACCATGGGCTAAATGGCCAGGTCACAAGGCCCCTGAAGGCTCAGAGAAGGTTGGGGGAGGGAACCCACTGGAACAGCTGTTTGGAGACAGATGGTAGGCCATTTAGCGTGTTCTTTAACGTGCACAGGGTATGGCCCTCCCGCACACGGGGTCACAGCTTAACGTCCCATCCGATGGACGGCGGCTTTTTCAAGCCCATCGGTGTCCCCTACTGACCGTGGGCAGGGTGGGGAATTTTGTGGAGATAAATCTCAACGCTGACCCAGCTGGTACTCGAACCTGGGAACTGCAGATTACGAGCCTGGCGCGCTACCGACTGGGCCACCCCCGCCCTACTCGTTTGAGTAATGTTTGTGTTGTTTTACCTCTAAAAGGCACTTTTTTTTGCACACCATGGTTTAAATGGCCAAGTCGCAAGGACCCCGAAAGCTCAGAGAAGGTTGGGGAGGGGACCCACTAGAACAACTGTTTGGAGACAGATGGTAGGCCATTTAGCGTGTTCTTTAACGTGCACAGGGTATGGCCCTCCCGCACACGGGGTCACAGCTTAACGTCCCATCCGATGGACGGCGGCTTTTCCAAGCCCATCGGTGTCCCCTACTGACCGTGGGCAGGGTGGGGAATAATTTTGTGGAGATAAATCTCAACGCTGACCCAGCTGGTCAGCGATGCTGACGAACCTGGGAACTGCAGATTACGAGCCTGGCGCGCTACCGACTGAGTCACACCCGCCCCAGGATTACGGCATGTGAAATTAGTTCCATTATGCTCCGTTAGTGGCGCACCAGAAAAGGGAGATGGATCTATTACTTTGTGATTTACGAAACATTTCTTCTATTTCTCTATTTTCAGACCTTCTACTATGGCATATAAACTGACAGGCTCCTGTCAGACCTCTGTGGCAAGCAGCTGCTTGAGGGGGTATTTATTTATTTTACTTATATTTTTAAAACCTAAAGAAAACGATAGTTTAACGACAGATTTCTCAAACTTTTCTTCCGTTAACTGATGGTAAGCTTAGTAAATTTCATTAATCATCAGCAAATCCAACATCGTGGTTCTTCCTTTCGAAACCTGCACGAACGAACAGCGCCCCAAACAACAAGGCCCTTAGGCAAGCTACAACTGTTGTTACAAGTCAGAACTGGCTTGCTCCTATGAAAGGTTAATGCGCGCGTGTCACCAAGAAAAGACTGCTGTGTGTGTATGTGTCTATATACATGTTCACGTTAAGGTACGAAGGAACAGAGAGAGTGGGGTGTCAAACTGAAACGGCGGAGAAATGGAGGAAAGGATGGACGATGTATAGTGATACTGTAGGAGAAATGAACGTGTGATGTATGAGGTTATTTTTGGATCCATTTGGAGACACATACGAACAAGTTTCTTCTATTCGTCTTTTGGCTTGTGTTTGTAATGTTTGTCTAGAAACTGGATGAAGGATGATGTCTAGAAACTGAGAGAAGGATGTGGTTTCTGTGACGCACGACACAGTCTTCAGTAACTCATGACTTTCACTCACTCTCTTCAATAAATGAAACAAGAATAATGGAGAGATTATTTCATGTAATTTTAATTAATAATTGTTTCGAAACTATCCTTCATTTTAAATAAGTTTTTGGGTCTCGATTTGCACCATTTCAATTACACATGATTTGCTGGAACTTATAGGGGCGGGGGTGGCTCAGTCGGTAGCGCGCCAGGCTCGTAATCTGCAGTTCCCAGGTTCGAGTTCCAGCTGGGTCAGCGTTGAGATTTATCTCCGCAAAATGCCCCGCCCTGCCCACGGTCAGTAGGGGACACCGATGGGCTTGGAAAGGCCGCCGTCCGTGGGATGGGACGTTAAGTCGTGGTCCCGTGTGCGGGAGAGTCATACCCTGTGCACGTTAAAGAACACGCTGGATGGCCTTGACGGGAGGCTACCATCTGTCTCCCAACAACTGTTCCAGTGGGTCCCCTCCCCCAATCTTCTCTGAGCCTTCGGGGTCCATGTGACCTGGTCATTTAGCCCATGGCGTGCAAAAAAAGTGCCGCTCAGAGGTAAAACAACCCAACCCTGGAACTTATATCTCTTGTAAATCTTTATACCCAAAGATAGCATTTAAGAAATTGTGGGAGACTTTTTTTTACGTTTTACTGTGTAAATACACCCACCCTCGACAGATGGTTCTGGGATATCACCGTATAAATCGAAACAGTGAGAATAAAAGCAAACAGAAACCAACAACCTCAGAGGTAAAACAAGCAACCAACCAACTATGTGGGTCAGAGTTGAGATTTATGTCGGAAACACTCCCCCACACTGCCCTTGGTCAGTAGGCAATTTCGATTCGATTGCGAAAAACTCAGCAATTTCGTAAATAAGCTTTTTTTTTTATTAAAAAATGAAACTGAAGACAAAAATCTCGACCAAATATATTTAGTTCTCGATATTTTAATATTTTTTGTTCGGTATTTAGGGTAGTATGGAAATTGCAATATTTAACAGTAACTCTGCTAGTTTGAATAATTGCTCTGAAAAGTTAACAAAAACAAATTTAAATGTAAACAAAAACAAATTTAAATGTAAACAAAAACCGCTAGACTGAACGTTGCTAATACGTCTCAGAATATTTTAGCAGTTACTTTTTGCCAATTTTAAATTTTTTCTTTAAAATCGAGACTGAAATAGACTTGACTGAAATTTTTAAAGTATCTTCAGTCACCTTTTATGATAAAAATCTTGTTTAAGAAGTTACTAAATTCTGTATCTGAGTTACTATTGACATAACAGGAAACTGTACCTAATCAAGTGACCTCTGAGTTCATATTATTAAAAATATTAATAAATACATCTATTAAATCTTTAAAAATAAGGAGCGGGGGTGGCTCAGTCGGTAGCGCGCCAGGCTCGTTCGAGTCCCAGCTGGCTCAGCGATGAGATTTATCTCCGCAGTCCCAGCTGGCTCAGCGTTGAGATTTATCTCCGCAAAATTCCCCGCCCTGCCCACGGTCAGTAGGGGACATCGATGGGCTTGGAAAGACCGCCGTCCGTGGGATGTGACGTTAAGTCGTGGCCCCGTGTGCGGGAGAGTCAATCCCTGTGCACGTTAAAGAACACGCTTGATGGCTTTGACGGGAGGCTACCATCTGTCTCCCAACAGCTGTTACAGTGGGTCCCCTCTCCCAACCTTCTCTGAGCCTTCGGGTCCATGTGACCTGGCCATTTAGCACATGGTGTGCAAAAAGTGCCGCTCAGAGGTAAAACGACCCAATCCAAAATCCTAAATAATAAAAATAATAAATCCTAAAAATAGATTAAAATATAAACAATAAAATCTCATTCCATATAACATATTATTTCACCTTTCCTATACGGTGGAAATATTTTAGTAATTGGGAAATTGGAAACCGTACTCACGTATTTATTTGCTAGTTATTCAAAATAGTGAAATCACTTGTAACAAAGTAATAGTCTACAGTTATTACTTCCAAGTAACAACAAAAACTGCGATTAATATTATTATTTCACTCTATTGCAAAAAGTGTCCGGACACTTTCATGTTAAGTGAACGAATAGCCACATTCAAATCTATCAAGCTTTGAACATAAGCGTTTTACGGAAAAAAGTCACTAGACATAAATTGAAGATCTCGATCAGAGCTCTTTTAATCTCTATTTTTTTATAATATTAATCTAATATTTAAAGAGTTATGGAAGCTATAGTATTTAACAATAGATGTTATCACACACACTTCCAAAACATTTCCCCCCTCCCAAATTAATGAAAACTTCAAAAATCCTTACACAAAATTCAAATATCGCATTTATATTGCGAACAACTTTTTATAACAGTTGTGATTTAACTTTTTGAAGTAAATTTTCAAAACTAGCAAAAGTTTCACTTAAATGTTTCAGATTCCATAACTCTTTAAATATTAGATTAATATTATAGAAAATAGAGATTTAGAGAGCTCTGACAGAGATCTTCAATTTATGTCTATTGACTTCTTTCCGTAAAAAGCTTATTTTCAAAGTTAAGTAGATTTAAATGTGGCTATTCGTTCACTTAAAATGAAAGTGTCCGGACACTTTTTACAATATAGTGTATTATGAAAAAAAAAAGGTATGCAAGACTTGAAAATATGTAATATGAAATATAAATTTAATATTTTTATAGATAACAAAATATTATCTGATTTCTTATAGAGACAACTAAATTATTTTTACAAGCAAAAAAAAAAGAACATTTTTCCCAATATATGAATACCACCAACAAGATAAAAAAAAACATACCTACAACCACCTAAAAAAAACAGGAAATAAAAAATAAATGAAACTTTTAGGTGAATTGGCGTGAACACGTAAACATGATATAATCATCAGAAAAATACGTCAGCTATGCACGCGACCATTGCTGGTTAACACTTAACATGAAAGTGTCCGGACACTTTTTACAATATAGTGAATTACGAAAAAAAAAGTACGCAAGACTTGAAAATATGTAATATAAAATATAAATTTAATATTTTATAGATAACAAAATAGTATCCGATTTCTTATAGAGACAATTAAATTATTACTATAAGCAAAAAAAAAACATTTTTCCCAATATATGAATACTACCAACACGATAAAAAAACATACCTACACCCACCTAAAAAAAAACAGGAAATAAAAAATAAATGAAACTTTTAGGTCAATTGGCGTGAACATGATATAATTATCAGAAAAATACGTCAGCTATGCACGCGACCATTGCTGGCTGTTGTCATAAACCACTATCTCCTTTTCTTTCTCTTCTACTACCATTCAGAGAATAAAACACAGGAAAACGGAAGCGGAAGTGGAAAGAGGCAAATAAACAAAAAAAAATAACTGCCAGTGATCCAAGTGTACCAACACTACGAGCGAATGTTTGTAGGGGAGCAGGAATGGAAGAGGACCAAGCAAACCATGCTCCCGACAGATAAAAGAGATCAGCTTTTCTTCTTTCCTTTCTCGTGGCCCGAGTCAACTCCCCCCCTTGTTTCTATCCCCCCTCTCTCTCTCGAGCCCGTGTCTACGGCGGCTAGACGGAAATTCCATCTAGACCTACTGCAGACGGCTTGCCGACAAGTGGGGGTATAACCCAGAATTCTTGGCGTAAGGTCAGTGGTCAGCACTGATGGAGAACCAGGGCGTCTTCTTTGCCAGGTGAAGAGTCAGGTGTATTGTGGAGCTTTGCAGTAAAAAAAACAGGATGTTGGAATGCTCAGTAGGACGTAAGTTAGATAGCTATAGGCCGATCCGTTTCAGTTGTGTTCAAGAAAGTTAGGATTTTATCTGGAGGTGGTCAGATGAATTGACTCTCGTTGAATGAGAGTTTATCGTAATAAGACGTTTGTTGCCTCAGATGATAAAATTCGAAAAGAATGTAAGTTGTTTTTTTTTAATGCCATTTTCTCTGAAAAATCAATGCTCATTTTTCAAGAACTCATTTTTCAATGAATTTCATTTTTCAACTCATTTTTCAATGAATTTCATTTTTCAACTCATTTTTCAATGAATTTTTTTGCTTGTAAAAAAACATACCTACACCCACCTAAAAAATAACCAAAAATACTACACCGATCTAAAAAATAACAAAATATATCCAGAGACTTTAAAATAACTTTAAAATAACCTAATATCCAGAGATTAAAAAATAACCTAAAATAATACACCCACCTAAAAAATAACCAAATATATCCAGAGACTTTAAAATAACTTTAAAATAACCTAATATCCAGAGATTAAAAAATAACCTAAAATACTACACCCACCTAAAAAATAACCAAATATATCCAGAGACTTTAAAATAACTTTAAAATAACCTAATATCCAGAGACTAAAAAATAAACTAAAATACTACACCCACCTAAAAAATAACCAAATATATCCAGAGACTTTAAAATAACTTTAAAATAACCTAATATCCAGAGATTAAAAAATAACCTAAAATACTACACCCACCTAAAAAATAACCAAATATATCCAGAGACTTTAAAATAACTTTAAAATAACCTAATATCCAGAGACTAAAAAATAAACTAAAATACTACACCCACCTAAAAAATAACCAAATATATCCAGAGACTTTAAAATAACTTTAAAATAACCTAATATCCAGAGATTAAAAAATAACCTAAAATACTACACCCACCTAAAAAATAACCAAATATATCCAGAGACTTTAAAATAACTTTAAAATAACCTAATATCCAGAGACTAAAAAATAAACTAAAATACTACACCCACCTAAAAAATAACCAAATATATCCAGAGACTTTAAAATAACTTTAAAATAACCTAATATCCAGAGACTAAAAAATAACCTAAAATACTACACCCACCTAAAAAATAACCAAATATATCCAGAGACTTTAAAATAACCTAATATCCAGAGATTAAAAAAAAACCTAAAATACTACACCCACCTAAAAAATAACCAAATATATCCAGAGACTTTAAAATAACTTTAAAATAACCTAATATCCAGAGACTAAAAAATAACCTAAAATACTACACCCACCTAAAAAATAACCAAATATATCCAGAGACTTTAAAATAACCTAATATCCAGAGATTAAAAAATAACCTAAAATACTACACCCACCTAAAAAATAACCAAATATATCCAGAGACTTTAAAATAATTTTAAAATAACCTAATATCCAGAGATTAAAAAAAAACCTAAAATACTACACCCACCTAAAAAATAACCAAATATATCCAGAGACTTTAGAAAATAAGGCAAAAGCCACATTTTCTAAAGTCTCTGGATATATTTGGTTATTTTTTATGATCAAATGTATCAGGAGACTTTAGTTGGTTCTTGTAATCAAATGTATCGGAAAAATTTAAAAATTATGTCATTTTTTGTGGAAACGAAGATTGACTCTGTTAAAAGAATAGGCGATATTATAGTGTTCGTTACGTCTAATTTCCATGTCAGTGAGGTTGGGGTTGTTTTACCTCTGAGCGGGGATTTTTTCCACATAAAAAGCTAAATGGCCAGGTCACAAGGACCCCGAAGACTCAGATGTGTTCTTTAATGTGCACATCGTAGAGCTCTCATACACAAGGAACCACGATTAGCGCATATCCGATAGACTCCGGCCTTTCCAAGTCCATAAGTGTAATAACTGATCTAGGGCAGGGTCAGGTCACAAGGACCCCGAAGGCTCAGATGTGTTCTTTAATGTGCACATCGTAGAGCTCTCATACACACGGATCCACGGATTAGCGCATATCCGATGGACTCCGGCTTTAATAAGTCTGGTAACAAGGACCCCGGTAACTCAGAGAAGAGTTGCGTTGTTTTACTCTGAAAGACACATTTCTGCATAAAATAGGCTAAGTAAGTCTGGTCACAAGGACCCCGAGAACTCAGAGAAGGGTTGCGTTGTTTTACTCTGAAAGACACTTCTCTGCATAAAATGGGCTAAATAAGTCTAGTCACAACGACCCCGAGAACTCAGAGAAGGATTGCGTTGTTTTACTCTGAAAGGCACTTTTCTGCATAAAATGGCTAAATAACTCTGGTCACAAGGACCTCGAGAACTCAGAGAAGGGTTGCGTTGTTTTACTCTGAAAGACACTTCTCTGCATAAAATGGGCTAAATAAGTCTGGTCACAAGGACCCCGAGAACTCAGAGAAGGATTGCGTTGTTTTACTCTGAAAGGCACGTTTCTGCATAAAATGGGCTAAATAAGTCTGGTCACAAGGACGTCGAGAACTCAGAGAAGGGTTGCGTTGTTTTACTCTGAAAGGCACTTTTCTGCATAAAATGGGCTAAATAAGTCTGGTCACAACTACCCCGAGAACTCAGAGAAGGATTGCGTTGTTTTACTCTGAAAGGCACGTTTCTGCATAAAATGGGCTAAATAAGTCTGGTCACAAGGACGTCGAGAACTCAGAGAAGTGTTGCGTTGTTTTACTCTGAAAGGCACTTTTCTGCATAAAATGGCTAAATAAGTCTGGTCACAAGGACCCCGAGAACTCAGAGAAGGGTTGCGTTGTTTTACTCTGAAAGGCACGTTTCTGCATAAAATGGGCTAAATAAGTCTGGTCACAAGGACCCCGAGAACTCAGAGAAGGGTTGCGTTGTTTTACTCTGAAAGGCACTTTTCTGCATAAAATGGCTAAATAAGTCTGGTCACAAGGACGTCGAGAACTCAGAGAAGGGTTGCGTTGTTTTACTCTGAAAGGCACTTTTCTGCATAAAATGGGCTAAATAAGTCTGGTCACAAGGACCCCGAGAACTCAGAGAAGGGTTGCGTTGTTTTACTCTGAAAGACACTTCTCTGCATAAAATGGGCTAAATAAGTCTGGTCACAAGGACCCCGAGAACTCAGAGAAGGATTGCGTTGTTTTACTCTGAAAGGCACTTTTCTGCATAAAATGGGCTAAATAAGTCTGGTCACAAGGACCTCGAGAACTCAGAGAAGGGTTGCGTTGTTTTACTCTGAAAGGCACGTTTCTGCATAAAATGGGCTAAATAAGTCTGGTCACAAGGACCCCGAGAACTCAGAGAAGGGTTGCGTTGTTTTACTCTGAAAGGCACTTTTCTGCATAAAATGGGCTAAATAAGTCTGGTCACAAGGACCTCGAGAACTGAGAGAAGGGTTGCGTTGTTTTACTCTGAAAGACACTTTTCTGCATAAAATGGCTAAATAAGTCTGGTCACAAGGACCTCGAGAACTCAGAGAAGGGTTGCGTGGTTTTACTCTGAAAGGCACTTTTCTGCATAAAATGGGCTAAATAAGTCTGGTCACAAGGACCTCGAGAACTCAGAGAAGTGTTGCGTTGTTTTACTCTGAAATGCACTTTTCTGCATAAAATGGGCTAAATAAGTCTGGTCACAAGGACACCGAGAACTCAGAGAAGGATTGCGTTGTTTTACTCTGAAAGGCACTTTTCTGCATAAAATGGCTACATAAGTCTGGTCACAAGGACCTCGAGAACTCAGAGAAGGGTTGCGTTGTTTTACTCTGAAAGGCACTTTTCTGCATAAAATGGGCTAAATAAGTCTGGTCACAAGGACACCGAGAACTCAGAGAAGGATTGCGTTGTTTTACTCTGAAAGGCACTTTTCTCCATAAAATGGCTACATAAGTCTGGTCACAAGGACCTCGAGAACTCAGAGAAGGGTTGCGTTGTTTTACTCTGAAAGGCACATCTCTGCATAAAATGGGCTAAATAAGTCTGGTCACAAGGACCCCGAGAACTCAGAGAAGGGTTGCGTGGTTTTACTCTGAAAGGCACTTTTCTGCATAAAATGGGCTAAATAAGTCTGGTCACAAGGACCTCGAGAACTCAGAGAAGGGTTGCGTTGTTTTACTCTGAAAGGCACTTTTCTGCATAAAATGGGCTAAATAAGTCTGGTCACAAGGACCTCGAGAACTCAGAGAAGGGTTGCGTTGTTTTACTCTGAAAGGCACTTTTCTGCACAAAATGGGCTAAATAAGTCTGGTCACAAGGACCCCGAGAACTCAGAGAAGGGTTGCGTTGTTTTACTCTGAAAGGCACTTTTCTGCATAAAATGGGCTAAATAAGTCTGGTCACAAGGACCTCGAGAACTCAGAGAAGGGTTGCGTTGTTTTACTCTGAAAGGCACATCTCTGCATAAAATGGGCTAAATAAGTCTGGTCACAAGGACCCCGAGAACTCAGAGAAGGGTTGCGTTGTTTTACTCTGAAAGGCACTTTTCTGCATAAAATGGGCTAAATAAGTCTGGTCACAAGGACACCGAGAACTCAGAGAAGGATTGCGTTGTTTTACTCTGAAAGGCACTTTTCTCCATAAAATGGCTACATAAGTCTGGTCACAAGGACCTCGAGAACTCAGAGAAGGGTTGCGTTGTTTTACTCTGAAAGGCACATCTCTGCATAAAATGGGCTAAATAAGTCTGGTCACAAGGACACCGAGAACTCAGAGAAGGATTGCGTTGTTTTACTCTGAAAGGCACTTTTCTCCATAAAATGGGCTAAATAAGTCTGGTCATAAGGACCTCGAGAACTCAGAGAAGGGTTGCGTTGTTTTACTCTGAAAGGCACTTTTCTGCATAAAATGGGCTAAATAAGTCTGGTCACAAGGACACCGAGAACTCAGAGAAGGATTGCGTTGTTTTACTCTGAAAGGCACTTTTCTCCATAAAATGGCTACATAAGTCTGGTCACAAGGACCTCGAGAACTCAGAGAAGGGTTGCGTTGTTTTACTCTGAAAGGCACATCTCTGCATAAAATGGGCTAAATAAGTCTGGTCACAAGGACCTCGAGAACTCAGAGAAGGGTTGCGTTGTTTTACTCTGAAAGGCACTTTTCTGCATAAAATGGGCTAAATAAGTCTGGTCACAAGGACCTCGAGAACTCAGAGAAGGGTTGCGTTGTTTTACTCTGAAAGGCACTTTTCTGCACAAAATGGGCTAAATAAGTCTGGTCACAAGGACCCCGAGAACTCAGAGAAAGGTTGCGTTGTTTTACTCTGAAAGGCACTTTTCTGCATAAAATGGCTAAATAAGTCTGGTCACAAGGACCTCGAGAACTCAGAGAAGGGTTGCGTTGTTTTACTCTGAAAGGCACTTTTCTGCATAAAATGGGCTAAATAAGTCTGGTCACAAGGACCCCGAGAACTCAGAGAAAGGTTGCGTGGTTTTACTCTGAAAGGCACTTTTCTGCATAAAATGGGCTAAATAAGTCTGGTCACAAGGACCCCGAGAACTCAGAGAAAGGTTGCGTGGTTTTACTCTGAAAGGCACTTTTCTGCATAAAATGGGCTAAATAAGTCTGGTCACAAGGACCCCGAGAACTCAGAGAAAGGTTGCGTGGTTTTACTCTGAAAGGCACTTTTCTGCATAAAATGGGCTAAATAAGTCTGGTCACAAGGACCCCGAGAACTCAGAGAAGGGTTGCGTTGTTTTACTCTGAAAGGCACTTTTCTGCATAAAATAGGCTAAATAAGTCTGGTCGCAAGGACCCCGAGAACTCAGAGAAGGGTTGCGTTGTTTTACTCTGAAAGGCACATCTCTGCATAAAATGGGCTAAATAAGTCTGGTCACAAGGACCCCGAGAAGTCAGAGAAGGATTGCGTTGTTTTACTCTGAAAGGCACTTTTCTCCATAAAATGGCTAAATAAGTCTGGTCACAAGGACCTCGAGAACTCAGAGAAGGGTTGCGTTGTTTTACTCTGAAAGGCACTTTTCTGCATAAAATGGGCTAAATAAGTCTGGTCACAAGGACCTCGAGAACTCAGAGAAGGGTTGCGTTGTTTTACTCTGAAAGGCACTTTTCTGCACAAAATGGGCTAAATAAGTCTGGTCACAAGGACACCGAGAACTCAGAGAAGGATTGCGTTGTTTTACTCTGAAAGGCACTTTTCTGCATAAAATGGCTAAATAAGTCTGGTCACAAGGACCTCGAGAACTCAGAGAAGGGTTGCGTTGTTTTACTCTGAAAGGCACTTTTCTGCATAAAATGGGCTAAATAAGTCTGGTCACAAGGACCCCGAGAACTCAGAGAAAGGTTGCGTAGTTTTACTCTGAAAGGCACTTTTCTGCATAAAATGGGCTAAATAAGTCTGGTCACAAGGACCCCGAGAACTCAGAGAAAGGTTGCGTGGTTTTACTCTGAAAGGCACTTTTCTGCATAAAATGGGCTAAATAAGTGTGGTCACAAGGACCCCGAGAACTCAGAGAAAGGTTGCGTGGTTTTACTCTGAAAGGCACTTTTCTGCATAAAATGGGCTAAATAAGTCTGGTCACAAGGACCCCGAGAACTCAGAGAAGGGTTGCGTTGTTTTACTCCGAAAGGCACTTTTCTGCATAAAATAGGCTAAATAAGTCTGGTCACAAGGACCCCGAGAACTCAGAGAAGGGTTGCGTTGTTTTACTCTGAAAGGCACATCTCTGCATAAAATGGGCTAAATAAGTCTGGTCACAAGGACCCCGAGAAGTCAGAGAAGGATTGCGTTGTTTTACTCTGAAAGGCACTTTTCTCCATAAAATGGCTAAATAAGTCTGGTCACAAGGACCTCGAGAACTCAGAGAAGGGTTGCGTTGTTTTACTCTGAAAGGCACTTTTCTGCATAAAATGGGTTAAATAAGTCTGGTCACAAGGACCTCGAGAACTCAGAGAAGGGTTGCGTTGTTTTACTCTGAAAGGCACTTTTCTGCACAAAATGGGCTAAATAAGTCTGGTCACAAGGACCCCGAGAAATCAGAGAAAGGTTGCGTTGTTTTACTCTGAAAGGCACTTTTCTGCATAAAATGGCTAAATAAGTCTGGTCACAAGGACCTCGAGAACTTAGAGAAGGGTTGCGTTGTTTTACTCTGAAAGGCACTTTTCTGCATAAAATGGGCTAAATAAGTCTGGTCACAAGGACCCCGAGAACTCAGAGAAAGGTTGCGTGGTTTTACTCTGAAAGGCACTTTTCTGCATAAAATGGGCTAAATAAGTCTGGTCACAAGGACCCCGAGAACTCAGAGAAAGGTTGCGTGGTTTTACTCTGAAAGGCACTTTTCTGCATAAAATGGGCTAAATAAGTCTGGTCACAAGGACCCCGAGAACTCAGAGAAAGGTTGCGTGGTTTTACTCTGAAAGGCACTTTTCTGCATAAAATGGGCTAAATAAGTCTGGTCACAAGGACCCCGAGAACTCAGAGAAGGGTTGCGTTGTTTTACTCTGAAAGGCACTTTTCTGCATAAAATAGGCTAAATAAGTCTGGTCACAATGACCCCGAGAACTCAGAGAAGGGTTGCGTTGTTTTACTCTGAAAGGCACATCTCTGCATAAAATGGGCTAAATAAGTCTGGTCACAAGGACCCCGAGAAGTCAGAGAAGGATTGCGTTGTTTTACTCTGAAAGGCACTTTTCTCCATAAAATGGCTACATAAGTCTGGTCACAAGGACCTCGAGAACTCAGAGAAGGGTTGCGTTGTTTTACTCTGAAAGGCACTTTTCTGCATAAAATGGGCTAAATAAGTCTGGTCACAAGGACCTCGAGAACTCAGAGAAGGGTTGCGTTGTTTTACTCTGAAAGGCACTTTTCTGCACAAAATGGGCTAAATAAGTCTGGTCACAAGGACCCCGAGAACTCAGAGAAAGGTTGCGTTGTTTTACTCTGAAAGGCACTTTTCTGCATAAAATGGCTAAATAAGTCTGGTCACAAGGACCTCGAGAACTCAGAGAAGGGTTGCGTTGTTTTACTCTGAAAGGCACTTTTCTGCATAAAATGGGCTAAATAAGTCTGGTCACAAGGACCCCGAGAACTCAGAGAAAGGTTGCGTGGTTTTACTCTGAAAGGCACTTTTCTGCATAAAATGGGCTAAATAAGTCTGGTCACAAGGACCCCGAGAACTCAGAGAAAGGTTGCGTGGTTTTACTCTGAAAGGCACTTTTCTGCATAAAATGGGCTAAATAAGTCTGGTCACAAGGACCCCGAGAACTCAGAGAAAGGTTGCGTGGTTTTACTCTGAAAGGCACTTTTCTGCATAAAATGGGCTAAATAAGTCTGGTCACAAGGACCCCGAGAACTCAGAGAAGGGTTGGGTTGGGTTGTTTTACCTCTGAGCGGCACTTTTTTGCACGCCATGGGCTAAATGGCCAGGTCACATGGACCCCGAATGCTCAGAGAAGGTTGGGGGAGGGGACCCACTGGAACAGCTGTTGGGAGACAGATGGTAGCCTCCCGTCAAGGCCATCCAGCGTGTTCTTTAACGTGCACAGGGTATGGCTCTCCCGCACACGGTGCCACGACTTAACGTCCCATCCGACGGACGGCGGCCTTTCCAAGCCCATCGGTGTCCCCTACTGACCGTGGGCAGGGCGGGGAATTTTGCGGAGATAAATCTCAACGCTGACCCAGCACGGACTCGAACCTGGGAACTACAGATTACGAGCCTGGCGCGCTACCGACTGAGCCACCACCACCCCTCTCAGAGAAGGGTTGCGTTGTTTTACTCTGAAAGGCACTTTTCTGCATAAATTGGGCTAAATAAGTCTGGTCACAAGGACTTCGAGAACTCAGAGAAAGGTTGCGTTGTTTTACTCTGTAAGGCACTTTTCTGCATAAAATGGGCTAAATAAGTCTGGTCACAAGGACCTCGAGAACTCAGAGAAGGGTTGCGTTGTTTTACTCTGTAAGGCACTTTTCTGCATAAAATGGGCTAAATAAGTCTGGTCACAAGGACCTCGAGAACTCAGAGAAGGGTTGCGTTGTTTTACTCTGTAAGGCACTTTTCTGCATAAAATGGGCTAAATAAGTCTGGTCACAAGGACCTCGAGAACTCAGAGAAGGGTTGCGTTGTTTTACTCTGAAAGGCACTTTTCTGCATAAAATGGGCTAAATAAGTCTGGTCACAAGGACGTCGAGAACTCAGAGAAGGGTTGCGTTGTTTTACTCTGAAAGGCACTTTTCTGCATAAAATGGGCTAAATAAGTCTGGTCACAAGGACCTCGAGAACTCAGAGAAGGGTTGCGTTGTTTTACTCTGAAACGCACTTTTCTGCATAAAATGGGCTAAATAAGTCTGGTCACAAGGACCTCGAGAACTCAGAGAAGGGTTGCGTTGTTTTACTCTGAAAGGCACTTTTCTGCATAAAATGGGCTAAATAAGTCTGGTCACAAGGACCTCGAGAACTCAGAGAAGAGTTGCGTTGTTTTACCCTGAAAGGCACTTTTCTGCATAAAATGGGCTAAATAAGTCTGGTCACAAGGACGTCGAGAACTCAGAGAAGGGTTGCGTTGTTTTACTCTGAAAGGCACTTTTCTGCATAAAATGGGCTAAATAAGTCTGGTCACAATGACCTCGAGAACTCAGAGAAGGGTTGCGTTGTTTTACTCTGAAAGGCACTTTTCTGCATAAAATGGGCTAAATGAGTCTGGTCACAAGGACCTCGAGAACTCAGAGAAGGGTTGCGTGGTTTTACTCTGAAAGGCACTTTTCTGCATAAAATGGGCTAAATAAGTCTGGTCACAAGGACCTCGAGAACTCAGAGAAGGGTTGCGTTGTTTTACTCTGAAAGGCACTTTTCTGCATAAAATGGGCTAAATAAGTCTGGTCACAAGGACCCCGAGAACTCAGAGAAGGGTTGCGTTGTTTTACTCTGAAAGGCACTTTTCTGCATAAAATAGGCTAAATAAGTCTGGTCACAAGGACCAAGAGAACTCAGAGAAGGGTTGCGTTGTTTTACTCTGAAAGGCACTTTTCTGCATAAAATGGCTAAATAAGTCTGGTCACAAGGACCTCGAGAACTCAGAGAAGGGTTGCGTTGTTTTACTCTGAAAGGCACTTTTCTGCATAAAATGGGCTAAATAAGTCTGGTCACAAGGACCCCGAGAACTCAGACAAGGGTTGCGTTGTTTTACTCTGAAAGACACATTTCTGCATAAAATGGCTAAATAAGTCTGGTCACAAGGACCTCGAGAACTCAGAGAAGGGTTGCGTTGTTTTACTCTGAAAGGCACTTTTCTGCATAAAATGGGCTAAATAAGTCTGGTCACAAGGACCCCGAGAACTCAGAGAAAGGTTGCGTTGTTTTACTCTGAAAGGCACTTTTCTGCATAAAATGGCTAAATAAGTCTGGTCACAAGGACCTCGAGAACTCAGAGAAGGGTTGCGTTGTTTTACTCTGAAAGGCACTTTTCTGCATAAAATGGGCTAAATAAGTCTGGTCACAAGGACCCCGAGAACTCAGAGAAGGGTTGCGTGGTTTTACTCTGAAAGGCACTTTTCTGCATAAAATGGGCTAAATAAGTCTGGTCACAAGGACCCCGAGAACTCAGAGAAGGGTTGCGTGGTTTTACTCTGAAAGGCACTTTTCTGCATAAAATGGGCTAAATAAGTCTGGTCACAAGGACCCCGAGAACTCAGAGAAAGGTTGCGTGGTTTTACTCTGAAAGGCACTTTTCTGCATAAAATGGGCTAAATAAGTCTGGTCACAAGGACCCCGAGAACTCAGAGAAGGGTAGCGTGGTTTTACTCTGAAAGGCACTTTTCTGCATAAAATGGGCTAAATAAGTCTGGTCACAAGGACCTCGAGAACTCAGAGAAGGGTTGCGTTGTTTTACTCTGAAACGCACTTTTCTGCATAAAATGGGCTAAATAAGTCTGATCACAAGGACCTCGAGAACTCAGAGAAGGGTTGCGTTGTTTTACTCTGTAAGGCACTTTTCTGCATAAAATGGGCTAAATAAGTCTGGTCACAAGGACCTCGAGAACTCAGAGAAGGGTTGCGTTGTTTTACTCTGAAACGCACTTTTCTGCATAAAATGGGCTAAATAAGTCTGATCACAAGGACCTCGAGAACTCAGAGAAGGGTTGCGTTGTTTTACTCTGTAAGGCACTTTTCTGCATAAAATGGGCTAAATAAGTCTGGTCACAAGGACCTCGAGAACTCAGAGAAGGGTTGCGTTGTTTTACTCTGTAAGGCACTTTTCTGCATAAAATGGGCTAAATAAGTCTGGTCACAAGGACCTCGAGAACTCAGAGAAGGATTGCGTTGTTTTACTCTGAAACGCACTTTTCTGCATAAAATGGGCTAAATAAGTCTGATCACAAGGACCTCGAGAACTCAGAGAAGGGTTGCGTTGTTTTACTCTGTAAGGCACTTTTCTGCATAAAATGGGCTAAATAAGTCTGGTCACAAGGACCTCGAGAACTCAGAGAAGGGTTGCGTTGTTTTACTCTGAAACGCACTTTTCTGCATAAAATGGGCTAAATAAGTCTGGTCACAAGGACCTCGAGAACTCAGAGAAGAGTTGCGTTGTTTTACTCTGAAAGGCACTTTTCTGCATAAAATGGGCTAAATAAGTCTGGTCACAAGGACGTCGAGAACTCAGAGAAGGGTGGCGTTGTTTTACTCTGAAAGGCACTTTTCTGCATAAAATGGGCTAAATAAGTCTGGTCACAAGGACGTCGAGAACTCAGAGAAGGGTTGCGTTGTTTTACTCTGAAAGGCACTTTTCTGCATAAAATGGGCTAAATAAGTCTGGTCACAAGGACGTCGAGAACTCAGAGAAGGGTTGCGTTGTTTTACTCTGAAAGGCACTTTTCTGCATAAAATGGGCTAAATAAGTCTGGTCACAAGGACCTCGAGAACTCAGAGAAGGGTTGCGTTGTTTTACTCTGAAAGGCACTTTTCTGCATAAAATGGGCTAAATAAGTCTGGTCACAAGGACCTCGAGAACTCAGAGAAGGGTTGCGTTGTTTTACTCTGAAAGGCACTTTTCTGCATAAAATGGGCTAAATATGTCTGGTCACAAGGACCTCGAGAACTCAGAGAAGGGTTGCGTTGTTTTACTCTGAAAGGCACTTTTCTGCATAAAATGGGCTAAATAAGTCTGGTCACAAGGACCCCGAGAACTCATAGAATGGTTGCGTTGTTTTACTCTGAAAGGCACTTTTCTGCATAAAATGGGCTAAATAAGTCTGGTCACAAGGACCCCGAGAACTCATAGAATGGTTGCGTTGTTTTACTCTGAAAGGCACTTTTCTGCATAAAATGGGCTAAATAAGTCTGGTCACAAGGACCTCGAGAACTCAGAGAAGGGTTGCGTTGTTTTACTCTGAAAGGCACTTTTCTGCATAAAATGGGCTAAATAAGTCTGGTCACAAGGACGTCGAGAACTCAGAGAAGGGTTGCGTTGTTTTACTCTGAAAGGCACTTTTCTGCATAAAATGGGCTAAATAAGTCTGGTCACAAGGACCTCGAGAACTCAGAGAAGGGTTGCGTTGTTTTACTCTGAAAGGCACTTTTCTGCATAAAATGGGCTAAATAAGTCTGGTCACAAGGACCTCGAGAACTCAGAGAAGGGTTGCGTTGTTTTACTCTGAAAGGCACTTTTCTGCATAAAATGGGCTAAATAAGTCTGGTCACAAGGACCTCGAGAACTCAGAGAAGGGTTGCGTTGTTTTACTCTGAAAGGCACTTTTCTGCATAAAATGGGCTAAATAAGTCTGGTCACAAGGACCTCGAGAACTCAGAGAAGGGTTGCGTTGTTTTACTCTGAAAGGCACTTTTCTGCATAAAATGGGCTAAATAAGTCTGGTCACAAGGACCTCGAGAACTCAGAGAAGGGTTGCGTTGTTTTACTCTGAAAGGCACTTTTCTGCATAAAATGGGCTAAATAAGTCTGGTCACAAGGACCTCGAGAACTCAGAGAAGGGTTGCGTTGTTTTACTCTGAAAGGCACTTTTCTGCATAAAATGGGCTAAATAAGTCTGGTCACAAGGACCTCGAGAACTCAGAGAAGGGTTGCGTTGTTTTACTCTGAAAGGCACTTTTCTGCATAAAATGGGCTAAATAAGTCTGGTCACAAGGACCTCGAGAACTCAGAGAAGGGTTGCGTTGTTTTACTCTGAAAGGCACTTTTCTGCATAAAATGGGCTAAATAAGTCTGGTCACAAGGACCTCGAGAACTCAGAGAAGGGTTGCGTTGTTTTACTCTGAAAGGCACTTTTCTGCATAAAATGGGCTAAATAAGTCTGGTCACAAGGACCTCGAGAACTCAGAGAAGGGTTGCGTTGTTTTACTCTGAAAGGCACTTTTCTGCATAAAATGGGCTAAATAAGTCTGGTCACAAGGACCCCGAGAACTCATAGAATGGTTGCGTTGTTTTACTCTGAAAGGCACTTTTCTGCATAAAATGGGCTAAATAAGTCTGGTCACAAGGATCCCGAGAACTCAGAGAAGAGTTGCGTTGTTTTACTCTGAAAGGCACTTTTCTGCATAAAATGGGCTAAATAAGTCTGGTCACAAGGACGTCGAGAACTCAGAGAAGGGTTGCGTTGTTTTACTCTGAAAGGCACTTTTCTGCATAAAATGGCTAAATAAGTCTGGTCACAAGGACCTCGAGAACTCAGAGAAGGGTTGCGTTGTTTTACTCTGAAAGGCACTTTTCTGCATAAAATGGGCTAAATAAGTCTGGTCACAAGGACCCCGAGAACTCAGACAAGGGTTGCGTTGTTTTACTCTGAAAGACACATTTCTGCATAAAATGGCTAAATAAGTCTGGTCACAAGGACCTCGAGAACTCAGAGAAGGGTTGCGTTGTTTTACTCTGAAAGGCACTTTTCTGCATAAAATGGGCTAAATAAGTCTGGTCACAAGGACCCCGAGAACTCAGAGAAAGGTTGCGTTGTTTTACTCTGAAAGGCACTTTTCTGCATAAAATGGCTAAATAAGTCTGGTCACAAGGACCTCGAGAACTCAGAGAAGGGTTGCGTTGTTTTACTCTGAAAGGCACTTTTCTGCATAAAATGGGCTAAATAAGTCTGGTCACAAGGACCCCGAGAACTCAGAGAAGGGTTGCGTGGTTTTACTCTGAAAGGCACTTTTCTGCATAAAATGGGCTAAATAAGTCTGGTCACAAGGACCCCGAGAACTCAGAGAAGGGTTGCGTGGTTTTACTCTGAAAGGCACTTTTCTGCATAAAATGGGCTAAATAAGTCTGGTCACAAGGACCCCGAGAACTCAGAGAAAGGTTGCGTGGTTTTACTCTGAAAGGCACTTTTCTGCATAAAATGGGCTAAATAAGTCTGGTCACAAGGACCCCGAGAACTCAGAGAAGGGTTGCGTGGTTTTACTCTGAAAGGCACTTTTCTGCATAAAATGGGCTAAATAAGTCTGGTCACAAGGACCTCGAGAACTCAGAGAAGGGTTGCGTTGTTTTACTCTGAAACGCACTTTTCTGCATAAAATGGGCTAAATAAGTCTGATCACAAGGACCTCGAGAACTCAGAGAAGGGTTGCGTTGTTTTACTCTGTAAGGCACTTTTCTGCATAAAATGGGCTAAATAAGTCTGGTCACAAGGACCTCGAGAACTCAGAGAAGGGTTGCGTTGTTTTACTCTGAAACGCACTTTTCTGCATAAAATGGGCTAAATAAGTCTGATCACAAGGACCTCGAGAACTCAGAGAAGGGTTGCGTTGTTTTACTCTGTAAGGCACTTTTCTGCATAAAATGGGCTAAATAAGTCTGGTCACAAGGACCTCGAGAACTCAGAGAAGGGTTGCGTTGTTTTACTCTGTAAGGCACTTTTCTGCATAAAATGGGCTAAATAAGTCTGGTCACAAGGACCTCGAGAACTCAGAGAAGGGTTGCGTTGTTTTACTCTGAAACGCACTTTTCTGCATAAAATGGGCTAAATAAGTCTGATCACAAGGACCTCGAGAACTCAGAGAAGGGTTGCGTTGTTTTACTCTGTAAGGCACTTTTCTGCATAAAATGGGCTAAATAAGTCTGGTCACAAGGACCTCGAGAACTCAGAGAAGGGTTGCGTTGTTTTACTCTGAAACGCACTTTTCTGCATAAAATGGGCTAAATAAGTCTGGTCACAAGGACCTCGAGAACTCAGAGAAGAGTTGCGTTGTTTTACTCTGAAAGGCACTTTTCTGCATAAAATGGGCTAAATAAGTCTGGTCACAAGGACGTCGAGAACTCAGAGAAGGGTGGCGTTGTTTTACTCTGAAAGGCACTTTTCTGCATAAAATGGGCTAAATAAGTCTGGTCACAAGGACGTCGAGAACTCAGAGAAGGGTTGCGTTGTTTTACTCTGAAAGGCACTTTTCTGCATAAAATGGGCTAAATAAGTCTGGTCACAAGGACGTCGAGAACTCAGAGAAGGGTTGCGTTGTTTTACTCTGAAAGGCACTTTTCTGCATAAAATGGGCTAAATAAGTCTGGTCACAAGGACCTCGAGAACTCAGAGAAGGGTTGCGTTGTTTTACTCTGAAAGGCACTTTTCTGCATAAAATGGGCTAAATAAGTCTGGTCACAAGGACCTCGAGAACTCAGAGAAGGGTTGCGTTGTTTTACTCTGAAAGGCACTTTTCTGCATAAAATGGGCTAAATATGTCTGGTCACAAGGACCTCGAGAACTCAGAGAAGGGTTGCGTTGTTTTACTCTGAAAGGCACTTTTCTGCATAAAATGGGCTAAATAAGTCTGGTCACAAGGACCCCGAGAACTCATAGAATGGTTGCGTTGTTTTACTCTGAAAGGCACTTTTCTGCATAAAATGGGCTAAATAAGTCTGGTCACAAGGACCCCGAGAACTCATAGAATGGTTGCGTTGTTTTACTCTGAAAGGCACTTTTCTGCATAAAATGGGCTAAATAAGTCTGGTCACAAGGACCTCGAGAACTCAGAGAAGGGTTGCGTTGTTTTACTCTGAAAGGCACTTTTCTGCATAAAATGGGCTAAATAAGTCTGGTCACAAGGACGTCGAGAACTCAGAGAAGGGTTGCGTTGTTTTACTCTGAAAGGCACTTTTCTGCATAAAATGGGCTAAATAAGTCTGGTCACAAGGACCTCGAGAACTCAGAGAAGGGTTGCGTTGTTTTACTCTGAAAGGCACTTTTCTGCATAAAATGGGCTAAATAAGTCTGGTCACAAGGATCCCGAGAACTCAGAGAAGAGTTGCGTTGTTTTACTCTGAAAGGCACTTTTCTGCATAAAATGGGCTAAATAAGTCTGGTCACAAGGACCTCGAGAACTCAGAGAAGGGTTGCGTTGTTTTACTCTGAAAGGCACTTTTCTGCATAAAATGGGCTAAATAAGTCTGGTCACAAGGACCTCGAGAACTCAGAGAAGGGTTGCGTTGTTTTACTCTGAAAGGCACTTTTCTGCATAAAATGGGCTAAATAAGTCTGGTCACAAGGACCTCGAGAACTCAGAGAAGGGTTGCGTTGTTTTACTCTGAAAGGCACTTTTCTGCATAAAATGGGCTAAATAAGTCTGGTCACAAGGACCTCGAGAACTCAGAGAAGGGTTGCGTTGTTTTACTCTGAAAGGCACTTTTCTGCATAAAATGGGCTAAATAAGTCTGGTCACAAGGACCCCGAGAACTCATAGAATGGTTGCGTTGTTTTACTCTGAAAGGCACTTTTCTGCATAAAATGGGCTAAATAAGTCTGGTCACAAGGATCCCGAGAACTCAGAGAAGAGTTGCGTTGTTTTACTCTGAAAGGCACTTTTCTGCATAAAATGGGCTAAATAAGTCTGGTCACAAGGACGTCGAGAACTCAGAGAAGGGTTGCGTTGTTTTACTCTGAAAGGCACTTTTCTGCATAAAATGGGCTAAATAAGTCTGGTCACAAGGATCCCGAGAACTCAGAGAAGAGTTGCGTTGTTTTACTCTGAAAGGCACTTTTCTGCATAAAATGGGCTAAATAAGTCTGGTCACAAGGACGTCGAGAACTCAGAGAAGGGTTGCGTTGTTTTACTCTGAAAGGCACTTTTCTGCATAAAATGGGCTAAATAAGTCTGGTCACAAGGACCTCGAGAACTCAGAGAAGGGTTGCGTTGTTTTACTCTGAAAGGCACTTTTCTGCATAAAATGGGCTAAATAAGTCTGGTCACAAGGACGTCGAGAACTCAGAGAAGGGTTGCGTTGTTTTACTCTGAAAGGCACTTTTCTGCATAAAATGGGCTAAATAAGTCTGGTCACAAGGACCTCGAGAACTCAGACAAGAGTTGCGTTGTTTTACTCTGAAAGGTACTTTTCTGCATAAAATGGGCTAAATAAGTCTGGTCACAAGGACGTCGAGAACTCAGAGAAGGGTTGCGTTGTTTTACTCTGAAAGGCACTTTTCTGCATAAAATGGGCTAAATAAGTCTGGTCACAAGGACGTCGAGAACTCAGAGAAGGGTTGCGTTGTTTTACTCTGAAAGGCACTTTTCTGCATAAAATTGGCTAAATAAGTCTGGTCACAAGGACCTCGAGAACTCAGAGATGGGTTGCGTGGTTTTACTCTGAAAGGCACTTTTCTGCATAAAATGGGCTAAATAAGTCTGGTCACAAAGACCTCGAGAACTCAGAGAAGTGTTGCGTTGTTTTACTCTGAAAGGCACTTTTCTGCATAAAATGGGCTAAATAAGTCTGGTCACAAGGACCTCGAGAACTCAGAGATGGGTTGCGTGGTTTTACTCTGAAAGGCACTTTTCTGCATAAAATGGGCTAAATAAGTCTGGTCACAAGGACGTCGAGAACTCAGAGAAGGGTTGCGTTGTTTTACTCTGAAAGGCACTTTTCTGCATAAAATGGGCTAAATAAGTCTGGTCACAAGGACCTCGAGAACTCAGAGAAGGGTTGCGTTGTTTTACTCTGAAAGGCACTTTTCTGCATAAAATGGGCTAAATAAGTCTGGTCACAAGGACGTCGAGAACTCAGAGAAGGGTTGCGTTGTTTTACTCTGAAAGGCACTTTTCTGCATAAAATGGGCTAAATAAGTCTGGTCACAAGGACCTCGAGAACTCAGAGATGGGTTGCGTGGTTTTACTCTGAAAGGCACTTTTCTGCATAAAATGGGCTAAATAAGTCTGGTCACAAGGACCTCGAGAACTCAGAGAAGGGTTGCGTTGTTTTACTCTGAAAGGCACTTTTCTGCATAAAATGGGCTAAATAAGTCTGGTCACAAAGACCTCGAGAACTCAGAGAAGGGTTGCGTTGTTTTACTCTGAAAGTCACTTTTCTGCATAAAATTGGCTAAATAAGTCTGGTCACAAGGACCCCGAGAACTCAAAGAAGAGGTGCGTTGTTTTACACTGAACAACACTTTTCTGCATAAAATGGGCTAAATAAGTCTGGTCACAAGGACCTCGAGAACTCAGAGAAGGATTGCTTTGTTTTACTCTGAAAGGCACTTTTCTGCATAAAATGGCTAAATAAGTCTGGTCACAAGAACCCCGAGAACACAGAGAAGGGTTGCGTGGTTTTACTCTGAAAGGCACTTTTCTGCATAAAATGGGCTAAATAAGTCTGGTCACAAGGACCCCGAGAACTCAGAGAAGGGTTGGGTTGGGTTGTTTTACCTCTGAGCGGCACTTTTTTGCACGCCATGGGCTAAATGGCCACGTCACATGGACCCCGAATGCTCAGAGAAGGTTGGGGGAAGGGACCCACTGGAACAGCTGTTGGGAGACAGATGGTAGCCTCCCGTCAAGGCCATCCAGCGTGTTCTTTAACGTGCACAGGGTATGGCTCTCCCGCACACGGGGCCACGACTTAACGTCCCATCCGACGGACGGCGGCCTTTCCAAGCCCATCGGTGTCCCCTTCCTCACCGTGGGCAGGGCGGGGAATTTTGCGGAGATAAATCTCAACGCTGACCCAGCTGGGACTCGAACCTGGGAACTACAGATTACGAGCCTGGCGCGCTACCGACTGAGCCACCCCCGCCCCTCTCAGAGAAGGGTTGCGTTGTTTTACTCTGAAAGGCACTTTTCTGCATAAAATGGGCTAAATAAGTCTGGTCACAAGGACCTCGAGAACTCAGAGAAGGGTTGCGTTGTTTTACTCGGAAAGGCACTTTTCTGCATAAAATGCGCTAAATAAGTCTGGTCACAAGGACCTCGAGAACTCAGAGAAGGGTTGCGTTGTTTTACTCTGAAAGGCACTTTTCTGCATAAAATGGGCTAAATAAGTCTGGTCACAAGGACCCCGAGAACTCAGAGAAGGTTTGCGTGGTTTTACTCTGAAAGGCACTTTTTTGCATAAAATGGGCTGAATAAGTCTGGTCACAAGGACCTCGAGAACTCAGAGAAGTGTTGCGTTGTTTTACTCTGAAAGGCACTTTTCTGCATAAAATGGGCTAAATAAGTCTGGTCACAAGGACCCCGAGAACTCAGAGAAGGGTTGCGTGGTTTTACTCTGAAAGGCACTTTTCTGCATAAAATGGGCTAAATAAGTCTGATCACAAGGATCCCTAGAACTCAGAGAAGGGTTGCGTTGTTTTACTCTGAAAGGCACTTTTCTGCATAAAATGGGCTAAATAAGTCTGGTCACAAGGACCTCGAGAACTCAGAGAAGGGTTGCGTTGTTTTACTCTGAAAGGCACTTTTCTGCATAAAATGGGCTAAATAAGTCTGGTCAGAAGGACCTCGAGAACTCAGAGAAGGGTTGCGTTGGTTTACTCTGAAAGGCACTTTTCTGCGTAAAATGCGCTAAATAAGTGTGGTCAAAGGATCCCGAGAACTCAGAGAAGGGTAGCGTGGTTTTACTCTGAAAGGCACTTTTCTGCATAAAATGGGCTAAATAAGTCTGGTCACAAGGACCTCGAGAACTCAGAGAAGTGTTGCGTTGTTTTACTCTGAAAGGCACTTTTCTGCATAAAATGGGCTAAATAAGTCTGGTCACAAGGACCCCGAGAACTCAGAGAAGGGTTGCGTGGTTTTACTCTGAAAGGCACTTTTCTGCATAAAATGGGCTAAATAAGTCTGATCACAAGGATCCCTAGAACTCAGAGAAGGGTTGCGTTGTTTTACTCTGAAAGGCACTTTTCTGCATAAAATGGGCTAAATAAGTCTGGTCACAAGGACCTCGAGAACTCAGAGAAGGGTTGCGTTGTTTTACTCTGAAAGGCACTTTTCTGCATAAAATGGGCTAAATAAGTCTGGTCAGAAGGACCTCGAGAACTCAGAGAAGGGTTGCGTTGGTTTACTCTGAAAGGCACTTTTCTGCGTAAAATGCGCTAAATAAGTGTGGTCAAAGGATCCCGAGAACTCAGAGAAGGGTAGCGTGGTTTTACTCTGAAAGGCACTTTTCTGCATAAAATGGGCTAAATAAGTCTGGTCACAAGGACCTCGAGAACTCAGAGAAGTGTTGCGTTGTTTTACTCTGAAAGGCACTTTTCTGCATAAAATGGTCTAAATAAGTCTGGTCACAAGGACCCCGAGAACTCAGAGAAGGGTTGCGTGGTTTTACTCTGAAAGGCACTTTTCTGCATAAAATGGGCTAAATAAGTCTGGTCACAAGGATCCCGAGAACTCAGAGAAGGGTTGCGTTGTTTTACTTTGAAAGGCACTTTTCTGCATAAAATGGGCTAAATAAGTCTGGTCACAAGGACCTCGAGAAGTCAGAGAAGGTTTGCGTTGTTTTACTCTGAAAGGCACTTTTCTGCATAAAATTGGCTAAATAAGTCTGGTCACAAGGACCTCGAGAACTCAGAGAAGTTTTGCGTTGTTTTACTCTGAAAGGCAATTTTCTGCATAAAATGGGCTAAATAAGTCTGGTCACAAGGATCCCGAGAACTCAGAGAAGGGTTGCGTGGTTTTACTCTGAAAGGCACTTTTCTGCATAAAATGGGCTAAATAAGTCTGGTCACAAGGACCTCGAGAACTCAGAGAAGTGTTGCGTTGTTTTACTCTGAAAGGCACTTTTCTGCATAAAATGGGCTATATAAGTCTGGTCACAAGGACCCCGAGAACTCAGAGAAGGGTTGCGTGGTTTTACTCTGAAAGGCACTTTTCTGCATAAAATGGGCTAAATAAGTCTGGTCACAAGGATCCGGAGAACTCAGAGAAGGGTTGCGTTGTTTTACTCTGAAAGGCAGTTATCTGCATAAAATGAACTAAATAAGTCTGGTCACAAGGACCTCGAGAACTCAGAGAAGGGTTGCGTTGTTTTACTCTGAAAGACACTTTTCTTCATAAAATGGGCTAAATAAGTCTGGTCACAAGGACCTCGAGAACTCAGAGAAGGGTTGCGTATTTTTACTCTGAAAGGCACTTTTCTGCATAAATTGGGCTAAATAAGTCTGGTCACAAGGACCTCGAGAACTCAGAGAAGGGTTGCGTTGTTTTACTCTGAAAGACACTTTTCTGCATAAAATATGCTAAATAATTCTGGTCACAAGGACCCTTAGAATTCAGAGAAGGGTTGGATTGTTTCACGCTGTAGCAGGTGGAACTCCAACTTGGGAACTGCAGAATTCGAGCATGGAGAGCTACCGCCTGAGCAAACACCCCCCCCCCCCCCCCCCCACCCTCTGTTAAAGTATATCGAGAGAAATTACAAAGCATCTGATGATAATTGACTGCTTTGAAATCTTTTCAAATTCCAAATTTAAATATATTTTCAATAAGTATTATCTATAATTCTATTACATAAAAAATCCCACTAAGCCGAAGCTTATCAGCGGGAATGTACATACAGTATATGTTTTTACAGATATGATCTAGATTGCCTCAGTAGTACAAAAAATGAAGGAGAGAAAGAAAAGGAATAAGTGAGAAAGAAAACCGACAAAATGATGAAACTTTCCAACTTAAGAACTAATGAATAGTAATTAAAACTGTAAACTTGAGGTGGAAGCATAAAGAATGAAGAGAAGAAATTTTTTGAAAACCTTTCGTACATGTTTCATCTGTTGCGTAACATAGAGTTAAAGTCGTAGTGATTACTTTATTTTCCAAATAAACATAAAATTATCCTTCGTTATCTTAATTTTCTGTGTGTAATGCGAATGTTACTATGGTTGATTTTAATAAATAATTTTATAATTTTGAGCTTCAAGGTATCTTATTTACAACAACATCTTTCTTTACTATGTTGCAGGACGTAGGTAGAAATATAGATACATAAAAGAACGCAAATTTGTCACTGCATCTTTCTGTTTGTTCGCTTAAAGAAGGGAGATTTCCAGGGGGGCGCTGAATAAATTTTTTTTCTGAAAAGGGGGCGGTAGATCAAATAAGTTTGGGAATCACTGTGATAGCTGGATCAGTTTCATCGAATTTTCTAAAGAAGAAAGGAAAAATGTTTCCATTTTTAATTATTTAATCAAAAAATAAATTCCATAAACTGAACACTATAAGTAGGAGACAAAAAAAAAGGAGAAATCGGGATCATATATAAAATTTTTGCCTCCACACCAAAACGAAAACTTTTCGAACTTTAATCAAACCCTTTTAAACCAAACTATCAAAGTGAGGAAAAAATCCATTAAATAAAATCCCCTGTTCAAAACACGAAAAAAAAGCATAAAAAAATGATACTCTTCAGCCAAAACTATATTTCGATTTTCTCAACGACGATTTTAAAAAAGCGATACTTGAAATACAGAGGGATCGAATGAACTTTCACTTTCCTAAAGAAAGTAATTACACTTTCGCAGGAGATTCTGACAGAACAACAAAATATGATGTTTAAGTCAACGACAGAACTACTTGACTGGGGATGAGATGCTAAAGAGGAAAAATAACGAGGCCTATATTAATATTAACGACAAAGGTCTCGTCTCCATGGCTGTTGTACGGTAAACATCTGAACGTAATGTCTTAAAGAAAAGCGTCATTGTTTCTCCATTTCTTATGGATTTAAATGAAACTTCGGGTTTTATTTATAATATTTTCTCGTGCAATTCTTCTTAACATGCAGAAATTTCGGCGAAGTCTTCTCTTATGAAAGTTAACACTGCAAGTGAAATATTTCCCATGGAGCTGTTAGTTGTTTTTGGACTTTCATTTTAACAACAGAATCGTCTCCATTTCGAAACTTGTATATATCATATTATTAGAGTAAGACTTGAGGAATGTCTTTATACAAATATTAACTTCATTTCAATAGATTAAAGGATAGATTAAGGGGGTAGAGGACCAAGGGGGACTCCCAGTAGAAAAAAAAATGTTGGGAGGGGGGGACCTCTTTGCTATTAATGCCTAGAATTATTTAAAATGAAATCAGCATATTTTATCATCAACAACTTACGAATCAATAACTTGCGAAAAATTTAAGCATAAGCATCGATATTGAATATTATACTCTGAAAGACTTGACTTCAAAATCTCCAAATTGGAATGTTCCAGGTTTAGAATAAGATGACCTTGACTCATTCAAAACTTTAATTATTTTTGTTTTCACTTTTTTCTTTCTTTATTTTTCTTTTCTTTTCAGAGTTCTTAATGTGTGTAAGAAGATTTTGAGAAGTATTTTCAAAATAACATGTGATAAAAATTAAGTTTAGATAAATCTTAAAATATTTTGTTTGTATCTTCATGTGTGGGAATTTTTGTTTTGTCATTTCATGCTTCTTCGTGTTTGAAAATGTTTTGTGTTCTGTATCTTCATGTCTGAAAGTATTTTGTGTTTTGTATATTTATGTTTGAAAGTATTTTGTGTTTTGTATCTTCATGTCTGAAAGTATTTTTGTTCTGTCTCTTCATGTGTGGGAATTTTTGTTTTGTCATTTCATGCTTCTTCGTGTTTGAAAATGTTTTGTGTTCTGTATCTTCATGTCTGAAAGTATTTTGTGTTTTGTATATTCATGTTTGAAAGTATTTTGTGTTTTGTATCTTCATGTCTGAAAGTATTTTTTGTTCTGTCTCTTCATGTTTGAAAGTATTTTGTGTTTTGTATCTTCATGTCTGAAAGTATTTTGTGTTCTGTATCTTCATGTCTCTTCATGTTTGAAAGTATTTTGTGTTCTGTATCTTCATGTCTCTTCATGTTTAAAAGTATTTTTGTTTTGTATCTTCATGTCTGAAAGTATTTTGTGTTTTGTATCTTCATGTCTGAAAGTATTTTCTGTTCTGTATCTTCATGTCTCTTCATGTTTGAAAGTATTTTATGTTCCGTATCTTCATGTCTCTTCATGTTTGAAAGTATTTTGGTGTTCTGTATCTTCATGTTTCTTCATGTTTGAAAGTATTTTGTGTTTCGTATCTTCATATCTGAAAGTATTTTGTGTTTTGTATATTCATGTTTGAAAGTATTTTGTGTTTCGTATCTTCATATCTGAAAGTATTTTGTGTTTTGTATATTCATGTTTGAAAGTATTTTGTGTTTTGTATATTCATGTTTGAAAGTATTTTCTGTTCTGTATCATCATGTCTCTTCATGTTTGAAAGTATTTTGTGTTTTGTATATTCATGTTTGAAAGTATTTTCTGTTCTGTATCTTCATGTCTCTTCATGTTTGAAAGTATTTTGTGTTTTGAATCGTCATGTCTGAAAGTATTTTGTGTTTTGTATATTCATGTTTGAAAGTATTTTGTGTTTTGTATCTTCATATCTGAAAGTATTTTGTGTTTTGTATATTCATGTTTGAAAGTATTTTGTGTTTTGTATCTTCATGTCTGAAAGTATTTTGTGTTTTGTATCTTCATGTCTCTTCATTGAAATAAATTAATTTTTTTGTGTTTTTCTTCTGTTTAATTTTAATTTCCTTTAATTATTTATTTTATATTTGTTTATAATATGTTGGACAAGTTACAATCATTAAAGAAGTGTATTAAAAATTTATAAAATATTGGCTTGTGTTTTTTTATTGGATATTTCTTCATTATGTTTCATTTCTGATAACGAATAATTCTAATAATAGGGTTAGGGCTAAATTTTAAGTGCCTTTGGCCTGAGAATTGCTTATTTTGTTTCTGTAGTTAAGAAGTTTTCGACAAGATTATTAGCGGAGGATTTTGAATGCTGAAAACAACAACAGTGCATAAGAAAGAAAAAATTATATATTCGAAAAAAAGTAGAGGCATTTATTTTTAATTAGTAAAGCTTTCAAAAACGAAAATGAAAAAAAACTGGGTTGTGTTTTTTTTATCTCTGCAAAAAGTGGATTGAATGGTTAGGTCACAAGGACCCCGAGATCTCAGAGAAGAGTTGGACCTCAGAGAAGAGCTGGTTGAAGAGAACGGTTGGATCTCAGAGAAGAGTTGGTTGAAAAGAAGGGTTGGACCTCAAAAAAGAATTGGTTGAAGAAAAGGATTGGACCTCAAAAAAGAATTGGTTGAAGAAAAGGGTTGGACCTCAGAGAAGAGTTGATTGAAGAGAAAGTTTGAACCTCAGAAAAGAATTGGTTGAAGAAAAGGGTTCGGCCTCAGAGAAGAGTTGGTTGAAGAGAAGGGTTGGACCTCGGAGAAGAGTTGGTTGAAGAGAAGGGTTGGATCTCAGAGAAGAGTTGGTTGAAAAAAAGGGTTGGGCCTCAGAGAAGAGTTATTTGAAGAGAAGGGTTGGACCTCAGAGAAGAGTTGGTTGAAAAAAAGGGTTGGGCCTCAGAGAAGAATTGGTTGAAGAGAAGGGTTGGACCTCAAAGAAAAGTTGGTTGAAGAAAAGGGTTGGACCTCGGAGAAGTGTTGGTTGAAGAGAAGGGTTGGACCTCAGAAAATGATAAAAACATTTTATCGCGCAATTCCTAATTTTAAGAAACTTAATATAAGAGGAGCAAAATATCTTAGGCTTGTCGCCTAAAAAGTCTTTTATGAAAAAACACATTTTAAATTATTGTTTGAAGGAATACGGGACGTGGCGGAATGGTTAGCGCGCTTGGCTACTGATCTAAGAGACTGGGTTCTGAGTCCCAGATAAGGCATGGATGTTTGTGACGTTTTTCTGCTGAGGTCCCGCCATCCTCTCAGATCTACTCTGGCGTATAAACTGATAGGCTCCTGTCAGACCTCTGTGGCAAGCAGCTGCTTGAGAGGGTATTAACTTATTTTTATTTTATGAGAGAACTTGTTTTTATTTCGTGATAGGCTACATATCTAGGTTAAAAAGGCTTAAGTCTCAGGGCATTATTAAGGGCAGAGAAGAGATAGTAGCATTTAAAATGAGTGGCTCTCAACTTTGCATATGAGTAGTTATATTGAATGATGAAGCGTACAATGAGTGCCGCTCAAAACGGATAAATTTGAAAAGTAAAACTATTCATCCATCTCATATTAATGGGACAAGGTTGTTGGGTTTGATTGTTTTACCTCTGAGCGGCACTTTTTTGCACATCATGGGCTAAATGACCAGGTCACATGGACCCCGAAGGTTCAGAGAAGGTTGGGGGAGGGGACCCACTGGAACAGCTGTTGGGAGACAGAGGGTAGCCTCCCGTCAAGCCATCCAGCGTGTTCTTTAACGTGCACAGGGTATGGCTCTCCCGCAACGGGGCCACAGCTTAAGGTCCCATCCGACGGACGGCGGCATTTCCAAGCCCATCGGTGTCCCCTACTGACCGTGGGCAGGGCGGGGAATTTTGCGGAGATAAATCTTAACGCTGACCCAGCTGGGACTCGAACCTGGTAACTACAGATTACGAGCCTGGCGCGCTACCGACTGAGTCACCCCCGCCCCAATGGGACAAGGATAATGGACTTTATGTAATAAAAAAAATAGCTCTTCAAGCAGCTGCTTGCCACAGAGGTCTGACAGGAGCCTGTCAGTTTAATACGCCATACTAGGAGGGATCTGTGAGGATGGCGTGTCCTAAGCAGATTTTTTGCCAACTGCACGCGGTGTTCCCAGTGGTCATCGTCCCAGGTACTGACCGCGCCCAAAGATCTGAGATTGCAGGTGACTCATAGCGCGTGAGACTCGTAATCTGCAGTTTCCACTTTCGAGTCCCATTTGGGCCAGAATTCAGATTTATCTCCACAAAAATTCCCAAATCCTTCCCTCGGTAAATAGGGGACACCGATGGGCTTGGTAAAGGCCACAATCCGTCGGATGGGATGTTAATACGCGCCCCATCTGTGGGAGACCCATAACCTATGCAGTTAAAGTATGCGCTGGAAAGCTTTGACGGGAAGCTATCATCTGTCTCATAAGAGCTGTCCAGTGGATCCCTTCTTTCAAGGACGTTAAGCCGTGGCCCCGTGTGCGGGAGAGCCATACCCTGTGCACGTTAAAGAACACGCTGGATGGCCTTGACGGGAGGCTACCATCTGTCTCCCAACAGCCATTCCAGTGGGTCCCCTCCCCCAACCTTCTCTGAGCCTTCGGGGTCCATGTGACCTGGCCATTTAGCCCATGGTGTGCAAAAAAGTTCCACTCAGAGGTAACCCAACCCAGCCCTTCTTCCAACCTTCTCTGAGGCTACGGGGTCCCTGTGACCTGGCCATTTAGCCCATTGTGTGCAAAAAAGCGTGGCTCAGCGGTTTTCTCTTTTCATATGAAAACTCAATAAGAAATTTTCATACAAAGTAAATGGATAATTTTAAAAAACTTGCTTTCTTAATTAAATGACAATAAACCTGTGCTCATGGGGGTGGCTCAATCGGTAGCGCGCCAGTCTCGTAATCTGTAGTCCCCAAGTTCGAGTCCCAGCTGGGACAGCGTTGAGATTTCTCCAAAAATTCCCCGCCCTGCCCACGGTCAGTAGGGGACACCGATGGGTTTGGAAACGCCGCCGTTCGCCTGATGGAACGTTAAGCCGTGGCCCCGTGTGCGGGAGAGCCATACCCTGTGCACGTTAAAGAAGACGCTGGATGGCCTTGACGGGAGGCTATCATCTGTCTCCCAACAGCTGTTCCAGTGGGTCAACTCCCCCAACTTTCTCCGAGTCTTCGGGGTCCATATGACCTGGCCATTTAGCCTATGGTGTGCAAAAAAGTGCCGCTCAGAGGTAAAACAACCCAACATTAAAGAACACTCTGGATGGCCTTGACGGGAGGCTACCATCTGTCTCCCTACAGCTATTCCAGTGGGTCCACTCCCCCAAACTTCTCCGAGTCTTCGGGGTCCATGTGACCGAGACATTTAGCCTATGGTGTGCAAAAAATTGCGGCTAAGAGGTAAAACAACCCAACGTTAAAGAACACGCTGGATGGCCTTGACGGGAGGCTACCATCTGTCTCACAACAGCTGTTCCAGTGGGTCCCCTCCCCCAACCTTCTCTGAGCCTTCGGGGTTAATGTGACCTGGCCATTTAACCCATGGTGTGCAAAAAAGTGCCGCTCAGAGGTAAAACAACCCAACCCAACCCAACTGAATTTTTTAATTAGTATCATTCACTCTTTTTTCGCTTATCGAGGGGGTATGAAAAGTTTACGATAATTTTATCTAATTCTTGTTGTGTGACTTTTAACGTTCTTTTAACTATATATGTTATTTTAGTTCACTCAGCATTTTAATTCGGAATTTCTTCCGAGACCGTTGCCTTTAAATTTTCGTTCCAAAATATGTGACTGGATTAAATTTAAATACAGTTTATTTTATCTGGACACGATTCTTAAAATTTTATAATGTCAGTCAAATAATTTCATTATTTTTCAGTCATGTTTAGTATTTTTTTGCCTTTACAACACCCACTAGCATTCTTAAAGTACGGGGGTGAGGGGGTTTAAACTCGATTTTAAAAATTATTTAATCAGTATTTAACGATTTATGAAAATTTGAATAATTGATAAGTAACGCTAATGGTAAAAACTGTTTTACAAAATTGACCAACATTGAAATAATTTTTCAAACCTACTTTTATAATATTCACTTTTCGTCTTAAATGGTTTAAAATATTTTTTTTTATTTTTAATCTAATTATCTTTTGATCTAAATTCTTGTCACCCAGTGCTGTTGTTCAATATTCAAAGTTTCATAACCGTTTAAATATAAAGTTGTTGTTGGGGTTGTTTTACCTCCGAGAGACATTTAAAAATATTCCCTGAAGCAGCTGCTTGCCACATAGGTCTGACAGGAGTCTGATTTTATACGTCACAGTAGAATGTCTGAGAGGAAGTCGGGACCTCAGCAGAATGACATCAACAAACACCCATGCCTCATCCAGCACTCGAACCCAGATCACTTTGATCAGTAACCAAGCACGCTAACCACTCGGGTACTTAAGGTACCATTTTGTACACAGTGGGCTAAACAGCTAGGTCACAAGGTTGGGTTGGGTTGTTTTACATCTGAGCGGCACTTTTTTGCACACCATGGGCTAAATGGCCAGGTCACATTGACCCCGAAGGCTCAGAGAAGGTTGGGGGAGGGGACCCACTGGAACAGCTGTTGGGAGACAGATGGTAGCCTTCCGTCAAGGCCATCCAGCGTGTTCTTTAACGTTGGGTTGTTTTACCTCTGAGCGGCACTTTTTTTGCACACCATGGGCTAAATGGCCAGGTCACATTGACCCCGAAGGCTCAAAGAAGGTTGTGGGAGGGGACCCACTGGAACAGCTGTTGGGAGACAGATGGTAGCCTCCTGTCAAGGCCATCCAGCGTGTTCTTTAACGTTGGGTTGTTTTACCTCTGAGCGGCCCTTTTTTTGCACACCATGGGCTAAATGGCCAGGTCACATGGACCCCGAAGGCTCAAAGAAGGTTGGGGGAAGGGACCCACTGGAACAGCTGTTGGGAGACAGATGGTAGCCTCCCGTCAAGGCCATCCAGCGTGTTCTTTAACGTGCACAGTGTATGGCTCTCCCGCACACGGGGCCACGGCTTAACGTCCCATCCGACGGACGGCGGTCTTTCCAAGCCCATCGGTGTCCCCTACTGACCGTGGGCAGGACGGGGAATTTTGCGGAGATAAATCTCAACGCTGACCCAGCTGGGACTCCAACCTGGGAACTACAGATTACGAGCCTGGCGCGCTGCCGACTGAGCCACCCCCGCCCAGGTCACAAGGACCTCGTGGATCAGAGAAGGTTGGGATAAGGTGACCCTCTGGGCAGCTGTTGGAAGACAGATGGTAGCCTCCCGTCAATGCCATCCAGGGTGTTCTTTAACGCGCACAAGGTATGGCTCTCCCGCACACAGGCCACGGCTTAACGTCCCATCCGACGGACGGCGGTCATTATAAATTGAAATATATATATATAGTTGAGATCTGTAATTTATCATCGGCGATATTTTACCATAAAAGTCTCATTTTAAAAATTACGGAGGATTGAATTTTTTTTTCCATTGAGTTAACATGGAATGGGCATAATAATTAAGTGAACACTGAGTGTAAGTTTTGTTCCTCAGATTTAATATAACTCAAAGTAAACAAGCACTTATACATAAGCTTAACGAGATTGTTTTTAGTAAGCAGGGCTAATCCTATGGAAATTAAAACCCCTTAAAACAAATGGAGAAAGTTTCAATTCCGAGGAAAATTTTAAAGCCATAAGCAAATTCAAGTTTTCTCTTTCTCTAACAGGCCGAGTAAAGAGAGAGAGAGACTCAAATGTGCCCAAGCAGAAGTTCAGAACCAAGAAACGACCAATCCCATTCATTCCTTCTCACGTGTACTCCCAAGATCTACATAAAAGGGATGACTCCTGATTCGGTAGAAGCAGGCATCTTCCTCATTCCTTTCCCCCAATCTCCATCCTCTTCTCTTTCGCTCTCTTTTTCTTCCTCTCCTCCGACATCCTTATGCGGATGCGGCGTTTCCACGCGCAAGACAGCTGGTTGCTAGGGAGATGGGCCTGGGGAGTGCGCAATCGAAGGTCTTGCACGAGCCGGGAGACGACCAATGGGATGTGAGGACATCACCAACGGACTTCAAGTCGCCATTGAATATGTAAGAAGGGTTTAATATGAATAGAGCAGGACTCCGCCTAAATATCCTAGCCATCCAGTACTCTTCTGATCTGTCAGGATTTCTTTTTTTCTTTCTGTTTCTTTTCGCCCCTTCTATACCCCCTCTTCTTCCTCTTTTTTTTCTCTTTTTTTTCTGTCCACCCACCTACTCGTTTCCTACTCTGGTCCAATGTTAGAAAGAATCTAAGAGAGACTCCAAGTGACACAACTGAGGCAGAAATTTAATTGGATTTGATGGAAGAGGAGGAAGAAAAAGAAGAAGAGACGATCTTGGCCGAACTGAATGTTTTCCTTTCGTTTCGTATGAGGAGTGTCTGAAAAATAAATGAAGAGAATCATAAATACGAGGGAAAGGAACGTGTGCTTTTCCACTACTGTAATGGTGTAAACACTATGTATGAGCAAGTGATTGAATCTGAACTCGAATACCAGGGATAAGATGGAGCAGTAGAATATATATTGCTTATACATACACGGCGTATACTTAACCAAACACTCCTTTGGTAGATGACGGACACAATAAGTCCATGTAGATACTTTTCTATCCCCCCCTCATCCTTAGAGTAACTCTAATGTAAAACTGGTTCGGGCCAGATTGTACTCTTTTCTTTGTGAGAGGATTTCTTGACCAAACATCAAATGATATCCCATTTATTTAAAGAGATTTACGTGCATCCTGGAATGGAAAAAAAAAATTGGAGGGGTGATTTCACTAGGGAAGGCAGCAACATTAAGAAGAACAGTAGATAACGAAACGCTTATAAAAATGTATTCTGGCGCCTGAAAATGGAGGGATATTGTTCTTTTCTCAATAAGTTTGTTCGTTGAAAGGATGTCTTCAAAATCTGCGCTCCAAAAGTGATCTCAGAAGATATTCAAAACACTTTCGTATCTGTTGTTATATGAGGGATAGAAAAATTCGTTTGTTGATGTCTAACTTACCAAGAAGCTTGCGAATAAGAAAGGGAAGGAAATATTTTGAAATTTAGATCAGAGAATTGTTCTTTTGATTTAGAGTTACTGAAACATATCATGCTTTAATTATTTATTTATTTATTTTTTGCCTTATTTCTCCCTTCATGGAGGGGGGGGGGGGGGTTCGGTCGGCAGCGCGCCAGGCTCGTAATCTGTAGTTCCCAGGTTCGAGTCCCAGCAGGGTCAGCGTTGAGATTTATCTCCGCAAATTTCCCCGCCCTGCCCACGGTCAGTAGGGGACACCGATGGGCTTGGAAAGGCCGCCGTCAGTAGGATGGGACGTTAAGCCGTGGCCCCGTGTGCGGAAGAGTCATACCCTGTGCACGTTAAAGAACACGCTGGATGGCCTTGACGGGAGACTACCATCTGTCTCCCAACAGCTGTTCCAGTGGGTCCCCTCCCCCAACCTTCTCTGAGACTTCGGGGTCCATGTGACCTGGCCATTTAGCCCATGGTTTGGAAAAAAGTGCCGCTCAGAGGTAAAACAACCCAACGTTAAAGAACACGCTGGATGGCCTTGCCGGGAGGCTACCATCTGTCTCCCAACAGCCGTTTCAGTGGGTCCCCTCCCCCAACCTTCTCTGAGCCTTCCGGGTCCATGTGACCTGGCCATTTAGCCCATGGTGTGCAAAAAAGTGCCGCTCAGAGGTAAAACAACCTAACGTTAAAGAACACGCCGGATGGCCTTGACGGGAGGCTACCATCTGTCTCCCAACAGCTGTTCCAGTGGGTCCCCCTCCCCCAACCTTCTCTGAGCCTTCGGGGTTCTTGTGATCTGGCCACTTAACCCATGGTGTCCAAAAAAGTGCCGATCAGAGATAAAACAACCCAACTTAAAGAAAACGCTGGATGGCCTTGACGGGAAGCTACCATCTGTCTCCCAACAGCTGTTCCAGTGGGTCCCCCTCCCCCAACCTTCTCTGAGCCTTCGGGGTTCTTGTGATCTGGCCACTTAACCCATGGTGTTCAAAAAAGTGCCGATCAGAGATAAAACAACCCAACGTTAAAGAAAACGCTGGATGGCCTTGACGGGAGGCTACCATCTGTCTCCCAACAGCTGTTCCAGTGGGTCCCCCTCCCCCAACCTTCTCTGAGCCTTCGGGTTCTTGTGATCTGGCCACTTAACCCATGGTGTTCAAAAAAGTGCCGATCAGAGATAAAACAACCCAACGTTAAAGAACACGCTGGATGGCCTTGACGGGAAGCTACCATCTGTCTCATAACTGCTGTCCAGTGGGTCCACTCCTCCAACATTTTCTGAGGTTTCGGGGTCCTTGTGACCTGGCCATTTACTCCATTGTGTGCAGAAAAAGTGCCGCTCAGAGGTAAAACAACCCAAACAACTAGACATCTTTAGCAAACTGTCATTTTCTTTTTCACGTACCGTTTATATTTTGGGAAGAAGAAATCAAAAAAATCTGAGCACTTACCATTTCTTCCGATCAAATGCTGCTGAACGTCACTGAAGAGAAGGTGTAATTTTATAAATAATAATCCAAAATATTAGAACATGATAAACTGGCAGTTGTTTCCGAGCTGAAAGGAAACAGTTTTTGTTTTTCAATTAGTATTCGTATGAGTCGCGTTAATAAAGAGTTTATCAAATCTATTTTCGAAAGAAATATTGGTTTAGTTGATATTACTATCGACTTCAAAGTTAGAAAGGGAAAAAATTCTTTATGAAAGTTATACTCATTGTTTTAGAGAGTACATTTTATAAATCGGAATCAAAGTTAACAGATAAAAAAGGTATTTTCCAAAGGTTATATTCATTATCGTTTTGGCATAGCTTTTTAACTCAAGCGAAACGAGCAAAACATTCACTGAGAAAAATTTGTAGTCATGTTGTTGCAGATTATCTTTCATCAGAGTCCAAAGCGTTAAACGAAAAAGCTTCTAAAACATGCATTCGAATTTCTTGATATCGCCATCTTTTTTTTTTTTTTTTTGGGGGGGGGGAATAATACTTTAGAGCTGAATTAATAACTAAAGGAGAGAAAAATAGCTTAATGAGTTGGGTTGTTTTACCTCTGAACGGCACTTTTTGCACACCATGGGCTAAATGGCCAGGTCACATGGACCCCAAAGGCTCAGAGAAGGTTGGGGGAGGGGACCCACTGGAACAGCTGTTGGGAGACAGATGGTAGCCTCCCGTCAAGGCCATCCAGTGTGTTCTTTAACGTTGGGTTGTTTTACCTCTGAGCGGCACTTTTTTGCACACCATGGCCTAAATGGCCAGGTCACATGGACCCCGAAGGCTCAGAGAAGGTTGGGGGAGAGGACCCACTGGAACAGCTGTTGTGAGACAGATGGTAGCCTCCCGTCAAGGCCATCCAGTGTGTTCTTTAACGTTGGGTTGTTTTACCTCTGAGCGGCACTTTTTTGCACACCATGGGCTAAATGGCCAGGTCACATGGACCCCGAAGGTTCAGAGAAGGTTGGGGGAGGGGACCCACTGGAACAGCTGTTGTGAGACAGATGGTAGCCTCCCGTCAAGGCCATCCAGTGTGTTCTTTAACGTTGGGTTGTTTTACCTCTGAACGGCACTTTTTTTGCACACCATGGGCTAAATGGCCAGGTCACATGGACCCCGAAAGCTCAGAGAAGGTTGGGGGAGGGGACCCACTGGAACAGCTGTTGGGAGACAGATGGTAGCCTCCCGTCAAGTCCATCCAGTGTGTTCTTTAACGTTGGGTTGTTTTACCTCTGAACGGCACTTTTTTCACACCATGGGCTAAATGGCCAGGTCACATGGACCCCGAAAGCTCAGAGAAGATTGGGGGAGGGGACCCACTGGAACAGCTGTTGGGGGATAGATGGTAGCCTCCCGTAAAGGCCATCCAGTGTGTTCTTTAACGTTGGGTTAACGAACCCCCGCCCCATATATAGCTTAATGAGAACAAAACTAATAGTTTAATGAAACCCAAACTAATTTCAGAAACTTTATAGTAATGATGGCAGATTATCATTTATCAGAGTTCAAAGAGATTAAGGAAACGGCTCCTTAAAGGTTCCTTCGAATTTTTTATTTATCACCTTTTTTGGTGGTAAAATTTACAGACCGAAACTAATACCTTCATGAGAGAAAAACTATCTTAATTTAAGCGAAACTAATAGCTTAATGTGTAAAAAACTAACAAGCAAAACATGTTGTTGAAGATTATCATTTATCAGAGTTGAAAGAAATGAACGAAACACCTTCTGAAACATGTATCCAGATTTGTTGATATCGCCATTTGTTTGGGCGGAGACTTGAAACCGAAACTAATAGCTTAATGGGAGAAAAATTAGATTAATGTGATCGAACCAAACATTTCGTTGTGAATAAAACTAACAGAAAGGTATAGTAGTGTTATTGAATATTATCATTCATCAGCGTCCAAAGACATTAAAGAAACATCTTCTGAAACAGGAGCGAGGGTGGCTCAGTCGGTAGCGCGCCAGGCTCGTAATCTGTAGTTCCCAGGTTCGAGTCCCAGCGTTGAGATTTATCTCCGCAAAATTTCCCCGCCCTGCCCACGGTCAGTAGGGGACACCGATGGCATTGGAAAGGCCGCCGTCCGTCGGATGGGACGTTAAGCCGTGGCTCCGTGTGCGGGAGAGCCATACCCTGTGCACGTTAAAGAACATGCTGGATGGCCTTGACGGGAGGCTACCATCTGTCTTTCAACAGCTGTTCCAGTGGGTCCCCTTCCCCAACCTTCTCTGAGCCTTAGGGGTCCATGTGACCTGGCCATTTAGTCCATGGTTTGCAAAAAAAGTGCCGCTCAGAGGTAAAACAACCCAACTCTTCTGAAACATGCACTCTTTTTCGTTGATATTGCCATCTTTGTCGGGCAAACACACCAGATAAAAATAATAGTTTAAAGAGTAAAAAATAATAGTTTAAAGAGTAAAAAATAATAGTTTAATGACATCGAAACCAATAGCTTAAAAAAGCGAAACTAACTTTTTTAAATAATCTTTATAATAATCTTTATTTAATTCTACATCACATTTAAAACAATGATATAATACGTACATAATGAATATGGTCCTTCGAAACCGGGGGCTTATCTGCAGGAAATTTTGCATTATTTGTATCCGTTCTATTGTATACATTGGAAAAATATACAGTCACAAATAATATTTCCAAAACGTATAGTTATAATGGCAGATTATTATTCATCATAATCTGAAGAGATTTACTAAGCAGCTTCTAAAACATTCATTGCATTTGTTGCTAATTCCCTTTTTGGGGAATTAAGATTCAGCGACCGAAACTGATAGCTTCACGAAGGAAAAACTAATGCATTAATTAGAGCAAAGCTAATTGTTTAATATCAACAAAATTAACTCTCAAAAATTTATAGTCATGTTCTTGCAGAATATTATTCATAAGAATTCCCGGAGATTAATGAAGGAGCTTCTAAAACATTCATTCGAATTTGTTGATATCGCCATCTTTTACGGGGCTAAGACATTGCAGAAAAACTAATAGCTTAATGTGAGCTAAACCAGAAGTTTCATGCGAGAGAAATCAGTAGCTTAATGTGAACAAAACTAATAGCTTAATGAGAGAAAAACCAGTAGCTTAATGTTTGAAAAACTAATAGCTTAATGCGAAAGAAACCAGTAGCTTAATGTGGGAAAAACTAATAGCTTAATGCGAGAAAAACCAGTAGCTTAATGTGAGAGAAACCAGCAGCTTAATGTGAGCAAAACTAATAGCTTAATGTGAGCAAAAATAATAGCTAAATGCGAGAGAAACCAGTTGCTTTGTGAGAGAAACCAGCAGCTTAATGTGAGAGAAACCAGCAGCTTAATGTGAGCAAAACTAATAGCTTAATGTGAGAAAAACCAGTAGCTTAATGTGAGCAAAAATAATAGCTAAATGCGAGAGAAACCAGTAGCTTAATGTGAGCAAAACTAATAGCTTAATGCGAGAAAAACCAGTGGCGTAATGCGAGAAAAACCAGTAGCTTAATGTGAGCAAAACTAATAGCTTAATGCGAGAAAAACCAGTAGCGTAATGTGAGCAAAACTAATAGCTTAATTCGAGAAAAACCAGTAGCTTAATGTGAGCAAAACTAATAGCTTAATACGAGAAAAACCAGTAGCTTAATGTAAGCAAAACTAATAGCTTAATGCGAGAGAAACCAGTAGCTTAATGTGAGCAAAAATAATAGCTAAATGCGAGAGAAACCAGTAGCTTAATGTGAGCAAAACTAATAGCTTAATGTGAGAAAAACCAGTAGCTTAATGTGAGCAAAACTAATAGCTTAATGCGAGAGAAACCAGTAGCTTAATGTGAGAAAAACTAATAGCTTAATGCGAGAAAAACCAGTAGCTTAATGTGAGCAAAACTAATAGCTTAATACGAGAAAAACCAGTAGCTTAATGCGAGAGAAACCAGTAGCTTAATGTGAGCAAAAATAATAGCTAAATGCGAGAGAAACCAGTAGCTTAATGTGAGCAAAACTAATAGCTTAATGTGAGAAAAACCAGTAGCTTAATGTGAGCAAAACTAATAGCTTAATGCGAGAGAAACCAGTAGCTTAATGTGACAAAAACCAGTAGCTTAATGTGAGCAAAACTAATAGCTTAATGCGAGAAAAACCAGTAGCGTAATGTGAGCAATACTAATAGCTTAATGCGAGAGAAACCAGTAGCTTAATGTGAGAAAAAACAGTAGCTTAATGTGAACAAAACTAATAGCTTAATGCGAGAAAAACCAGTAGCGTAATGTGAGCAATACTAATAGCTTAATGCGAGAGAAACCAGTAACTTAATGTGAGCAAAACTAATAGCTTAATGCGAGAAAAACCAGTGGCGTAATGCGAGAAAAACCAGTAGCTTAATGTGAGCAAAACTAATAGCTTATGCGAGAAAAACCAGTAGCGTAATGTGAGCAAAACTAATAGCTTAATGCGAGAAAAACCAGTAGCTTAATGTGAGCAAAACTAATAGCTTAATACGAGAAAAACCAGTAGCTTAATGTAAGCAAAACTAATAGCTTAATGCGAGAAAAACCAGTTGCTTAATGTGAGCAAAACTAATAGCTTAATGTGAGAAAAACCAGTAGCGTAATGCAAGAAAAACCAGTAGCTTAATGTGAGCAAAACTAATAGCTTAATGCGAGAAAAACCAGTAGCTTAATGCGAGAAAAACCAGTAGCGTAATGTGAGCAATACTAATAGCTTAATGCGAGAAAAACCAGTAGCTTAATGTGAGCAAAACTAATAGCTTAATGGAGAGAAACCAGTAGCTTAATGTGAGCAAAACTAATAGCTTAATGCGAGAAAAACCAGTTGCTTAATGTGAGCAAAACTGATACCTTAGTTTGAGCGAAACATAACTTAATGTGAGCGAAACGAATAGTTTAATATGAGAGAAACTAGTAGCACAGTGTGAGCGATACGTGTAGCTTAATGTGACTGGAACTAATAACTTAATATGAGCGAAACTATAGATTAACGTAAGCGAAACTAACGATTAATGTGAGCGAAACCAGTAGCTTAATGTGAGCCAAACTAATTGCTTAATGTGGGCGAATAACAGTTTAATGTGAGCGAAACTTGTAGCGTAATGTGAGCGATACGTGTACTTTAATGTGACTGGAACTAATAGCTTAATATGAGAGAAACTAATAGATTAATGTGGGTGAAACCAGTACATTAATGTGAGCTAAATTAGTTGCTTAATGTGAGCGATACGTGTCGCTTAATGTGAACGAAACATGCAGCTTAATATGAGTGAAAATAATAGTTTCATGTGAGAGAAACATGTAGCTTAATGTGAGCTATACGTATACCTTAATGTGACCGGAACTAATAGCTTAATATGAGCGAACCTAATAGATTAATGTGAGCGAAAGTATTAGATTAATGTGAGCAAAAAAAATAGCTTAATATGAGCGAAGCTAATGGTTTAACATAAGCGAAACTAATAGCTTAATGTGAAAGAAACCAATAGCTGAATGCGAGCCATACGTGTAACTTAATGCGACAGGAACTAATAGCTTAATATGCTAGAAACTAATAGATTAATAGGAGAGAACCAGTAGCTTAATGTGAGTCAAACTGATAGCTTATTGTGGGCGAATAATAGTTTAATGTGAGCGAAACCAGTAGCTTAATGTGAGTCAAACTGATAGCTTAATGTGGGCGAATAATAGTTTAATGTGAGTCAAACTGATAGCTTAATGTGGGCGAATAATAGTTTAATGTGAGCGAAACCAGTAGCTTAATGTGAGCCAAACTGATAGCTTAATGTGAGCGAAACAAGTAGCTTAATGTGAGTCAAACTGATAGCTTAATGTGGGCGAATAATAGTTTAATGTGAGCGAAACCAGTAGCTTAATGTGAGCCAAACTGATAGCTTAATGTGAGCGAAACAAGTAGCTTAATGTGAGTCAAACTGATAGCTTAATGTGGGCGAATAATAGTTTAATGTGAGCGAAACCAGTAGTTTAATGTGAGCCAAACTGATAGCTTAATGTGAGCCAAACTGATAGCTTAATGTGAGCCAAACTGATAGCTTAATGTGAGCGAAACCAGTAGCTTAATGTGAGCCAAACTGATAGCTTAATGTGGGCGAAGCATGTAGTTTAATGTGAGGGAAACTAATAGCATAATGTGATCAAAACCAATAGATCAATGTGAGCGATACAGTCGTTAATATGCCCAAGACCGAGTGAAAGTAATACATTAATCTGAGTGAAATAATAGCGTACTGTGAGCGAAACCAATAGCTTAATATGAGGAAAACTAATAGCTTGATGCAAGCTAAATCAATAGCCTAATGTGAGCGAACTAACAGTTTGGGGTGCACGAAACATGTAACTTAATGTGAGCGAAACTAATAGTTTAATGTTTGAGCTAAATATGTAGCTTAATGTAATTGAAAATAATAGCTTAATATGAGCGAAACTAACTTTCAAAACTTTACAGTCATGTTGTTGAAGATTGTTATTCGTGGGAGTCCAAAGAGATGGGTTGGGTTGGGTTGTTTTACCCCTGAGCGGCACTTTTTTGCACACCATGGGCTAAATGGTCAGGTCACATGGACTCCGAAGGCTCAGAGAAGGTTGGGGGAGGGGACCCACTGGAACAGCTGTTGGGAGACAGATGGTAACCTCCCATCAAGTCCATACAGCGTGTTCTTTAACGTTGAGTTGTTTTACCTCTCAGCGTCACTTTTTTGCACACCATGGGCTAAATGGCCAGGTCACATGGACTCCGAAGGCTCAGAGAAGGTTGGGGGAGGGAACCCACTGGAACAGCTGTTGGGAGACAGATTGTAGCCTCCCGTCAAGGCCATCCAGCGTGTTCTTTAACGTGCACAGGGTACGGCTCTCACGCACACGGGGCCACGGCTTAACGTCCCATCCGACGGACGGCGGCCTTTTCAAGCCCATCGGTGTCCCCTACTGACCGTGGGCAGGGCGGGGAATTTTGCGGAGATAAATCTCAACGCTGACCCAGCTGGGACTTGAACCTGGGAACTACAGATTACGAGCCTGGGGCGCTACCGACTCAGCCACCCCCGCCCCCTCCAAAGAGATGAAGCTTCTGAAACATGCATTTGAATTAGTTGATATTAGTACTTTTTGGGACTGAGATTTGAGAGCGAAAAACTAATACCTTAATGAAAAAAAAAAACTAAAAGCTTAATGAGAATGAAACTCACTTACAAAAAGTTAGTGTCATGATGGCAGATTATTATTTCTCAGCGTACAAAGAGATTAACTAAACAGCTTTTAAAACTGTCATTCGAATTTGTTTATATCACTTTTTCGGGGAGTCAGATTTAGAGAGAGAGAGATCTAAATTATTAGCTTAATGTGAGTAAAAGTTGCTCGCAAAAATTTGTAGTCGTATTGTTGCAGATTATCTTTCATCAGAATTCAAATAGATTAAAGAAAACAACTTCTAAAACATGGATTGGAATTTGTTGGTATCGCCATTTGTTTTTTGGGCTGAGACTAATAGCTTGATGCGAGCAAAACTAACAAAAAGTTATATTCTTGAAGATTATTATTCATTACAATCCAAAGAAGGAAAGGGCTTCAAAATCATGCTTTCAAATCGCATGATTTTGCGATTTTTTTCAAAATATTGCGATCTTTTTTAGACTAAGACTTGAGAGCGAAACTAATAGCTTAATGAGAGCGAAACTAATAGCTTATTGAAAGCGAAACTAATAGCTTATTGAAAGCGAAACTAATAGCTGAAAGAAAGCGAAACTAATAGCTTAATGAGAGAAAAGCAAATAGCTTACTGAGAGTGAAACTAACTTAGAAATAATCTGATATTTCAACAGATTCGAAAGAGATCAGCGAAAAATAATTTCTAAAACATGCATTCGAATTTATTGATATCGCCATCTCTTTAAAGACTAAGACGAGAAAAGAAAGCGAAACTTTAACTTAGAAATTGTTATAATCTTTTGCTAGCAATAATAAAGTTATATAACTTACAATAAAGAAATTAATACAGCAATTATCAATAGTAGATATAAGTTTTGATTAACATCACCGTTATCTTTGAATAGATGAAATAATTGAAACTCTTAACTTATACAGTCATGTTATTAAAATACATCATTCATGTGATTAGGATTTAAACAATTAACAAAACTAAATTTTGAAAAAAAGATAGTCATTTTGGCCGATATCGTTATCTTTTTTTTTAACTGAAATGATATAGAAACAGCGAAACTTATACTAAAGAAAGATGCTCGTGTTTTCAGATATTAGGCTTATGATATTAGGCTCGTGTTTTCAGATATTAGGCTTATGATATTAGGCTCGTGTTTTCAGATATTAGGCTCAGATATTAGGCGTGTTTCAGAAACTTAGGTCTCCAGAATTCACTCAATAAAGTGTTCTGTACAAACTTTAATTTTAAGTAAAGTTCAGTTTTAAGTGAATTATTTCAAGTCAATCGTACAATCGATGATCAGAGTCTAATTTCTAGGAGAGATAAGAATATAGAACCCATGCTTTGAAGATCTTCATGTGAAGTAAGTACAGTACATATTTTTGACTTTTTGTTTACTGTGTATGGTCATAATTCTGTTGATTATCGGGGCGGGGTGGCTCAGTCGTAGCGCGCCAGTCTCGTAATCTGTAGTTCCCAGGTTTGAGTCCCAGCTGGGTCAGCGTTGAGATTTATCTCCGCAAAATTCCCCGCCCTGCCCACGGTCAGTAGGGGAACCGATGGGCTTGAAAACGCCGCCGTCCGTCGGATGGGACGTTAAGCCGTGGCCCCGTGTGTGGGAGAGCCATACCCTGTGCATGTTAAAGAACACGCTGGATGGCCTCGACGGGAGGCTACCATCTGTCTCCCAACAGCTGTTCCAGTGGGTCCCCTCCCCCAACCTTTTCTGAGCCTTCGGGGTCCATGTGACCTGGCCATTTAGCCCATGGTGTGCAAAAAGTGCTGCTCAGAGATAAAACAACCCAACCCTGTTGATTTTCCAAGCTGTAGTTTCTTCCACTGACAGATAAAAAGATTAGCAGGGTGTACCAAAAATTTATTCATAGTTTACAATAGTTACAGTACTTTATAGGGTATTTCTAAGAGTAAGTATCAAGCAAGCCAGAAACCATACTTTTCCAGCATCCCCTGAGTAACTGCGAATTTAATAAAATAAATAGCAAATTATTCTTCAAAAGAGGTATCAGTTTTTTGCTGATATCGCTATCTATTTTAAACTAAGACGGAAAAAAGTGTACAGTTTTAACTTACAAAAGTTATACTCATACTTTTAGATATCAGCATTTATCTGAGGCATAAAGAAGAAATTAAAAAATCACATTCCATAAAATACATTCTTTTCCTTTTCGTATTATAATCATTTTTTAAACTCAATAAAACTTTAACTTAGAAAAAAAGTTGTAATCTTATTGTAAAAGTGCGAAACCTATGGCTTATTGAGTGCGAAACAAATACCTTTATGAGAGAAATATGTAAATAAAAAATAAATACCCCCTCAAGCAGCTGCTTGCCACAGAGGTCTGAGAGAAAAGCAAATAGCTTAATGAGAGCGATTCTTTATGTAAGAAACAACAAAGATATTAACAAAACAGTTTCCAAATGCGATTTTCGCTATCGATATGTTTTTGGATATCAAATGAAATTGAAAGATCAATTGCAAACTTACGAAATATCAGAAAGACTATCACGTTTTTAGAGATTATTACTGAGATTCATGGGACGGGGGTGGCTGAGTCGGTAGCGCGCCAGGCTCGTAATCTGTAGTTCCCAGGTTCGAGTCCCAGCTGGGTCAGCACTGAGATTTATCTCCGCAAAATTCCCCGCCCTGCCCACGGTCAGTAGGGGACACCGATGGGCTTGGAAAGACCGCCGTCCGTCGGATGGGACGTTAAGCCGTGGTCTCGTGTGAGGGAGAGCCATACCCTGTGCACGTTAAAGAACACGCTGGATGGCCTTGACGGGAAGCTACCATCTGTCTCCCAACAGCTGTTCCAGTGGGTCCCCTCCCCCAACCTTCTCTGAGCCTTCGGGGTCCATGTGACCTGGCCATTTAGCCCATGGTGTGCAAAAAAGTGCCGCTCAGATGTAAAACAACCCAACCCAACTGAGATTCATAGTAATCGTAAAGATATATAAAAACCTTCCAAAAGCGATATAGATTTTTAGTAGGTATCGCTATCAATTATAATGCTTTGTTGATATATCCCAATTCTTTTGATTGGCATGTAAAGAATAAAGGAAGATAGGAACTGATAGAGATGTAGAGAAGGATTACTTAACCTTGCAGAAATTATGTTCGTATTGTTGTATATAATCATTCAATGGAGTGAAATCTATAGAGGTTATTATCTTTCAATGTCTTATTCGTTTTCGCTTTTATATCGCAGTCTGGTTTAAATTGTGAGACACAAAAAATAATGAAAATTTTACCTTAAAGGGAATTATCTTCATTCTATTGGAAATCATTATTAGTCAGAGTCGCAATGGAGTTGGGTTGTTTTACCTCTGAGCAACACTTTTTTGCATACAATGGGCTAATTAGCCAGGTCACAAGGACACCAAGGTCTCGGAAAAAATTGGGGGAACCACTGGATAGCTGTTGGGAGAGTGGTAGCCTCTCTTCAAGGTCATCCAGCGTGTTCCTTAACGTACACAGGATATGGCTCTCTTGTACACGGTGCCACGGCTTAATGTCCCCCGGGGCGGGGTGCTCAGTCGGTAGCGCGCCAGGCTCGTAATCTGTAGCTCCCAGGTTCGAGTCCCAGCTGGGTCAGCGTTGAGATTTATCTCCGCAAAATTCCCCGCCCTGCCCACGGTCAGTAGGGGACACCGATGGGCTTGGAAAGGCCGCCGTCCGTCGGATGGGACGTTAAGCCGTGGCCCCGTGTGTGGGAGAGCCATACCCTGTGCACGTTAAAGAACACGCTGGATGGCCTCGACGGGTGGCTACCATCTGTCTCCCAACAGCTGTTCCAGTGGGTCCCCACCCCCAACCTTTTCTGAGACTTCGGGGTCCATGTGACCTTGCCATTTAGCCCATGGTGTGCAAAAAAGTGCCACTCAGAGGTAAAACAACCCAACCCTGTTGATTTTCCAAGCTGTAGTTTCTTCCACTGACAGATAAAAAGATTAGCAGGGTGTACCAAAAATTTTTTCAGAGTTTACAATAGTTACAGTACTTTATAGGGTATTTCTAAGAGTAAGTATGAAGCAAGCCAGAAACCATACTTTTCCAGCATCCCCTGAGTAACTGCGAATTTAATAAAATAAATAGCAAATTATTCTTCGAAAGAGGTATCAGTTTTTTGCTGATATCGCTATCTATTTTAAACTAAGACGGAAAAAAGTGTACAGTTTTAACTTACAAAAATTATACTCATACTTTTAGATATCAGCATTTATCTGAGGCATAAAGAAGAAATTAAAAAATCACATTCCATAAAATACATTCTTTTCCGTTTCGTATTATAATCATTTTTTAAACTCAATAAAACTTTAACTTACAAAAAAGTTGTAATCTTATTGTAAAAGTGCGAAACCTATGGCTTATTGAGTGCGAAACAAATACCTTTATGAGAGAAATATGTAAATAAAAAAATAAATACCCCCTCAAGCAGCTGCTTGCCACAGAGATCTGAGAGAAAAGCAAATAGCTTAATGAGAGCGATTCTTTATGTAAGAAGCAACAAAGATATTAAACAAAACAGTTTCCAAATGCGATTTTCGCTATCGATATGTTTTTGGAAATCAGATGAAATTGAAAGATCAATTGCAAACTTACGAAATATCAGAAAGACTATCACGTTTTTAGAGATTATTACTGAGATTCATGGGACGGGGGTGGCTGAGTCGGTAGCGCGCCAGGCTCGTAATCTGTAGTTCCCAGGTTCGAGTCCCATCTGGGTCAGCACTGAGATTTATCTCCGCAAAATTCCCCGCCATGCTCACGGTCAGTAGGGGACACCAATGGGCTTGGAAAGACCGCCGTCCGTTGGATGGGACTTTAAGTCGTGGCCCCGTGTGAGGGAGAGCCATACCCTGTGCACGTTAAAGAACACGCTGGATGGCCTTGACGGGAAGCTACCATCTGTCTCCCAATAGCTGTTCCAGTGGGTCCCCTCCCCCAACCTTCTCTGAGCCTTCGGGGTCCATGTGACCTGGCCATTTAGCCCATGGTGTGCAAAAAAGTGCCGCTCAGAGGTAAAACAACCCAACCCAACTGAGATTCATAGTAATGGTAAAGATATATAAAAACCTTCCAAAAGCGATATAGATTTTTAGTAGGTATCGCTATCAATTATAATGCCTTGTTGATATATCCCAATTCTTTGGATTGGCATGTAAAGAATAAAGGAAGATAGGAACTGATAAAGATGTAGAGAAGGATTACTTAACCTTGCAGAAATTATGTTCGTATTGTTGTATATAATCATTCAATGGAGTGAAATCTATAGAGGTTATTATCTTTCAATGTCTTATTCGTTTTCGCTTTTATATCGCAGTCTGGTTTAAATTGTGAGACACAAAAAATAATGAAAATTTTACCTTAAAGGGAATTATCTTCATTCTATTGGAAATCATTATTAGTCAGAGTCGCAATGGAGTTGGGTTGTTTAACCTCTGAGCAACACTTTTTTGCATACAATGGGCTAATTAGCCAGGTCACAAGGACACCAAGGTCTCGGAAAAAATTGGGGGAACTACTGGATAGCTGTTGGGAGAGTGGTAGCCTCTCTTCAAGGTCATCCAGCGTGTTCCTTAACGTACACAGGATATGGCTCTCTTGTACACGGTGCCACGGCTTAATGTCCCCCGGGGCGGGGTGGCTCAGTCGGTAGCGCGCCAGGCTCGTAATCTGTAGTTCCCAGGTTTGAGTCCCAGCTGGGTCAGCGTTGAGATTTATCTCCGCAAAATTCCCCGCCCTGTCCACGGTCAGTAGGGGACACCGATGGGCTTGGAAAGGCCGCCATCCGTCGGATGGGACGTTAAGCCGTGGCCCCGTGTGCGGGAGAGCCATACCCTGTGCACGTTAAAGAACACACTGGATGGCCTTGATGGGAGGCTACCATCTGTCTCCCAACAGCTGTTCCAGTGGGTCCCCTCCCCCAACCTTCTCTGAGCCTTCGGGGTCCATATGACCTGGCCATTTAGCCCATGGTGTGCAAAAAAAGTGCCGCTTAGAGGTAAAACAACCCAACCCAACCTCTAAGCTGCACTTTATGGGCTAAATGGGCATGCCACAAGGACTCCGAGAAGGTTGGGGAAGGGGACGCACTAGACATCTGTTAGGAAACAGATGGTAAACTCCCTTCAAGGCCATCCAGAGGGTGTTCTTTAACGTGCACAGGGTGCACAGGATTGCACAGGGTTTTTTAACGTGCACAATCAAACACAGGGCAGCGACTTAACGTCCCATCTGGCGCTCTTTCCAGGCCCATCGTGAGTTTTGCGGAGATAAATCTCCACCTGACTCAGATGGAACTCGATCTTGGAACTGCAGATTTCGAACCTGGCACGCTAACGACCGAGCCACCCCCGTCCCTACGGTTCATGAATCCTCTAGGCAAAACAAACCAATATCTCAATTTACCTTTTTCTCATGTACTGTCCTTTTTAAAAACAAAATAAAAAATTATCCCAGAATTAGTACCAAAACATCTCGGTCAGCATCCATTCGTAATACAATCGATAATTACAAACCACACAATTAAATTAAGTCCATTACTTCAAGCGGCATAATAACACTAAACAAACTCGAAGCACTTTTAACAGAAATTGCATTTTTGTCGTAAAACCCATCTTCTCGGCTGCGCTAAAACATTTATACCCTCGTTAAAGGAATGTCGAAATTGCCTTGGTAGCCTAGCAGAGCATTTTGGCATTATTGCTTTAATGTTTAAGCGAAGAATTTTGCAATTACGTTGATGTAATAGCAGGGAAACGTGTAATTAGCTTAATGTTATAGCCAAGGAATTTCGTGCCTCTTTTAACGCCCTAGCAGAAGAATTTAATAAAGACAGATTGCAATCTTTGGGATTAAGGAAAGCCAGATGCTCTGGAAAGAGAAAATTAAGACCGGAAACTACGTCTCATTGGGTTTAATTGCTTTATTGACAGAGACTATCGCTGTCTTGTTCTTCCGAAAAGACAGTAGTTTCTTTTAGACAGAAATGTGTAATGTAATAAATGTGGTAAATATCCAATTCAATTGAATATGACTTTCCTCGAAGTTTCAATTTAATAAAGTCGTCTAGAAAGATTATAAAGTCAATTGAATACGAATTTACTCGAGGTATCATTTACTAAATAGGTCTAAAATGATTACAAAGAACACTCTTTGTGAGTAAATAATTCAAGACTCCAAAAAAGAGTGAGGATTGTTCAACAAGAGTAAATCTAACCTTAACCGTGCAAATACTGAAGTTTACTTCTTTTTTTATTGAGGGAATAATGTTCTACCAACTAGTAATCTTCAGACAATAAATCCAGCTAGTAATCTCAAGCTAGTAATCTTGCGGTAGGTAATCCAGCTAGTAATCTCAAACTAATAATCTTCAGAGAGTCAATCCAGCTAGTAATCTCAAGCTAATAATCTTCAGAGAGTCAATCCAGCTAGTAATCTCAAACTAGTAATCTTCTCAGATAGTCAATCAAGTTAGCAATATCAGACTAGTAATCTTCAGTTAGTCAATCCAGCTAGGAAACTTAAGCTAATAATCTTCAGGTAGTCGATCCAGCTAGTAATCTTCAGATAGTCAATCCAGCTAGTAATCTCAAGCTAGTAATCTACGGCTAGCAATATTCAGATAGTCAATCCAGTAATAATCCCAAGCTATTAATCTTCATATAATCAATCCAGCTAGTAATCTTCATATAATCAATCCAGCTAGTGATCTTCAGATAGTTAATCCAGCTAGTAATCTCAAGCTAGTAACCTTCAGATAGTTAATCCAGCTAGTAATCTTCAAGTAGTCAATTCGGCTAGTAATCTACGGCTAGTAATTTTCAGATAGTTAATCTTGCTAGCAATCTTCAGATAGCCAATCCAGCTAGTAATCTTCAGATAGTTAATCTTGCTAGCAATCTTCAGAGAGTCAATCCAGTTATTATTCTAAAGGTAGTAATCTGGCGTTCCCAAGTTTGAGTTCCAACTGCCAAAGGCAGAGATCCAATTCCGCTATTTCCTATCCTGCTCTCGGCAAGGAAAAGGACAACTTTAGACTTGGAAAGACCGACATCCTTCGAATGGAATGTTAATCCGTGGCCCCGTGTGCAGAAGAGTTATACTCTGTGCACTTTAAAGAACACGCTGGATGGCCTTGACGGGAGGTTTACATATGTCTCTTAACAACTGTCCAGTGTGTTACTCTGACCTCTCATTTTGTTTAGTTCGCCACGTGATGACATTCTAATTAAGTTTTAGAATTGGAAGGGGCGGGGATGGCTCATTCGTTAGCGCGCCAGGCTCGTAATCTGCAGTTCCCAGGTTCGAATCCCATCTGGGACTTATCATTGAGACTTATTTCCGCAAAACTCCCTGCCCTGCCCACGTTCAGTAGGGGACACCGATGGGCTTGAAAAGGACGTCGTCCATCGGATGGGACGTTAAGCCGTGTCCCGTGTGCGGGAGAGCCATACCCTTGGCACGTTAAAGAATACGCTGGATGGCCATGACTGGGAGGCTACCATCTGTCTCTCAACAGCTGTTCCAGTGGGTCTCCTCCCCAAACCTTCTACGAGGCTCCGGGATCCTTGTGACCTGGCCATTTAGCCCATAGTGTGCAAAAAAAGTGCCATTCAGAAGTAAAACAACCCAACGTTAAAGAACACGCGGATGGCCTTGACAGGAGGCTACCATCTGTCTCTCAAAAGCTGTTCCAGTGGGTCCCCTCCCTCAACCTTCTATGAGACTTCGGGGTTCTTGTGACCTGGCCATTTAGCCCATGGTGTGCAAAAAAGTGCCATTCAGAGGTAAAACAACCCAACGTTAAAGAACACGCTGGATGGCCTTGACGGGAGGCTACCATCTGTCTCTCAACAGCTGTTCCAGTGGGTCTCCTCCCCCAACCTTCTATGAGAATCCGGGGTCCTTGTGACCTGGCCATTTAGCTCATGGTGTGCAAAAAAACTGCCCCTCAGAGACAAAACAACCCAACGTTAAAGAACACGCGGATGGCCTTGACAGGAGGCTACCATCTGTCTCTCAAAAGCTGTTCCAGTGGGTCCCCTCCCTCAACCTTCTATGAGACTTCGAGGTTCTTGTGACCTGGCCATTTAGCCCATGGTGTGCAAAAAAGTGCCATTCAGAGGTAAAACAACCCAACGTTAAAGAACACGCTGGATGGCCTTGACGGGAGGCTACCATCTGTCTCTCAACAGCTGTTCCAGTGGGTCTCCTCCCCCAACCTTCTATGAGAATCCGGGGTCCTTGTGACCTGGCCATTTAGCCCATGGTGTGCAAAAAAACTGCCGCTCAGAGACAAAACAACCCAACGTTAAAGAACACGCTGGATGGCCTTGACAGGAGGCTACCATCTGTCTCTCAACAGCTGTTCCAGTGGGTCCCCTCCCTCAACCTTCTATGAGACTTCGGGGTCCTTGTGACCTGGCCATTTAGCCCATGGTGTGCAAAAAAGTGCCGCTCAGAGGTAAAGCAACCAAAGTTAAAGAACACGCTGGATGGCCTTGACGGGAGACTACCATCTGTCTCCCAACAGCTGTTCCAGTGGGTCCCCTCCCTCAACCTTTTATGAGACTTCGGGGTCCTTGTGACCTGGCCATTTAGCCCATGGTGTGCAAAAAAGTGACGCTGAGAGGTAAAACAACCAAAGTTAAAGAACACGCTGGATGGCCTTGATGGGAGACTACCATCTGTCTCCCAACAGCTGTTCCAGTGGGTCCCCTCCCTCAACCTTCTATGAGACTTCGGGGTCCTTGTGACCTGGCCATTTAGCCCATGGTGTGCAAAAAAGTGCCGCTCAGAGGTAAAACAACCCAACCCAACTCTAGCTAAACTTGCCAGACTCACAGGTTAAATCACCTGAATCAAACAACTCTATAAAGCAGGCCCGTCCAACCGAACCCTTAGTGAAGAAACAATTCCAAAAAAACATTCTTCAAGAGTAACAAAAAATTCTCTATTTAAAAACGAAAGCATACGTTTCTAATGAATTAAAAAAAGAAAAAATATAAGCTAAATATTAAAGGAATCAAAAAAATATTTTGATTAAAAAGCAAAAATATACATTTTTCGATGAATACTTAAAATAGCAAAATCGTTTTGGTATGTCCCTACAATATTTCGTCAAAAAAAATTGGAAAAAATGAGAAAAAAACTGAAAAAAAGAAAATTTCGTCCAGAATTTGGTCAAAAATATTGGAAAAATTGGAAAAAAATCAGAATATTGATCGTTTGTTCTACGAGTCGTGGATTGTATTTTATTTTTTTAATGAAATTTTCGTTGGTGGTGATTTTATATTCGTATCTGTTTAACAAGCCTTGGCGTAATATATTTTGACCTAATAAACTTTGGCCCAATAGGTCAAATAAACTGAAATAAACTTTGGACTAATAGATAAGAGAATATTAGGTAAAAATTAAATAAGTTTTTTTTCCTAATAAGTTTACACGTAATAAGCTTTGGTGTAATAAGCTGACCTAATGAATTTGAATTTAATAAGCTTTGGCCTAATAAGTTAGAACTTAATAAACTTTGGCTTAATAAGCTGACCTAATAATTTTGCACTTAATAAACTTTGGCCTAATAAGTTTGTACCTAATAAACTTTGGCTTAATAAGCTGACCTAATAATTTCCTACTTATAAGCTTTGGCCTAATAAGGTTGAACCTAATAAGCTTTGGCTTAATAAGCTTACCTAATAATTTCGTACTTAATAAGCTCTGGCCTAATATATTTGCACTTCATAAGCTTTGGCTTAATAAGGTGACCTAATAATTTTGTACTTAATAAGCTTTGGCCTAATAAGTTTGTACTTATTAAGTCAAAGCTTATTTGCGTACAAGCTTATTAAGTTTTTGTCCTAATAGCGTTATCCTGATAGGTTTTGAACTACTATATTTTGGTCTAATAAGCGTTGGAAACCTTTAGTCTAATTGACCTAACTCTCATGCGCAATAATTCAAAAGCCCTGTTCCCCAGATATTCATTTACAGATGAGCTTTTACAGTACTGCATTTCGAAAATATGCATTTTGTAACTAAAATGCAACATGTGCAATGTAAAAAAAAGTTCTAACTATTGAAACAGCACTTTTGTTCAATATGACTGTTTTCTTTACCTTAAAACGCTGCTTATAAAGTCTTTACCTTAAAACGCTGCTTATAAAGTCTTTACCTTAAAACGCTGCTTATAAAATATTTTCCTTAAAACGCTGCTTATAAAATATTTTCCTTAAAACGCTGCTTATAAAGTCTTTACCTTAAAACGCTGCTTATAAAGTCTTTACCTTAAAACGCTGCTTATAAAATCTTTACCTTAAAACTCTGTTAATAAAGTCTTTACTTTAAAACGCTGCTTATAAAATCTTTACCTTAAAACTCTGTTAATAAAGTCTTTACCTTAAAACGCTGCTTATAAAGTCTTTACCTTAAAACTCTGCTTATAAAGTCTTTATCTCAAAACTCTGTTAATAAAGTCTTTACCTTAAAGAGCTGCTTATAAAGTCTTTACCTTAAAACGCTTCTTATAAAGTCTTTACCTTAAAACTCTGCTTATAAAGTCTTTACCACATTATTTCAGAAAAGTGCCAATGACTGATTTCTACAGCTTGTAATAAATTTAACGCCAACTGGCATGCAGCTTCATTACTTTCAAAAGATGGGTGTAAGGTTCATGAATGCGAATCACTTAGGAAGATACATGGAAACGTTTTGTCACCCAAGTTCCAGGTTGGAACAGCTTTTATGCTTTCCTCGGCATTAAATCAATGGGGCTGCATGTGCGCAGAGAGTCCGACGCAGTGAACCCAAAACTCGACTTTTCAATAAAGACTGGCCACTATATTGAGTCTCCGTTGGTCTTCACTGGCCGCTGGATAGTGGGAAAGGGACTTCGTAGAAATATCGACTGTTCTGAAAGTCACTGAAGCGGCTCCAGCAACTTCCTCATCCTCCTCTTTCTCCTCTTCTTTTTCACTCCCTCTCATCCTTGTCTTCAGCTCTCTCTTTCTGTCCTTCTCATCTCCATCGTGACCAGATTATTCCCAGTTGAAAAAAAGAGAAAAGGAGAGACGGCTAGAATAGAAGAGAAGCTTTGCTACTTGAAGGATAGAAAAAGAAAAAATTAGAAGGAAAAAAAATATAGGGGGGATGACTAAGATTCACAGACGGACCAAGCTCAGGCTGGTAGCAGATGCATCATACAAAGAGGTGCCTCACGATTGTGGGAGGTGACAGTGGGAGGAAGGAGAAGGGGAACGAAAGAGAGGGGTGGGTGGGGTGAGGGTGTTGCGCATGCGTGGCGTTTAGGCATCTCACGTCGTTCAAAGTTTGAAACTTTCTTCTTTCGAACCGTTGTCGTTTTGGTTGCTAAAATGCAAAAAGGAAAAAACTTCATCTCAAAATGTATAGAGAAGGAAAAGGAAGGAAGATGAAACAGGGGATGGTTAAATATGTTTCATACCACTGGACCCCATCCCCGAACGTGCCGTGACGGTGTGTCCGGCAGAACGGAGAGCATCTAGAGAAGAAGTAGGCTCTCATGCGTTACATCTCTGAACTTCTTCCCCTCAACGCTTAATCCCAAGCCTCTTTCTTCCTCTCTGCGTCTCGGACTCCTCGGGGGTCAGAAACTAAAGAAGACGTCAAAAGAATGAAAATCATCGACGGAAAGATGAAAAAACAAATAAAGAAGTTTTTTCGGTCTTTGAAAGGAAGTTGGGGAACTTAGAAAGTGGAAGTTAGTTTCACTGTTGTAATAGGGGAAGAAAATTGAGAGAAAATTTATTAAAATTTTTCCCCCACACAGAATTTTAATAAAAGTGTTTTATAAGTATTTTTTGTGAATTCAGAATACATTTTTAAAATTGGGTTGTTTCACCTCTGAGCGGCACTTTTTTGCACACCATGGGCTAAATGGCCAGGTCATATGGACTCCGAAGGCTCAGAGAAGGTAGGGGGAGGGGACCCACTGGAACAGCTGTTGGGAGACAGATGGTAGCCTCCCGTCAAGGCCATCCAGCGTGTTCTTTAACGTTGGGTTGTTTTACCTCTGAGCGGCAATTTCTTGCACATGATGGGCTAAATGGCCAGGCACAAGGACCCCGAAGGCTCAGAGAAGGTTGGGGGAGGGGACCCACTGGAACAGCTGTTGGGAGACAGATGGTAGCCTCCCATCAAGGCCATCCAGCGTGTTGTTTAACGTTGGGTTGTTTTACCTCTGAGCGGCACTTTCTTGTACATGATGAGCTAAATGGCCAGGCACAAGGACCCCGAAGGCTCAGAGAAAGTTGGGAGAGGGGACCCACTGGAACAGCTGTTGGGAGACAGATGGTAGCCTCACATCAAGGCCATCCAGCGTGTTCTTTAACGTTGGGTTGTTTTACCTCTGAGCGGCACTTTCTTGTACATGATGAGCTAAATGGCCAGGCACAAGGACCCCGAAGGCTCAGAGAAGGTTGGGGAGGTGACCCACTGGAACGGCTGTTGGGAGACAGATGGTAGCCTCCCGTCAAAGTCATCCAGCGTGTTCTTTAACGTTGTGTTGTTTTACCTCTGAGCGGCACTTTTTTGCACACCATGGGCTAAATGGCCAGGTCATATGGACTCCGAAGACTCAGAGAAGGTTGGGGGAGGGGACCCACTGGAACAGCTGTTGGGAGACAGATGGTAGCCTCCCGTCAAGGCCATCCAGCGGGTTCTTTAACGTGCACAGATTATGACTCGCCAGCTGGGACTCGAACCTGGGAACTACAGATTACGAGCCTGGTGCGCTACCGACTGAGCCACCACCGCTACTTATTTTTAAAGATTTAATAGATGTATTTATTAATATTTTTAATAATATGAACTCAGAGGCCACTTGGTTAGGAACAGTTTCCTGTTATGTCAATAGTAACTCAGATACAGAATTTAGTAACTTCTTAAACAAGATTTTTATCATAAAAGGTGACTGAAGATACTTTAAAAATTTCAGTCAAGTCTATTTCAGTCTCGATTTTAAAGAAAAAATTTAAAATTGGCAAAACGTAACTGCTAAAATATTCTGAGACGTATTAGCAACGTTCAGTCCAGCGGTTTTTGTTTACATTTAAATTTGTTTTTGTTTACATTTAAATTTATTTTTGTTAACTTTTCAGAGGAATTATTCAAACTAGCAGAGTTACTGTTAAATATTGAAATTTCCATACTACCCTAAATACTGAACAAAAAATGTTAAAATATCGAGAACTAAATATATTTGGTCGAGATTTTTGTCTTCAGTTTTATTTTTTCATAAAAAAAAACTTATTTACGAAATTGCTGAGTTTTTCGCAATCGAATCGAAATTGCCTACTGATCAAGGGCAGTGTGGGGGAGTGTTTCCGACATAAATCTCAACTCTGACCCACATAGTTGGTTGGTTGCTTGTTTTACATCTGAGCGGCACTTTTTTGCACAAAATGGACTAAATGGCCAGGTCACAAGGACCCCGGAGGCTCAGAGAAGGTTGGGAGAGGGGACCCACTGGAACAGCTATTGGGAGACAGATTGGGATTTGGGAGACAGCCTCCCGTCAAGACCATCGAGCGTGTTCTTTAACATGCACTGGGTATGGCTCTCCCGCACACTGTGCCACGGCTTAACATCCCATCCGACGGACGGGCAGGGCGAGGAGGTATGCGGAGATAAAAACCTAACCTGGAAACTAGAGATTAAAGCCTGGTACCCTACAGATTGAGCCTTGATTACTGTTGCACTACATTTTCCATTGCGTTTTAGAAGTCATTAAAATTAATTGGAAAATGCCTGCAATAAACATAAATTTAATAATTTGTATCCTCTAGGGTCGAGGAGCATGGCATAATTAAAATCTGTTTATTAGGTATAACATAAATTGACCAATTGAAGCTTTAGGTAACTTATAATTATAATTTCTAACTTCTGGCTGTATTAACAAGTTGTCATCATAAAAGACTAAAATAGAGAAAACTAAAACTACTTGAATAAAAGTTTCAACTTCGATAGTTCTCTGGATTTTCTTATATCAGAAAAGCATTGACTGTATTTCTTGTTAAGTAAAGACTGCCTTACAGGTGTTAACATCAAAACGAGTAAAGGATACTTGACCAACTTGAGGAAAAGAAAACTTTTAAGCATCCATAGCATTTACAAATCCGTAATAATTAGGATCCCTATCCTGAATAAGCGATTACCTTTTAAATTTAAAGCAGAAAAAAATATCTAAGGAATTGTAAATGACCGCAATGTTTGAATCAAACATTCTAAGCTTGAGTCGTGAGTTTTACACGCTATTGACTTAGGTATTCAAACTCAACAGGGGATTCCAGTGTTGGTTTCCAGCGAAGAAGTCGGAGGATTCGTTACCAGAAATGGACTGATGTAACCAACCTCCCCCAACCTTCTCCGAGCTTTCGGGGTCCTTGCGACCTGGCCATTTAGCCCATGGTTTGTTAGAAAGTGCCGCTCAGAGGTAAAACAACCCAACCCATGAAATCACTTTGGCTCATGTGGTGTTTTGAATTTTACACTTTCAAAATTGTCTATTTATTTTGGAAAAGAAAAACATTTATTACTTTTGTTATTATAAGTTTTAAATTACCTGTTTGTAATGTATCAAAAGTGTGAAATAATTTTGAATTGAAAAAAAAATGTATCAGGAAAGAGATGTTTGTTTTTTAACAGACAGAGGTGCCCCGCCACTAAGTATGTTGTACAGGGGCATTGATTCAAATGGGAAGGTGAAGGTAAACTAGTCTTCTCAAAGTATTTATTTACGGAATTTCTTAAGAAAGATGGGGCGGGGGTGGCTCAGTTGGTAGCGCGTCAGGCTCGTAATCTGTAGTTCCCAGGTTCGAGTCCCATCTGGGTCAGCGTTGAGATTTATCTCCGCAAAATTCCCCGCCCTGCCCACGGTCAGTAGGGGACACCGATGGGCTTGGAAAGGCCGCCGTCCGTCGGATCGGACGTTAAGCCGTGGCCCCGTGTGCGGGAGAGCCATACCCTGTGCACGTTAAAGAACACGCTGGATGGCCTTGACGGGAGGCTACCATCTGTCTCCCAACAGATGTTCCAGTGGGTCCCCTCCCCCAACCTTCTCTGAGCCTTCGGGGTCCATGTGACCTGGCCATTTAGCCCATGGTGTGCAAAAAAGTGCCGCTCAGAGGTAAAACAACCCAACCTAAGAAAGATCTTGAATCTTGTGTATTTCGGATGTGTATCTTAGGGACTTTGTGATTTGCCATTTCAGGCCATTGAGTGCAAAAAAGTGCTTCTTACACGTTAAAGCATACTACAAATCCTAAACGAAAATTTGGAGAATTTTATATTCTGTCGATGGAAACATGTGTGAGAAATCAGGCCAAGTCCACAAGATTTTTTCACTCATTTTTTAATTTAAAAAAAGTGAAATTAAAGACTCAATAGACAGAACGAGCTAAAATTTTTTAAACTAGGGTTTCTCAACGTAAGGTACGCGGTAAAACTTTTGGGGGTACAGAGTGAGAGCTCAAAAGTCGCTTGATATATGTAATATATATGTTTTATTTTATTCCCATTGTTATACTCTAACTATAGTTTTATCAATCTATACAAGGGGTACGCCAGTTACATTCACATTTCCAGGGGGTACGTGAAGCATAAAAGGTTGAGAACCACTGATATATATGTTTTATTTTATTCCCATTGTTATACTCTAACTATAGTTTTATCTATCTATACAAGGGGTACGCCAGTTACATACACATTTCCAGGGGGTACGTGAAGCATAAAAGGTTGAGAACCACTGATATATGTGTTTTATTTTATTTCCATTGTTATGCTATAACTATAGTTTTATCAATCTATACAAGGGGTACGCCAGTTACATTCACATTTCCAGGGGGTACGTGAAGCATAAAAGGTTGAGAACCACTGATATATATGTTTTATTTTATTCCCATTGTTATACTCTAACTATAGTTTTATCTATCTATACAAGGGGTACGCCAGTTACATACACATTTCCAGGGGGTATGTGAAGCATAAAATGTTGAGAACCACTGATATATATGTTTTATTTTATTCCCATTGTTATACTCTAACTATAGTTTTATCTATCTATACAAGGGGTACGCCAGTTAGATACACATTTCCAGGGGGTACGTGAAGCATAAAAGGTTGAGAACCACTGATATATGTTTAATTTTATTCCCATTGTTATACTATAATTATAGTTTTATCTATCTATACAAGGGGTACGCCAGTTACATACACATTTCCAGGGGGTACGTGAAGCATAAAAGGTTGAGAACCACTGATATATATGTTTTATTTTATTCCCATTGTTATACTACAACTATAGTTTTATCTATCTATACAAGGGGTACGCCATTTACATACACATTTCCAGGGGGTACGTGAAGCATAAAAGGTTGAGAACCAATGATATATATGTTTTATTTTATTCCCATTGTTATACTCTAACTATAGTTTTATCTATCTATACAAGGGGTACGCCAGTTACATACACATTTCCAGGGGGTACGTGAAGCATAAAAGGTTGAGAACCAATGATATATATGTTTTATTTTATTCCCATTGTTATACTATAACTATAGTTTTATCTATCTATACAAGGGGTACGCCAGTTACATACACAATTCCAGTGGGTACGTGAAGCATAAAAGGTTGAGAACCACTGATATATATGTTTTATTTTATTCCCATTGTTATACTCTAACTATAGTTTTATCTATCTATACAAGGGGTACGCAAGTTACATACATCTTTCCAGGGAGTACGTGAAGCATAAAAGGTTTATAACCACGGACTTCATTTCAAAATTGAATTAAAAAAGCTAATCTGTGCAAAGACATGTGTTATGTTGCACATAATAATCAAACTTTAGAAGTTTTTTTTCTCTCAAGCTAAAAAATAATTCAAAATCAGTAGCCTTCGTATCTAGAGCATATCTAACTGATGTTCAAGCCATTTTAAATGTGTTTGGTCTGCCCATTCGTTTTAGAAACATTGCTAGTTTACAGAAATTTTTTATGCTCTGATGTTGCTATGAGATGGGTTTCCTAGTTTAACTGTGTACAGATATTTATCTTTTTTAGAATATTTAATTTGGTTTCAAAAATAAAACCATTTTGGTAGCTTTCTACTGTGGACTTGACATTTAAAAGATCTATAAGATATAGGAAACACCAAAAAACTTCTGCAGTTGGACTACCAAATGCAGCATATCGCATGTCTCTTTAGTGAGTACTTTCTTTAAAAATCAAATTTAGCTAAAGGGTTGGGTTGTTTTGCCTCTGAGCGGCACTTTTTTGCACACCATGGGCTAAATGGCCAGGTCACATGGACCCCGAAGGCTCAGAGAAGGTTGGGGGAGTGGACCCACTGGAACAGCTGTTGGGAGACAGATGGTAGCCTCCCGTCAAGGCCATCCAGCGTGTTCTTTAACGTTGGGTTGCTTTACCTCTGAGCGGCACTTTTTTGCATACCATGGGCTAAATGGACAGGTCACATTGACCCCGAAGGCTCAGAGAAGGTTGGGGGAGGGGACCCACTGGAACAGCTGTTGGGAGACAGATGGTTGCCTCCCGTCAAGGCCATCCAGCGTGTTCTTTAACGTGCACAGGGTATGGCTCTCCCTCACACGGAGCCACGGCTTAACGTCCCATCCGACAGACGGCTTATAAGACTTGATTTCAGAAATTAATTAAAACTTGACAAGCATTGCTCCAAACCATTTAATAAAATAACTATATATTTTAGAATCAATCAATAGTAAAAAGCTCAAATTACCTGTAAATATAGAAATTCATGAAATAATTTTGCTTCAAAAAGTTTGCCCAATAATTATTCCAATATTAACCAAAGTTGAATGATTGTTATACAATATAATTTATTTTAAATACTGAACGAATAGGGTTTGAAATCGAGATATAAATAGATTTGATTAAATCAGGCGTGTCCAACCTTTTGACTTCCGTGGGCCACATTGAGTGAAAATGAATTGTTTTGGACCGCACATAAAATATATAATATAGTTAATGTATGTGAATAATAAAACTTCATTTATTTTCTTATGTTTTTATTATAAAATTAAAAAAATATAACATGAAACCAGTGGGATATCAAAAACTCGCTGAAAATCACATAATCATGTCGAAAGCTTACTTCGTAAACACGTAAACTTTACGTTTTGTCGGCCGCATTACTATCTGTCCAGGGCCGCGGGTTTTACACGCCTGGATTAAATAATAAATAAAATTAATATTCTCTCAAGCAGTTTCATCCCCCAGAGGTCTGACAGAAGCATGTCAGCTTATACGCCAAAGAGAATGCCGTGAGAAAGGCGATATCTCTGCCAAAAAAAAAACCCATCTAACATCAGTGCCTTACCCAGGCTTAACTACAAGTTATTCACGTCACAAGAATATACCTCATGGTTCAAAAACAAGCTAATTCCCAAATTTTCAAGAATACACCTCATAGATTAAAAATTAGTTAAATCGCGTTTCCAAGCAGTTAAAACAAGCTCACAAACAAGGTTTTGAGCAGATACATTATGGCTTAAAAACCAGTTAAATCACAAGGTTTAAGCAGACCCCTCATGGCTCAAAAGCAAGTAAAAATACAAGGTTTCAAGCAGACACCTCACGGTTGAAAAACAGGCTAAATCACAAGTTTTCAAGCAGATAATTCGTAACTAGAAACACATTAAGTCGCAAGGTTTCAAAAGCAGCACCTCATGTCTCAACAAGTTATATCACATGGTTTCAAGAGAAAACTCATGGCTCAAAAAAAGTTATTTCACAACGATCCAAGAGACAATTCATGACTCAAAAAATAAGTTATATCACAAGGTTCCAAGAGACAACGCGTGGCTAGAAAATAAGTTATATCACAAGGTTCCATGAAACAACTCATGGCTCAAAAACAAGTAGTCACAAAGGTTCCAAGAGACAACATAATGGCTTAAGAACAAGTTATATCACAAGGTTCCAAGAAACAACACATGGCTAAAAATAAGTTATATCACACGGTTCCAAGAGACAACTCGTGTCTTAAAAATAAGTTACATCACAAGGTTTCAAGAGACAATCGCTCAAAAAAAGTTATATCACAAGGTTCCAAGAGACAATTCATCGCTCAAAAATAAGTTATATCACAAGGTTCCAAGAGACAACGCGTGGCTAGAAAATAAGTTATATCACAAGGTTCCATGAAACAACTCATGGCTCAAAAACAAGTAGTCACAAAGGTTCCAAGAGACAACATAATGGCTTAAGAACAAGTTATATCACAAGGTTCCAAGAAACAACACATGGCTAAAAATAAGTTATATCACACGGTTCCAAGAGACAACTCGTGTCTTAAAAATAAGTTACATCACAAGGTTTCAAGAGACAATCGCTCAAAAAAAGTTATATCACAAGGTTCCAAGAGACAATTCATCGCTCAAAAATAAGTTATATCACAAGGTTCCAAGAAACAACTCGTGGCTCAAAAACAAGTTATATCACAAGGTTCCAAGAGACAATTCATCGCTCAAAAAAAAGTTATATCACAAGGTTGCAAGAAACAACTCGTGGCTCAAAAACAAGTTATATCACAAGGTTTCAAGAGACAATTAATCGCTGAAAAGAAGTTATATCACAAGGTTCCAGGAAACAACTCGTGGCTCAAAAACAAGTTTAAATCACAATTTTTTAAAAGAAGACACCTTATGAATCACTCTTTTATGAGTGCTATGTCTGCAGGTCATCTACTGTGATATTTTACTATTGAAAGTACTAAATACCTTTATATCAAACTTTAGTGACTCGAGTAACAGTATTTTTATCATTTCGCTTCAGAATTATGCTAATTTTCACCAATTTTGAAAATCCTTGATATCACAAGGTTCCAAGAGACAATTCATCGCTCAAAAATAAGTTATATCACAAAGTTCCAAGAGACAATTCATCGCTCAAAAATAAGTTATATCACAAGGTTCCAGGAAACAACTTGTGGCTCAAAAACAAGTTATATCACAAGTTTCCAAGAGACAATTCATCGCTCAAAAATACGTTATATCACAAGGTTGCAAGAAACAACTCGTGGCTCAAAAACAAGTTATATCACAAGGTTCCAAGAGACAATTCATCGCTCAAAAATAAGTTATATCACAAGGTTCCAAAAAACAACTCGTGGCACAAAAACAAGTTATATCACAAGGTTCCAAGAGACAATTCATCGCCCAAAAAAATGTTATATCACAAGGTTCCAAGAAACAACTCGTGGCTCAAAAACAAGTTATATCACAAGTTTCCAAGAGACAATTCATCGCCCAAAAAAATGTTATATCACAAGGTTCCAAGAAACAACTCGTGGCTCAAAAACAAGTTATATCACAAGGTTCCAAGAGACAATTCATCGCCCAAAAAAATGTTATATCACAAGGTTCCAAGAAACAACTCGTGGCTCAAAAACAAGTTATATCACAAGTTTCCAAGAGACAATTCATCGCTCAAAAATAAGTTATATCACAAGGTTCCAGGAAACAACTCGTGGCTCAAAAACAAGTTATATCACAAGGTTCCAAGAGACAATTCATCGCTCAAAAATAAGTTATATCACAAGGTTCCAAGAAACAACTCGTGGCTCAAAAACAAGTTATATCACAAGGTTCCAAGAGACAATTCATCGCTCAAAAATAAGTTATATCACAAGGTTCCAAAAAACAACTCGTGGCACAAAAACAAGTTATATCACAAGGTTCCAAGAGACAATTCATCGCCCAAAAAAATGTTATATCACAAGGTTCCAAGAAACAACTCGTGGCTCAAAAACAAGTTATATCACAAGTTTCCAAGAGACAATTCATCGCCCAAAAAAATGTTATATCACAAGGTTCCAAGAAACAACTCGTGGCTCAAAAACAAGTTATATCACAAGGTTCCAAGAGACAATTCATCGCCCAAAAAAATGTTATATCACAAGGTTCCAAGAAACAACTCGTGGCTCAAAAACAAGTTATATCACAAGTTTCCAAGAGACAATTCATCGCTCAAAAATAAGTTATATCACAAGGTTCCAGGAAACAACTCGTGGCTCAAAAACAAGTTATATCACAAGGTTCCAAGAGACAATTCATCGCTCAAAAATAAGTTATATCACAAGGTTCCAAGAAACAACTCGTGGCTCAAAAACAAGTTATATCACAAGGTTCCAAGAGACAATTCATCGCTCAAAAATAAGTTATATCACAAGGTTCCAAAAAACAACTCGTGGCACAAAAACAAGTTATATCACAAGGTTCCAAGAGACAATTCATCGCCCAAAAAAATGTTATATCACAAGGTTCCAAGAAACAACTCGTGACTCAAAAACAAGTTATATCACAAGTTTCCAAGAGACAATTCATCGCTCAAAAATAAGTTATATGACAAGGTTCTAAAACAAGTTTTATCACAAGGTTCCAAGAGACAATTCATCGCTCAAAAATAAGTTATATCACAAAGTTCCAAGAGACAATTCATCGCTCAAAAATAAGTTATATCACAAGGTTTCAAGAAACAACTCGTGGCTCAAAAATAAGTTATATCACAAGGTTCCAAGAAACAACTCGTGGCTCAAAAACAAGTTATATCACAAGGTTTGAAGAGACAATCGCTCAAAAAAGTTATATCACAAGGTTTCAAGAGACAATCGCTCAAAAAAGTTATATCACAAGGTTTCAAGAGACAATCGCTCAAAAAAGTTATATCACAAGGTTTCAAGAGACAATCGCTCAAAAAAGTTATATCACAAGGTTTCAAGAGACAATCGCTCAAAAAAAGTTATATCACAAGGTTTCAAGAGACAATCGCTCAAAAAAAGTTATATCACAAGGTTTCAAGAGACAATCGCTCAAAAAAAGTTATATCACAAGGTTCCAAGAAACAACTCGTGGCTCAAAAACAAGTTTAAATCACAATTTTTTAGAAGAAGACCCCTTATGAATCACTCTTTTATGAGTTCTATGTCTGCAGGTCATCTACTGTGATATTTTACTATTGAACGTACTAAATACCTGTATATCAAACTTTAGTGACTCGAGTAACAGTATTTTTATCATTTCGCTTCAGAATTATGCTATTTTTCACCAATTTTGAAATTTTTTTGCAGATTGTGAAATGTTCAGTTTCCACAACTCTAAATATTGTAAGCATATTGTTCAAAATCGAGATTTGACTAGATTGATGGAGTCAGTTGCAAGTTTTCATAAAAATCTTAGATAAGAAATTACTGAGTTCTTTACATTACTATTCACATAACACGAACAGAATGTTATATTCGATGAGTTTATAGTCCTATATTCAAAATCCAATAAATTTTTCCTTAAAGATCTACTTGCCACAGGTTTGACATCTGTTAGTATAAAATGCCGGAGATAAGATCTGTGAGGTAGGAGAGACCACGGCAGAAAGGCAATAGAAGAAAACTGAACATCTGTTTTAACTCTGATATCCTGAACTATAAATTTTTACAAATTACAATAAGTACTGCATATTAACTATTAAATACTGATGTACTGTTTGTGTTCGCCAGGTCAGTAATTCTAAAAACATTATTACTCTTTGTCTTTAGAAGAGTTTTAAAAGTATTTCCACATGAACTATGTTAAAAGTATTTCATTTTAAGCAGTTTCAATTTAAACATTTTCCTAGGAAATGTATCCTTCATTTAAACTTAATTGATGTTGAGAAGAATTTATCTGTAAGAATACTCTCAAGCTATTTCTGATCCTAAAATTTTACTCTCCAAAATCAGACTTACGAACGAAAGTAAAACCTGAAGAGAGAAAAAAATGACACTAAAATTTTTTTGATTTGTTGTTGTTTTACCTCTGAGCGGCACTTTTTTGCACACTATGGGCTAAATGGCCAGGTCACATGGACCCCGAAGGCTCAGAGAGAATTGGGGGAGGGGACCCACTGGAACAGCTGTTGGGAGATAGATGGTAGCCTCCCGTCAAGGCCATCGAGCGTGTTCTTTAATGTGCACAGGGTATGGCTCTCCCGCATACGGAGCCACGGCTTAACGTCCCATCCGACGGACGGCGTCCTTTCCAACCCATTCGGTGTCCCCTACTGACCGTGTGCAGGGCGGGGAATTTTGCGGAGATAAATCTCAACGTTGACTCAGCTGGGACTCGAACCTGGGAACTACAGATTACGAGCCTGGCGCGCTACCGACTGAGCCATCCCTGCCCCTAAAATTTTTTGAGGTTTTAGAAATGATTAGAATGATTATTTTTATTTGAAGACCTCAATTAGGAAATTTCGTAACTAATTTTGTACCATAGGTTCCTAGTCTAGAACATTCTGTCATATTATTGGTGATGTCTTCGGACTTATTCTGAGCAAACTTCACGCTGTGATAAGGAGTAAATGTTTTTTTTAACAAATATTGATTCTTTGCAGAAAAAAAAAACTACTTTGGGGCATAAAGATTATTATATTCAATAAGGATTACGAGATTCTCGAAAAAATACGTTAGTCCTTTTTGCTTTATTACAAAAAAAAGGTCTGGATATTAGCGAATAGGTATGCAAGTACATCCTTTTATGGATTGGGTTGTTTTACGTCTGAGCGGCACTTTTTTGCACACCATGGGCTAAATGGCCAGGTCACATATACCCCGAACGCTCAGAGAAAGTTGGGGGAGGGGACCCACTGGAACAGCTGTTGGGAGACAGATGCTAGCCTCCCGTCAAGGCCATCCAGCGTGTTATTTAACGTTGGTTATTTTACCTCTGAGCGGCACTTTTTTTCACACCATGGGCTAAATGGCCAGGTCACATGGACACCGAAGGCTCAGAGAAGGTTGGAGGAGGGGACTCACTGGAACAGCTTTTGGGAGACAAATGGTAGCCTCCCGTCAAGGCCATCCAGCGTGTTCTTTAACGTGCACAGGGTATGGCTCTCCCGCACACGGGGCCACGGCTTAACGCCCCATCCGACGGACGGTGGCTTTTCCAAACCCATCGGTGTCCCCTACTGACCGTGGGCAGGGCGGGAAAATTTGAGGAGATAAATCTCAACGCCGACCCAGCTGGGACTCGAACCTGGGAACTGCAGATTACGAACCTGGCGCGCTACCGATTGAGTCACCCCCGCCCCACATCCTTTTTTGGGGAAGTTTTTTTCATATAAAAGATGCGTTTCCAGAGTATGTAAGGAAAGTGGGAATAAAAACGAGAGTGAAAATCCGAAACATCCTCTGAATTTAGGAATTCATCTAGGAATCTAATTTTTCTAAACTTGGTATAGAAGGTTTACCAAAGAAAGAATTGAACGAATTTCAAAATGTTTCGGTAAAGGGGAGGGGAGATAGAGGGGAGGTTTGTATCGGGGTGGGGAGGAGATAGAAAGAATGTGAGGAGGGGGGAGTGAAAACACAAGAATGACAAGCAAAAAGATTGAGATATACAAGAATAGGAAAAAGACGGAACGAAATTGCAAAAATCAGAAGTTGTCACGAAAATGCAGAGTATGTTTTATGACAACGCGAACAGTGAAAAAGCAACATAGGACGTAAAATAAAACTTGAGCGTAGTGGGGGGGGGATATAACATTGGGAACTGAATAGGAGTGCAAAAAAATAAAGATGAAGTTCTCTGTGTATTCTTTTCTTTTTATTCTCTACTTTTCTTGACTTTGTTTCTGTTCGTCTCTTCCCCTTGGTCGTTCGTCTTTAAGTCTGGGATCTAATATTTGACGCTCTGTATACATTTACTTGTCTATTTCTCCAGGGGCTATGCCGGCGCTCAGTAAGGAGGGCAAGTCAGAAATGGAGAAAACATCCCTTTGTCCACTCCGCATGCTCCTGCTGTCCCCTTCCTTAGCTGCGAAGCGATGGGATCTGGAGGGCACTTCTCTAGACTTCATTTTGTGGAGAAGTCCTTAAAATGAAAAAGGATACGAAATGCCTTGTAGTTGTATCTGTGAGGGGCGCTCGTTAGGGTACGTTGTCGTCTCGGGAATACGATGCGTGCCATTAGAGCAACTGTCCAGGACTCGCAAACAAGGAGAAGGCCGCCTAGCTCTGGAATACTGGGAGGGAAGAACTCTTGAGGAGGAAGAGGAGGAGGAGGAGGAGGAGGAGGAGGAATGCATGGAGAAGGAGAAAGAACGGGATGGCAAAAGAGACGAAGGGAGGTTGAAAAAAAAGGGGGTTAAAATAGGGTGGGGAGTAAGGAATGGTGGAAAGCAGGGAGCACCTGTGCCCCAGACGTTCAGATTGCTGGACGCCAGCATCCATCCTATGGTCAGGCTTTTAGATATATTGAGATTGTGCCCTTCTTGCTTTTCGTGGAGATGTCGTAGCGTCGTGGCAGGGTTATTAAGCTTTACTTGACAGGACTTAAAGGCCAGTTTTCTGTCTTTGCTATTCTCTCTCTCTCTATTCCGTCCAGTGCCTCCTCTCGTTCTGTTTCTTTCTGTTTCTTTCTGTATTCTTCTATTCCTCTATTTTCCTTCTCTTTTTTTTTTCACCCGTCCCACCCACTCCGTCCCTCTCTCTCACTCTTTCTCTCGCTCTCGTTTACTGGAGCGCCGGAAATGTCCTCTATCGTTGCATCCCGGGCTCTTCGGTTGTCATGACAACGGGCAAATCTCGAGTAATACGCGAAGAGACGTCAAAGTTGTCAATAGCAACCGCACTTTTAATAACTTGGGATTTCGCCTCGCCTGCCTCAAAACCTTCGTACGTGATTTTCTTGGAGTAGGTAGGAAAAGAAGAAATTCTTGAAGGAGCCTGGGTAATTAGAATCGCACCAGGAGAGTTGGAGGAGTTAAACGATTTCAGGAGGTCCGGTTGAGCTAAGGGGCAGCAACAGGGAGGGCGGGAAGAAAATGAGAGGAGGGGCGAGGGGGGAAGTAAGACGGAAGAACAGTGGGGGGAACGTTCGGCCTTTGTAGCCGTTACTGTCTCCACCTTTTTTCTTCTTCTCATCTTTCTTCTTTCTTTCTATTTTCTGCTAGAGCTCTATTGGATGGGCAAAGACACAAGCTTGACAGGCGCAGAATGTCCCACAAAATTCAAATTCGTTTAGTTTTAGGTTCTATTGTTCTGTCGCTTTATTATTATTTTTTTTCTTTTTTTTTCTTTCGCTTTATTCTTTTTGTTTGCACGTCTGCGCATGACGCTTCTCTTCACGAGTCGAACACTTGCAATATCAATTCTTAGGTTTCGCTCTTGAAGATAGAGAAAGATATTTTATATTTTGAGTCTAACGTTTTTCTCGCGAAGTTATTCTTTTTTTTTTTAATTCTGACGAAATAAGAATATAGGGTGAAATTTTTCACCGAATATGTTTTGGTTTTTACTTTTATATATATCCATTGGAGAACTGCTTTTTTTTTTAAAGTAAACATTTCCTTTATTATTATCATTCTTTCTATACGTGGGATTGCTAAGTCTATCTGGCGCCAGGTTCGTAATCTGCGTTTTCCCGGGTTCGAGTCCCACTAGGCCAGCGTTGAGATTTATCCCCGCAAAACTCCCCCGCCCTGCCCACGGTCAGTAGCAGACATAAATGGGCTTGGAAAGGCTGCCGTCCGTCGGATGGGACTTTAAGACGTGGTCCTATGCACGTAAGTATGCAAACAAATTTATTTTCCATTTTATGTACACGTACAGTGCATGGTTGCTATAAAGAAACGATTAAAATAACAACTCTTTGCTCTATAATACAAGAAAGCTTGAAAATATGTTTTACATATATATATATATAATTTCAAACTATGCATTCCATTTCTTACAATCAAAGCGTTATTTGGTATTGTGCGGTTTTTTTTTTTTGCATTTTTTTTAAATACAGTACATTACCATGTACATTATAATAATAAAAACATCCCACACGAGTAAAAAAAAATAATAATTAAAAACTCGTCTGTGGGGTTCATAAATAAATAAAAAGGTGTTCATACATTTGGCATGATTTTCAATATCTAAAAAATAATTTTGGATTTAATGTCTCCATTTTGTTTTTTTTTTATAAAGCTTTAAACTTTAAAGAACGCACTGGGTGGGGCGAGGGTAGCTCAGTCGGCAGCGCACCAGCTCGTAATCTGCAGTTCCCAGGTTCGAGTCCCAGCTGGGTCAGCGTTGAGATTTATATCCGCAAAGCTCCCCGCCCTGACCAACGGTCAGTAGGGGACACCGATGGACTTGGAAAGATCCACGTCCGTCGGATGGGACGTTAAGCCGTGGCTCCGTGTGCGGGAGAGCCATACCCTGTGCACGTTAAAGAACACGCTGGATGGCCTTGACGGAAGGCTACCATCTGTCTCCCAACAGCTGTTCCAGTGGGTCACCTCCCCCAACCTTCTCTGAGCCTTCGGGGTCCTTGTGACCTGTCTACTTTTTGGAGTTTCTAATCATTTTAGTAACCTTATTCCTCATATTTACATAGTTGTCTTTGTGTGTATTTTTATTTTTGTTGTTGTTATTTAATATCCACAGTCTTTTTCTTATTTTGGGGCCGGGTGGCTCAGTCGGTAGCGCGCCAGGCTCGTAATCTGTAGTTCCCAGGTTCGAGTCCCAGCTAGGTCAGCTTTTACCTTCCTAATATCACTAATTATTAGTTTGTTCGAATAAGTGATAGTTTGGAAGACCGTAAATCTCCAGGAATAGATAGAATACAAATCCAGCGTTTAAAACACTCTAAATTTTCGTTATCTCCAGTGATAGCAAAATTATTAAACTTAATATTTGATACGTCTTATATTCCATCTAAATTGAAGGTTGAATTGTTTTAACTCTGAGCGGCACTTTTTTTGCACACCATGGGCTAAATGGCCAGGTCACAAGGACCTCGAAAGCTCAGAGAAAGTTGGGTAGGGTACCCACTTGAACAGCTGTTAGGGGACAGATGGTAGCCTCCCGTCAAGGCCATCCAGCGTGTTCTTTAGCGTTGGGTTGTTTTACCTCTGAGCGGCACTTTTTTTGCGCAAAATGGGCTAAATGGCCAGGTCACATGGACCCCGAAGGCTCAGAGAAGGTTGGGGGAGGGGACCCACTTGAACAGCTGTTAGGGGACAGATGGTAGCCTCCCGTTAAGGCCATCCAGTGTGTTCTTTAAAGTTAGGTTGTTTCACCTCTGAGCGGCACTTTTTTGCAGACCATGGGCTAAATGGCCAGGTCACAAGGACCTCGAAGGCTCAGAGAAAGTTGGGTAGGGTACCTACTTGAACAGCTGTTAGGGGACAGATGGTAGCCTTCCGTTAAGGCCATCCAGTGTGTTCTTTAACGTTGGGTTGTTTTACCTCTGAGCGGCACTTTTTTGCACACTATGGGCTAAATGTCCAGGTCACAAGGACCTCGAAGGCTCAGAGAAAGTTGGGTAGGGTACCCACTTGAACAGCTGTTAGGGGACAGATGGTAGCCTCCCGTCAAGGCCATCCAATGTGTTCTTTAACGTGCACAGGGTATGGATCTATCACACACAGGACCACGGCGTAACGTCCCATCCGACGGACGGCGTCCTTTCCAATCTAAATTGAAAATTTCAATTATTAGACCCATTTACCAATCTGATGAAAGGAAATCCTGCAAAAATTATAGACCTATTGCTATTCTGCCCGTTATTGAAAAAATTATGGAACGATACGTAGCCAATCGAATCAAAAGCTATCTCACTAAATATAATTTCTTCGATACAATATGGATTTCATACTAATAAGAGCACTACATCATTATTGGAGGTCTTTTCTGATTAAATATGTTATAATCTAAATGTAAGCAGTTAGCCTTATTGTATTTATGGATTTGAATAAAGCTTTTGATGTGATGAACCATAATTATTTTACTCAAAAAATTATATGATGCTGGAATAAGAAGAAGGATTGATAATTGGTTCAAAAATTATTTATCCAATAGATATTCTTTAACTAGAGTAAATAACATTGACAGTGACTTACAGAAAGTCACATATGGGGTACAGTCGCTCAAAAAAGTATCCGAACACTATGGTTTATTACAGAATTCAGAAAAAATATCTGGCAACTTTTTTTTTAAATTAGTGCCTGGCAACCTTCGTGTCACGTGACACGAAGGTTTTTGCCAGATCACTAATTTCAAAAAAAAAAGCTGCCAGATATTTTTTTCTGAATTCTGTAATAAACCATACTGTTCGGATACTTTTTTGAGCGAGTGTACCTCAAGGTTCAATTCTTGGGTCTATTTTATTTTTAATATATATTAATGACATAACAAACGTCGAAATAAAGAGCGTTGGGTTGGGTTGTTTTACCTCTGAGCGTCACTTTTTTGCACACCATTGGTTAAATGGCCAGGTCACATGGACCCCGAAGGCTCAGAAAAGGTTGGGGGAGGGGACCCACTGGAACAGCTGTTGGGAGACAGATGGTAGCCTCCCGTCAAGGCCATCCAGCGTGTCCTTTAACGTGCACAGGGTATGACTCTCTCCCAAACACGGAGCCACAGCTTAACGTCCCATCCGACGGACGGCGGCCTTTCCAAGCCCATCGGTGTCCCCTATTGACCGTGGGCAGGGCGGGGAATTTTGCGGAGATAAATCTCAACGCTGACCCAGCTGGGACTCGAACCTGGGAACTACAAATTACGAGCCTGGCGCGCTACCGACTGAGCCACCCCCGCCCCTTGGATGCTTGTGTGTTCCTCTTGAAATCGTTAAGCAATATAATTACTTAGGCCTAATCATTGATTCGAATTTCAAATTGACTACACACATTTCGAAGTTATGTGATCGAAATAGAATTTGTGCAACAAAAATTTACTATATAAATCATTTCGTACGCTCTCATATTAGCATATTGATATATAAAAGAATTTGCGAATCTATCATAAGGTATGGGATTACTGTATATGATGATACTTTCAACACACATTTAAGAAAAACATCAACTTGCAAAATTCGATAATATGACCAATTTCGCCCGCAGTTAAAAGAATCATTTTTTTAAAAACTTATTACAAAATAAATTTAGATCGCATCCCACTAATCATTTTCTCTCCATAGGTAGTTGAAATGCGAGGATTATGCGCAGAGATTATTCTCTTGATGTCCTCACACAAGAATTCCACCATTATAATTTAGATATTCTAGGCTTGCAAGAGACCAGATGGACAGGTAAAGGTCAGATACTTAAAAATAACTTTAAATTTTTCTTTACAGGGAGGGAGGATGGAAAGCATCACCAAGGCGTGGGTCTGCTTCTCAGCAGACACGCTAGTGATGCTCTTCTAGGATATGAGTGCATTAATGAAAGGTTTCTTACAGCAAAATTTCAGACAAGCGTTAAAGACTGGAATGTTATCTGCTGTTATGGCCCCACTGAGGATGCCGATGAGGATGAGGATGAGAAGGATAGGTTTTATGAACAACTTCAGGATATTTTGAATTCTGTCGAGAAAGGAGATATTGCCCTTGTTCTTGGTGACTTCAATGCCAAAGTTGGTACTGACTCTGACCTTTGGGGAGGGGTGATAGGCCCTTTTGGTATTGGTAGCTGCAATGGCAATGGGCAACGTCTCCTACAGGTAAGTAAACTCAATGGTTTCAGAATAACACTTATTACGAACACCGCGACATACATAAGTACACATGGGTTTCACCTGATGGGCTGCATAAGAATATGATTGATTACATATTAATTAACAGCAAATGGGCTAGTTCTGTTAGGAATACCAGGGCATATAGGGGAGCTGAAATTAGATCTGACCATTACCTTGTTAAAAGTGTCTTGCAACTTCAAGTGTTGTGCTAAGGTTAAAAATTTTACTTTTAATTCTGAAGCTCTGAAAGACCCAGTTATAGCTGAAGCTTACCATGATAGGTTACTTAGTCATTTTGACCGTCTTAGTTTACTTACTACTAATGTTGAGGAAGAATGGGACCGTTTTAAACTGGCTTTTTTGGAAACTAACAGTACCCTTTTAGCAAAAAAGGAGCAGAAGAGGCAGAATTATTTGAGTGATAAGGCACTTGATCTTATTTCACAAAGAAAGAACTGCACGAATGTCCTTAATCAGTACCCTACTAGTCCTAATAGGAAGCATTACAGAGAGCGTAATAAACATGTAAAGGATCAGTTAGCTACTGATAAGAATCTTTGGCTTGATGGCTTGGCTGACAAAAACTGAGGAAGCAGTTAGACTGCACAACAGCAGAGAGCTGTACCAGATAGTTAATGTTTTGTTTGGTAGAAAAGGAACAGGTATACAGGGATTGAAGGATAAACAAGGTAAGGTTATAGAAGGTGAGGATTCTGTCTTGGCTAGGTGGGCTGAGCATTTCAGTGATGTTCTAAACAATGTGGTTAGTTCTACTCCCATTGTTTGCAATGATGATAGATGCATTGGTGGCTTTAATTGCAATGATGATTTTGCAATGATAAATTTTGCAATGATGATTGATGCATTGGGCCTTATAAAACAGTCTGAAGTTTTTTTGGCTATTTCAAAACCTAAACTACACAAATCCCCAGGGGTAGATGAAATTACTATGGAAATGCTTAGAACTGGAAATGTTTCTGTTACCACTTGTATGATTACCACTTGGATGATTGAAACTCTGTTTACCACTTGGATGATTATCCTCTGTTTACCACTTGGATGATTGAAATTTTGAATATCTTTTATAATAAAGGCATGGTTCCTAAGGATTTTACCAGAGCTATTATTATTTCTATTTTCAAAAAAGTTGGTCGCAGTTCTTGTAACTATAGGGGTATCATACTCTCTGTTACAGGTAAAGTTCTTTGCATGATTGTGCTTAATAGAATTAAGAATCTGGTTGACAGGCAATTGCGTGATGAGCAATGTGGATTCAGAAGTGGTAGGGGATGTGTGGATCAGATATTTTCACTTAGGCAGATTTTTGAGAAATGTTTAGAGTTTCAGAAACCTTTGGTTGCTAGCTTTGTTGATTTCAAAAAGGCTTTCGACTCTGTTGATCGTCATAATTTGTGGTTGATTGTGAGATCATATGATATACCTGACAAGTTATTGTTATCATAGAGAGCTTTCATTATGTTAACTGAGTCGTGTGTGAGAGTTGGTAAGACTTGTAGCAATTGGTTTCGCATTGCTTCCTGTGTTCGACAAGGGTGCATTTTGTCTCCTTTTCTCTTTAGTTTGGTTATTGATTATGTTATGCGAAATTCACTTCAAGGGAAAGATTTTAGCCTTGAATGGTCTGCAGATCTGAAAATTTCTGATTTAGATTATGCTGAAGATTTAACCCTTTTGGCAAATGATGTTGATGAGATGAACTCTTTCATTCGAGCTGTTGATGAGACTGGTAGTAGAGTAGGTTTGGTTATAAACAGAGAGAAAACTAAAGTGATGAAAATTGGTCAGGCAGGTTGTGATTCAGTTCATCTGAACGGTTGCAGTCTTGAGCAGGTGTCACAGTTTAATTATCTTGGGAGCTATGTAACAGATAATGGTGATGTGCGGCATGAGTAACAGACGAATAGGGATTGCTGCCGGGACTGTTAAGAATCTATGGAGAGTGTGGAGAAATAGGCGTATACACCTAAAGATTAAAATTAGCCTGTATAATAGTTTGGTTCTTTCTAGGGTTAGCTATGGTAGTGAAACTTGGACGCTGTGTAAACAAGATAACAGGAAACTAGATGTTTTTTGATTCTAGAATGCTTACGCTGTATCTTGGGTGTTAGGTGGTTTAACTTTGTAACTAATGATGAGGTTAGGCAAAGGAGTTTGCAACCTCCTTTAAGCAGCATATTGTGCAGAGAGAGACTCCGCTGGTTTGGCCATGTTGCCCGTATGGATAATTATAGATTGGCGAATAGGGTTATGAACAGTGTGCCTAGAGGTCTCAGAAAGAGGGGATGCTTTTGATTCTAGATGCTGACGCAGTATCTTGGGCATTAGGTGGTTCAACTTTGTAAGTAATGATGAGGTTAGACAAAGGAGCTAACCTAAAAACTAAAATTAGACTGTATAATAATTTGATTCTTTCTAGGGTTAGTTATGGTAGTGAAACTTGGACGCTGTGTAAACAAGATAACAGGAAACTAGATGCTTTAGATTCCAGATGCTTACGCAGTATCTTGGGCATTAGGTGGTTCAACTTTGTAACTAATGATGAGGTTAGGCAAAGGAGTTTGCAACCTCCTTTAAGCAGCATATTGTGCAGAGAGAGACTCCGTTGGTTTGGTCATGTTGCCCGTATGAATAATTATAGATTGGCGAATAGGGTTATGAACAGTGTGCCTAAAGGCCTCAGGAAGAGGGGGAGACCTAGGATGCGGTGGGCAGACAATGTCAAACAGGACCTTGTGAGAATTGGTGTGCAATGGCCAGATGCAGTAGATGTAGATCAGGACAGATATGCTTGGAGAACTAAATTGCACGGTCTGGTTGGACCTCCGTAGCCCATGGCTGCTTGAGGATGATGATCCAATCAACACCCGAGTACGTAGCAATAATTACTACCAAATCCGAAATTGCAGCAATAACTTTGGAAAACGGATCAAAAACTATACAGGTCCTCTTATTTTTAACTCTTGGCCTAGAAAAACATGGCAAAATGGGTTGCATTATTTTACTTTTGAGTGGCACTTTTTTGCATACAATGAGCTAACTGGACATGTCAAAAGACCAAAGGGGTTCAGAGAAGCTTTGGGAAGGGGGCTCACTGAACAGCTATTAGGAGACAGATGGTAGCCTCTCTTAAAGACCATTTAACGTGTTCTTTAACATACACAAGGTATGGCTCTCTCCAGCACAAGAAGCCACGGGTTTATATCCCATCCGCGATGAACCTTTAGAAGCACAATGGTGTCCCTTTCCTGACAGATGATAGGAACGGTGTTTAAAAAACCGAAATATTCCCTCAAGCAGCTGCTTTCCACAAAGGTCTGACAGGAGCCTGTCAGTTTATACGCCATCCTTGAAGGTCTGTGAAGATGGCGGGACCTCAGCAGAAAAACACCAAATCCATGTCTTACCCTGGGCTCGAACCCAGGGTCTCTTTGATCAGTAGCCAAGTGGGCTAATCACTAGGCCACGGGAAGGCAGCGGAGAAAAATCTTAACGCAAACAGAGGTAGGACTCGGATCTGGAAACTATAGCACTACTGACTCGGTTACAACTTTGTAGCGCTACTGACTCGGTTACAACTTTGTAGCGCTACTGACTCGGTTACAACTTTGTAGCGATTACTGACTCGGTTACAACTTTGTAGCGATTACTGACTCGGTTACAACTTTGTAGCGATTACTGACTCGGTTACAACTTTGTAGCGATTACTGACTCGGTTACAACTTTGTAGCGCTACTGACTCGGTTACAACTTTGTAGCGATTACTGACTCGGTTACAACTTTGTAGCGATTACTGACTCGGTTACAACTTTGTAGCGATTACTGACTCGGTTACAACTTTGTAGCGATTACTGACTCGGTTACAACTTTGTAGCGCTACTGACTCGGTTACAACTTTGTAGCGATTACTGACTCGGTTACAACTTTGTAGCGATTACTGACTCGGTTACAACTTTGTAGCGCTACTGACTCGGTTACAACTTTGTAGCGATTACTGACTCGGTTACAACTTTGTAGCGATTACTGACTCGGTTACAACTTTGTAGCGCTACTGACTCGGTTACAACTTTGTAGCGCTACTGACTCGGTTACAACTTTGTAGCGCTACTGACTCGGTTACAACTTCGTAGCGCTACTGACTCGGTTACAACTTTGTAGCGCTACTGACTCGGTTACAACTTTGTAGCGGTTACTGACTCGGTTACAACTTTGTAGCGCTACTGACTCGGTTACAACTTCGTAGCGCTACTGACTCGGTTACAATTTGTAGCGCTACTGACTCAGCTCTCCCCACCCATGGCGAAATGATTGGCTCTTTCGTCAGGACGATACACTGCATCAGACGCCCCTGCAATTTTTGACCGATGATAAACATACTTGATGTATCATACCTAATGATTTGGTGCCGTGCGAGTTTTGGCAATTCCCAAAATTAAAACTGAAACCGAAAGGGAAAAGATTTACGTCGATTCAAAAAACGCATTCAAACACGACGGGCCGCCTAAAAATGTTCACAATAAGCAGAGTTCTAAAAATGTTGCGATCTGTGGCCCGACACTATGCGTGCAGAAGAGTATACCGTGTTGATTTTTTTCGATAAACATTAATCTTTGAATAAAATGTATTTTTTACAACATTTACCTACCGGTTCATTTCATCGCACATTGTATTAGGCATGCTCGTCTCAGAAAGAATTGCAGTTCAATCATAATGTTTGGTATAGCAAATTTTTTTCATTCCGAGATTTCTACGGTAGGGATTTTTTTGAAATCCTTGGGGTATGCCGTGAGAGCTCAAAAGTCGCTAGATATATGCTATATATATATATTATTTTATTCCCATTGTTATACTATAACTATAGTTTTATCTATCTATACAAGGGGTACGCCAGTTACATGCACATTTCCAGGGGGTACGTGAAGCATAAAAGGTTGAGAACCACTGATAGATATGTTTTATTTCATTCCCATTGTTATACTATAACTATAGTTTTATCTATCTATACAAGGGGTACGCCAGTTACATCCACATTTCCAGGGGGTACGTGAAGCATAAAAGGTTGAGAACCACTGATATATATGTTCTATTTTATTCCCATTGTTATACTATAACTATAGTTTTATCTATCTATACAAGGGGTACGCCAGTTACATCCACATTTCCAGGGGGTACGTGAAGCATAAAAGGTTGAGAACCACTGATATATATGTTCTATTTTATTCCCATTGTTATACTATAACTATAGTTTTATCTATCTATACAAGGGGTACGCCAGTTACATCCACATTTCCAGGGGGTACGTGAAACATAAAAGGTTGAGAACCACTGATATATATGTTCTATTTTATTCCCATTGTTATACTATAACTATAGTTTTATCTATCTATACAAGGGGTACGCCAGTTACATACACATTTCCAGGGGTACGTGAAGCATAAAAGTTTGAGAACCACTGATATATATGTTTTATTTTATTCCCATTGTTATACTATAACTATAGTTTTATCTATCTATACAAGGGGTACGCCAGTTACATACACATTTCCAGGGGGTAAGTGAAGCATAAAAGGTTGAGAACCACTGATCTATATATTTTATTTTATTCCCATTGTTATACTATACTATAGTTTTATCTATCTATACAAGGGATACGCCAGTTACATCCACATTTCCAGGGGGTACGTGAAGCATAAAAGGTTGAGAACCACTGATATATATATTCTATTTTATTCCCATTGTTATACTATACTATAGTTTTATCTATCTATACAAGGGATACGCCAGTTACATCCACATTTCCAGGGGGTACGTGAAGCATAAAAGGTTGAGAACCACTGATCTATATATTTTATTTTATTCCCATTGTTATACTATACTATAGTTTTATCTATCTATACAAGGGATACGCCAGTTACATCCACATTTCCAGGGGGTACGTGAAGCATAAAAGGTTGAGAACCACTGATATATATATTCTATTTTATTCCCATTGTTATACTATAACTATAGTTTTATCTATCTATATAAGGGGAACGCCAGTTACATACACATTTCCAGGGGGTACGTGAAGCATAAAAAGGTTGAGAACCACTGATCTATATATTTTATTTTATTCCCATTGTTATACTATACTATAGTTTTATCTATCTATACAAGGGATACGCCAGTTGCATACACATTTCCAGGGGGTACGTGAAGCATAAAAGGTTGAGAACCACTGCTCTATGGTATTGTTTTAAACAACTAAAATAATAGTGTCAGATGATGACTTCTAAAATAGGTTTGATTGTTTAACCTACGAGCTTCACTTCTTTTGCATACAATGAGCTAAATGGCCTGACCACAAGTTTCTCGAGGGTCCAGAGAAGGTTGAGAAGACACAATGAACCACTGTTAGGACACATATCGAAGCTCTCTTCAGAGTCGTCCAGCATGTTCTTTAACGTGCACTGGGTATGGCTCTCCTGCACACGGACTACGGCTTAACGTCCCATCCGACGAACGACGGCCTTTCCAAGCCCATCGGTGTCCCCTACTGACCGTGGATAGGGCGAGGAGTTTTGCGGAGATAAACCTCAATGCTGGCCCAGGTGGGACTCGAACCTGGGAACTGAAGATTACGAACCATCCCGGATAAATGTACAATAGGTGTTAATTTTGTGAATAGCATAGCTTACATCACATTGTTTATAACAAGATTTATAACCCGTGATTGTATAGGTATATTTTTATATAAGTGTTTAATATTTCATGTACATGTTTAATTAATATTTTCTTTCTTTTCTGTTAGTTTGTTTTTTATTGTATTATTTTTCGTTATACGTGTCTTATTCTTTAACTTGTCACGTGCTTGAGAAATCTTGCTGACAATCCATAAGACTTAGAGAGATATTTTATGTATATAACCACATTATAGCATGAATAAAACTCTTATTATTAAAACTACTACCTAACTAAACATAACCGTCCCATGGCCGATGGTTAAGGGGCGGGGGTGGCTCAGCCGGTAGCGCGCCAGGCTCGTAATCTGTAGTTCCCAGGTTCGAGTCCCAGCTGGGTCAGCGTTGAGATTTACTCCGCAAAACTCCCCGCCCTGCCCACGGTCAGTAGGGGACACCGATGGGCTTGGAAAGGCCGCCGTCCGTCGGATGGGACGTTAAGCCGTGGCTCCGTGTGTGGGAGAGACATACCCTGTGCACGTTAAAGAACACGCTGGATGGCCTTGACGGGAGGCTACCATCTGTCTCCCAACAGCTGTTCCAGTGGGTCCCCTCCCCCAACCTTCTCTGAGCCTTCGGGGTCCATGTGACCTGGTCATTTAGCCCATGGTGTGCAAAAAAGTGCCGCTCAGAGGTAAAACAACCCAACGTTAAAGAACACGCTGGATGGCCTTGACGGGAGGCTACCATCTGTCTCCCAACAGCTGTTCCAGTGGGTCCCCTCCCCCAACCTTCTCTGAGCCTTCGGGGTCCATGTGACCTGGTCATTTAGCCCATGGTGTGCAAAAAAGTGCCGCTCAGAGGTAAAACAACCCAACGTTAAAGAACACGCTGGATGGCCTTGACGGGAGGCTACCATCTGTCTCCCAACAGCTGTTCCAGTGGGTCCCCTCCCCCAACCTTCTCTGAGCCTTCGGGGTCCATATGACCTGACCATTTAGCCCGTGGTGTGCAAAAAAGTGCCGCTCAGAGGTAAAACAACCCAACCCGATGGTTAACACGCTTGGCTACTGATCTAAGAGACCTGGGTTCATGCCCCTGATAAGGTATGGATGTGTGTGTTGTTTTTCTGCTGAGGTCCTGCCATCCTCACAGACCTTCTACTATGGCATATAAACTGACAGGCTCCTGTCAGACCTCTGTGGCAAGCAGCTGCTTGAGGGGGTATTTATTTATTTTTATTATTAACTAAACATTGCTTGTCTTTCCACAACAACTAAGTTCCGTTTCATTCAAGGAATGGTAGATAAAACACTTCTATTACTTTCTTGGAAGTTATTCGTGTTCAAGGGTTGGGTTGTTTTACCTCTGAGCGGCACTTTTTTGCACACCATGGGCTAAATAGCCAGGTCACAAGGACCCCGAAGGCTCAGAGAAGGTTGGGAGAGGGGTTGGGTTGGGTTGTTTTACCTCTGAGCGGCACTTTTTTGCACACCATGGGCTAAATAGCCAGGTCACATGGACCCCGAAGGCTCAGAGAAGGTTGGGGGAGGGGACCCACTGGAACAGCTGTTGGGAGACAGATGGTAGCCTCCCGTCAAGGCTATCCAGCGTGTTCTTTAATGTGCACAGGGTATGGCTCTCCCGACACACGCGGCCACGGCTTAACGTCCCATCCGACGGACGGCGGCCTTTCCAAGCCCATCGGTGTCCCCTACTGACCATGGGCAGGGCGGGGAATTTTGCGGAGATAAATCTCAACGCTGACCCAGCTGGGACTCGAACGTGGGAACTACAGATTACGAGCCTGGCTCGCTACCGACTGAGCCACCCGCGCCCCATCGTGTTCAAGACCCTTCACATTTACCAGAAAAAGAAATGCATTCGTAAACAGAAAAGTGTCTTCAGGTCTCTGAGGAAAAGAGAAAAATAGTAGAGAACATTATTGATGTCTTCATTCTTCTGTACGCTCAAACACATAATCATTACCATAACTATCATCCAACAACGCCGCCATCTTCCCCATCATCATCAACTTCATATGGTCTGCTTCAGATGAGAAAGCATCTTCTCTGACAGGAGAAAACTGATGCCGAGATAAAGATAAAAGAAGAAGAAAAAGAAATACTATTTCCATGGCTACACTTCTCTACTTTCCAACTCACGCCACGAAGGATTCCTTACGTTTGATGCAAAAGAAATGGCATGCCTGTGCCTAGTCTCCCATCACCGTCACCCAATTTTTTTTTCTTCTGCTCTCGTCTCAGCTCCCCCCCCCCTCTTTCTGAAACTCTCTCCCCCTCCCCCCCCCGTCCACGCGACTGCTTCCACGCCCTCCCTTTTCCTCCGACAGTCCGTGTAAATCACGTCAGTCTGCAGCGACCGTGAGCCGGGCGCGGGCCGGTCACTGTGATTGCCCGCGCCAGAATGCGCGCCCGCTCTAAAAACGGCACCCAAGTGATGTCCATCAGTAGCGCTGTCAAGATGGCGGCCGGAGTAGGTCCGGCGTGCAAATCGATGCAAAGGCTGTCCTTCGGAGGGGAAATGGAAAGCGGGGCCAGCGGTGGGCACGCGTCGCTCATTTGCGTCAAGAAAAGAGGACGCAAAGCAGCAGCCGACGTTGCGGACGATGCTGAGCGCATGCGCGGAGAGCCCGGGAATGGACACGGGGGCAAAAGTAGGATGGGAGGAGAAATAGCGGACTTCGTGAGGGGGGGGGGGAGGAGACGAGACGGGATGAGGAGGAGAAGGAGGAGGAGAAGGAAGGAAAGAGAATGTTGAAGAGGATGAAGATAAAAAGTAAAGTGGGATGCCACGACTGTCAGGACTAATTGTCATCTAGGCAATGCTGCTGAGATCTATACGCGGACAGGCCTAGTACAGACTTTGAAAATGCCTGTTCGTTGTAAATGAATAAAGGCCTCTTATGGTAACGTCACTCATGACTCGGTGGAACAAAGGATACATGTTCTTCATTCTCCCTTTTTTTGTTTTTTCGTTTTCTTTTTCTTCCCTTCTTTTCCTTGTCGGGGATTTTATTCCCAATCAATAATTCCTAAAAGCATTATACCGTCCCACGTGGTGTATGGATCAGCTGGCCTTGCAGAAAGCGCTCAGCAATGAAACTGAAAGAAAAAGAAGATGTGCTGTAACCCAGTTCTGGAGACTAAATCCCAAGCGATAGCGAGAACTCTTAAGTTTTAACTGGTAGTGAAGAAACTGAAAGCAGAGGAAGAGAAAGAAATAAATGTCTAGATCTGGATCTTCAAGTTGCCAGTGGTAAATCAAGTGCACTTGTTTCCCAGGCACTTCGTCCATTAGCTAGGATGGGAAGGTAGACAAGAAACATCTCTAGTGAAGAGAGGAAGTGGTGAGAAAATAGAGAAAGAGACTTCACAGAGTCTAGAGTAGAGAGAGAAAGGTTGGGGGGGGGGGTTGACTGGATGGGGAGGAATTGCAGAGGAAGTAGAAAAAAAAAGAAACTAGACGACAACCGCGAAAGGTTGGTAATAAACTGAAGAACAGGGTCAATTTACCTGATTTTCTGCTGGACAGTTAGATAGGACTGGGAACGGAATGTCGAGGTTTGAAAGAGACGTTTCCAGACTTTGTGAAAGTCACAGTGAGAAAGGTATTTAAGGAATGCTGACTCTTCGGAGAGTAGATTTGTTTTTAAAGTAAAAATACCGATAAGATGTACTTTTGTGCGAGTGTAAATTACGGCGGATTTACACGATTATGCATTTGCATTTAGTGATAGCCAATTGTGGTTATGCTTTGGTTACATTAGAAAGAGAGGTCAGTTTGATGTTGGGTTGTTTTACCTCTGAGAGGCACTTTTTTTTGCACACCATGGGCTAAATGGCCAGGTCATAAGGACTCCGAAGGCTCAGAGAAGGTTGCGGGAGGGGACCCACTGGAACAGCTGTTGCGAGACAGATGGTAGCCTCCCGTCAAGGTCATCCAGCGTGTTCTTTAACGTTGGGTTCTTTTACCTCTGAGCGGCACTTTTTTGCACACCATGGGCTAAATGGCCACTTCACATGGACCCCGAAGGCTCAGAGAAGGATGGGAACCCACTGGAATAGCTGTTGGGAGACAGATGGCAGCCTAACATCAAGGCCATCCAGTATGTTCTTTAACGTTGGGTTGTTTTACCTATGAGCGGCACTTTTTTCGCACACCATGGACTAAATGGCCAGGTCAGAAGGACTCCGAAGGCTCAGAGAAGGTTGGGGGAGGGGACCCACTGGAACAGCTGTTGGGAGACAGATGGTAGCCTCCCGTCAAGGCCATCCAGCGTGTTATTTAACGTTGGGTTCTTTTACCTCTGAGCGGCACTTTTTGGCACACCATGGGCTAAATGGCCAGGTCACATGGACCCCGAAGGCTCAGAGAAGGTTGGGGGAGGGAACCCACTGGAATAGCTGTTGGGAGACAAATGGTAGCCTAACATCAAGGCCATCCAGTATGTTCTTTAACGTTGGGTTGTTTTACCTCTGAGCGGCACCTTTTTTGCATACCATGGGCTAAATGGCCAGGTCACAAGGACTCTGAAGGCTCAGAGAAGGTTGGGGACCCACTGGAACAGCTGTTGGGAGACGGATGGTAGCCTCCCATCAAGGCCATCCGGCGTGTTCTTTAACGTGCACAGGGTATGGTTCTCCCACACACGGAGCCACGGCTTAACGTCCCATCTGACGGACGGCAGCCTTTTCAAGCCCATCGGTGTCCCCTACTGACCGTGGGCAGGGCGGGGAGTTTTGCGAAGCCTCAACGCTGACCCAGCTGGGACTCGAACCTGAGAACTACAGATTACGAGCCTGGCGCGCTACTGACTGAGCCACCCCTGCCCCGATGTAGAGGGTCATTATCAAACAATATTGATATTTTTAAATGTTTTATTTTATTCAGTAATTAAGTAGAAAGCGTAACTATGTCCAGATGTCAAGAATCTCGCAAAGTTTTTTGTTTTCATGGTGAGGAGTTGGTATAATGGTAATCCTAATACACCCATCAAGTCTTAAATGTCTAATTTGCAAATCTGTGGATTGGTAAAGGTGGACACCCCTCCCCCCCCCCCCCCCAAAAAAAAGTTCTGATTCCATGCTATTAAACTTATTTTGTAGGGGAGAGATATTAAAAATATTATTTGTTCGAAAAAAATTTCTAATTTACAGCTTTGGGTTATTTTACCTGTGAGCGACACTTTTTTTTTGCAGACTATGGACTAAATGGCCAGGTACAAGGACGCCGAGAGCTCAAAGAAGGTTGGGTTGTTGGGTTGTTTTACCTCTGAGGGGCACTTTTTGCACACCTTGGGCTAAATGGCCAGGTCACAAGGACCCCGAAGGCTCAGAGAAGGTTGGGGGAGGGGACCCACTGGAACAGCTATTGGGAGACAGATGGTAGCCTCCCGTCAAGGCCATCCAGCGTGTTCTTTAACGTGCACAGGATATGGCTCTCTCGCACACGGGGCCACGGCCTATCGTCTCATCCGACGGACGGCGGCCTTTCCAAGCCCATCGGTGTCCCCTACTGACCGTGGGCAGGGCGGGGAATTTTGCGGAGATAAATCTCAACTCTGACCCAGCTGGGACTCGAACCTGGGAACTACAGATTACGAGCCTGGCGCGCTACCGACTGAGCCACCCCCGCCCCTCCTTGTAAGAAAGGTAGAAACTCGGAGAGGAGGGGATTGGGCAGTTTTCTACGTTCCACTATAAAAAACTTTATGCGAAAGGTAGAAAAATAGAAAGTCAGGTGAAGAAGATTAGGGAGTAGTCTGCCTTCTCGTACAAAAAATCTTTATGCAAAAGGTAAAAAATATAAAAGGAGGAACTTGGAGAGTTCTCTGCTTTTGACTATAAAAAATCTTTATACAGAAGGGAAAAAAATGGAAAAGCAAGAAGGGGAATAAAGAAAATGTCTGTCTTCTACTATAAAATAATCATTACACAAAAGGCAGATGCTTAGAAAATCAGAAAGGGACTGAAGAATATCTGTCTTCTGCTATGAAAGAAATCATTAGGCAAAAGGTAAACATGGAAAACCAGGAAGGGACAGAAGAATTATCTGTCTTCTGCTATAAAAGAAATAAATTAGACAAAAGGTAGATCTATAGAAAATCAGAAAGGGACTAAAGAATTATCTGCCTTCTGCTATTAAAAAAATCCTTTATACAAAAGATATAAAGATAGAAAATCAAAAAGGGGGAATTGAAGAGTTCTTTTCCTTTCTACTCTAAGAAATCTTTATGCAAAAGGTAGGTAGAAAATCGAAGAAAAGGGGATTGTGGAGTTTTCTGCATTCTACTGTAAAACAGCTTTATGCAAAAGTAGAAAGATCGAAAATCGGAAGGAGAGGATATGGGAGTTTCCAGCATTCTACTAAATAAATCTTTATGCAAAAAGTAAAAAGTTAGAAAACCAAAAAGGAGAAGATTGGGGAATTTTCTGCCTTCTACCATAAAAAGTATCTTTATGCAAAATATAGAAATATAGAAAATTGGAGAGGAGTGGAATTTTGGATTTTTCGACTTCTATTATGGAAAAAATCATCATGCAAAATGTAAAAAGGTAAAAATCGAAGAGGAGGGGATTAAGGAATTTTCTTTCTTCTATTAGGAAAAATGTTTATGCAAAAGGTAGAAAATCGGGAGAAGATGACAGGGGAGTTTTCTGCATTGTAGTATAAAAAATTTATACAAAATATAGAAAGACAGAATATCGAAGACGAGATGACAGGGGAGTTTTCTGCATTGTAGTATAAAAAATTTATACAAAATATAGAAAGACAGAATATCGAAGACGAGATGACAGGGGAGTTTTCTGCATTCTAGTATAAAAAATTTATACAAAATATCTAAAGACAGAATATCGAAGACGAGATGACAGGGGAGTTTTCTGCATTGTAGTATAAAAAATTTATACAAAATATCTAAAGACAGAATATCGAAGACGAGATGACAGGGGAGTTTTCTGCATTGTAGTATAAAAAATTTATACAAAATATAGAAAGACAGAATATCGAAGACGAGATGACAGGGGAGTTTTCTGCATTGTAGTATAAAAAATTTATACAAAATATAGAAAGACAGAATATCGAAGACGATATGACAGGGGAGTTTTCTGCATTGTAGTATAAAAAATTTATACAAAATATCTAAAGACAGAATATCGAAGACGAGATGACAGGGGAGTTTTCTGCATTGTAGTATAAAAAATTATACAAAATATAGAAAGACAGAATATCGAAGACGAGATGACAAGGGAGTTTTCTGCATTGTAGTATAAAAAATTTATACAAAATATAGAAAGACAGAATATCGAAGACGAGATGACAGGGGAGTTTTCTGCATTCTAGTATAAAAAATTTATACAAAATATCTAAAGACAGAATATCGAAGACGATATGACAGGGGAGTTTTCTGCATTGTAGTATAAAAAATTTATACAAAATATAGAAAGACAGAATATCGAAGACGAGATGACAGGGGAGTTTTCTGCATTTTAGTATAAAAAATTTATACAAAATATAGAAAGACAGAATATCGAAGACGAGATGACAGGGGAGTTTTCTGCATTGTAGTATAAAAAATTTATACAAAATATCTAAAGACAGAATATCGAAGACGAGATGACAGGGGAGTTTTCTGCATTGTAGTATAAAAAATTTATACAAAATATAGAAAGACAGAATATCGAAGACGAGATGACAGGGGAGTTTTCTGCATTCTAGTATAAAAAATTTATACAAAATATCTAAAGACAGAATATCGAAGACGATATGACAGGGGAGTTTTCTGCATTGTAGTATAAAAAATTTATACAAAATATAGAAAGACAGAATATCGAAGACGAGATGACAGGGGAGTTTTCTGCATTTTAGTATAAAAAATTTATACAAAATATAGAAAGACAGAATATCGAAGACGAGATGACAGGGGAGTTTTCTGCATTGTAGTATAAAAAATTTATACAAAATATCTAAAGACAGAATATCGAAGACGATATGACAGGGGAGTTTTCTGCATTGTAGTATAAAAAATTTATACAAAATATAGAAAGACAGAATATCGAAGACGAGATGACAGGGGAGTTTTCTGCATTGTAGTATAAAAAATTTATACAAAATATAGAAAGACAGAATATCGAAGACGATATGACAGGGGAGTTTTCTGCATTGTAGTATAAAAAATTTATACAAAATATAGAAAGACAGAATATCGAAGACGAGATGACAGGGGAGTTTTCTGCATTGTAGTATAAAAAATTTATACAAAATATAAAAAGACAGAATATCGAAGACGAGATGACAGGGGAGTTTTCTGCATTGTAGTATAAAAAATTTATACAAAATATCTAAAGACAGAATATCGAAGACGATATGACAGGGGAGTTTTCTGCATTGTAGTATAAAAAATTTATACAAAATATAGAAAGACAGAATATCGAAGACGAGATGACAGGGGAGTTTTCTGCATTGTAGTATAAAAAATTTATACAAAATATAGAAAGACAGAATATCGAAGACGAGATGACAGGGGAGTTTTCTGCATTGTAGTATAAAAAATTTATACAAAATATCTAAAGACAGAATATCGAAGACGAGATGACAGGGGAGTTTTCTGCATTGTAGTATAAAAAATTTATGCAAAATATAGAAAGACAGAATATCGAAGACGAGATGACAGGGGAGTTTTCTGCATTGTAGTATAAAAAATTTATACAAAATATCTAAAGGCAGAATATCGAAGACGAGATGACAGGGGAGTTTTCTGCATTGTAGTATAAAAAATTTATACAAAATATAGAAAGACAGAATATCGAAGACGAGATGACAGGGGAGTTTTCTGCATTGTAGTATAAAAAATTTATACAAAATATAGAAAGACAGAATATCGAAGACGATATGACAGGGGAGTTTTCTGCATTGTAGTATAAAAAATTTATACACAATATCTAAAGACAGAATATCGAAGACGAGATGACAGGGGAATTTTCTGCATTGTAGTATAAAAAATTTATACAAAATATAGAAAGACAGAATATCGAAGACGAGATGACAGGGGAGTTTTCTGCATTGTAGTATAAGAAATTTATACAAAATATAGAAAGACAGAATATCGAAGACGAGATGACAGGGGAGTTTTCTGCATTGTAGTATAAAAAATTTATACAAAATATAGAAAGACAGAATATCGAAGACGAGATGACAGGGGAGTTTTCTGCATTGTAGTATAAAAAATTTATACAAAATATAGAAAGACAGAATATCGAAGACGAGATGACAGGGGAGTTTTCTGCATTGTAGTATAAAAAATTTATACAAAATATAGAAAGACAGAATATCGAAGACGAGATGACAGGGGAGTTTTCTGCATTGTAGTATAAAAAATTTATACAAAATATAGAAAGACAGAATATCGAAGACGAGATGACAGGGGAGTTTTCTGCATTGTAGTATAAAAAATTTATACAAAATATAGAAAGACAGAATATCGAAGACGAGATGACAGGGGAGTTTTCTGCATTGTAGTATAAAAAATTTATACAAAATATAGAAAGACAGAATATCGAAGACGAGATGACAGGGGAGTTTTCTGCATTGTAGTATAAAAAATTTATACAAAATATAGAAAGACAGAATATCGAAGACGAGATGACAGGGGAGTTTTCTGCATTGTAGTATAAAAAATTTATACAAAATATCTAAAGACAGAATATCGAAGACGAGATGACAGGGGAGTTTTCTGCATTGTAGTATAAAAAATTTATACAAAATATAGAAAGACAGAATATCGAAGACGAGATGACAGGGGAGTTTTCTGCATTGTAGTATAAAAAATTTATACAAAATATAGAAAGACAGAATATCGAAGACGAGATGACAGGAGAGTTTTCTGCATTGTAGTATAAAAAATTTATACAAAATATCTAAAGACAGAATATCGAAGACGAGATGACAGGGGAGTTTTCTGCATTGTAGTATAAAAAATTTATACAAAATATAGAAAGACAGAATATCGAAGACGAGATGACAGGAGAGTTTTCTGCATTGTAGTATAAAAAATTTATACAAAATATAGAAAGACAGAATATCGAAGACGACATGACAGGGGAGTTTTCTGCATTGTAGTATAAAAAATTATACAAAATATCTAAAGACAGAATATCGAAGACGATATGACAGGGGAGTTTTCTGCATTGTAGTATAAAAAATTTATACAAAATATAGAAAGACAGAATATCGAAGACGAGATGACAGGGGAGTTTTCTGCATTGTAGTATAAAAAATTTATACAAAATATAGAAAGACAGAATATCGAAGACGAGATGACAGGGGATTTTTCTGCATTGTAGTATAAAAAATTTATACAAAATATAGAAAGACAGAATATCGAAGACGATATGACAGGGGAGTTTTCTGCATTGTAGTATAAAAAATTTATACAAAATATCTAAAGACAGAATATCGAAGACGAGATGACAGGGGAGTTTTCTGCATTGTAGTATAAAAAATTTATGCAAAATATAGAAAGACAGAATATCGAAGACGAGATGACAGGGGAGTTTTCTGCATTGTAGTATAAAAAATTTATACAAAATATCTAAAGACAGAATATCGAAGACGAGATGACAGGGGAGTTTTCTGCATTGTAGTATAAAAAATTTATACAAAATATAGAAAGACAGAATATCGAAGACGAGATGACAGGGGAGTTTTCTTCATTGTAGTATAAAAAATTTATACAAAATATAGAAAGACAGAATATCGAAGACGATATGACAGGGGAGTTTTCTGCATTGTAGTATAAAAAATTTATACACAATATCTAAAGACAGAATATCGAAGACGAGATGACAGGGGAATTTTCTGCATTGTAGTATAAAAAATTTATACAAAATATAGAAAGACAGAATATCGAAGACGAGATGACAGGGGAGTTTTCTGCATTGTAGTATAAGAAATTTATACAAAATATAGAAAGACAGAATATCGAAGACGAGATGACAGGGGAGTTTTCTGCATTGTAGTATAAAAAATTTATACAAAATATAGAAAGACAGAATATCGAAGACGAGATGACAGGGGAGTTTTCTGCATTGTAGTATAAAAAATTTATACAAAATATAGAAAGACAGAATATCGAAGACGAGATGACAGGGGAGTTTTCTGCATTGTAGTATAAAAAATTTATACAAAATATAGAAAGACAGAATATCGAAGACGAGATGACAGGGGAGTTTTCTGCATTGTAGTATAAAAAATTTATACAAAATATAGAAAGACAGAATATCGAAGACGAGATGACAGGGGAGTTTTCTGCATTGTAGTATAAAAAATTTATACAAAATATAGAAAGACAGAATATCGAAGACGAGATGACAGGGGAGTTTTCTGCATTGTAGTATAAAAAATTTATACAAAATATAGAAAGACAGAATATCGAAGACGAGATGACAGGGGAGTTTTCTGCATTGTAGTATAAAAAATTTATACAAAATATAGAAAGACAGAATATCGAAGACGAGATGACAGGGGAGTTTTCTGCATTGTAGTATAAAAAATTTATACAAAATATAGAAAGACAGAATATCGAAGACGAGATGACAGGGGAGTTTTCTGCATTGTAGTATAAAAAATTTATACAAAATATAGAAAGACAGAATATCGAAGACGAGATGACAGGGGAGTTTTCTGCATTGTAGTATAAAAAATTTATACAAAATATAGAAAGACAGAATATCGAAGACGATATGACAGGGGAGTTTTCTGCATTGTAGTATAAAAAATTTATACACAATATCTAAAGACAGAATATCGAAGACGAGATGACAGGGGAGTTTTCTGCATTGTAGTATAAAAAATTTATACAAAATATAGAAAGACAGAATATCGAAGACGAGATGACAGGGGAGTTTTCTGCATTGTAGTATAAGAAATTTATACAAAATATAGAAAGACAGAATATCGAAGACGAGATGACAGGGGAGTTTTCTGCATTGTAGTATAAAAAATTTATACAAAATATAGAAAGACAGAATATCGAAGACGAGATGACAGGGGAGTGTTCTGCATTGTAGTATAAAAAATTTACACAAAATGTAGAAAGACAGAATATCGAAGACGAGATGACAGGGGAGTTTTCTGCATTGTAGTATAAAAAATTTATACAAAATATAGAAAGACAGAATATCGAAGACGAGATGACAGGAGAGTTTTCTGCATTGTAGTATAAAAAATTTATACAAAATATAGAAAGACAGAATATCGAAGACGAGATGACAGGGGAGTTTTCTGCATTGTAGTATAAAAAATTTATACAAAATATAGAAAGACAGAATATCGAAGACGAGATGACAGGGGAGTTTTCTGCATTGTAGTATAAAAAATTTATACAAAATATCTAAAGACAGAATATCGAAGACGAGATGACAGGGGAGTTTTCTGCATTGTAGTATAAAAAATTTATACAAAATATAGAAAGACAGCATATCGAAGACGAGATGACAGGGGAGTTTTCTGCATTGTAGTATAAAAAATTTATACAAAATATAGAAAGACAGAATATCGAAGACGACATGACAGGGGAGTTTTCTGCATTGTAGTATAAAAAATTATTCAAAATATCTAAAGACAGAATATCGAAGACGAGATGACAGGGGAGTTTTCTGCATTGTAGTATAAAAAATTTATACAAAATATAGAAAGACAGAATATCGAAGACGAGATGACAGGGGAGTTTTCTGCATTGTAGTATAAAAAATTTATACAAAATATAGAAAGACAGAATATCGAAGACGAGATGACAGGGGAGTTTTCTGCATTGTAGTATAAAAAATTTATACAAAATATAGAAAGACAGAATATCGAAGACGAGATGACAGGGGAGTTTTCTGCATTGTAGTATAAAAATTTTATACAAAATATAGAAAGACAGAATATCGAAGACGAGATGAAAGGGGAGTTTTCTGCATTGTAGTATAAAAAATTTATACAAAATATAGAAAGACAGAATATCGAAGACGAGATGACAGGAGAGTTTTCTGCATTGTAGTATAAAAAATTTATACAAAATATCTAAAGACAGAATATCGAAAACGAGATGACAGGAGAGTTTTCTGCATTGTAGTAGAAAAAATTTATACAAAATGTAGAAAGACAGAATATCGAAGTCGATATGACAGGGGAGTTTTCTGCATTGTAGTATAAAAAATTTATACAAAATATCTAAAGACAGAATATCGAAGACGAGATGACAGGGGAGTTTTCTGCATTGTAGTATAAAAAATTTATACAAAATATCTAAAGACAGAATATCGAAGACGAGATGACAGGGGAGTTTTCTGCATTGTAGTATAAAAAATTTATACAAAATATAGAAAGACAGAATATCGAAGACGAGATGACAGGGGAGTTTTCTGCATTGTAGTATAAAAAATTTATACAAAATATAGAAAGACAGAATATCGAAGACGATATGACAGGGGAGTTTTTTGCATTGTAGTATAAAAAATTTATACAAAATATAGAAAGACAGAATATCGAAGACGATATGACAGGGGAGTTTTCTGCATTGTAGTAGAAAAAATTTATACAAAATATAGAAAGGCAGAATATCGAAGACGATATGACAGGGGAGTTTTCTGCATTGTAGTATAAAAAATTTATACAAAATATAGAAAGACAGAATATCGAAGACGATATGACAGGGGAGTTTTCTGCATTGTAGTATAAAAAATTTATACAAAATATAGAAAGACAGAATATCGAAGACGAGATGACAGGGGAGTTTTCTGCATTGTAGTATAAAAAATTTATACAAAATATAGAAAGACAGAATATCGAAGACGATATGATAGGGGAGTTTTCTGCATTGTAGTATAAAAAATTTATACAAAATATAGAAAGACAGAATATCGAAGACGAGATGACAGGAGAGTTTTCTGCATTGTAGTATAAAAAATTTATACAAAATATAGAAAGACAGAATATCGAAGACGAGATGACAGGAGAGTTTTCTGCATTGTAGTAGAAAAAATTTATACAAAATGTAGAAAGACAGAATATCGAAGACGATATGACAGGGGAGTTTTCTGCATTGTAGTGTAAAAAATTTATACAAAATATCTAAAGACAGAATATCGAAGACGAGATGATAGGGGAGTTTTCTGCATTGTAGTATAAAAAATTTATACAAAATATAGAAAGACAGAATATCGAAGACGAGATGACAGGGGAGTTTTCTGCATTGTAGTATAAAAAATTTATACAAAATATAGAAAGACAGAATATCGAAGACCGAGATGACAGGGGAGTTTTCTGCATTGTAGTATAAAAAATTTATACAAAATATCTAAAGACAGAATATCGAAGACGAGATGACAGGGGAGTTTTCTGCATTGTAGTATAAAAAATTTATACAAAATATAGAAAGACAGAATATCGAAGACGAGATGACAGGGGAGTTTTCTGCATTGTAGTATAAAAAATTTATACAAAATATAGAAAGACAGAATATCGAAGACGAGATGACAGGGGAGTTTTCTGCATTGTAGTATAAAAAATTTATACAAAATATAGAAAGACAGAATATCGAAGACGAGATGACAGGGGAGTTTTCTGCATTGTAGTATAAAAAATTTATACAAAATATAGAAAGACAGAATATCGAAGACGAGATGACAGGGAGTTTTCTGCATTGTAGTATAAAAAATTTATACAAAATATAGAAAGACAGAATATCGAAGACGAGATGACAGGGGAGTTTTCTGCATTGTAGTATAAAAAATTTATACAAAATATAGAAAGACAGAATATCGAAGACGAGATGACAGGGGAGTTTTCTTCATTGTAGTATAAAAAATTTATACAAAATATAGAAAGACAGAATATCGAAGACGAGATGACAGGGGATTTTTCTGCATTGTAGTATAAAAAATTTATACAAAATATAGAAAGACAGAATATCGAAGACGAGATGACAGGGGAGTTTTTTGCATTGTAGTATAAAAAATTTATACAAAATATAGAAAGTCAGAATATCGAAGACGAGATGACAGGGGAGTTTTCTGCATTGTAGTATAAAAAATTTATACAAAATATCTAAAGACAGAATATCGAAGACGAGATGACAGGGGAGTTTTCTGCATTGTAGTATAAAAAATTTATACAAAATATCTAAAGACAGAATATCGAAGACGAGATGACAGGGGAGTTTTCTGCATTGTAGTATAAAAAATTATACAAAATATAGAAAGACAGAATATCGAAGACGAGATGACAGGGGAGTTTTCTGCATTGTAGTATAAAAAATTTATACAAAATATCTAAAGACAGAATATCGAAGACGAGATGACAGGGGAGTTTTCTGCATTGTAGTATATAAAATTTATACAAAATATAGAAAGACAGAATATCGAAGACGAGATGACAGGGGAGTTTTCTGCATTGTAGTATAAAAAATTTATACAAAATATAGAAAGACAGAATATCGAAGACGAGATGACAGGGGAGTTTTCTGCATTGTAGTATAAAAAATTTATACAAAATATAGAAAGACAGAATATCGAAGACGATATGACAGGGGAGTTTTCTGCATTGTAGTATAAAAAATTTATACAAAATATAGAAAGACAGAATATCGAAGACGAGATGATAGGGGAGTTTTCTGCATTGTAGTATAAAAAATTTATACAAAATATCTAAAGACAGAATATCGAAGACGAGATGACAGGAGAGTTTTCTGCATTGTAGTATAAAAAATTTATACAAAATATAGAAAGGCAGAATATCGAAGACGAGATGACAGGAGAGTTTTCTGCATTGTAGTAGAAAAAATTTATACAAAATGTAGAAAGACAGAATATCGAAGACGATATGACAGGGGAGTTTTCTGCATTGTAGTGTAAAAAATTTATACAAAATATCTAAAGACAGAATATCGAAGACGAGATGACAGGGGAGTTTTCTGCATTGTAGTATAAAAAATTTATACAAAATGTAGAAAGACAGAATATCGAAGACGAGATGACAGGGGAGTTTTCTGCATTGTAGTATAAAAAATTTATACAAAATATAGAAAGACAGAATATCGAAGACGAGATGACAGGGGAGTTTTCTGCATTGTAGTATAAAAAATTTATACAAAATATAGAAAGACAGAATATCGAAGACGAGATGACAGAGGAGTTTTCTGCATTGTAGTATAAAAAATTTATACAAAATATAGAAAGACAGAATATCGAAGACGAGATGACAGGGAGTTTTCTGCATTGTAGTATAAAAAATTTATACAAAATATAGAAAGACAGAATATCGAAGACGAGATGACAGGGGAGTTTTCTGCATTGTAGTATAAAAAATTTATACAAAATATAGAAAGACAGAATATCGAAGGCGAGATGGATTGAGGAGTTTTTTACTTCCTATTACAAAAAGTGTCTTTATGCAAAAGGAAGACAGAAAATCGAAGAGGCGGGAATTGGAGAGGTTTCTTCCTACTACTACTACAAAAAAATCTTTATGCAGGATGTAGAAAGAGAGAAAATCAGATGGAGTGGATAGGGAATTTTCGGCCTTCTATAAAAAATCTTTACGTATATAGAAAATTGAGTACAGTCGCTCAAAAAAGTATCCGAACCCTATGGCTGATTACAGAATTCAGAAAAAATATCTGGCAGCGTTTCTTTAGAAATTAGTGATCTGGCAACCTTCGTGTCACGTGACACGAAAGTTGCCAGATCATTAATTTCTAAAAAAATCGTTGCCAGATATTTTTTCTGAATTCTGTATTCAACCATAGCGTTCGGATACTTCTTTGAGCTATTGTACAATGGCACTGGGGAGCTACAGTTATAAAAAACGTTATGCGAAAGGTAAAAAAATATGATATGTAGATGGAAAATCGAAAGGAAGGAATTGGATAGTTTTGTGTCAGTTTTAAAAAGAAAATCCTTAAGCTAGAATTTGGGTTGTTTTACCTCTGAGCGGCACTTTTTTTGCACACCATGGGCTAAATGGCCAGGTCACAAGGACCCCGAAGGCTCAGAGAAGGTTGAGGGAGGGGACCCACTGGAACAGCTGTTGGGAGACAGATGGTAGCCTTTCTTCAAGGCCATCCAGCGTGTTCTTTAACGTGCACAGGGTATGGCTCTCCTGCACCCAGGGCCACGGCTTAACGTCCCATCCGACGGACGGTGGCCTTTCCAAGCCCATCGGTGTCCCCAACTGACCGTGGGCAAGGCGGGGAATTTTGCGGAGATAAATCTCAACGCTGACCCAGCTGGGACTCGAACCTGGGAACTACAGATTACGAGCTTGGCGCGCTACCGACTGAGCCACCCCCGCCCCTTATGCGAAAGGTAGAAAAATATGATATGTAGATGGAAAATCGAAAGGAAGGAATTGGATAGTTTGGTGTCAGTTATAAAAAGAAAATCCTTAAGCTAGGAAGATTGAAAATCGAGGAGGAGGAGGAGGAGGAGGGGACTGCAATGTTTTTTTGTCTCTACTGTAAAAAAATCCTTTTTCGAAAAGTCGATAGGAAATCGAGAAGGAGGAAATTATGGTAAAAGGCAGAAAATTACCCAAAGGTAAAACAAAAACTGACAACTAACCAATCTTTTTGAGAAAAGTAGATAAATAGAAAATCGGGAAGGATGGTATTGTGGAATCTGTTTATTGTCTTCTATCGTGAAATAAAAATAATGTTCATGTTTATCTGGAGAAGTTTGATTTGAAAGAGAAACAATCTCTCATTATCCCAATAAGAAGCTTACGTTGAAAAACTACAACTTCTTGAAAAAAACTTTTTATGTAGAAATAGGAGTGAAGATGAAACTAAAGATATCAAATCTATCTGAAAACTGTTTTGCATTAATATTCGTTCAGAATTTAAATGAGTTATGGAAATTGGAATCTTTAACAACAGCATTACGTATTAGCATACAAAGCTGACTAATACCGAATGAATGATTTTCACAGATTTCTAAGAGATATACTTGGTATGTTTAAAATTTATTAAACGGCGCAGCTACACCTTCCACTCCACAGCTAGACTCTTCCTGTCCACAGCTAGACTCTTCCACTCCACAGCTACACTCTTCCACTCCACAGCTACACTACTCCTGTCCCACAGCTAGACTATTCCTGTCCACAGATACACTCTTCCTGTCCACAGCTAGACTCCTCCTGTCCACAGCTAGACTCCTCCTGTCCACAGCTAGACTCCTCCTGTCCACAGCTAGACTCTTCCACTCCACAGTTACACTCGTCCACTCCACAGCTACACTCTTCCACTCCACAGCTACACTACTCCTGTCCACAGCTAGACTATTCCTGTCCACAGATACACTCTTCCTGTCCACAGCTAGACTCCTCCTGTCCACAGCTAGACTCCTCCACTCCACAGTTACACTCGTCCACTCCACAGCTACACTCTTCCACTCCACAGCTAGATTATTCCTTTCCACAGCTACACTACTCCTGTCCACAGCTAGACTATTCCTGTCCACAGCTAGACTCCTCCTGTCCACAGCTAGACTCCTCCACTCCACAGTTACACTCGTCCACTCCACAGCTACACTCTTCCACTCCACAGCTAGATTATTCCTTTCCACAGCTACACTACTCCTGTCCACAGCTAGACTATTCCTGTCCACAGCTAGACTCTTCCACTCCACAGCTAGACTCTTCCACTCCACAGCTAGACTCTTCCACTCCACAGCTAGACTCTTCCACTCCACAGCTAGATTATTCCTTTCCACAGCTACACTACTCCTGTCCACAGCTAGACTATTCCTGTCCACAGATACACTCTTCCACTCCACAGCTAGACTCTTCCACTCCACAGCTACACTCTTCCTCTCCACAGCTACACTCTTCCTCTCCACAGCTAGACTCTTCCACTCCACAGCTAGATTATTCCTTTCCACAGCTACACTACTCCTGTCCACAGCTAGACTATTCCTGTCCACAGATACACTCTTCCACTCCACAGCTAGACTCTTCCACTCCACAGCTAGACTCTTCCACTCCACAGCTAGATTATTCCTTTCCACAGCTACACTACTCCTGTCCACAGCTAGACTATTCCTGTCCACAGATACACTCTTCCACTCCACAGCTAGACTCTTCCACTCCACAGCTAGACTCTTCCACTCCACAGCTAGATTATTCCTTTCCACGGCTACACTACTCCTGTCCACAGCTAGACTATTCCTGTCCACAGATAGACTCTTCCACTCCACAGCTACACTCTTCCTCTCCACAGCTACACTCTTCCACTCCACAGCTACACTCTTCCACTCCACAGCTAGACTCTTCCACTCCACAGCTAGATTATTCCTTTCCACGGCTACACTACTCCTGTCCACAATTACACTATTCCTTTCCACAGCTACACTACTCCTGTCCACAGCTAGACTATTCCTGTCCACAGATACACTCTTCCACTCCACAGCTAGACTCTCCATGTCCACAGATACACTGTTCCACTCCACAGCTAGACTCTCCCTGTCCACAGATACACTCTTCCTGTCCACAGCTAGACTCTTCCACTCCACAGCTACACTCTTCCACTCCACAGCTAGATTATTCCTTTCCACGGCTACACTACTCCTGTCCACAATTACACTATTCCTGTCCACAGTTACACTATTCCTGTCCACATCTAGACTATTCCTGCCCACAGGTAGACTATTCCTATCCATAGACTGTTTCTTCCCTGTTTTACAGCTAAGACTATTCCTTCCTCTGTCCACTGCTATACTGCTGCTTTCCTCTTCACAGATCTCCACAGTTAGTCTGTTCTGTCCACAGTCTGTTCCATGTTCACAGCTGTCCAATATCAAGCTGTTCCTTTCCATTAATGGATGGCACCACGAGCAACTGCAGCTCGCACAAAGTTTATAGTTCCCATCAACACGAATTGAACTAGACCTTGGATCGCTTAGAGGCAAAACACCAGACACGTTCTGAAGCGGTCGTGGTCCGGATCCCACTCCCAGAGAAACCTTTCTTTTCTCTAACATTTCAGTTGCATTACTCTCATTTACCAAAAAATATTCAAGTGTAACAACTAGTTAAAAAAAAAAGAGCAATCAGCACAGTCATGATCAAGAAATGAAACTAAAAAAAGAAAAAGCCTACTCGAAAAGTACTCAAGCAAACTTCGGATAATTGGATAGATGAGATTAAAAAGGGAAACAGAAATAAGAAACAGACAGACAGATAAACAGATAGATGAGGAAAAACTAAAGCCACATATGCTCCAGAAGAAGAACAGCGAAGACGTAGATTAATTCTGCAGCGGGAACATGACTTTTCCAATATCAAAGATTTTCAATATTAGCCCTTGGCGTGCCATGCGAGGTTTTGTCAGGTCTTACCCTAGCTGACACAGTAATTGTGTTTCGTTTCTGGGAATCCAATTTTACATCACACCCCAGAAAAATGCGATTATATAGTGTAGCGTGACCAGAAGAGATAAATTAGCTGACTCCCACTTTCTCAATTCTCTCTATCCTCTGTGGCTTTCCATTCGCTTCATCTTAAGTATTGCTCTCTGCCTTCCTTTCATTCTATCTCTATCCCCTTTTCTTTCTTTTATTTGGAAGCAAACTACTGCAAAGTCAAGAAAAAACAACATTGTTTGGTCAAAAGAGAATTACAAAGTTTAATCTATAGACATTATATAAAACTTTCTCTCTCTCTCTCTCTCTCTCCCCCCCCCCTTTGTTTCTCTCCCCTCCCCCACTACTTCCTTTCGCCAAGTACTTTTTTGTTTCTTTTTAATTTAATCTTATTGTTTACCACTGCTGTAAATTACAGTAGAAAGTCATTTTCGTTTTTAAAACGTATTGGTTTTGGATTAGTTATTTTTCGCCTTCGAATTTCTATTAAAACTTACGGAAAAAGTCGACATTTTCTAGGAGAATGAGGTCCATCCCTCCATGAAATCAAGAGAGACCAAAGAAGAACGAGGTCTGCGCATTCGCTAACGTTCGCACTATCCCCCCAGCAAAAAAAAAAAATACAGTGAAAAGTAAAAGTGTGGACATTTCATATAAACAAAAACTTTTTTCGTGAAGTTTAAGAAGAAATTTTTCCCCCGTTTTGATTCATTGGATCAAGAACATCAGTTTTAAAATGAGGTCTTTTCTTTACCGGCAGATTTTCTAATGCTGCTTGTCTTTAATGGAAAGACAGATAACCAGATTACATGATAAGGATGAAATTAATTTCATAACAAAAAAAGTGTAGGTGTTCAGTAGTAAAAAATCACAGGATGTGTCTGTAGAACATGGAACTCATGAAATAACAAGCTGGAAAAAAAATTAATATTTGGTCCTGAGTGGAATTCAAATCCACGTCTCCTGGAAACATTCCAGTTATGCTAATCACTACACCATCATCGGTTCAAGTTTTCCTTCCGTTGATGTGACTTATAAACTTTCCGAATTTTTTTTTTATTTGATTCGCACAGTGTCGCCGTCTATCCGGGAAGTGGGCAACTGTGTGGGATCGAATCACACTCACAGCAAAACCAATTTTTTTCTGCTCATTATTTCATGAGGTATTCAACAACTTTTCTTGACTGGGACGGTCACAGGTAATACGTTTCAAAAATTAAGTTTGTTTTGTAGAGTTGTTGTTGTTTTACCTCTGAGCGGCACTTTTTTGCACACCATGATCTAAATGGCCAAGTCACATGGACCCCGAAGGCTCAGAGAAGGTTGGGGGAGGGGACCCACTGGAACAGCTGTTGGGAGACAGATGGTAGCCTCCCGTCAAGGCCATCCAGCGTGTATTTTAACGTGCATAGGGTATGGCTCTCCAACACACAGAGCCACGGCTTAACGTCCCATCCGACGGACGGCGGCCTTTCCAAGCCCATCGGTGTCCCTTACTGACCGTGGGTAGGGCGGGGAATTTTACGGAGATAAATCTCAACGCTGACCCAGCTGGGGCTCGAACCTGGGAACTACAGATTACGAGCCTGGCGCGCTGCGACTGAGCAACCCCCGCCCCTCAGTGGGTGATTTTATTTCGTTTATAATCTAAGATTATTTCAAATATATTTTTTTCCAAAATGTCAGTTCCCAGTTCTCAAAAACATGAACCATTCTAAAGCTATCATACGTTACTGACACTTAAATCATAATGATTGTTAAAATATTTTAAAGCTGCATCAGTCCATCACAATTCCCACCTAAGATAATTCTTTTCCTTCATTTCCTTTAAAAAAAAAAGAAACAGAAAAAAAAACGAGAGATGGTGCAAAAAAATGAATGAGATAGATGGAGAAAAAGACAGAAAAAAAAGCCGGGGTCTTCACTTCCGATCCCTGGGTGTGAAGTGACAGTCACGTGACAACGGTCCACGTACCGGTCGCCTATCTGGGTGACAGGAGGCCCAGAGCTGCACTAATCGTTCCATCTTGCGTCCGGCCGTCTGGAAAGTGAAACGGCGAGGGACTGTAAGAGGCAGGGAGACTGGAGATGGATGGAGGGAAGACTTGATCAGGCGGGTCTGGCGACGGAAATGGCTGTTTAATGAAAGGACACTGGAGGAACGGTTAAGGAAAAGCGGCGGGGGGGGGGGGGGTAGGAGTTGGGAGGGAAACTGGTTTCCTCTTTCTCTAAACTTGCCTTGTCAGAAGCGGTCTTTGGTTGGTTTAAGGGATGGTTAGTACGGGATCTGGAAGCTCCTGTTGTTCTATGCTGAGGAAGAGTGGATGAGAGGAGGCTTGACAGAGATGACCTTCTCCTCCATCATCCCCATCCTCTTTCGCTTGTCCTGTCGTCGCTGACCCCGAGCGTTTCCCTTTCGAGGCTATTTCTTAGTGGCTAAGTAATCTGTTGTCGTCGGACTTAAAAGAAATGGACAAGAGAGGATGGAATGACAGAAAAGGATAAGAAGAAAGATTGACTGAGTGAGAGAGAGAGGAAGTGAAATTATCAGTTCTGTCATTTACTAGGAATGATTTTTAAATTTTGCGAATTGACGTAGTCTGTTGTGCAAGTCCTTAATGTTATTCGTTCAGTGACATAGGGTCCCCCGGGTTCTACTTAAGGAGTGTTTGAGTTGTACAGTCGCTCAACAAAGTATCCCAACACTACGGTTCATTACAGAATTCAGAAAAAATATCTGGCAACGTTTTTTTTTAGAAATAGTGATCTGGCAACCTTCGTGTCACGTGTCACGAAGATTGCCAGATCACTATTTCTAAAAAAAAATCGTTGCCAGATATTTTTTCTGAATTCTGTAATCAACCGTAGTGTTTGGATACTTTTTTGAGCGACTGTACTTAAGGATCTTCTATAATAAACAATCCCCAATCCCTAGGTCAGAGAGGGGGCACCTGTGGGCTTGGCAAAGGGCGGCGTCCGTCGGATGTTACGATAAGCCGTGATTTCGATGCAAGTTGGGTTGTTTTACCTCTGAGAGGCACTTTTTTTCACACCATGGACTAAATGGCCAAATCAAAACGACCCCGAAGGCTCAGAGAAGGTTGGGGGAGAAGACCCACTGGTACAGCTGTTGGGAGACAGATGGTAGCCTCCCGTCAAGGCCATCCAGCGTGTTCTTTAACGTGCACAGGGTATGACTCTCCCGCACACTAACTAAATAGCCAGATCACAAGGACCCCAAAGGCTCAGATAAGGTTAAGGGAGGGGACCCACTGGACACAGCTGTTGGGAGACAGATGGTAGCCTCCCATCAAGGCCATCCAGCATGTTCTTTAACGTTCGGTTGTTTTACCTCTGAGTGGCACTTTTTTTCACACCATGGGCTAAATGGCCAGGTCACAAGGACCCCGAAGGCTCAGAGAAGGTTGGGGGAGGAGACCCACTGGAACAGATGTTAGGAGACAGATGGTAGACTCCCGTCAAGGCCATCCAGCGTGTTCTTTAACGTGCGCAGGGTATGACTCTCCCGCACACGGGACCACAGCATAACGTCCCATCCGACGGACGGCGGTCTTTCCAAACCCATCGGTGTTCCCTCCTGACCGTGGGCAGGGCGGGGAATTTTGCGGAGATAATTCGATGCAAAAAAGAGACATCCTGTGCACTTTAAATAACATGCTGGATAGCCTTGACACAAGGCTCCCCCTTATATATTGAAGAATTTTCGTTCGGTGGACACTTCATTAGGTAGAGGTCGCTGTTACGTCAAGTAGTAACTCTGTAGAAAACTGAATAATATCTTAAAAAAGCTTTTAATAAACAAAATGTGAGTGAAGGTAATTTAAAGATCTCAAATCTGTTTTAATATCGATTTTCAATACTACGCCCTCAGCTTTAGGGTTGGGTTGTTTTACCTCTGAGCGGCACTTTTTTGCACACAATAGGCTAAATGACCAGGTCACAAGGACCGCGAAGGCTCGGAGAAAATTGGGGGAGGGGACCCACTGGAACAGCTGTTGGGAGACAGATGGTAGCCTCCCATCAATGCCACTCAGCGTGTTCTTTAACGTTGGTTGTTTTACCTCTGAGCGGCACTTTTTTCCACACAATGGGCTAAATGACCAGGTCACATGGACCCCGAAGGCTCAGAGAAGGTTGGAAGAGGGGACCCACTGGAACAGCTGTTGCGAGACAGATGGTAGCCTCCCGTCAAGACCATCCAGCGTGTTCTTTAACGTGCCCAGGGTATGGCTCTCCCGCACACGGAGCCACGGCTTAACGTCCCATGCGACGGACGGCGGCCTTTCCAAGCCCATCGGTGTCCCCTACTGACCGTGGGCAGGGAATTTTGCGGAGATAAATTTCAACGCTGACCCAACTGGGACTCGAACTTGGGAACTACAGATTACGAGCCTGGCGCGCTACCGAGTGAGCAACCCCCTCAGCTTTAGAGAGTTCATGAAAATTCTAATTATGCTCGTTCCGCAAAAAAAATTGGTGAAAAAGTAATAATTTGCACGTGAACTGCTTAAAATAACAAGTGTTAGTTAAGTTTATTATAACGGTTATTGCTTCCGTTTTAATTTGTTTTTTTCATTAACTTTTCAGTTTTTTGAAAATCGAGATTGAGATGGTTTTTATTCAGATATTTAAATTATCTTCAGTCACATTCTCATAAATAGCTTATTTGAAAAGTTACTAAGTTTTGTATATGAGTCACTCTTGATATAACATGGAACTGTAGCTAATAAAGTGATTGCTTAGTGTGTATATACACAGTCATATCAGAGTAATATGACCACCTACTAGGTATTATCTATTGTAGGTGGTGGGGGCGGGGGTGGCTCAGTCGGTAGCGCGCCAGGCTCGTAATCTGTAGTTCCCAGGTTCGAGTCCCAGCTGGGTCAGCGTTGAGATTTATCTCCGCAAAATTAAGGGACGTTAAGCCGTGGCCCCGTGTGCGGGAGAGCCATACCCTGGGCACGTTAAAGAACACTCTGGATGGCCTTGACGGGAGGCTACCATCTGTCTCCCAGCAGCTGTTCCAGTGGGTCCCCTCCCCCAACCTTCTCTGAGCCTTCGGGGTCCATGTGACCTGGCCATTCAGCCCATGGTGTGCAAAAAAGTGCCGCTCAGAGGTAAAACAACCCAACCCTATTGTAGGTGGTCATATTATTCTGATATGACTTGTGCATATATGGCCCTCGGTTTGAGCCAATGATATTTTGCAGAACGAGTTAATTTGCTAAATGTTTGATCTTTCATAACTTTTTAAATATCCAACGAATATCATTGAATATCAAGATTTAAACAGATTTGATTGTGATCTTGAAATTATCTTCAGTCTCATTCGTCATAAAAAAACTTCTTTAAGGTGTTACTGGGTTGGGTTGTTTTACCTCTGAGCGGCACTTTTTTGCACACCATGGTCTAAATGGCCAGGTCACAAGGACCCCGAAGGCTCAGAGAAGGTTGGGGGAGGAGACCCACTGGAACAGATGTTAGGAGACAGATGGTAGCCTCCCGTCAAGGCCATCCAGCGTGTTCTTTAACGTGCACAGGGTATGGCTCTCCCGTACAATGGGCCACGGCTTAACGTCCCATCCGACGGACGGCGGCCTTTCCAAGCCCATCGGTGTCCCCTACTGACCGTGGGCAGGGCGGGGAATTTTGCGGAGATAAATCTCAACGCTGACCCAGCTGGGACTCGAACCTGAGAACTACAGATTACGAGCCTGGCGCGCTACCGACTGAGCCACCCCTGCCTCATTTGCATTTAGGAAATCCATAGTTTTCGCCTCTTTTTGAGTCCATTGTCAGAACAAAGTTATACACTTGAAAATGGGAATGTAAGACTATGTGTGTATTTATACCGAAGAGAGAAAAATGACGAATCAGAAGTGAAAAAAAAATGGTTAAGGGTAAAAAAATTCGAGTGGAGAAGAAAGTTCAATGTAGTTTACTTTCTTTAGACCATCGTTCGAAGAGGTCATTTTGACCTGTCCGTTGCAGGTTTATTGAAGCCTCACAGAACTCGAGTACGAAACCGGTGAGGGTGGGTTTCTGGGGGCACAGACCCTGAGAGTCATTCTAGATGGTGAATCACAGAAAGACGATATATATATACACACACACACGCACAGAATACACTCCACCTGACTTCACACTCCAGAGCGAGCAGTTCCATTTCCGGTTTCGTGTTCGAGTAGTGCCAAGGGGAACGGAAATGAAAGAAAAATGTGAAGATGGAAAGTTTCTTCGCACAAAGGTAGGGAGAACACACACACGCGCAGCGTTCCACCAGATATTCACGGGGACGTATGCCGAGACTCGAGGAGTGGTTGGAGTGGAATTCCGTGGTGGGAGTGAGATGTGGACGAAGAGGTGAAAAAAAAAACTCAACGCCAGGGCACCCTGACTTCTCATCTACCCTTCTCGTAACTCTTGTAGTTTTCATACACAGAGGATCATTTTCAAAGGTCTACTGCTTTGTGGCTGCATCCGGGCATTTTGTTCGTCCGATTGCAAGGCTGGACGATTGATGAGATAGATTTGGAAACTGATGCTTTTAACTGGAGTCTGTTCGATAAAGTCAACTGAAGAGGCTCAGAGTTGATTTAAGGGTCAAATGTTGGATTCCGGAGGAATCTCTTGACTTCTTTGTTATTGCAATATTGATATATTTTTACTTTCTTTAGAGAAGGTGCTTTTTTTTCTTTTAAATTCGTGATTCGTTTTATTTTTATATGGATATTTTTCGGAACTCAAAAGGCTTTTATAACAAACGAGTCAAGTTGGGTTAGATTGTTTTACCTCTGAGCGGCACTTTTTTTGCACACCACGGGCTAAATGGCCAGGTCATATGGACCCCGAAGGCTCAGAGAAGGTTGGGGGAGGGGACCCACTGGAACAGATGTTGGGAGACAGACGGTAGCCTCCCGTCAAGGCCATCCAGCGTGTTCTTTAACGTTGGGTTGTTTTACCTCTGAGCGGCACTTTTTTGCACACCATGGGCTAAACGGCCAGGTCACATGGACGCCGAAGGCTCAGAGAAGGTTGGGGGAGGGGACCCACTGGAACAGCTATTGGGAGACAGATGGTAGCCCCCCGTCAAGGCCATCCAGCGTGTTCTTTAACGTGCACAGGGTATGGCTCTCCCGCACACGGGGCCACGGCTTAACGTCACATCAGACGGACGGCGTCCTTTCCAAGCCCATCGGTGTCCCCTACTGACCGTAGGCAGGGCGGGGAATTTTGCGTAGATAAATCTCAACGCTGACCCAACTGGGACTCGAACCTGGGAACTACAGATTACGAGCCCGGCGCGCTACCATCTGAGCTACCCCCGCCCCAACGAGTCAAGCCCAGTACGTTTGTCCAATTGTCTAGTCCATTATGTTCACTGGAAAAATAGTCCAAACTACTGTAAACTTGTATTACAAATCGCACTGTTATGAGTTATATGTACTAAAAACCAATAGCGGAGATTTTAAACTTTTTAGCGTGAGTACAATTAAGCAAGCAACTTAATGCATCTAAACAGCGATTGTAATTTTTGAAAATTCTGATGGCAAATTCTTACAGGGTGAAAGGATTTATCATATAATGTATCTGATTACCTCTCTGTCATTGTGAGATTTACTCTTCCAAACATCAAGATTTCCTCTTCCAAACATCAGATTTCCTCTCTGCGATTGTGAGATTTCCTCTTCCAAACATCAAGATTTCCTCTCTGCCATTGTGAGATTTCCTCTCTGCCATTGTGAGATTTCCTCTTCCAAACATCAGATTTCCTCTCTGCCATTGTGAGATTTCCTCTTCCAAACATCAAGATTTCCTCTCTGCCATTGTGAGATTTCCTCTTCCAAACATCAAGATTTCTTCTCTGCCATTGTGAGATTTCCTCTTCCAAACATCAGATTTCCTCTCTGCCATTGTGAGATTTCCTCTTCCAAACATCAAGATTTCCTCTCTGCCATTGTGAGATTTCCTCTTCCAAACATCAGATTTCCTCTCTGCCATTGTGAGATTTCTTCTTCCAAACATCAAGATTTCTTCTCTGCCATTGTGAGATTTCCTCTTCCAAACATCAAGATTTCCTCTCTGCCATTGTGAGATTTCCTCTTCCAAACATCAAAATTTCCTCTCTGCCATTGTGAGATTTCCTCTTCCAAACATCAGATTTCCTCTCTGCCATTGTGAGATTTCCTCTTCCAAACATCAAGATTTCCTCTCTGCCATTGTGAGATTTCCTCTTCCAAACATCAAAATTTCCTCTCACCCATTGTGAGATTTCCTCTTCCAAACATCAGATTTCCTCTCTGCCATTGTGAGATTTCCTCTTCCAAACATCAAGATTTCCTCTCTGCCATTGTGAGATTTCCTCTCTGCCATTGTGAGATTTCCTCTTCCAAACATCAGATTTCCTCTCTGCCATTGTGAGATTTCCTCTTCCAAACATCAAGATTTCCTCTCTGCCATTGTGAGATTTCCTCTTCCAAACATCAAGATTTCTTCTCTGCCATTGTGAGATTTCCTCTTCCAAACATCAGATTTCCTCTCTGCCATTGTGAGATTTCCTCTTCCAAACATCAAGATTTCCTCTCTGCCATTGTGAGATTTCCTCTTCCAAACATCAGATTTCCTCTCTGCCATTGTGAGATTTCTTCTTCCAAACATCAAGATTTCTTCTCTGCCATTGTGAGATTTCCTCTTCCAAACATCAAGATTTCCTCTCTGCCATTGTGAGATTTCCTCTTCCAAACATCAAAATTTCCTCTCTGCCATTGTGAGATTTCCTCTTCCAAACATCAGATTTCCTCTCTGCCATTGTGAGATTTCCTCTTCCAAACATCAAGATTTCCTCTCTGCCATTGTGAGATTTCCTCTTCCAAACATCAAGATTTCCTCTCTGCCATTGTGAGATTTCCTCTTCCAAACATCAGATTTCCTCTCTGCCATTGTGAGATTTCCTCTTCCAAACATCAAGATTTCCTCTCTGCCATTGTGAGATTTCCTCTTCCAAACATCAGATTTCCTCTCTGCCATTGTGAGATTTCCTCTTCCAAACATCAGATTTCCTCTCTGCCATTGTGAGATTTCCTCTTCCAAACATCAAGATTTCCTCTCACCCATTGTGAGATTTCCTCTTCCAAACATCAGATTTCCTCTCTGCCATTGTGATATTTCCTCTTCCAAACATCAGATTTCCTCTCTGCCATTGTGAGATTTCCTCTTCCAAACATCAAGATTTCCTCTCTGCCATTGTGAGATTTCCTCTTCCAAACATCAAGATTTCCTCTCTGCCATTGTGAGATTTCCTCTTCCAAACATCAGATTTCCTCTCTGCCATTGTGAGATTTCCTCTTCCAAACATCAAGATTTCCTCTCTGCCATTGTGAGATTTCCTCTTCCAAACATCAAGATTTCCTCTCTGCCATTGTGAGATTTCCTCTTCCAAACATCAGATTTCCTCTCTGCCATTGTGAGATTTCCTCTTCCAAACATCAAGATTTCCTCTCTGCCATTGTGAGATTTCCTCTTCCAAACATCAGATTTCCTCTCTGCCATTGTGAGATTTCCTCTTCCAAACATCAAGATTTCCTCTCTGCCATTGTGAGATTTCCTCTTCCAAACATCAGATTTCCTCTCTGCCATTGTGAGATTTCCTCTTCCAAACATCAAGATTTCCTCTCTGCCATTGTGAGATTTCCTCTTCCAAACATCAGATTTCCTCTCTGCCATTGTGAGATTTCCTCTTCCAAACATCAAGATTTCCTCTCTGCCATTGTGAGATTTCCTCTTCCAAACATCAAGATTTCCTCTCTGCCATTGTGAGATTTCCTCTTCCAAACATCAGATTTCCTCTCTGCCATTGTGAGATTTCCTCTTCCAAACATCAAGATTTCCTCTCTGCCATTGTGATATTTCCTCTTCCAAACATCAGATTTCCTCTCTGCCATTGTGAGATTTCCTCTTCCAAACATCAAGATTTCCTCTCTGCCATTGTGAGATTTCCTCTTCCAAACATCAAGATTTCCTCTCTGCCATTGTGAGATTTCCTCTTCCAAACATCAGATTTCCTCTCTGCCATTGTGAGATTTCCTCTTCCAAACATCAAGATTTCCTCTCTGCCATTGTGAGATTTCCTCTTCCAAACATCAGATTTCCTCTCTGCCATTGTGAGATTTCCTCTTCCAAACATCAAGATTTCCTCTCTGCCATTGTGAGATTTCCTCTTCCAAACATCAAGATTTCCTCTCTGCCATTGTGAGATTTCCTCTTCCAAACATCAGATTTCCTCTCTGCCATTGTGAGATTTCCTCTTCCAAACATCAAGATTTCCTCTCTGCCATTGTGATATTTCCTCTTCCAAACATCAGATTTCCTCTCTGCCATTGTGAGATTTCCTCTTCCAAACATCAAGATTTCCTCTCTGCCATTGTGAGATTTCCTCTTCCAAACATCAAGATTTCCTCTCTGCCATTGTGAGATTTCCTCTTCCAAACATCAGATTTCCTCTCTGCCATTGTGAGATTTCCTCTTCCAAACATCAAGATTTCCTCTCTGCCATTGTGAGATTTCCTCTTCCAAACATCAAGATTTCCTCTCTGCCATTGTGAGATTTCCTCTTCCAAACATCAGATTTCCTCTCTGCCATTGTGAGATTTCCTCTTCCAAACATCAAGATTTCCTCTCTGCCATTGTGAGATTTCCTCTTCCAAACATCAGATTTCCTCTCTGCCATTGTGAGATTTCCTCTTCCAAACATCAAGATTTCCTCTCTGCCATTGTGAGATTTCCTCTTCCAAACATCAGATTTCCTCTCTGCCATTGTGAGATTTCCTCTTCCAAACATCAAGATTTCCTCTCTGCCATTGTGAGATTTCCTCTTCCAAACATCAGATTTCCTCTCTGCCATTGTGAGATTTCCTCTTCCAAACATCAGATTTCCTCTCTGCCATTGTGAGATTTCCTCTTCCAAACATCAAGATTTCCTCTCACCCATTGTGAGATTTCCTCTTCCAAACATCAGATTTCCTCTCTGCCATTGTGATATTTCCTCTTCCAAACATCAGATTTCCTCTCTGCCATTGTGAGATTTCCTCTTCCAAACATCAAGATTTCCTCTCTGCCATTGTGAGATTTCCTCTTCCAAACATCAAGATTTCCTCTCTGCCATTGTGAGATTTCCTCTTCCAAACATCAGATTTCCTCTCTGCCATTGTGAGATTTCCTCTTCCAAACATCAAGATTTCCTCTCTGCCATTGTGAGATTTCCTCTTCCAAACATCAAGATTTCCTCTCTGCCATTGTGAGATTTCCTCTTCCAAACATCAGATTTCCTCTCTGCCATTGTGAGATTTCCTCTTCCAAACATCAAGATTTCCTCTCTGCCATTGTGAGATTTCCTCTTCCAAACATCAGATTTCCTCTCTGCCATTGTGAGATTTCCTCTTCCAAACATCAAGATTTCTTCTCTGCCATTGTGAGATTTCCTCTTCCAAACATCAGATTTCCTCTCTGCCATTGTGAGATTTCCTCTTCCAAACATCAAGATTTCCTCTCTGCCATTGTGAGATTTCCTCTTCCAAACATCAGATTTCCTCTTCCAAACATCAGATTTCCTCTCTGCCATTGTGAGATTTCCTCTTCCAAACATCAAGATTTCCTCTCTGCCATTGTGAGATTTCCTCTTCCAAACATCAAGATTTCCTCTCACCCATTGTGAGATTTCCTCTTCCAAACATCAGATTTCCTCTCTGCCATTGTGAGATTTCCGCTTCCAAACATCAAGATTTCCTCTCTGCCATTGTGAGATTTCCTCTTCCAAACATCAAGATTTGAACTTCCAAACATCAGATTTCCTCTCTGTCATTGTGAGATTTCCTCTTCCAAACATCAGATTTCCTTCTCCGAAACATCAGAGTTCCTTTTCCAAAAGCATTAGATTTCCTTTTCCAAAACATCATATTTCTTCTTCCAACATCAGATTTCCTCTTCCGAATCATCAGATTTTCTCTTCAAAAACATCACATTTCCTTTTCCAAAAACATTAGATTTACTTTTCCAAAACATCAGATTTCCTCTTCCAAATACCAGATTTCCTCTTCCAACATCAGATTTTCTCTTCCAAAACATCAGATTTTCTCTTCCCAAAATCAGATTTTCTCTTCCCAAAATCAGATTTCCTCTTCCGAAACATCAAATTTTCTCTTCCAAAAAAAGAATCCTAAAAAGTACCGTTTATTGAATAACTGAAATTCTACTGCATACTGCCCTATAAAAATGCTAACAGAATATCGGTGTTATATCAATTGGAACCTTAATTCGATGCCCTATAATTTCTAAGATATGCATTCTATAGAAAAACGTGACTGAACATAAATTGAATAACCGTAATTAAATCTATTCTCGATTTTCAATAAGTGTCAGTGTTTCAAGATTTATGGAAGCTGAAATATTTAACAGTAAATTACCTTGTTTTATTAAAATCATTCATAACTGTCTAAAATTTAAATAATCATTACGCAAACTTCTCTGAGTTGGGTTGTTTTACCTTGAGCGGCACTCTTTTACACACCATGGGCTAATGGACCCCGAAGGCTCAGAGAAGGTTGGGGGAGGGGACTCACTGGAACAGCTGTTGGGAGACAGATGGTAGCCTCCCGTCCAGACCATCCAGCGTGTTTTTAACGTTGGGTTGCTTTACCTCTGAGCAGCACTTTTTTGCACACCATGGGCTAAATGGCCAGGTCACATGGACTCCGAATTCTCAGAGAAGGAACCCACTGGAACAGCTGTTGGGAGACAGATGGTAGCCTCCCATCAAGGCCATCCAGCGTGTTCTTTAACGTTGGGTTGCTTTACCTCTGAGCGGCACTTTTTTGCACACCATGGGCTAAATGGCCAGGACACATGGACCCCGAAGGCTCAGAGAAGGTTGGGGGAGGGGATCTACTGGAACAGCAGTTGGGAGACAGATGGTAGCCTCCCGTTAAGGCCATCCTGCTGTTCTTTAACGCGCACAGGGTATGACTCATCCCGCACACGGGACCACGGCTTAGCGTCCCATCCGACGGACGGCGGCCTTTCCAAGCCCATCGGTGTCCCCTACTGACCGTGGGCAGGGCGGGGGAATTTTACGGAGATAAATCTCAACACTGACCCAGCTGGGACTCGAACCTGGGAACTACAGAATACGAGCTTGGCGCGCTACCGACTGAGCCACTCCCGCCCGACGTCCTTAGGAATGGTTAGGATGACAAGGATCCATTAAACATATCGTGACCCACACCCAAACTTTGACAGCTGGTATTCAACTACAAAATATTTCACCGACCATGATCATTGTATAACGTTACAAAAAAATATTTAATTTCCATTTTATTTAAAGTTGAACAAATATTGATGATGGAAAATTGTATTATTTAAATATTTTTAATTTAGAAATAGAATGTAAAACTAGAAAATATGCAACTAATATACTTCCCGGAAAGTACCTTTTGATCACTCTTCCTGTAAAATTCCTATTCCCCTTGATCATTCTTTCTATGATATTCTTATTCCATTTGATTACTCTTCCTGTAAAATCCCTATTACCATTGATCACTTTTCCTACAAAATTCATATTCCCCTCGATCACTCTTCCCATAAAATTACTCTTCGCCTTGATTACTCTTCACATAAAATTCCTATTCCCTTTATCACTCTTCCTATAAAATTTCTATATCCCCTCGATCACTCTTACTATAAAATTCTTAATTCTCTCGATCACTCTTCCTATAAAATTCCTATTCCCCTCGATCACTCTTCCTATAAAATTCATATTCCCCTCGATCACTCTTCCTATAAAATTCATATTCCCCTCGATCACTTTTCCCATAAAATTCCTCTTCGCCTTGATTACTCTTCACATAAAATTCCTATTCCCCTTGATCACTCTTCCTATAAAATTTCTATTTCCCCTCGATCACTCTTGCTATAAAATTCTTTATTCCCTCGATCACTCGTCCTATAAAATTCCTATTCCCCTCGATGACTTCTTATAAAATTCCTATTCCCTCGATCACTCTTATAAAATTCCTATTCCCCTCGATCACTCTTTGTATAAAATTTCCATTTCCACCTAGTGTAGGGGCGAGGGTGGCACAGTCGGTAGCGCGCCAGACTCGCAATCTGCAGTTCCCAGGTTCGAGTCTCAGCTGGGTCAGCATTGAGATTTATCTCCGCAAAAATCCCCGCCCTGTCCACGGTCAGTAGGGGACATCGATGCGCTTGGAAAGGCCGCCGTCCGTCAGATGGGACGTTAAGCCGTGGCCCAGTGTGCGGGAGAGCCATACCCCTATGCACGTTAAAGTACACGCTGGATGGCCTTGACGAGAGGCTACCATCTGTCTCCCAACAGCTGTTCAAATGGGTCTCCTCCGCCAACCTTCTCTGAGCCTTCGGGGTCCTTGTGACCTGGCCATTTAGCCCATTGTGTGCAAAAAAGTGCCGCTCAGAGGTAAAACAACCCAACCCAATCCTGACTTCGAAAAAATCTATCAATTGTGTAATCCAGAGCTTCTGTTCTGGTAGGAGAAACACAAAACTACACCATCCCTGATAAAACGAAAGTTGGTTTTACATTATTATAATTCAATGAAAAAAAAAAAACTCTTCAATCACATATTTGTTTTGTCCGATGTGAAAAATAAAAAAATAAACTAAGTGATCTTTCTTTCCACGAAGCAGAAAAGTTGATCAAAATTCTCGTATCTTATTCTCCAAACGAAACTCGAATATTTTAGATATTCTTCCTTATTTTTTTTCACCAGATTCCTCCTTCTGGCAGCAATCACAGAACCCTTGCGGAACACCAACTTATCACCAATTCATGTCTTTCAGATGTTACATATATAAATTATGCCGACGAATCCGCACTTGTAACAACATAATGCAGGATCCGAAGCCTAGCGTTCATTGCTCAGACTGCAAACGAAACCATGCATACGAAAAAAAAAAGCAAAACCTTCTACCATTCAGCAAGCATCCTTCTGTTATTCTTGCATAAAATCATGCACCTGGGTCTTAGTCATCGCGACGGAAAGGAGGAGGCTTTGCCTGTCCAACACAGCCTTTACATCGCTAATCAAAGTTTTCACTGCATAGATGCTGAGCCAATAGGATTAACGAACGCCTAGAAGAGGACTGCTCTCATATCATCCACGGTCCACAATCCTTTCCGTAGAGATTCACTGTGTTTACAGAACTAGGGAAAAGTGTGCTGAGAGAAAAAAAAATGAGGGGAAAGAGTGAGCAGCAACAGCAGAAAAAAATGAAGAGGGGAAAAATGGTGAAGAAGATGGAGAAGAGCTGTGGTCCTTACATGCACGGATGAGATAATAAAGGCACTCAGGCAGCTGGCTCTGTCACAACAAATGATGAAAATTCCGACTTAGCATAATCAGATTGGAGAGTATAAGATAATATAGGCAGCTCTCGTGGAGAAGATGCGATGCACGGGCAGATTTTCTCAAGCGCACGAGCTTCAACACTTTGTCCCCCACTCTTCTGGTGTGGATCAGCTCGTTTATAAAATTGCCAACAGCTCGGGTGGAAGAAATAAGTCGGACAGAAATGTCACAGTTGTTTGTCTAAGATAACAAAGGCCACTAGAAAAAGAAAGTTCCAGACTTCGAAAAAAAAAAATCTATCATTTGTGTGTGCTTGAGCGCTTGCTTCGAAATTCGAAGTGGAACACAAACAAAATTCTGCTGTCACAGAGAGAACCAAAAAAAAAAGGTTTCTATTTTCAATTAATGTATTCTGCGTATAGAGAGACAGAGAGAAGTAAGCTGTGATTGGTCTGGTGACGTGTATTGGCGCATGCACAATGCGGTAAATGAAAGCAGGTGCAGATATCTCGAGCGTCAATTTCCCAGAGGGACTATACACGTTCTCTTCTTCAATGTCGTTCTTTTTATCTTACATTATTCCTGGTTAGGAGTAAAAGAATATGATTTTTATCTCCTCCAGGTTAGAAACCTTGTCAAAAAATATATCATGATAATCCTATCTGTTATATTCTACTATACTATTCTCACAGGCATGTATATATATAATTCCGTTACATAACACCTTTTTTTTTCTCTTCCCAATTTAATGCCCTAAATCTCGTTCAACCCCGTCTAACTCCGTATCCAAGCGTTAACAAGTCGCTACTCGAATATAAACATCGCCAACGTAACAAGCATTCTCCGCTATTCTCCTCCGATACAAAGAGTCTTCCTGCTCGTGGGATGCGTGCGAGAGTCAACTCAAGTCTGTATAGCATTGCTTTAACCCCTTGTCTGTTTTTTTCTCCTCCGTACACGGGCCATCAATAACCTATGACGGGCCAGACCCGTCATCCATTCAGCATGCCATTAAAATTCTCTGATGACAAGTGATAACCTTTGTACGTGACAGAGCGTTTGATGTGACGACCGTGGTTACCCCCTTAGTCCAAGCGGAACTTGGGAGGGAAGGGGGAAGAGGAGGAGGGTGGAGGAGAGATCGGGGAGGCGGGGGATCAGAGGCAGACACGCTGAAGAGAGGGAGATGGTAATTTGGAAAGCAACCGTTTGTTGAGTCGGGCATTGTAGTGAGGATGTATACGTCAAGGGGGCCGTAAGGGTTACATCACCCCTTCTCTCCCCAAGTTTGGAAGGGGGACTGGGGATCACTGTGAAGCCTGTGGGAGATTATAATGTGCCAATGTGGCAGTTAATGTGTTGGTAGTAGTTTCCATAAAGTGTCATGACGATAAAAGGGTTTGGCTGCCAAAGGGATAACGTAATTAAAGGGCACTTAGCCTTTTGAACTTCGAGAGGCAGATGCTGGGGGTGTAGGAAGGAATGGTAGGGGTGAAACCGGTGATCGCATGCTGATCGGGTTGGGATACGGTGAAAGGCAGTCTAGGGAGTGATGGGTTATTTAGGTTGATGCTGAGTTTCGATTTTGATTTGTTGGCTTTTGGGTTGGGTTGTTTTACCTCTGAGCGGCACTTTTTTGCACACCATGGGCTAAATGGCCAAGTCACATGGACCCCGAAGGCTCAGAGAAGGTTGGGGGAGGGGACCCACTGGAACAGCTGTTAGGAGACAGATGATAGCTTCCCTTCAAGGCCATCCAGCGTGTTCTTTAATGTGCACAGAGTAGGCTCTCCCGCACACGGGGCCACGACTTAACGTCCCATCCGACGGACGGCGGCTTTTCCGAGCCCAGCGGTGTCCCCTACTGACCGTGGGCAGGGTGGGGAATTTTGCGGAGATAAATCTCAACGCTGACCCAGTTGGGCCTCGAACCTGGGAACTACAGATTACGAGCTGGCGCGCTACCGACTGAGCCACCCCCGCCCCAAGTGGGACTTGAACCTGGGAACTGCAGATTACGAGCTTGGCGTGCTACCGACGGAGCCAGCATATGCTCCTATATACGTCCAGAGGATGCTATCTATGAACTATTAGGATCTGTGGTCTGGCCATTTAAGAGCACCAAGCGCAAAAAAAAAGGGTCTCTATGATGTTAAACAACTCAACTTTTATTCGGAGTCCAACATTAATCATTCATTCGATGGGAAGGAAAAAGTCTTCACAAGAAAACAATACCACACAAAATCCAAGAATATCCCAATGGAAGAAAAAAGTCGGCACAACGTAACAATATTACATAAAATCAAAGAATATCCCAAGTTGAAAAGAAAAAGTCGGCACAAGAAAACACTACTACATAAAGTCAAGGAACATCTCAAGTTCGAAGAAAAAGGTTGGCACAAGAAAATAATACTACATAAAATCCAAGAACATCCCAAGTTGGAAGAAAAAAGTCGACACAAGAAAACAATACTACATAAAATCCAAGAATATCTCAAGTTCGAAGAAAAAGGTCGGCACAAGAAAATAATACTATATAAAATCGAAGAACATCCCAAGTTGGAAGAAAAAAGTCGACACAAGAAAACAATACTACATAAAATCCAAGAATATCTCAAGTTCGAAGGAAAAGGTCGGCACAAGAAAATAATACTACATAAAATCGAAGAACATCCCAAGTTGGAAGAAAAAAGTCGACACAAGAAAACAATACTACATAAAATCCAAGAATATCTCAAGTTCGAAGAAAAAGGTCGGCACAAGAAAATAATACTACATAAAATCGAAGAACATCCCAAGTTGGAAGAAAAAAGTCGACACAAGAAAACAATACATAAAATCCAAGTACATCTCAAGTTCGAAGAAAAAGATCGGCACAAGAAAATAATACCACGCAAAACCAAGAATACCCAAGTTGGAAAAAAAATCTGCTCAAGAAACAATACTATAATATCCAAGAATATCCCAAATTAAACGGAAAAAGTTGGCACGAGAAAACAATACTACATAAAATCCAAGAATATCCAAGTTGGAAAAAAAATCCTGTTCAAGAAACAATATTACATGAAATCCAAATATATTCCAAGTTGAAAGGAAAAAGTCGGTACTAGAAAATAATGCTATATAAAATCCAAGAATATCCCAAGTTGGAAGGAAAAAGTCTGCACAAGAGAGCAATACTATATAAATTCCAAGAATATCCCAAGTTGAAAGGAAAAAGTCTGCACAAGAGAGCAATACTATATAAATTCCAAGAATATCCCAAGTTGGAAGGAAAAAGTCTGCACAAGAGAGCAATACTATATAAAATCCAAGAATATCCCAAGTTGAAAGGAAAAAGTCTGCACAAGAGAGCAATACTATATAAATTCCAAGAATATCCCAAGTTGGAAGGAAAAACTCTGCACAAGAGAGCAATACTATATAAAATCCAAGAATATCCCAAGTTGGAAGGAAAAAGTCTGCACAAGAGAGCAATACTATATAAAATCCAAGAACATCCCAAGTTGGAAGGAAAAAGTCCGCACAAGAGAGCAAAACTATATAACTTCCAAGAATATCCCAAGTTGAAAGGAAAAAGTCTGCACAAGAGAGCAATACTATATAAATTCCAAGAATATCCCAAGTTGGAAGGAAAAACTCTGCACAAGAGAGCAATACTATATAAAATCCAAGACTATCCCAAGTTGAAAGGAAAAAATCTGCACAAGAGAGCAATATTATATAAATTCCAAGAATATCCCAAGTTGGAAGGAAAAAGTCTGCACAAGAAAGCAATACTATATAAAATCCAAGAATATCCCAAGTTGAAAGGAAAAAGTCTGCACAAGAGAGCAATATTATATAAATTCCAAGAATATCCCAAGTTGGAAGGAAAAACTCTGCACAAGAGAGCATTACTATATAAATTCCAAGAATATCCCAAGTTGAAAGGAAAAAGTCTGCACAAGAGAGCAATACTATATAAATTCCAAGAATATCCCAAGTTGGAAGGAAAAAGTCTGCACAAGAGAGCAATACTATATAAAATCCAAGAATATCCCAAGTTGAAAGGAAAAAGTCTGCACAAGAGAGCAATACTATATAAATTCCAAGAATATCCCAAGTTGGAAGGAAAAAGTCTGCACAAGAGAGCAATACTATATAAAATCCAAGAATATCCCAAGTTGGAAGGAAAAAGTCTGCACAAGAGAGCAATACTATATAAAATCCAAGAATATCCCAAGTTGGAAGGAAAAAGTCCGCACAAGAGAGCAAAACTATATAACTTCCAAGAATATCCCAAGTTGAAAGGAAAAAGTCTGCACAAGAGAGCAATACTATATAAATTCCAAGAATATCCCAAGTTGGAAGGAAAAACTCTGCACAAGAGAGCAATACTATATAAAATCCAAGAATATCCCAAGTTGGAAGGAAAAAGTCTGCACAAGAGAGCAATACTATATAAAATCCAAGAACATCCCAAGTTGGAAGGAAAAAGTCTGCACAAGAAAGCAATACTATATAAAATCCAAGACTATCCCAAGTTGAAAGGAAAAAATCTGCACAAGAGAGCAATATTATATAAATTCCAAGAATATCCCAAGTTGGAAGGAAAAAGTCTGCACAAGAAAGCAATACTATATAAAATCCAAGAATATCCCAAGTTGAAAGGAAAAAGTCTGCACAAGAGAGCAATATTATATAAATTCCAAGAATATCCCAAGTTGGAAGGAAAAACTCTGCACAAGAGAGCAATACTATATAAATTCCAAGAATATCCCAAGTTGAAAGGAAAAAGTCTGCACAAGAGAGCAATACTATATAAATTCCAAGAATATCCCAAGTTGGAAGGAAAAAGTCTGCACAAGAGAGCAATACTATATAAAATCCAAGAATATCCCAAGTTGAAAGGAAAAAGTCTGCACAAGAGAGCAATACTATATAAATTCCAAGAATATCCCAAGTTGGAAGGAAAAAGTCTGCACAAGAGAGCAATACTATATAAAATCCAAGAACATCCCAAGTTGAAAGGAAAAAGTCTGCACAAGAAAGCAGTACTATATAAAATCCAAGAATATCCCAAGTTGGAAGGAAAAAGTCCGCACAAGAGAGCAAAACTATATAACTTCCAAGAATATCCCAAGTTGGAAGGAAAAAGTCTGCACAAGAGAGCAATACTATATAAATTCCAAGAATATCCCAAGTTGGAAGGGAAAAGTCTGCACAAGAAAGCAATACTATATAAATTCCAAGAATATCCCAAGTTGGAAGGAAAAAGTCTGCACAAGAGAGCAATACTATATAAATTCCAAGAATATCCCAAGTTGGAAGGAAAAAGTCTGCACAAGAAAGCAATACTATATAAAATCCAAGAATATCCCAAGTTGAAAGGAAAAAGTCTGCACAAGAGAGCAATACTATATAAATTCCAAGAATATCCCAAGTTGAAAGGAAAAAGTCTGCACAAGAGAGCAATACTATATAAATTCCAAGAATATCCCAAGTTGGAAGGAAAAAGTCTGCACAAGAGAGCAATACTATATAAATTCCAAGAATATCCCAAGTTGAAAGGAAAAAGTCTGCACAAGAGAGCAATACTATATAAATTCCAAGAATATCCCAAGTTGGAAGGAAAAAGTCTGCACAAGAGAGCAATACTATATAAAATCCAAGAATATCCCAAGTTGAAAGGAAAAAGTCTGCACAAGAGAGCAATACTATATAAATTCCAAGAATATCCCAAGTTGGAAGGAAAAAGTCTGCACAAGAGAGCAATACTATATAAAATCCAAGAACATCCCAAGTTGAAAGGAAAAAGTCTGCACAAGAAAGCAGTACTATATAAAATCCAAGAATATCCCAAGTTGGAAGGAAAAAGTCCGCACAAGAGAGCAAAACTATATAAAATCCAAGAATATCCCAAGTTGAAAGGAAAAAGTCTGCACAAGAGAGCAATACTATATAAATTCCAAGAATATCCCAAGTTGGAAGGAAAAAGTCTGCACAAGAGAGCAATACTATATAAAATCCAAGAACATCCCAAGTTGGAAGGAAAAAAGTCTGCACAAGAAAGCAGTACTATATAAAATCCAAGAATATCCCAAGTTGGAAGGAAAAAGTCCGCACAAGAGAGCAAAACTATATAACTTCCAAGAATATCCCAAGTTGGAAGGAAAAAGTCTGCACAAGAGAGCAATACTATATAAATTCCAAGAATATCCCAAGTTGGAAGGGAAAAGTCTGCACAAGAAAGCAATACTATATAAAATCCAAGAATATCCCAAGTTGGAAGGAAAAAGTCTGCACAAGAGAGCAATACTATATAAAATCCAAGAATATCCCAAGTTGGAAGGAAAAAGTCTGCACAAGAAAGCAATACTATATAAAATCCAAGAATATCCCAAGTTGAAAAGAAAAAGTCTGCACAAGAGAGCAATATTATATAAATTCCAAGAATATCCCAAGTTGGAAGGAAAAAGTCTGCACAAGAGAGCAATACTATATAAAATCCAAGAATATCCCAAGTTGGAAGGAAAAAGTCTGCACAAGAAAGCAATACTATATAAAATCCAAGAATATCCCAGGTTGGAAGGAAAAAGTCTGCACAAGAAAGCAATACTATATAAAATCCAAGACTATCCCAAGTTGAAAGGAAAAAATCTGCACAAGAAAGCAATACTATATAAAATCCAAGAATATCCCAAGTTGGAAGGAAAAAGTCTGCACAAGACAGCAATACTATATAAATTCCAAGAATATCCCAAGTTGGAAGGAAAAAGTCTGCACAAGAAAGCAATACTATATAAAATCCAAGAATATCCCAAGTTGGAAGGAAAAAGTCTGCACAAGAAAGCAATACTATATAAAATCCAAGAATATCCCAAGTTGGAAGGAAAAAGTCTGCACAAGAAAGCAATACTATATAAAATCCAAGAATATCCCAAGTTGGAAGGAAAAAGTCTGCACAAGAGAGCAATACTATATAAAATCCAAGAACATCCCAAGTTGGAAGGAAAAAGTCTGCACAAGAAAGCAATACTACATAAAATCCAAGAACATCCCAAGTTGGAAGGAAAAAGTCTGCACAAGAAAGCAATACTACATAAAACACAAAAATATCTCAAGTTCGAAGAAAACGGTCGTGAAAAGAAATACTGCATAAAATATAAGAATATCTCCAGTTGGAAAACAAATTTCCACTTGTTAGATAGTGTATTAATGATACAAAAAATTAAACACGCAAATTAAACACTGCTAAAAAGAAATTATACCAATTTCTTAAAGAGTTCCCTGCTATTTAAAGAAATCAGAAAGACTTCAAGACTCAAGAAATATTCCAACTGTTTTAAATCAACTCGGAACAGATTGGAGCCATTCTTCACTACCAAAGAGATGATTATTTAACATACACAGTTCATTTTCCTGAAGTTCATTAGATTAGGTTTTATAAAGTGCTGATGTTCAATTTGTATCGCACCAGTCTAATAACAGTTTCTCGGGAGTGGGTTGGGTTGTTTTACCTCTGAGCGGCACTTTTTTGCACACCATGGGCTAAATGGCCAGGTCACATGGACCCCGTAGGCTCAGAGAAGGTTGGGGGAGGGGACCCACTGGAACAGCTGTTGGGAGACAGATGGTAGTCTCCCGTCAACGCCATCCAGTGTGTTCTTTAACGTGCACAGGGTATGGCTCTCCCGCACACGGGGCCACGGCTTAACGTCCCATCCGACGGACGACGGCCTTTCCAAGTCCGTCGGTGTCCCCTACTGACCGTGGGCAGGGAATGTTTCAGAGATAAATCTCAACGCTGACCCAGCTGGGACTCGAACCTGGGAACTACAGATTACGAGCCTGGCGCGCTACCGACTGAGCCACCCCCGACCCTCTCGGGAGTGGACCTCAAATTTACTAGCATTGGGATTTTATCTATCGTCTTGTTTTCTGCACTCATTAATAAAGACTTTTCAAATGTATGTTCAATTTTATATAAACATTTGAAGGAATGTTTTTGACGTGATGAGATTTTAAGCCAAAATGAAAGATATTTAACTGGGAACATTTAAAAACGCGCTAGACAGTACTAAAGAAGGTTTCTTATTTTTTTCTAACAAATTCCCAGTTAATCTCTTTATAGTATCCTGTACTAAGACTTGGTAGTCTTTGTGACACGGTTATTTAATTCATCTTGATGTAAAAAATATGCCTTTGAGAAATAAACAGACTCTCTACGATCTCAAAAACTTCTTAAGCATTTTATGAAAAGACGTCACTGAAAATAATATAAAGATCACAAATCTGTTTCGATTTCGTTCAGCATTTACAGAGTTGATGAAATTTAACAGCAGCAATGCCCGTTGAAATAATTTCTCTGAAAAGTTAAAACAAATTAAAGTAACAGAAATTTTATTAAAATTTTCATTTAGGTTATTGTGTTTTAATATGTTGTGAAAGTGATTATTACAGTTTTCTAATTGTAAAATTTTACATTTAAGGCTGAGTGAAAAATAATTTTAAAATGTTTTGATACGTATTTAGCGGTGTTAATGTACATTTTTGTACCTTCCTCTCAACAGAATGGGCGGGGGTGGCTCAGTCGGTAGCGCGCCAGGCTCGTAATCTGTAGTTCCCAGGTTCGAGTCCCAGCTGGGTGAGCGTTGAGATTTATCTGCGCAAAATTCCCCGCCCTGCCCACGGTCAGTAGGGGACACCGATGGGCTTGGAAAGGCCGCCGTCCGTCGGATGGGACGTTAAGTCGTGGCCCCGTGTGCGGGAGAGCCATACCCTGTGCACGTTAAAGAACACGCTGGATGGCCTTGACGGGAGACTACCATCTGTCTCCCAACAGCTGTTCCAGTGGGTCCCCTCCCCCAACCTTCTCTGCCTTTGGGGTTCTTGTGGCCTGGCCATTTAGCCCATGGTGTGCAAAAAAGTTCCGCTCAGAGGTAAAACAATCCAATCCAAACTCAACAGAATAAATCAAATAAATAATTTATTTCTGCTGTTGAGTGGATTTTTCAAAACAACTGGATATTCCTGAAGAGGACTATAAAAACTAACATTGTCACCAATGAAATGCTTTTTTTTTTGCATTCACATTAAACACTAAGACATGATGTCTAACACTTGATTCAATGAACTTTTGCATATTATCTTCTGTTGGTTGGTTGTTTTACCTCTCAGTGACACTTTCTTTGCACACAATAAGCTAAATGGCCAAGTCATAAGGACCCCGAAGGTTCAGAGAAGGTTGGGGAAGGGAACCCACTGGACAGCTGTTGGGAGATATATGATAGCTTCCTGTCAAGTCCATCCAGCGTGTTCTTTAACATTCACACAGGGTATGGTTCTCCCGCACGGAGTCACGACTTAACATCCAATCTGACGGACGGTGGCCTTCCGAAGCCCATCGGTGTCCCTTACTGAGCGAGGGCAGGGCTTTTAGCTGGGATAAATCTTAACCCTGGCCCAATTTGGACTGCAAATTAAGAGCCTGGCGCGCTACCGACTGACCCCAACCTTGTTCTTAGGCAAAAGGATCACTACCAAAGGCAAATTCTTCCTGGACATTTAACTTAATACGAATGTACCTCTTGAAATCCTTTTTCTTATCGGGGCAGGGGTGGCTTAGTCGGCAGCGCGCCCGGCTCGTAATCTGTAGTTCCCAGGTTCGAGTCCCAGCTGGGTCAGCGTTGAGATTTATCTCCGCAAAAATTCCCCGCCCTGCCGACGGTCAGTAGGGGACACCGATGGGCTTGGAAAGGCCGCCTTCCGTCGGATGGGAAGTTAAGCCGTGGCCCCGTGTGCGGGAGAGCCATACCCTGTGCACGTTAAAGAACACGCTGGATGGCCTTGACGGGAGGCTACCATCTGTCTCCCAACAGCTGTTCCAGTGGGTCCCCTCCTCCAGTCTTCTCTGAGCCTTCGGGGTCCATGTGACCTGGCCATTTAGCCCATGGTGTGCAAGAAAGTGCCGCTCAGAGGTAAAACAACCCAACCCAACTTTTTCTTATCGTCGGAAAAGAGAAAGGGCGAATACACCATGGTCAAGGAATTCTTGCATTACCATTATTACTATCATCATTACTATCTGCGTCTATGTTACTCATTCACAAGATCTTTGCTGTTCATTTGTAATGTCTTTTATCAAATAAATGGAGAGTCAAATTTTCCACGTTCTTGCTCTCATCTAGAATTAGTTGGTAAAATGTTATATCTAAGTATGATCGCTGATGCCAACTTAAAATTAAGCACAAGAAAAAACCTTGCACTAAACTTCAGCAGTGATCAGTCAAAATCTACGTAAAACCTTTCGTTCCCAATTACATTAATTTATTAATAAATGAATCTAAAGTGAAATCCGTTTTAAAATACGGGATAAAAAAAACTGTAGAGATGCATTTAAACTTTACTTGAGAAACTCTTCAAAACTCTGTTCTGAAATTAATAAATCCAAAGCTAAAAAGAAAATTTTCCAAGCAATTATACTTTTTATAAGTTCATTTAAATGAAAAGTGGGTTGGGTTGTTTTACCTCTGAGCGGCACTTTTTTGCACACCATGGGCTAAATGGCCAGATCACATGGACCCCGAAGGCTCAGAGAATGTTGGGGGAGGGGACCCACTGGAACAGCTGTTGGGAGACAGATGGTAGCCTCCCGTCAAGGCCATCCAGCGTGTTCTTTAACGTGCACAGGGTATGGCTCTCTCGCACACGGGGCCACGGCTTAACGTCCCATCCGACGGACGGCGGCCTTTCCAAGCCCATCGGTGTCCCCTACTGACCGTGGACAGGGCGGGGAATTTTTGCGGAGATAAATCTCAACGCTGACCCAGCTGGGACTCGAACCTGGGAACTACAGATTACGAGCCTGGCGCGCTACCGACTGAGCCACCACCGCCCCAATGAAAAGTGGACACCTGTTATAACAGGATGGACTAAGTAATCATTGTATCCTCAGGCAAAGAAGTGAATATACGTACTTAGTAAGAATTCGTGAAATAAGAATTAGTCACAAGTATTGGCTTGAGCGTGATTGACGTTGTGTGGCTGTATGGAAGCAGCATTCAAAGTTGAACAATGTGCGGATATATTTACATTTTAATTTGACTGTCAGAATACACTATTTGGGACTTAGTGGACCATAGTTACACCATCATCTTGAAACGATATTTTGAAAATATGGGCATTTGAAAGCAGGTAATAAAGTCAAAGTGACCACGAACTTTTGAGTAAAACTGTTGTTTAAGTTGCATGGCAACGTCAGCTGCCATACTTCCCAATTAACAACAACAAATTTGAACAGATATCGTTCAGAGTGACTGGAACATCTTCCCAATTAACAATAACCACTTTGAACAGATGTCGTTCAACATCTTCCCCATTAACAATAACTCTGAACAGATATCGTTCAGAGTGACTAGAACACATTCCCAATTAACAATAACAACTTTGAACAGATATCGTTCAGAGTGACTGGAACACCTTCCCAATTAACAATAACAACTTTGAACAGATATCGTTCAGAGTGAATAGAACACATTCCAATTAACAATCAATGTGACCAGAGTGACTAGAACAATGAATCAGAGTGACTAGAACACCTTCCCAATTAACAATAACAACTTTAAACAGATATCGTTCAGAGTGACTGGAACACCTTTCCAATTAACAATAACAACTTTGAACAGATATCGTTCAGAGTGAATGGAACATCTTCCCAATTAACAATAACTCTGAACAGATATCGTTCAGAGTGACTGGAACACATTCCCAATTAACAATATCAACTTTGAACAGATATCGTTCAGAGTGACTGGAACAACTTCCCAATCAACAATAACAACTTTGAACAGATATCGTTCAGAGTGACTGGAAAACCTTCCCAATTAACAATAACAACTTTGAACAGATATCGTTCAGAGTGACTGGAACACATTCCCAATTAACAATAACAACTTTGAACAGATATCGTTCAGAGTGACTAGAACACCTTCCCAATTAACAATAACAACTTTGAACAGGTAAAAGACCACTAAAAAGGAAAGAAAATTTTTATAAAGAAAGAGCGATCAAGTCACTGACGTCTCCTCACCCCCACGTTCAGTCCATCTCATTAAGACCATCCAGAGTACTCGTTAATCTGTAATTCAAGAGTTGCTTTTGTTTTTTTATTAGAAAATTTCCATGTTATTTATGTGAATGAGAACATAACTTCGAAGCTCTATAACTTCTGAAAAATGTATGTAATGGAAATAATGTGACTGAAGACATAAATAAAAATAAATACCCCCTCAAGCAGCTGCTTGCCACAGAGGTCTGACAGGAGCCTGTCAGTTTATATGCCATAGTAGAAGGTCTGAGAGGATGGCAGGACCTCAGCAGGAAAAACGACACATACATGCATGTCTTACCCGGGGATCGAACCCAGGTCCCTTAGAACGATCATGAAATTCAAATCTCGATTATCAACAATATTCGTCCAGTTTTTAGAGATTGGGGAATCTGGAATATTTAATAATAATTCATCTTGTTTTATAAAAAAGAACACTCATAATTGTCTAGGGGCGGGGGTGGCTCAGTCGGTAGCGCGCCAGGCTCGTAATCTGTAGTTCCCAGGTTCGAGTCCCAGCTGGGTCAGCGTTGAGATTTATCTCCGCAAAATTCCCCGCCCTGCCCACGGTCAGTAGGGGACACCGATGGGCTTGGAAAGGCCGCCGTCCGTCGGATGGGACGTTAAGCCGTGGCCCGTGTGCGGGAGAGCCATACCCTGTGCACGTTAAAGAACACGCTGGATGGCCTTGACGGGGGCTACCATCTGTCTCCCAACAGCTGTTACAGTGGGTCCCCTCCCCCAATCTTCTCTGAGCCTTCGGGATCCATGTGACCTGGCCATTTAGCCCATGGTGTGCAAAAAAGTGCCGCTCAGAGGTAAAACAACCCAAACCATAATTGTCTAATGTTGAAATAACCATTATGGAAACTTCTAAAATGTATATTTTATTAAATGGCTTGAAACAATACCTACTATATTAGTGGTAAGTAATTTCTGATGTAAATTCTTGTGACGAATTACTGTTGAAAAATATTCTAGCGTCCATAATACTTTAAATGCTGAACGAATATTGTTGAAAGTTGAGTTTTAAGTAGATTTGATCATGATCTTTAATTTATCTTCAGTGACATTTTTCCCTTAAATGCATATTTTAGAAGTTACAGAGCTTCAAATTTAGATTCTCATTGGCCAAACAGAAAACTTCTAATATTTCCGAGGGGCGGGGGTGGCTCAGTCGGTAGCGCGCCAGACTCGTAATCTGTAGTTCCCAGGTTCGAGTCCCAGCTGGGTCAGCGTTGAGATTTATCTCCGCAAAATTCCCCGCCCTGCCCAGGTCAGAAGGGGACACCGACGGGCTTGGAAAGGCCGCCGTCCGTCGGATGGGACGTTAAGCCGTGGCCCCGTGTACGGGAGAGCCATACTCTGTGCACGTTAAAGAACACACTGGATGGCCTTGACGGGAGGCTACCATCTGTCTCCCAACAGCTGTTCCAGTGGATTCCCTCCCCCAACCATCTCTGAGCCTTCGGAGTCCATGTGACCTGGCCATTTAGCCCATGGTGTGCAAAAAAAGAGCCGCTCAGAGGTAAAACAACCCAACCATTGGTATTTGACATTTTTGTAAAAGTTTTTAGGCAATCGCTGGTATTTTAATAGCTACAAATATTTCAATAAATTTCTTTATTTTTTAGTGACATTTGGCTGAAACTAAAGCGTCACTAAAAGCTCGAAATTGTGTTACCAAAAACCGATTGCGACCAAAAACCGATTCAGACCCTTCATTGCAAAAAACATAAAGTGTTTACTACACAAACTGTAAAAAAAAAAATTATAAATCATAATTATGCTGTATTGGGACTGTATTTAGCATTACCTAAGTTTTAAAATCTTTTATATTTTCTATAAACTAAGCTAGCAAATATTTTCGCGATAAAATCTGAAAATGTAAACAGAATTATATTTTTCAAAAATAAAAATATGGGTTGGGTTGTTGTTTTTACCTCTGAGCGGCACTTATTTGCACACCATGGGCTAAATGGCCAGGTCACATGGACCCCGAAGGCTCAGAGAAGTTTGGGGGAGGAGACCCACTGGAACAGCTGTTGGGAGACAGATGGTAGTCTCCCGTCAAGGCCATCCAGCGTGTTCTTTAACGTGCACAGGGTATGGCTCTCCCGCACACGGGGCCACGGCTTAACGTCCCATCCGACGGACGGCGACCCTACCAAGCTCATCGGTGTCCCCTACTGACCGTGGGCAAGGCGGGGAATTTTGCGGAGATAAAGATCTAAAAGGAAGTAAGGATGGGGGGAAAGAAACTGAATCGGGGGGAAAAGCCGAAAGGGATGCCAAGAGAATGACTTTTCTTTCCAGTAGAACATTTCCCACCTACGTTTCAGATGCCTTTAAAAATTTCTAGGAAAATGCATAAATTTAACAATTTTTGCGTCTATTACCGTTACTAGCATTCTCGGGGGACAGGGGGGATATCCGGGGTATTATTTAACGTGCACTCTTGCATTCTCATAGGGGGTGCATACCTCCCTCTAGATGTGGCCCTGGACAGGTCACAAAGACACCAATGGCTCAGAGAAGGTTGGGTTGTTTTACCTCTGAGCGGCACTTTTTTGCACACCATGGGCTAAATGGCCAGGTCACATGGACTCCGAAGACTCGGAGAAGGTTGGGGGAGTAGACCCACTGGAGCAGCTGTTGGGAGACAGATGGTAGCGTCCCGTCAAGTCCATCCAGCGTGTTCTTTAACGTTGGGTTGTTTTACCTCTGAGCGGCACTATTTTGCACACTATGGGCTAAATGGCCAGGTCAACGTTGGGTTGTTTTACCTCTGAGCGGCACTATTTTGCACACTATGGGCTAAATGGCCAGGTCACATGAACCCCGAAGGCTCAGAGAAGGTTGGGGAAGGGGACCCACTGGAAGAGCTGTTGGGAGACAGATGGTAGTCTCCCGTCAAGGCCATTCAGCGTGTTCTTTAACGTGCACAGGGTATGGCTCTCCCTCACACGGGGCCACGGCTTAACGTCCCATCCGACGGACAGCGGCCTTTCCAAGTCCATCGGTGTCCCCTACTGACCGTGGGCAGAGCGGGGAATTTTGCGGAGATAAATCTCAACGCTGACCCAGCTGGGACTCGAACCTGGGAACTACAGATTACGAGCCTGGCGCGCTACCGACTGAGCCACCCCCGCCCCCAGAGAAGGTTGGGAAAGGAGAGATGTTACGAGGTACAATACGATAATAAATGGACGCCATTTATAGACAAATGGAAGCCTTCTGTCAAGGAGATCCGGCGTATTTTTTAACGTGCTCTCCTGCACAAGGAACCACGGTTTAATGTTCTTTAGCGGCGACCATTCCAAGCCCATAAGTGTCTCCTGTCTGACCGAGGGCAGGGTAGGGGTTGGTGGGGAAAATCTCAATGTAGACACGGCTTGGACTCGAACCGGGAACATCGAATTATGAACTGGCATGCTTCCGACATATTCTAGTTTTTCCCTCGTCTAAAAAACTGTTTCTTAGTAAACATGGCAAGTAATGATAGGAAAACAATACATGGATAGAACGAAGTACACTCGATGCCTCAATGAATTATGACCACCTTCCTCCATGTTATGTCAGTGAAAGCTGATTTCGAAGTTCTATAACTTTTGAAAAAGAGTTTTGTTACAGAATGGAACTGGGTTGGGTTGTTTTACCTCTGAGCGGCACTTTTTTGCACACCATAGGCTAAATGGACAGGTCACATGGACCCCCGAAGGCTCAGAGAAGGTTGGGGGAGGGGACCCACTGGAAGAGCTGTTGGGAGGCAGATGGTAGCCTCCCGTCAAGGCCATCCAGCGTGTTCTTTAACGTGCACAGGTATGGCTCTCCCGCACATGGTGCCACGGCTTAACGTCCCATCCGACGGACGGCGGCCTTTCCAAGCAAATCGGCAGAATGGAACTGAAGTTCAATTGAAGACCTCAATCCAATGTATCTAAATCTCGATTTTCAACAATGTTCACTTAATAAAGAATTATGGAAGTTTGAATGTTTAACAACAGCAGTGCCTAACGTTAGAATCGAACTCAAAAGTTAATTATAATTTGAATAAGAAGTATTATTTCGCACCATTAAAGACAACAGATATGTATTTGAAAAGTTAATGTGAATAACTTTTTGATATTTTTCAATTTTCCTAAGAATTGCATTGTTGCTGTTGAATATTCAAAGTCCCTAACTCTTTAGGGGCGGGGGTGGCTCAGTCGGTAGCGCGCCAGGCTCGTAATCTGTAATTCCCAGGTTCGAGTCCCAGCTGGGTCAGCGTTGAGATTTATCTCCGCAAAATTCCCCGTCCTGCCCACGGTCAGTAGGGGACACCGATAGGCTTGGAAAAGCCACCGTCCGTCGGATGGGACGTTAAGCCGTGGTCCCGTGTGTGGGAGAGCCATACCCTGTGCACGTTAAAGAACACGCTGGATGGCCTTGACGGGAGGCTACCATCTGTCTCCCAATAGCTGTTCCAGTGGGTCCCCTCCCCCAACCTTCTCTGAGCCTTCGGGGTCCATGTGACCTGGCCATTTAGCCCATGGTGTGCAAAAAAGTCCGCTCAGAGGTAAAACAACCCAACCCATAACTCTTTAAGAACAAAGCGAACATTATTGAAAATTTAGATAGATTTGATTGATGATGATCATCATCATCAAGCAGCCCTCAAGCAAGCCCTCAAGCAGCTGATTGAGATCTTCATCTTCCGTTACATCTTCTCATAAAATGCTTATTTAGAAGTTATAGAACTCCGAATAATAATAATTCACTAAGCACTGAGTGTAGTTTATATTGAAAACAATTCTTACTGAAAAATAAAAGCGATTTTTTTTCAGCCTTAAAATATCCCCAATTTGTTGAAAACAACTACTGAACATTCTGTGTAGAAAAAACAAAGGGAACAAAAAAAAAAACAGAAACAAGTCTGATCATTATGAAGTAGGTTGCTTTAAGAACGAAATTTTGTTTCAAATTTGTTTCCCGTTTCTTAACCTGCCGTTAATATTCTACACTTGGCTGAGATTTGCGAAATGTCTACAGAGTTGTCTGAACATAATCCAGAGACAAGCAAGTTTAAAACCTTTCCGTAACTTTGAGTTATATTCCTTCTTCACTTCCTGTGCTATCGCATGAAGCCAGCATCTGGGAAACAGTTTGAACTTCTTCACAGAAAGCGTACGGTATCAGGTCAACTCGGGCCAAAGCAGCTACGGTTGGTAATGACGCAGAACGGGGTTCTCTCCGTTAGCTGCTGATGCACGCGTACCTGGCCGCGCCGGAGCGGCTCCTCTCCATCTTTCTCCCGGGTCTCTCCGACAGAATCGCCGCAGAAGCTCCCGTGACGGTGTGCGGCTTCTCTCTTAAGAAGTCCCGTAGACGATCAGAGGGAGAACCGGTCGGGTGGAACGTGGCGACGGAGGGAGAGATCGGGTTGGACGGCTGAAATTTTTTCCCTCTGCGGTAGGTCATTGAGACAGCTCGTACCTTGACTCTCTCCTCTTTGTTGATGGCTGTGGCGTAGGGAGAATGTAGTGGAATGTAGGGAAAAATGAGGAGGGAAAATGGAGAAGGAAGTGGAGGCGAAACGCAGCTGGGAGAATGATGAGGATGAAACTGTTAGATGAATGAATAAAATAGCTAGGAGATAGTTAATTCGTGAAGAAAATAGCTAGGAGATAGTTAATTAGTGAAGAAAATAGCTAGGAGAATGATGAGGATGAAACTGTTAGATGAATGAATAAAATAGCTAGGAGATAGTTAATTCGTGAAGAAAACAGCTAGGAGAATGATGAGGATGAAACTGTTAGATGAATGAATAAAATAGCTAGGAGATCGTTAATTCGTGAAGAAAATAGCTAGGAGAATGATGAGGATGAAACTGTTAGATGAATGAATAAAATAGCTAGAAGATAGTTAATTAGTGAAGAAAATAGCTAGGAGAATGATGAGGATGAAACTGTTAGAAGAATGAATAAAATAGCTAGGAGATAGTTAATTAGTGAAGAAAATAGCTAGGAGAATGATGAGGATGAAACTGTTAGATGAATGAATAAAATAGCTAGGAGATAGTTAATTAGTGAAGAAAATAGCTAGGAGAATGATGAGGATGAAACTGTTAGATGAATGAATAAAATAGCTAGGAGATAGTTAATTCGTGAAGAAAATAGCTAGGAGAATGATGAGGATGAAACTGTTAGATGAATGAATAAAATAGATAGGAGATAGTTAATTCGTGAAGAAAATAGCTAGGATAATGATGAGGATGAAACTGTTAGATGAATGAATAAAATAGCTGGGAGATAGTTAATTCGTGAAGAAAATAGCTAGGAGAATGATGAGGATGAAACTGTTAGATGAATGAATAAAATAGCTAGGAGATAGTTAATTCGTGAAGAAAATAGCTAGGAGAATGATGAGGATGAAACTGTTAGATGAATGAATAAAATAGATAGGAGATAGTTAATTCGTGAAGAAAATAGCTAGGATAATGATGAGGATGAAACTGTTAGATGAATGAATAAAATAGCTAGAAGATAGTTAATTAGTGAAGAAAATAGCTAGGAGAATGATGAGGATGAAACTGTTAGATGAATGAATAAAATAGCTAGGAGATAGTTAATTAGTGAAGAAAATAGCTAGGAGAATGATGAGGATGAAACTGTTAGATGAATGAATAAAATAGCTAGGAGATAGTTAATTCGTGAAGAAAACAGCTAGGAGAATGATGAGGATGAAACTGTTAGATGAATGAATAAAATAGCTAGGAGATCGTTAATTCGTGAAGAAAATAGCTAGGAGAATGATGAGGATGAAACTGTTAGATGAATGAATAAAATAGCTAGAAGATAGTTAATTAGTGAAGAAAATAGCTAGGAGAATGATGAGGATGAAACTGTTAGAAGAATGAATAAAATAGCTAGGAGATAGTTAATTAGTGAAGAAAATAGCTAGGAGAATGATGAGGATGAAACTGTTAGATGAATGAATAAAATAGCTAGGAGATAGTTAATTCGTGAAGAAAATAGCTAGGAGAATGATGAGGATGAAACTGTTAGATGAATGAATAAAATAGATAGGAGATAGTTAATTCGTGAAGAAAATAGCTAGGATAATGATGAGGATGAAACTGTTAGATGAATGAATAAAATAGCTGGGAGATAGTTAATTCGTGAAGAAAATAGCTAGGAGAATGATGAGGATGAAACTGTTAGATGAATGAATAAAATAGCTAGGAGATAGTTAATTCGTGAAGAAAATAGCTAGGAGAATGATGAGGATGAAACTGTTAGATGAATGAATAAAATAGATAGGAGATAGTTAATTCGTGAAGAAAATAGCTAGGATAATGATGAGGATGAAACTGTTAGATGAATGAATAAAATAGCTGGGAGATAGTTAATTCGTGAAGAAAATAGCTAGGAGAATGATGAGGATGAAACTGTTAGATGAATGAATAAAATAGCTAGGAGATAGTTAATTCGTGAAGAAAATAGCTAGGAGAATGATGAGGATGAAACTGTTAGATGAATGAATAAAATAGATAGGAGATAGTTAATTCGTGAAGAAAATAGCTAGGATAATGATGAGGATGAAACTGTTAGATGAATGAATAAAATAGCTGGGAGATAGTTAATTCGTGAAGAAAATAGCTAGGAGAATGATGAGGATGAAACTGTTAGATGAATGAATAAAATAGCTAGGAGATAGTTAATTCGTGAAGAAAATAGCTAGGAGAATGATGAGGATGAAACTGTTAGATGATGATTAGATCAGGATATAAAAATAAATTAATTCGTGAATAAAATAACGAAAGCGAGGATAGCGATGATTTACAGATGATGATGGTGACTTTAACGTCAAAAATGGAATGTGTGATAATTAATATTAAATGAAGTAGATGCGTCTATGAGTTTTTTTTTTCAAAGGACCACATACAGTAGAGTGTTCAAGGCATTTATAGCGTTGAGGGGGCGCCTTCTATATGCATACATATAAACATCTTAGAGGCAGTTTATATAGAAGAAAGCTTTTCTTTTAATTACAGAAGGTAGTTTACCTCATTGGAAACAACGCTATATGAGTTCGTGACTGAAAAAAAACCTAAATTTCGCGAACTCTTATTTGGTGTTTATTCTTTCATGGTTGAACGTTAAAAAATAATATGTGAGAAGCACTTTTTTTTTTTCACACAATGTGCTAAATGGCCAAGTCACAAGGACCCAAGTGATCAGAGAAGGTTGGGAAAAGGGACCCACTGGATAACTGTTGGGAGAGAGCCTCCCTTTAAGGTCATCCAACATCCTTCAGGTTCTTTAACATGCACAGGGTATGGCTTAACGTCCCATCCGACGGACGGTAGCCTTAGTACGTCGCTATCCCCTCCTGACCGAGAGCAAGGCAATAAATTTTACGGAGATAAATCTCAACGCTGATCCAACTGGGACTCGAATCTGGTAAATGCAGATTACGATCCTGACGCGCTATCGACTGAGCCACCCCCGCCCCAACAAACGTTCCAGTTTCAGCTTTGTGAAAAGGGACAGTCAATTAATGTTCCGATTTCAGTCATTCAGAACATCCTAACTTTGAAAATAAGCTTTTTTCACAAATACACTTAAAAACAGTTTATATGCATTCCTTATTTATGAATGAATATAGCAGGAATTTTTAGACTGGACAAATACTAAATCATTTAAAATCCGGGGCGTACATTCACCCTAACTTTCATTTCCCTTGTTAAATAATTTTAATACATTTTGGATCATCGTACTGTGGCAATATCTTCAATGTTTCTTTTTCATAGACATTAATACTTTTTATTTGAAAGAATTCCCTACCGGGATTTGTGTACTTAAGTAAAAAGACGCTAAAAACCATTAAAACTAAGAATGAAAAAAAAATCCGCAGAAATGCAAAGAAAGAAAACATTGTTTTACCTCTGAGCTGCACTTTTTTGCAACAATGGGCCAAAAATGATCCGATCACAAGGAGGGATCACGCTAGGGCTCACAGAAGGTTGGGGGAACCCACTGGACATCTGGTGGGAGACAGATGGTAACCTCCAATCAAGGCCATACAGCGTGTTCTTTAATGTGCACAGGGTATCGCTCTCACACACACACGGATACCACGGATTAATCTCTCATCGGAAGGACGGCGGATTTTTGAAGCACATTGCTGTTCACTATTGACAAAGGACAGGGCGGGGACGGAGATAAATTCAACGCTGGCCCAGACGGGACTCGAACATGGGAACTGCAAATTACGAGACTAACGATCTACCGACTGAGCCACCCCCGCCCCAATAAACATGTTAAAAATGTTTTTTTTTTTTTTTTCATATTTATAAATATATAATATGGTTTACAAAAACCGAGTCGGTAAACTCAGTTGGAAGCGCGCCAGGCTCCTAATCTGTAGTTCCCAGGTTCGAGTCCCAGCTGGGTCAGCGTTGAGATTTATCTCCGAAAAATTCCCTGATTAACCTTCGTGTACGTACACGAAGGTTGCCAGATCACTAATTTCTAAAAAAATCGTTGCCAGATTTTTTTCTGAATTCTGAAATCAACCATAGTGTTCGGATATTCCTCCTCCCATCAAGGCCATCCAGCGTGTTCTTTAATGTGCACAAGGTATGGCTCTCCCATACACAATGGGTTGTTGGGTTGTTTTACCTCTGAGCGGCACTTTTTTGCACACCATGGGCTAAATGGCCAGGTCACATGGACCCCGAAGGCTCAGAGAAGGTTGGGGGAAGGGACCCACTGGAGCAGCTGTTGGGAGACAGATGGTAGCCTCCCGTCAAGGCCATCCAGCGTGTTCTTTAACGTGCACAGGGTATGTCTCTCTCGCACACGGGGTCACGGCTTAACGTCCCATCCGACGGACGGCGGCCTTTCCAAGCCCATCGGAGTCCCCTACTGACCGTGGGCAGGGCGGGGAATTTTGCGGAGATAAATCTCAACGCTGACCCAGCTGGGACTCGAACCTGGGAACTACAGATTACGAGCCTGGCGTGCTACCGATTGAGCCACCCCCGCACCATTTTTTTGAGCGACTGTATATTTTATTAAATAAATTACTGTTACAAATTATTTAAGTTTTCATTTCTAAGGTAAAGTCATCACTCATTATTGTTGTATTCTGGCTTCCACAATTCTTTATATACTGAACGAATGTTATTTAAAAATCCAGATTTAAATAGATTTGGTTACGGTTTTAAAAATATCTTCCGATACGTTTTGCCATTAATTATTAAATTTTAGAAGTTATGACCCGTGGCAGAGTGGTTAGCGCGCTTGGCTGCTGATCTACGGGACCTGGGTTCGAGCCCCGGGTAAGGCATGGATGTTCGTGTTTTTTTCTGCAGAGGTCCTGCCATCCTCTCAGATCTTCTACTGTGGCATATAAACTGACAGGCTCCTGTCAGACTCTGTTGCAAGCAGCTGCTTGAGGGGGTATTTATTTTTATAGCCGTCCCGTGGCCGAGTGGTTAGCGCGCTTGGCTGCTGATCTAAGGGACCTGGGTTCGAGCCCCGGATAAGGCATGGATGTTCGTGTTGTTTTTCTGCTGAGATCCTGCCATCATCTCAGATCTTCTACTGTGGCATATAAACTGACAGGCTCCTGTCAGACCTCTGTTGCAAGCAGCTGCTTGAGGGGGTATTTATTTTTATAGCCGTCCCGTGGCCGAGTGGTTAGCGCGCTTGGCTGCTGATCTAAGGGACCTGGGTTCGAACCCCGGATAAGGCATGGATGTTCGTGTTGTTTTTCTGCTGAGGTCCTGCCATCCTCTCAGATCTTCTACTGTGGCATATAAACTGACAGGCTCCTGTCAGACCTCTATTGCAAGCAGCTGCTTGAGAGGGTATTTATTTTTATAGCCGTCGCGTGTCCGAGTGGTTAGCGCGCTTGGCTGCTGATCTAAGGGACCTGGGTTCGAACCCCGGATAAGGCATGGATGTTCGTGTTGTTTTTCTGCTGAGGTCCTGCCATCCTCTCAGATCTTCTACTGTGGCATATAAACTGTCAGACCTCTGTGGCAAGCAGCTGCTTGAGGGGGTATTTATTATTATTATTATTTATTAGAGCTTTGAAGTTTGACTACCACTGACATGGAACATTTTGGTAGTGCGATGCATTTCATAACACCATGCAATCAAAAAAAATTAGTGTGAAATCGCAAAAAGAGATAAAAATCGTAAAGATTTCTAAATAAAAATTTATCGAGGAGACGTTTTAGAAGTGATAGGATAATAAATGTAAGTTAAGGGAATAAAAAACCTAATAAAGAGAAGCTGAGAGCAACGAGAAAAAAAAAATCTGAAAATGTGCGAAATGAACGCACATAAAAGCATCGCATGAAGGAGCAGTGGTTGGTCACGTGATGTCCGCATTAACACCACTCGGAGGATAGCCCTAGCAGGAAGGGTCATAGCTATTTATTATCGCCTAGAAACGCGACCACACGACAGTTGTGCTGACGGCAGTGTGACAAATGTGCTCCCGGTTGTACCAATGTTACTCTGTGCCGCGCCAGACACATGCCGCGAGTCCGTCGTCCTCCTCTTCCTTGGGGTGGTCAGTCACTATTCACAGTTTCCTTTCACATGGGGGGCTGGGTGGCTCAGTCGGTAGCACGCCAGGCTCGTAATCTGTACTTCCCAGGTTCGAGTCCCAGCTGGGTCAGCGTTGAGATTTATCTCCGCAAAATTCCCCGCCCTGCCCACGGTCAGTAGGGGACACCGATGAACTTGGAAAGGCCGCTGTCCGTCGGATGGGACGTTAAGCCGTGGCCCCGTGTGCGGGAGAGCCATACCCTGTGCAAGTTAAAGAACACGCTGGATGGCCTTGACGGGAGGCTACCATCTGTCTCCCAACAGCTGTTCCAGTGGGTCCCCCCCCCCCAACCTTCTATGAACCTTCGGGGTCCTTGTAACCTGGTCATTTAGAACATGGTGCGCAAAAAAGTGCCGCTCAGAGGTAAAACAACCCAACCTTTCACATGGTCATCTTTGTAAGGTTAGAAACCAACTGGACGAGGATGAAATTGTTCAATTAAAGGTTATTACCATCTCCAACATCGAAATGGATTTTTTTCTGGTTTTATCACTATCAGTGAGAGACGGGGTGGCTCAGTCGGTAACGCGGCAGGCTCGTAATTTGTAGTTTCCAGGTTCGAATCCTAGCTGGGTCAGCGTTGAGATTTATCTCCGCATAACTCCCCGCCAACGTTCAGTACAGAAGACCGATGGGCTTGGAAAGGCCGCCGTCCGTAGGATGGGACGTTAAGCTGTGGCTCCGTGTGCGGAAGAGCCATACCCTGTGCACGTTAAAGAACACGCTGGGTGGTCTTGACGGGAGGCTACCACCTGTCTCCGAACAGCTGTTCCAGTATGTCCACTCCCACAACCTTCTCTGAGCCTTCGGGATCCTTGTGACCTGGCTATTTAGCCCATGGTGTGCAAAAAAGTGCCGCTCAGTGGTAAAACAACTCAACGTTAAAGAATACTCTGGATGTCCTTGACGGGAGGCTACCATCTGTCTCCCAATAGCTGTTCCAGTGGGTGCACTCCTCCAACCTTCTCTGAGCCTTCGGGGTCCATGTGACCTGACTATTTAGCCCATGTTGTGCAAAAAAGTGTCGCTCAGAGGTAAAACAAATCAATACAATAACGCTAAAGAACACACTGGATGGCCTTGACGGGAGGCTACCATCTGTCTCCCAACAACTCTTTCAGTGGGTCCACTCCCCCAACCTTCTCAGACTTCGGGGTCCATGTGACCTGGCGATTTAGCCCATGGTGTGCAAAAAAGTGCCGCTCAGAGGTAAAACAACTCAAAGCCTCAGTTATAGCTAACATAACACAGAAAGTTTGCCTTGCTGAAATAGTCGCTAGCTCTCTAACCACAATGCCAGTTAAGGATTATTAACTAAGATATATGTTACCGCTAAAGCTCGAAAGCCGTTAATGTGCACATTACCTAGCTAATCTGCAGATTAACTGATTTGCTCCGTTAACGTGCGGAATCAAGAGTTTTCCGCATTTTACCTAGGTAATGTGCACATTAACGGCTTTCGTATCGTTAAAGTTCAAAAGTTTGTTTCTCTCATAGTGGTGAATCTCTTGAATATGAATCATCGTGTAACGTGATTCACTCGTCCGCATCATAAAAAAAACGCCCCGGATGAGCGGAGGCCAAGTGAGAACGAATCGGTAAAGTGATTCATTCTTGATAACGAATCACTAAAATGATTCGTTCTCACATGGCCTGCTCATGTTGGGGGCGTTTTTTATAATTCGGACGACTGATTCATGTTGACAGAGGGATGACCCTGGTTTCAACTCTACTCTCGGACACTAGATAAATAACATTATGTTAATTTAAGCGTACAGAAACGTTCCTGTTGTTCCAGCAAAGATCTTATTTTCACTTTAACGAGTGCCTAGTAGGTAATGTGCAGATTATCCAGGTAATTTGCAGATTGCCTAGGTAATTTGAGAAATGAAACAATTTTCTGCACGTTAACGGATCACCCTAGTTAATCTGCACAATACCTAGATAATCTGTAGAATAACTGATTTCTGCACTTTAGCGGTAACATATATACGAAACATCTTCCACTTGGGTTGCTTTGCCTCTTAGAGACACATTTTTTACATACAATGGGCTAAATGGCCAGGTCGTGTACCCCGAGAAGGTTGGGTCGGAGGAATTCATTAGATTGCTGTTATGTGACAGATGATATCTTCCCTTCTAGGCCATCCAGTGAGTTATTTAAAGTGTACAGGATATGGCTCTCTCCCGGACACGGCTTAATGTCCCATCCGACGGATGGCGGCCTTTCCAAGCCTGTCGGTGTCCCATACTGACCGTGGGGCAGGATGGAAGTTTTGTGAAATTAAATTCAAATTCTGGCCCAGATGGGACTCGAACCTGGGAACTGAAGATTACGAGCCTGTCGCGCTACCGACTGAGCTGCCCCCTATAAAGCACTAAGTGTCACTTTTTCTATGTCATTAATCTAGCGCTTGGGGCGGGGGTGGCTCAGTCGGTAACGCGCCAGGCTCGTTATTTGTAGTTTCCAGATTCGAGTCCCAGCTGGGTCAGCGTTGAGATTTATCTCCGCAAAAATCCCCGCCCTGCCCACGGTCAGTAGGGGACACCGATGGGCTTGGAAAGGCCGCCGCCCGTCGGATGGAACGTTAAGCCGTGGTTCCGTGTGCGGGAGAGCCATACCCTGTTCACGTTAAAGAACACGCTGGATGGCCTTAATGGGAGGCTATCATCTGTCTCCCAACAGCTGTTCCAGTGAGTCCCCTCCTCTAACCTTCTCTGAGCCTTCGGGGGTCCTTATGACTTGGTCATTTAGCCCATTGTGCGCAAATAAAGTGCTGTTCAGAGGTAAAACAATCCAACCCAACCTATCTCTATCTATTAAAATCATAATGTTACAATAAAGAGGGCATATAACGAATCAAAAAACATTAATTTATTGTCCTTAATAATTTCTGTCTGCCTATTACAACCTGAAAAATCTGTGGAAACCCAGATTATAAAACACCTATATTACAATATAAACTAAAAACAAAATTCACGCATGTATAGATTCATATTCTACCTTACAATTATCAGTTAGAATGTCATCAACAGATAAGAACTTAAAATAACTTTCTTTGAAAAGTCTGGATAGTTAACAACTCTTAGTGTCTTGATTGAAACTTGTATTAAGTATAAAAATCCGTCAAAATATATCCGTCCAATCCCGAAGGCAATTTATATATTTTTTTACTTCTTTTTTTAACTTCTCGTCCCGTGTTTGTCTAAATTTATCACGGGTTTTTCTCCGAAATAAATGACCATTCCGTCGTTGGCTGACACCCGAATATTGGTCGCTCGCTACCCTCTAAGTGCGAATCCTAGTCAGACCTCCCCGTGGCCTCGCAGGCTCACAAATAAAGAAAAACTCGCACACACGCACATAAATCTGTCATCTGAAGAAACTCTGCTCTCTTTCCGTGTCCCAGAGCCAGTGGAGAGCAGTCCGCAGGGCTCTCGCTCTCTTCGGAAAGTCCGTTCATTCTACTCTCTATAGCTATACAAAATTAATGCAAGCTCTACCATTCGTTATTACGATATGGTAAAAATCACAAACTCGGAAATATTCTCATTTCCACCAGTAAGGAAACTTTTCGGATTCTTGTTTATTCTTTTCGTTATTTTTATATCATTTATTTATAATTTAAAAAAAAAACGGATAATGTATTTTTGATTCCTTCCATTACTTTTTTTTTTTTGAACGTGTGTGGTGGTTTCAAGACTGATCTTGCAAGAAAGAATTTTTTTCGTTTTTTGTCCTGAAGGAACGCATTTATTTCCAGTAATAAATATTCTGATGCAGTTTATGATGTAAATAAATCTACGCTCAGTCATGTTGGTTTGAGAAAACCGTAAAGAATCTTCCGGTGTGAATGGTCACTTATTAGATTTGTGAGCTCTATAAGAAGAGATTTTCGTATAATTCCTGTTTTCCATATAAACCCCCTAGTATCCTACATCCTCTCCTAGATTGGACTAACGAATCTAACCTAGATCTCCTAGATTACACCCATCCCTGAATTCCATACAGCTTCAGTGATTTAACATGCTCTTTGTTTCCCTGCATCTTAGTTTTCCAACATGCATCATTGGATTGAATACACCCTTTATTTTCTTACACCCCTCTTTGATTTAAACCCACACCCCTTCCTAATTTCCGCACATTATTTCCCATGTCCCTCCTCGGTTAACTACAACATTTGATTTCTTACACCCCTCCTCGGTCTTTTGTTTTCTTACACCCCTCCTCAATTTGACTGCACTCTTCCCTTGTTTTCTTACACCCCTCCTCAATTTGACTGCACTCTTCCCTTGTTTTCTTACACCCCTCCTCAATTTGACTGCACTCTTCCCTTGTTTTCTTACACCCCTCCTTAATTTGACTGCACTCTTCCCTTGTTTTCTTACACCCCTCTTCGGTTTGACTACAATCTTTGTTTTCTTACACTCTTCCTCGATTTGATGACAACTATTGTTTTCTTACCCTTTTCCGGTTTGACTACAACATTTGATATCTTACACCCTTCCTGTGTATGACTTCAACCTTTGTTTTCTTACACCCTTCCTCGGTTTCACTACAACATTTGGGATCGGGGGTGGCTCAGACGGTAGCGCGCCTGGCTCGTAATCTGTAGTTCCCAGGTTCGAGTCCCAGCTGGGTCAGCGTTCAGATTTATCTCCGCAAAATTCCCCGCCCACGGTCAGTAGGGGACACCGATGGGCTTGGAAACGCCGCCGTCCGTCGGATGGGACGTTAAGCCGTGGCCCCGTATGCGGGACATACCCTGTGCACGTTAAAGAACACGCTGGATGGCCTTGACGGGAGGCTACCATCTGTCTCCCAACAGCTGTTCCAGTGAGTCCCCTCCCCCAACCTTCTCTGAGCTTCGGGGTCCATGTGACCTGGCCATTTAGCCCATGGTGTGCAAAAAAGTGCCGCTCAGAGGTAAAACAACCCAAACAACCCTATAACATTTGATATGTTACAGCCCTCCTCGGTTTGACTAAATTCTTGTTTTCTTTCACACCTCGTCGATCTGAACACATTCTTTTTTTTCTAACACACACACACCCTCGGTCTGATTACATTCTTGTTTTCTTACACCCCTCCTCGATTCGACTACACCCTTCCTCGGTTTGACTGCATCCTTGTTTTGTTACACCTGTCTTCGGTTTGACTACATTATTATTTTCCTAAATCCCTTCTCGGTTTGACTACATTCATATTTTCTTACATCCCTTGTCGGTTTGACTACATTCTTATTTTCTTACATCCCTTCTCGGTTTGACTACATTATTATTTTCCTAAATCCCTTCTCGGTTTGACTACATTCTTATTTTCTTACATCCCTTCTCGGTTTGACTACATTCTTATTTTCTTACATCCCTTCTCGGTTTGACTACATTCTTATTTTCTTACATCCCTTCTCGGTTTGACTACATTCTTATTTTCTTACATCCTTTCTCGGTTTGACTACATTCTTATTTTCTTACATCCCTTCTCGGTTTGACTACATTCTTATTTTCTTACATCCCTTCTCGGTTTGACTACATTCTTATTTTCTTACATCCCTTCTCGGTTTGACTACATTCTTATTTTCTTACATCCCTTCTCGGTTTGACTACATTCTTATTTTCTTACATCCCTTCTCGGTTTGACTACATTCTTATTTTCTTACATCCCTTCTCGGTCTGATTACATTCTTGTTTTCTTACACCCCTCCTCGATTCGACTACACCCTTCCTCGGTTTGACTGCATCCTTGTTTTGTTACACCTGTCTTCGGTTTGACTACATTATTATTTTCCTAAATCCCTTCTCGGTTTGACTACATTCATATTTTCTTACATCCCTTGTCGGTTTGACTACATTCTTATTTTCTTACATCCCTTCTCGGTTTGACTACATTCTTATTTTCTTACATCCCTTCTCGGTTTGACTACATTCTTATTTTCTTACATCCCTTCTCGGTTTGACTACATTCTTATTTTCTTACATCCCTTCTCGGTTTGACTACATTCTTATTTTCTTACATCCCTTCTCGGTTTGACTACATTCTTATTTTCTTACATCCCTTCTCGGTTTGACTACATTATTATTTTCCTAAATCCCTTCTCGGTTTGACTACATTCATATTTTCTTACATCCCTTCTCGGTTTGACTACATTCTTATTTTCTTACATCCCTTCTCGGTTTGACTACATTCTTATTTTCTTACATCCCTTCTCGATTTGACTACACTCTTCTTTTTTCTTCACTTCATTTCTTGCAACCTTCCTCGGTTTCGGCACAACTTTTGTTATCTTACAACCTTCCTCGGTTTGACTACATTCTTGTTTCTTTACACTTCTCTTCGGTTTGACTATATTCTTATTATCTTACACTACTCTTCGGTCCGACTGTATTCTCTTTCTTACACCCCTCTTTGGACTTGCAATATTCTTATTTACTTACACCCCTCTTCGGTCTCGCTACATTCTTATTTGATTACACCGCGGTTCGTTCTGACTACATTCTTATTTTTTGACACGCCTCTTGGATCTAGTTATATTTTTTTGCACCGCTCTTCGTTCTGATTACATTGTTATTTTCTTACAACCCTCTTTGGTCTGACGATATTCTTGGTTACTTACACCCCTCTTCGCTCTTTCTACATTCTAATTTTCTTAAACCCCTCTTCGGTCTGGCTACATTCTTATTTCAATACACCCCTCTTCAGTCTGACTACACTCTTTTTTTCTTACACCCCTCTTTGGTCTGATGATATTCTTATTTAGTTACACCCCTCTTCGGTCTGACTACATTCTAGTTTTCTTACATCCCTCTTCTTCGGTTTGGCTACATTCTAATTTTCTTAAACCCCTCTTCGGTCTGGCTACATTCTTATTTCAATACACCCCTCTTCAGTCTGATTACATTCTTTTTTTCTTACACCCCTCTTTGGTCTGATGATATTCTTATTTAGTTACACCCCTCTTCGGTCTGACTACATTCTAGTTTTCTTACATCCCTCTTCTTCGGTTTGGCTACATTCTAATTTTCTTAAACCCCTCTTCGGTCTGGCTACATTCTTATTTCAATACACCCCTCTTCAGTCTGACTACATTCTTTTTTTCTTACACCCCTCTTTGGTCTGATGATATTCTTATTTAGTTACACCCCTCTTCGGTCTGACTACATTCTAGTTTTCTTACATCCCTCTTCTTCGGTTTGGCTACATTCTAATTTTCTTACACCCTGCTTTGGTCTGGCTACATTCTAGTTTTCTTACACCCTGCTTCGGTCTGGCTACATTCTAGTTTTTCTTACACCCCCCTGCGGTCATGCTACATTATTAATTGTCTTACACCTTCTTCGGTATGGCTGCATTCTTATTTCCATACACCCCTCTGACTAATCTGATTACATTCTAGTTTTTCTTACACCCCTCTTCGGTATGACTATTATTATTCTTCCACAACCCGTCTTCGGTCTGACTACACTCTTCCTTTGTTTTCTAAACACCCATCTTCGGTTTGAGCCCACATCCCTTGCTATTTTACGTACACTTGTTTTCCACGTGCCTCCACGGTTTCTCTACACCTTAACTTGATGTATGAACAGGCCTGCTTTTTTTGATCAAACCGTTCACTTCCTACACACCTCCCTAAATTCCCTACACTTACTTTCCACGTCCCTTGAGTAGGGATTATTATATATTACTTCTCTGCTTCACTTCCTTTGATCTTTCCTATCAGTAATTTCATCACGACTCTAAATTCCTTGTGACTTCGCCCATTGTGTGCAAAAAAAGTTTTCCAGAAATCGCAGGCTCAAAAAAAAATTTATAAACTGATATCGAATTGGGTTGTTTTACCTCTGAGCAGCACTTTTTTGCACACCATGGGCTAAATGATCAGGTCACAAGGACCACGAAGGCTCAGAAAGTTGGGGTAGGTCCCCTCCCCCAACTTTCTGAGCCTTCGTGGTTTCTGAGCCTTCTGAGCCTTCGTGGAACAGCTGGGTTGGGTTGGGTTGTTTTACCTCTGAGCGGCACTTTTTTGCACACCATGGGGTAAATGGCCAGGTCACAATGACCCCAAAGGCTCAGCGAAGGCTGGGGGAGGTGATCCACTGGAACAGCTGTTGGGAGACAGATGGTAGCCTCCCGTCAAGGCCATCCAGCGTGTTCTTTAACGTTCGGTTGTTTTACCTCTGAGCGGCACTTTTTTGCACACCGTGGGCTAAATGGCCAGGTCACAATGACCCCAAAGGCTCAGCGAAGGCTGGGGAGGGGACCCACTGGAACACCTGTTGGGAGACAGATGGTAGCCTCCCGTCAAGGCCATCCAGCGTGTTCTTTAACGTGCACAGGGTATGGCTCTCCCGCACACGACTTAACGTCCCATCCGACGGACGGCGGCCTTTCAAAGCCCATCGTTGTCCCCTTACTGACCCTGGGCAGGGCGGGGGAGTTTGCGGAGATAAATCTCAACGCTGACCCATCTAGGACTGAAACCTGGGAACTACAGATTACGAGCCTGGCGCGCTGCCGACTGAGCCACCCCCGCCCCTATCGAATCGGGAAAACTAAACAAATAGTTTAAAAATACTGGTTGTGTTTGCAATAGTGAGCTAATATTCTTTCCACTAATGAACATTGAAATCTTTTCGTATATTTGTTTCATTATATTGAATTATCTTGATATCAAATATTTTCGTCATATAATGTCATTTTTTTTTTATCTTTTCCAAAAAAAACGAGATAATTTTGCTTTCTCGTCTTTCTGTAGACAAACTTTTTTGTTTACAGAGATAAAAATTATTTATGTATTGGATAGGCACTTTCCGAATCTCCCTAAAGCTATAATTGCGCCCTCTAGCATTGGAAAGTGTTGAAATTCCTAAAATTTCAAACGAATATTTTGCAAACGATGTATTTCAACCAGAAGTTTCAATTTTGCTGGTGAAATGTAAAGGTCACGAAGTTTCTATGGCCAACAATGTGTTGACCTTTTAGACCCAGAGAGGGTGGTAAATCTTTTCAGTTTTAGCTGACAATTGTTTGTTTTCGGAGATATATGAAAAATTCTTTTTAGGTTAGATAGGAATTGATGAAATATTATAATTCACACTTTTTAAATCTTTCGAAAACTATAATTGCGCCCCCTAACGGTGGAAAAATTGTCAATTTCTGAATTTTCAAACGAATATTGCAGATGAACTAATTAAACTAGAAATTTTAAATTTTGGTGGTGGAATATGAACTTTATGAAGTTTCCATTGGGAACAATGAATTGACTTCTTAGACCCAGAGTGGGTGGTAAAACAAGACTTGTTTCTTAAAAAGATAATTGATCTTTATAAACAAACAATTAAAAATAATTTTTTTTATTGTATAGGTATTGATGTAATATTACGATTTGCACTTTCCAATTATCTAAAATCTAAAATTGCGCCCTCTAATGGCGGAAAAATCTAAAAATTCTAAAATTTAAACGAATATTGTAAACGACGTATTTATGCTACAATTTTGAATTTTTGGTAGTAGAATATGAAAGTTACTATGTTTTTATTGAAAAAAAAAATAAGGTAATGATTGAAAAATACATTTACTTTTTTTGGTACTGATAAAATATAATTTACATTTTTCAAAAACTTAGGTAATTTAAATTCATATTGTTACAGATCATTAAATTTAGAAGCAGCAAAGCTACCAATGTAGATCGTATAATCATATTCGATGTACCGGGTAATAATTTTACCCCTAACCATCTCCATCATAAAGATATCCCTATTTAGCATGAGTAAGAACAAAATATATAAGTGAACCACCCTTAGGTGGGCCCCTAAGGACAAACGTAAGAAAAGCTAAAAATAGCAGTAAAATTGTATAAGAAACCTAAAACGGGTAGGTCTCCTCAGAGAACGCTACCGTTTTAGACCTCTTGTACTTGTTCAAAACAGTAGGATCGTAAAGAATCAGAAGAAATAATCTCATTGGGATTATTGCTTATAGCCGGAAAAAATCTTTTTGAGGTGCGTTTTATATGTGTGTGTGTATATATATAGTAGATGCCCAGGTCTTTATAAAGTTGTCTGTTAGTGACAAACCAAGGGGCATCGACCGCAGTTCTCAAAATCTTGTTCTGTAAGACCTGAATCTTACGAATATTGGTGGGTGTAGTATTCGCCCATATGGGTGAAGCATAGAGAATCACTGGTCTGATGATCATATCATAGAGTAAAAACTTATGTTCAATCATCAAAATGGAATTAAAGCTATGTACAGTCGCTCAAAATAATATCCGAACACTATGGTTGATTTCAGAATTCAGAAAAAATATCTGGCAACGATTTTTTAAGAAATTAGTGATTTGGCAACCTTCGTGTTACGCAACACGAAGGTTGCCAGATCATTAATTTCTAAAAAAAAAGTTGCCAGATATTTTTTCTGAATTCTGTAGTCAACCATAGCGTTCGGATACTTTTTTGAGCGACTGTACCAATGACTTCTGCAAATAATTTCTATCTAAGATAAATTTGAAATTTCGGTGGAAAGAAATATTTCTCAAGAAATATTTTACTGACAGTAATAATGTACCCACTTTTCTCAGAGGGTATGGTAAATGCAACATTTTATATTTAAGAAATAAAATACAAATTCTTTTTATGATGTATAATTACTAATAAAATGCTATTTCCATTTTTCTCAATCATCCGCTACCTCAAATTAAAACTTTTAAGTAGTGAAAAAAGTAGATAAAGTGAAAATTTCTTCCTCTTTGAAAACGAGTTTCCCATATGCACCAGAGGCGATATGAGTTCTTCTAGTTCCTTTTACTTCTGAGCAACGATTAAAATAAAAAAAAATAAGTACCCTCTCAAGCAGCTGCTGGCCACAGAGGTCTGACAGGAGTCTGTCAGTTTATATGCCAGAGTAGAAGGTCTGAGAGGATGGCAGGACCTCAGCAGAAAAACGACTTACATTTGAATAAATTTAATTTTCACTAGTGTATGAAGAATGATTACAAATTGAGGAAACATTTATCAGAATTACAAAGCTACTAGCTTACCATTAGGCTATGACAGACAGGCAATCATGCCACCTATGTACTCGAACCTGGAACAACAGTTGTAGTTGGGTTGTTTTACTTCTTAGCGGCGCTTTTTTTGCACGCAATGGGCTAAATGGCCAGGTCACAACGATCCCAAAGTCTCAGAGAAGGTTGGGGTTAGAGAACCAACTGGGCTGCTGTTGGGAGACAGGTGGTAGCCTCCCGTCAAAGCCATCCAGTGTGTTCTTTAACGTTGGGTTGTTTTATTTCTGAGCGGCACTTTTTTGCACACCATGGACTAAATGGCCAGGTCAAAATGACCCCGAAGGCTCAGAGAATGTTGGGGGAGGGGACTCACTGGAACAGCTGTTGGGAGACAGATGGTAGCCTCCGGTCAAGGCCATCCAGCGTGTTCTTTAACGTTGGGTTGTTTTACCTCTGAGAGGCACTTTTTTTGCACACCATGGGCTAAATGGCCAGGTCATATGGACTCCGAAGGTTCAGAGAAGGTTGGGGAAGGGAACCCACTGGAACAGCTGTTGGGAAACTGATTGTAGCCTCCCGTTAAGGCCATACAGCGTGTTCTTTAACGTGCACAGGGTATGACTCTCCCGCACACGGCTTAATGTCGCATCCGACGGACGGTGGCCTTTCCAAGCCCATCGGTGTCCCCTACTGATCGTGGGCAGGGCGAGGAATTTTGCCGAGATAAATCTGAACACTGACCCAACTGGGACTCGAACTTGGGAACTGCAGATTACGAGCCTGGCGCGCTACCGACTGAGCCACCCCCACCCCACCCGGGGCTCGAACCCAGGTCCCTTCGATCAGTAGCCAAGTCATATAATTGAAACGCAAAATGAAATATCTTTGAAGTTCATACAATCAAATCCTATATTCATATTCAACAGAATAAGTTTGAAATAAATTCTTAAGCAACTGCATAAAATTAATTTGTGATTCTCTCTCTCTCTATTCGTGGTTATTCTCATTCATTAACGTTATTTTAGACCTAAAGAAATAACGATAGACCTGAAGCTAAAATTTAAATAGTTATGTGACTTAAAATTCTGAGACACAACCAGACTTTACTCTCAAGGAAACTGCTCTTTTGACATATCTAAGGCATGGATGTATGTGTCGTTTTCTACTGAGCACCTGACATCCTCTCAGACCTTCTACTATGGCTTTTGGATTGGGTTGTTTTACCTCTGAGCGGCACTTTTTTGCACACCATGGGTTAAATGGTCAGGTCACACGGACCCCCGAAGGCTCAGAGAAGGTTGGGGACCCACTGGAACAGCTGTTGGGAGACAGATGATAGCCTCCCGTCAAGACCATCCAGCGTGTTCTTTAACGTTGGGTTGTTTTACCTCTGAGCGGCACTTTTTTGCACACCATGGGCTAAATGGCCAGGTCACATGGACCCTGAAGGCTCAGAGTAGGTTGGGGGAGGGGACCCACTGGAACAGCTGTTGGGAGACAGATGATAGCCTCCCGTCAAGGCCATCCAGCGTGTTCTTTAACGTTCATAGGGTATGGCTCTCCCGCACACGGGGCCACTGCTTAACGTCCCATCCGACGGACGGCGACCTTTCCAAGCCCATCGGTGTCCCCTACTGACCGTGGGCAGGGCGGGGAGTTTTGCGGAGATAAATCTCAACCCTGACCCAGCTGGGACTCGAACCTGGGAAGTACAGATTACGAGCCTGGCGCGCTACCTACTGAGCCACCCCCGCCCCATTCTACTATGGCATATAAACTGACAGGCTATTTTCAGACCTCTGTAGCAAGCAGCTGCTTGAGGGGGTATTTTTTTTTTTCAGGAAAACGACAGTGTATAATTTCTGATACATTCTAACGTTTGAACATTTTCTTCACACAACTCCAACGAAAAAATAAATATATAAAACCCCCACATACCTGTGTGTTATGCTCATTAAATCAGGGATCAACTTTAAAATTTCTTTAAATCCTGCATGGCAAAACTTCAATAAAATCTCTCTTACATTTCAATCCACATAGAGTCTAATGCCTCTAGCTCACATATAGAGAATTCGCGCTTTAAACTTATCCGGAAAAAGCAGACAATCATTTTAAAACTGACGCAAAATTTCACTACCCATTCTGAGTGAATATCCCTCAAAAGCCGTCCCCTAGCCCTCCCCGTAATGCCTCCCCTAGCATCTGTGTACACCAAGCCACGCGGCGCGTGTACAGCTGCCTCGAATAGATCAACGGAGGTTAACTATTACCACGCGACGTCGGCAGATGTGTGAAGGAAGACTTACGGTCGTTGAACTCCCTCGATTTTTTAGAAAGACTTTTATTCTTGATGACACTTATATTAATTTTGAGCTTTTTCAGAATATTATAATTTAGCTATGTGGTTGGAATCAGTTTAAGTTATAAATAACTATAGCGGATGCAAACTTGGTACCATTTTATAACAGCTGGCGTGAAACCCTTGATATTTTTATTTCCCTGTTAAATCTGACAGTTGGGTTGTTTTACCTCAGAGCGGTACTTTTTGCACACCATGGGCTAAATGGCCAGGTCACATGGACCCCGAAAGCTCAGAGAAGGTTGGGGCAGGGGACCCACTGGAACAGCTGTTGGGAGACAGATGGTAGCCTCCCGTCAAGGCCATCCAGCGTGTTCTTTAACGTGCACAGGGTAAAGCTCTCTCCTGCACACGGGCCACGGCTTAACGTCCCATCCGACGGACGGCGGCCTTTCCAAGCCCATCGGTGTCCCCTACTGACCGTGGGCAGGGCGGGGAATTTTTGTGGAGATAAATCTCAACGCTCACCCAGCTGGGACTCGAACCTGGGAACTACAGATTGCGAGCCTGGCGCGCTACCGACTGAGCCACCCCCGCCCCATTAAATCTGACAGAATATCACAGGTAAATGCAAGCGTCTATACTGAGGTTTTTGAAATTACAGAGACTCTCGATTCTAATGGGTACAATTCCGGATAATCCAATTCCCAGTTAAACCTCCATCCATATAAAGCTTACAAAAATATCAGATGTTTAAGGGCCATAGTGGCTTAGTTGATAGGGTGCCAAGTTCGTAAACTGCAGTTCCAAAGTTCGAATCCCGTCTGGGCAGGGGTGGCTCAGTTGGTAGCACGCCAGGCTCGTAATCTGCATTTCCCAGGTTCGAGTCCCAGCTGGGACAGCGTTGAGATTTATGTCCGTAAATTTCCCCGCCCTGCCCATGGTCAGTAGGAGACACCGATGGGCTTGGAAAGGCCGCCGTCCGCCGGATGGGTTGTTTTACCTCTGAGCGGCACTTTTTTGCACACCATGGGCTAAATGGCCAGATCACATGGACCCCGAAGGCTCAGAGAAGGTTGGGGGAGGGGACCCACTGGAACAACTGTTGGGAGACAGATGGTAGCTTCCCGTCAAAGCCATCCAGCGTGTTCTTTAACGTGCACAGAGTATGTCTCTCTCGCACACGGGGCCACGACTTAACGTCCCATCCGACGGACGGCGGCCTTTCCAAGCCCATCGGTGTTCCCTACTGACCGTGGGCAGGGCGGGGAATTTTGCGGAGATAAATCTCAACGCTGACCCAGCTGGGACTGGAATCTGGGAACTACAGATTACCAGCCTGGCGTGCTACCGACTGAGCCACCCCGCCCCCCGTCGGATGGGACGTTAAGCCGTAGCTCCGTGTGCGGGAGAGCCATACCCTGTGCACGTTAAAGAATAAACTGGATGGCGTGGACGGGAGGCTACCATCTGTCTCCTAACAGCTGTTCCAGTGGGTCCCCTCCCCCAACCTTCTCTGAGCCTTCGGGGTCCATGTGACCTGGCCATTTAGCCCATGGTGTGCAAAAAAGTGCCGCTCAGAGGTAAAACAAATCAATACAATAACAACGCTAAAGAACACGCTGGATGGCTTTAACGGGAGGCTACCATCTGTCTCCCAACAGCTGTTCCAGTGGGTCCCCTCCCCCAACTTTCTGAGCCTACGAGGTACATGTGACCTGGCCATTTAGCCCATGGTGTGCAAAAAATATCACTAAGAGGTAAAACAACCCAAATCTTAGTAACTGACTTAGCGGGCTAGGTAACGAGTAAGATGACCGTCCAAACAATGCACAACGAATTCCAACAGCACAAGCAAAGTTCGACGGCTGAGAACTCTGCATGTGCGAATCTATTGTGTTTCTGACTTTAGCAAGTCAAGTCATCAACACCCAAGTCCGACTTTGAGGCTTGTTGCAAAACGAAAAATGATATACTAAAAGTCTGGCTGGGTTGGGTTGTTTTACCTCTGAGCGGCACGTTTTTGCACACAATGGGCTAAATGGCCAGGTCACAAGGACCCCGAAGGCTCAGAGAAAGTTGAGGGAGGGGACCCACTGGAGCAGCTGTTGGGAGACAGATGGTAGCCTCCCGTCAAGGCCATCCAGCGTGTTCTTTAACGTTCACAGGGTATGACTCTCCCGCACACGGGGCCACGGCTTAACGTCCCGTCCGACGGACGACGGCCTTTCCAAGTCCATCGGTGTCCCCTACTGACCGTGGGCAGGGCGGGGAATTTTGCAGAGATAAATCTCAACGCTGACCCAGCTGGGACTCGAACCTGGGAACTACAGATTACGAGCCTGTCGCGCTACCGACTGAGCCACCCCCGCCCCTAAAAGTCAGGCTGATTGGGAACCAGAGCAAGACAGTGTTGTCATGTGAAAGAGAAAAACAGCCTATCTTGCACATCCTTATAGCTTGAAAGGTCCTTTAGTGATTTTCTGTATTTTTTTTAGCCCGTTTACGATTTTGGAAGTTTGTCATACCCGTTCAGCGAGAAAACATAATATTTGAAATCATGCGGTAATTTTTTTTTTAACGTTTTTGGAAACAGGGTCGGGTCGTTTTACCTCTAAGAGGGCTTTTCTTGCACACAATGGACTAAATGGCCAGGTCACAAGGGCCCCCAAAGGTTCAGAGAATTTTGGGGGAGGGGGCTCACTGGACAGTTGTTAGGAGACAGAGAATACTCTGGATGGTCTAGACGGGAAATTACCATCTAAGTGCACAGGGTAGACCTCTCCCGCACACGGTGACACGGCTTAACGTCCCAACCGACGGACGGGGACCTTGCCAAGTCCATTGGTGTCCCCTACTGACCGTGGGCAGGGCGGGTAGTTCTCTTAAAGCTGGACAAAGCCTCTCAAAGCTGGACCAGACAGGACTAGAATCTGGTTTTACATCTGAGTTGCACTTTTTTGGCACATAATGGACTAAATGGCCAGGTCACAAGGGCCCCAAAGGTTCAGAGAATTTGGGGGGAGGGGGCTCACTGGACAGTTGTTAGGAGACAGATGGTAATTTCCCGTCTAGGCCATCCAGAGTATTCTTTAAAGTGCATAGGGTACGCCTCTCCCGCACACGGGGTCACGGCTTAACGTCCCATCCGACGGACGGGGACCTTTCCAAGTCTATCGGTGTCCCCTACTGACCGTAAGGAGGCCGGAAGATTTGCGGAGATAAATCTCAACGTTGGCTCAGCTGGGACTCGAACCTGGGAACTACAGATTACGAGCCTGGCGTGCTGACTGAGCCACTTCCCACTCAGAGGTTGGGTTGTTTTACCTTTGAGCGACTTTTTTTGCACACTGTGTGCTAAATGGCCAGGTCACATTGACCCCGAAGGCTCAGAGAAGGTTGGGGGAGGGGACCCACTGGAACAGCTGTTGGGAGACAGATGGTAGCCTCCCGTCAAGGCCATCCACAGCGTTCTTTAACGTGCAAGGTACGTAAGCAGGGTATGGCTCTCCCGCACACGGGGCCACGGCTTAACGTCCCATCCGACGGACGACGGCCTTCCAAGCCCATCGGTGTCCCCTAATGACCGTGGGCAGGGCGGGGAATTTTGCGGAGATAAATCAACGCTGTACCAGCTGGGACTCGCAATAAATCAACGCTGACCCAGCTGGGACTCGAACCTGGGAAATACAGATTACGAGCCTGGCACGCTACCGACTGAGCCCCCTCCCCCCCCCCCCCCCACTCAGAGGTAAAACAATCCAAAAAGCAAACTTCGCCTTCCAATCAAGTAGATTTTCCGTTATTTTAAGAGTTTTTTGACGGCATCCTGAGAAAGAAGACAAAAATGCAATAGAATAACATAGAATTCAAAAGTAATCCAACAATTTGCCGACACTGTTGCAGAAAAAAGGGAAAAAAAATTACGCATTCCTTAGAATTTGATATCGATGTTATAAAAAAAAAAAGCAGAATAATAACGATTTATGAAATAATAAAATCTTGCAATTATGTAAATGAAAGAACCGAAAGAAACTAAAAATAAATTTCAGTCTTCCTTTCTCTTTGTTTGATAATTGGAAAGAAATTTCTGCTTGGAATGTTTCGAACTTTTTCCGTTAGTCCTTCACGATTTCACTCACGACTGTTTTACGTAGACAAAGAAGGCTTCGTAACAAATATAGCTAATTTGTTTCGACAAATAAGTTTTCATATGTTAACTGGATCATGTAAATCGCCAGGACTTTGAATTGCAGAATAACAACATTAAAGTTTGTTCAGGAAACCTCCTCTTCGAAAGCAGATGGGTTTCGTCTCTGTGCATTGTGGATGTTGCGTTGAAGGGAGGATGAGGGGGGGAAAAAGGATCATCATTTCTGGAGCATCTTTATGCATCACTGGTGATTGGGAATCATGTTCGTTAACGTTCGATGATTTTTTTGTTTGCCAATCGAAATTATTTTGAGTATACAGCTGATATCGATTACATGCAAACTTGCCATTTTTTTTTAAACTGAATTAATGCCAGAAATAGAAATCTATTTTGAGTTTTTTTTTTTTTTCCTTGAAATTTTCTTTATTAATTGGATTAGGAGACATTGGAGTATTTAGGTCAAAATGTTTGGGAACTACCTTTTTAAATTCAAGAAGTACCAGTCCGATTTGTGTAACATCTGTCAAGTTAGGGGCAGGGATTGGCTCAGTCGGTAGCGCGCCAGGCTCGTAATCTACAGTTCCCAGGTTCGAGTCCCAGCTGAGTAAACGTTGAGATTTATCTCCGCAAAACTCCCCGCCCTGCCCACGGTCAGTAGAGGACATCGATGGGACGTCAATCCGTGGTCCCGTGTGCGGGAGATCCATTCCCTGTGTACGTTAAACAACACGCTGAATGGCCTTGACGGGAGGCTACCATCTGTCTCCCAACAGCTGTTCCAGTGGGTCCCCTCCCCCAACCTTCTCTGAGCCTTCGGGGTCCATGTGACCTGGCCATTTAGCCCATGGTGTGCAAAAAAGTGCCGCCCAGAGGTGAAACAACCCTACGTTAAAGAACACGCTGGAAGGCCTTGACGGAAGGCTACCATCTGTCTCCCAACAGCTGTTCCAGTGGGTCCCCTTCCCCAACCTTCTCTAAGCCTTCGGGGTCCATGTGACCTGGCCATTTACCCCATTGTGTGCAAAAAAAGTGCCGCTAAGAGGTAAAACAACCCAACGTTAAAGAACACGCTGGATGGCCTTGACGGGAGGCTACCATCTGTCTCCCAACAGCTGTTCCAGTGGGTCCCTTTCCCCAACCTTCTCTAAGCCTTCGGGGTCCATGTGACCTGGCCATTAACCCCATTGTGTGCAAAAAAAGTGCCGCTAAGAGGTAAAACAACCCAACGTTAAAGAACACGCTGGATGGCCTTGACGGGAGGCTACCATCTGTCTCCCAACAGCTGTTCCAGTGGGTCCCCTTCCCCCAACCTTCTCTGAGCCTTCGGGGTCCATGTGACCTGGCCATTTAGCCCATGGTGTGCAAAAAAGTGCAGCTCAGAGGTAGAGCAACCCAACCCATCTTATCAAGTTAAAGAGTCTGTCTCCCATGTGTTGTTAAATTGTGAAAAGTACGATGAAGTCAGAAAAAACTTTTTTGAAGCACTTCGTTACAAATGCAATCTAATTGAATATACACTACAAAATATTTTGAATCCCGATAATTCTTCCAAATTATTACCTTCCAACTATTAAATTGGTTTTCTTCGAGAATCAATCCTATATAATAGAGTATAAATATAAATTTGAACTTCCATTTCGTTTTTTATGTCTAAAGGATAGAAAATGTTCTTTGACTGAATCAGATATTTATAACTTTCTGCCATATGTATATATAAGAATTTTCTTCCATGGTATATTTTTGTCATATATATACAAGATTTTTTTTTCACATAGAAAAATTCACAAAGTGTTTTTGTAATGTTATTGCCGAGTGGTTAGCGCGCTCGGCTACTGATCTAAGGGACTCTGGGTTCGAGCCCGGATAAGGCATGGTTGTATGTGTTGTTTTTCTGCTGAGGTCCTGCCATCCTCTCAGATCTTCTACTTTGGCATATAAACTGACAGGCTCCTGTCAGACCTCTGTGGCAAGCAGCTGCTTGAGGGGGTATTTATTTTATTTTTTTATTGCATTAGAATTTTCTAAGTAGATCAATTTTTTTAATTGCTTTGGGATAGAAGTATTCAGCTAAACACCACAGAGGCGTGTAATGTTAAATAAATCTCGATTACTATAAAATTATTATATATGTTTATGGTTATATAATAATTGATAGCGATTCAAAGTTACACGTTAAAAGAGTCAATCTAGGGAATAACTATCCATTTATTACAATCGGATGTTTTTGAAACTGCAATGATGTCGATTATCATAATAAATCGATCACTATAATTATAATAATTATTCAAATAAGCTGCAGCTTGATTGTTCTACCTTTTCTGTGTATATGTGTAGTAGGGGGAGACCTAGGATGGGTGGGCAGACAATGTCAAACAGGACCTTGTTAGAATTGGTGTGCAATGGCCAGAGTTTGGTTGTTTTACCTCTGAGCTGCACTTTTTTGCACACAATGGGCTAAATGGCCAGGTCACATGGACCCCGAATGCTCAGAGAAGGTTGGGGGAGGGAACCCACTGGAACGGCTGTTAGGAGACAGACGATAGCCTCTCGTCAAGGCCATCCAGCGTGTTCTTCAACGTGCACATTGTATGGCTCTCCCGCACACGGTGCCACGGCTTAACGTCCCATCCGACGGACGGCGGCCTTTCCAAGCCCATCGGTGTCCCCTACTGACGTGGGCAGGGCGGGGAATTTTGTGGAGATAAATCTCAACGCTGACCCAGCTGGGACTCGAACCTGGGAACTACAGATCACGAGCCTGGCGCACTACCGACTGAGCCACCCCTGCCCCGCAGTGGCCAGATGCAGCAGATGTAGCTCAGGACAGACTTGCTTGGAGAACTAAGTTACTCAGTCTGATTGGACCTCCATAGCTCATGGCTGCTTGAGGATGATGACGATGCATAGTAGGGTATGTGTAGAATAAGATTATAAAGTATATAATTTGGTTGGAGTTTACAATTATCGACTCGTATTAGAATTTGCGAGTCATTTCGTAAAATGTTTTAAAATCGTTTACAATAGAATAGTTGTACGAACGAATTTCCGGTACGAAACAAATATCGAAATTCCTCACTAAGAGATTTCAACGTATGTTTTAAAAGTTTCAGTGAAGCAACCGGTTTTCCAAAACGTTCCAGCGGGTCAACCCCATTCGCCAAACGTCTTAGTAAAGCAAATTCGTTCGCCAAACATTCCAATATATCAAACCCGTTCGCCAAACGTTCCAATATATCAAACCCATTCGCCAAACATTCCAATATATCAAACCCGTTCGCCAAACGTTCCAATATATCAAACCCGTTCGCCAAACGTTCCAATATATCAAACCCGTTCGCCAAACGTTCCAATATATCAAACCCGTTCGCCAAACGTTACAATATATCAAACCCGTTCGCCAAACGTTACAATATATCAAACCCGTTCGCCAAACGTTACAATATATCAAACCCGTTCGTCAAACGTTCCAATATATTAAACCCGTTCGTCAAACGTTCCAATATATGAAACCCGTTCGTCAAACGTTCCAATATATCAAATCCGTTCGCCAAACGTTCCAATATATCAAACGCGTTCGCCAAACGTTCCAATGAAGAAAACCCGTTCGTCAAGCATTCCAACAAAGCAAATCCTTTACGGAAACGTTCCAACAGAGCACATCCTTTACGGCAGTGTCTCGCAAACTATGTGCCGCGTGAGATTCCAAGTGTGCCGCGAGAGATTTTCAAATTGACACTAGATATTCCAAAGATTTCATTTTCACTTGACTTGTGTTATCGACGTGCTTTAATAAAAATCTTTCAGATTTTATCAACTAGGATCTTGTAAGTATTTATCAAGCTTTTTACAAATTTTGGTATTAATTTTTGATTATTTCAATCCACAGAATGGACAAATATTTAAAACGAACACCGAGTTATGAATTAAAGAACGAGAGCAAATCTTCAAGTAAAACCAGGCGATGACTTCAACAAAGCGCAAATATAATGACGATTATATAGAGTTTGCTTTTATTCTTTTATAGGTGCGCCGCGGAAAAAAAATTAGATTCAGTGTGCCGCAGAGTAAAAAAGTTTGCGAGACACTGCTTTACGGAAACGTTCCCACAGAGCAAATCTTTTACGGAAACGTTCCAACAGAGCACATCCTTTACGGAAACGTTCCAACAGAGCAAATCCTTTACGGAAACGTTCCCACAGAGCAAATCCTTTACGGAAACGTTCCCCACAGATCACATCCTTTACGGAAACGTTCCCACAGATCACGTCCTTTACGGAAACGTTCCAACAGAGCAAATCCTTTACAGAAACGTTCCCACAGAGCAAATCCTTTACGGAAACGTTCCCACAGATCACATCCTTTTACGGAAACGTTCTCACAGATCACATCCTTTACGGAAACGTTCCAACAGAGCAAATCCTTTACAGAAACGTTCCAACAGAGCAAATCCTTTACGGAAACGTTCCAACAGAGCAAATAATTTACGGAAACGTTCCAACAGAGCAAATCCTTTACGGAAACGTTCCAACAAAGCAAATCCTTTACAGAAACGTTCCAACAGAGCAAATCCTTTACGGAAACCTTCCAACAGAGCAAATCCTTTACGGAAACGTTCCCACAGAGCAAATCCTTTACGGAAACCTTCCAACAGAGCAAATCCTTTACGGAAACGTTCCCACAGAGCACATCCTTTACGGAAACGTTCCAATATAAAGACAATAATCAAATCTGTTTAAATCTCGATCTTTGAGCAAATCCTTTACGGAAACGTTCCAATATAAAGACAATAATCAAATCTGTTTAAATCTCGATCTTTGAGCAAATCCTTTACGGAAACGTTCCAATATAGTATCTAATACGCCAAAGGTTAGAATAAAGCAAATCCGCTTACCAAACAGTGGAACAACTAATTCACTTAATGTATTACTGAAACAGCTGGTTCACTAAACGTAACCAATACCTATATTTTAACCGAAAGTATTTTAACCATCGTGGATCTTGTAGAAGAAAGAATTCTTCCCAAAAACACTTTTACACCTCAGTGCACTATATAATGCAACTGTTCTTTTTGTAATCATCCTTACTCTCAAAAAAACTTTAATATTTTACATTTATTTAAGGGAGCCATACTCTATTCTACAATTTATATAGGAATAATATATATAATATCCATTTAATACGAATTTGATGTCTTTCAAGCACAAATCGAAGCAGCAACTCTGCCATTTGAAAATCTGCCCTTCTCATTCTCTATACACGAAAGGAAAAACTGAGCTCAATATAGTTTCTTCTGCCGGAGAAATATCAGATTTTTTCATGAAAAAAACTAATATCAAAACACACACAGTCTTTATTCCAGATCAAATACTTCAAGAGTTCCTTTGATATCTCTTCCTCTTTTTTTTTACCCCTCGATTCCCCCCCCCCCCCCACACACACACTTTTTTTTCTGCATCTTCTGCAACCATCGAATAAAAGTGATAATTTCATTTTGATGCACCAAACCTTTTATCTTCCAACATCTTTTTTAAACTTTGCAAACTGATTTAATATCTGGACATTGCGCTCAAGGGTTTCACAGCCGGGTTATTTTACCTCTGAGCGGCACTTTTTTGCACACATCGGGCTGAATGGCCAGGTCACAAGGACCCCGAAGGCTCAGAGAAGGTTGGGGGAGAGGACCCACTAGAACGGCTGTTGGGAGACAGATGGTAGCCTCCCGTCAAGGCCATCCAGCGTGTTCTTTAACGTGCACATGGTATGTCTCTTTACGATGACCGTGGTAGTGCGGAGAGTTTTGCGGAGATAAATCTCCACGCTGACCCAGCTGGGATTCGAACCTGGGAACCGCAGATTACGAGCCTGGCGTGCTACCGATTGAGCCAATCCCGCCCCATCTGAGAGATGAAATGCCTAACATCATGTTATATAAAAATCATTCATAAATCTCTAAACGTTACAGTTAATCATTATGCAAATTTGAAAAATGTAAATTTCATTAAATGGTTTGAAACAGGATACCGATATCAAAAAGGTAAGGGATACCTTGCTCGCCACAAAAATTATTAAACTTATGTGAATTTCCTGCAATTTTGCCATGAAATTGTTTTAAAGACCTACACAGAAAATTTTATTCCTTTGATTGCTATATTTTGAACAACGTCCCCATGCTATATTTTGAATTTTTTCTGGCTACCCCCGAACACGTCTTTTTTCTCGATCCGGGACAGGTTTTAAAAAAATATTTTAATCTTAATGTATAACTATTTAAAGACTAAATGAATATTGTAGAAAATCCAGAATTAAATAGATTTCATTATGATTTTTAAACACCAGTCCTATTACCTTCGGGGCGGGGGTGGCTCAGTCGGTAGCGCGCCAGTCTCGTAATCTGCAGTTCTCAGATTAGAGTCCCAGCTGGGTTAACCTTGAGATTTATCTCCGCAAAACTCCCCGCCCTGCCCACGGTCAGTAGGGGACACCGATGGGCTTGGAATGGCCGCCGTCTGTCGGATGAGACGTTAAGCCGTGGCCCCGTGTGCGGGAGAGCCATACCCTGTGCACGTTAAAAAACACACTGGATGGCCTTGACGGGAGGCTACCATCTGTCTCCCAACAGCTGTTCCAGTGGGTGTCCTCTACCAACCTTCTTTGAACCTTCGGGGTCCATGTAACCTGGCCATTTAGCCCATGGTATGTAAAAAAAGTGCTGCTCAGAGGTAAAACAACCCAACCTTAACTTTTTTAAAAAAGTACTGTTCTCTTTCCACATTATCAAAAAGAAAAACATCTTGGAGAATCGTGTTTGTTTTTTCGCTTGTACCTCAGTTCCAAGTAATCTCCAGTTCGTAATTTTTCAATACCAAACTTCATCCACCACCAATGCTTTGTCAGACTTTCAAGACAACCATTACGGAACTTAAGAAAGCCATTTTAAAGTTTAAATCATCTTCTGGTGGAACAGAACCGTGTTTTATGTTCAACTCAATATTACCCAGAGAACAGTCTATTTCTTTTACTCACATCAAATATTTGCCCCCCCCCCCCCCTGTTCGTCCGACTTCTCTGCTGATCTTCTAAAGACTTTTCAATTTCATAAACTTCTCTGGAAAAAAAACACACACACACACACGAAAAAGATAGAAGCATAATATAAAAAGAGAGAACGAAGAAGATCTTGAGAACGTAGCCGTTTATTTTTGGTTTCACCGATAAATGTCCAATTTTTGAACGTTTTATATAAAGGCATCGAAAGTTGCTGTCTGACGGGGAAAACAACCCCAAGCTGCAATAAAGTAGCTGATCTGTCTGTCGTCATCGTTATACAGCAAGCCAGTGTAATAATGGATAGCCCCTAGCAGTTGCAGACTCTCTATGGCGGCTAGCCAAACAACGCAAAAGCTTAACTTACGAGAAAAAAATACCCGATGCTAGTAGTTTTACAGAGTCCGTCATGGCTTTGAATAGTGTAAAGCCAACAGTGTGAAGGGCATGCATTCAGCACTGGAATAGAACACGTTACTCCCTAAAGATATGGGATCAACTGAAAAATTCTTCACATTAAGTTGAGCTTGATGATCGCTTTTTTCCAGCCGCTCTTTTGTCCACTGCGGCTATTTTTACGATTGTCTGACATGTCGCAACTAGCTGACTCCTGACACAATAGCCTCGTGGCGTTTACAATGGCCGTTGCCAATATGATTGCCACAGGACGACACGCTGTTTCACTCGGACGATACTCGACGTATGAATACGTTAAGACTTGCGTTTGGAGGGTAGCGCAGAGGAAAAGAGCCAGAGGGGATATGGGTGTCTGTACTTTGCTTCATGCAAAGAACACTTTTTAAACAAACGTGGAAAGAGAGACCTTTATGGATATGTTGTAACCTGAAGGTATAGTCTTCGATGCAGAAAGGTTTTACTACTTGGAGATCCAATTTGTACCGATCGGTTGAATATTTTGGTTGTTGTTGGGTTGTTTTACCTCTGAGCGGCACTTTTTTGTACACCATGGGCTAAATGGCCAGGTCACATGGATCCCGAAGGCTCAGAGAAGGTTGGGGGAGGGGACCCACTGGAACAGCTGTTGGGAGACAGATGGTAGCCTCCCGTCAAGGCCATCCAGCGTGTTCTTTAACGATGGGTTGTTTTACCTTTGAACGTCACTTTTTTGCACACCATGGGCTAAATGACCAGCTCACATGGACCCCGAAGGCTCAGAGAAGGTTGAGGGAGAGAGGACCCACTGCAACAGCTGTTGGGAAACAGATGGTAGCCTCCCGTCAAGGCCATCCAGCGTGTTCTTTAACGTTGGGTTGTATTACCTCGGAGCGGTACTTTTTTTGCACACAATGGGCTAAATGGCCAGGTCACATGGACCCCGAAGGCTCAGAGAAGGTTGGGAGAGAGGACCCACTGGAACAGGTGTTGGGAGACAGATGGTAGCCTTCCGTCAAGACCATCCAGCGTGTTCTTTAACGTGCACAGGGTATGGCTCTCCCGCACACGGAGCCACGGCTTAACTTCCCAACCGACGGACGGCGGCCTTTCCAAGCCCATCGGTGTCCCCTACTGACCGTAGGCAGGGCGGGGAATGTTGCGGAGATAAATCTCGATGCTGACGCAACTGGGACTCGAACCTGGGAACTACAAATTATCAACATGGCGCGCTACCGACTGAGCAATCCCCGCCCCAAATTTAAAGTGTTATTTTACTTCTGAGCGCCTTTCTTCCACACAATGGGTTAAATGGCCAGGTCACAAGGACCCCGAGGGCTCAGAGAAGGTTGGGGGACCTACTGAGCAATTATTGGCAGACAGATGATATACTTCCATCAAGACCATCCAGCGTATTCTTTAACGTTCACAAAGTATGACTCCTCCGCACACGGGACCACGTCTTAACATCCCATCCGACGGACGGCGGCCTTTTCAAGCCCATCTATGTCCCCTATTGACTGAGGGTAGAAAGGTTGGGTTGTTTTACCTCTGAGCGGCACTTTTTTGCACACCATGGGCTAAATGGCCAGGTCACAAGGACCCTGAAGGCTCAGAGAAGGTTGGGGGAGGGGACCCACTGGAACAGCTGTTGGGAGACAGATGGTAGCCTCCCGTCAAGGCCATCCAATGTGTTCTTTAACGTGCACAGGGTATGACTCTCCCGCACACGGGGCCACGGCTTAACGTCCCATCCGACGGACGGTGGCCTTTCCAAGCCCATCGGTGTCCCCTACTGACCGTGGGCAGGGCGGGGGAATTTTGCGGAGATAAATCTCAACGCTGACCCAGCTGGGACTCGAACCTGGGAACTACAAAATACGAGCCAGGCGCGCTACCGACTGAGCCACCCCCGCCCCAAGGGTAGAAAGTTTTTCGGAGATAAACCTTAAACCTGTCCCACGTGAGACTAATTTTGGAACTACTGATTAACCGACTGAGCCACCTCTACCGTTTTCAGGTAAATGCAACATCTGTTGTTTAGTGATACCAGTCATTCGTCTGCAATAACAAATGAGTCAGAAGAACAAAACCATTCTACTTATAAAAGCGTCCGCTTTGCAGACTTAAAAAGAAAATCACTCAGAAGAAATGGTGGCCATCATATGAAGACGGCTTTGTGTAAGAAAAATAGCCACTGGTGTGTCATAAAATATATGAAGAAATAACCTGTCCGATGTCAGAACAATAAGGAACGGCCAGTCTTCGTACGAACAGTAGATTCTTTTGCTGAGCCATGCCGGGACCATTAAAAATATCGGTGCAGTTGGGTATTACGGGCTTTAAAACATATTGTCGCAGAAGTGATAAAAGTTTGCGTTCTGCGAAAGAAAACGTTTGCACGTGGCATTTAGAGTGGGAAAGAAATAATGAAAAAAAAGGAAAAATTTTTCGGAGAATCGACTGGGACTGAGCTTTATTGAACTAAATAAATATATGTGCCTTACTGTATATGTTGGGGTTTTTTTTTACCTCTGAGCGCACTTTTTTTCTCTAAAAATGCGCTAAATGGCCAGGTCACAAGGATCCCGAAGGCTCAGAACAGTTGGAGGGAGAGGACCCACTGGAAGTTGTTGGAAGACAGATGGTAACCTCCCGTAAAGGACATCAAGCGTCTTCTTTAACATATGCCTGACTCTCCTGCATCCAGAGTGCATCCAGAGTGTTCTTTAACATGTGTGGCTCTCCTGCATCCAGAGTGATCTTTAACGTGTGTGTGTCTCTCCCGCATCCAGAGTGTTCTTTAACATGTGCGGCTCTCCCGCATCCATAGTGTTCTTTAACATCTGTGTGGCTCTCCCGCATCCATAGTGTTCTTTAACATGTGTGTGGCTCTCCCTCATCCAGAGTGTTCTTTAACATGTGTGTGGCTCTCCCTCATCCAGAGAGTTCTTTAACATGTGTGTCTCTCCCGCATCCAGAGTGTTCTTTAACATGTGTGGGTCTCCCGCATCCAGAGTGTTCTTTAACATGTGTGTGGCTCTCCCGCATCCAGAGTGTTCTTTAACATGTGTGTGGCTCTCCCGCATCCAGAGTGTTCTTTAATATGGCTACCATGTCTCTCAACAGCTGTTCCAGTGGGTGTCCTCCCCCAACCTTCTCTGAGCCTTCGGGGTCCTTGTGACCTGGCCATTTAGCCCATGGTGTGCAAAAAAGTTCCGCTCAGAGGTAAAACAACCCAACTTTAAAGAACACGCTCGATGACCTTGACGGGGGGCTACCATCTGTATTCCAACACCTGTTCCAGTGGGTCTCCTCCCCCAACCTTCTCTGAGCCTTCGGGGTCCTTGTGACCTGGCCATTTAGCCCATTGTGTGCAAAAAAGTGCCGCTCAGAGGTAAAATAACCCAACATTAAAGAACACACTGGATGGCCTTGACGGGAAGCTACAGCTGTTCCAGTGGGTCACCTCCCCCAACCTTCTCTGAGCCTTCGGGGTCCTTGTGACCTGGCCTTTTAGCCCATTGTATGCAAAAAAAGTGCCGCTCACAGGTAAAACAACCCAACTTTATACGTAAATGTTGTAAGGTGCTTCACATATTTCTCGAGACTTAAGCGAAGAAAAACAGATAAGTGGAATCTTACTCGGTTTTTATTTCTTGTACAGTCGCTCAAAAAAGTATCCGAACACTATGGTCGATTACAAAATTCAGAAAAAATATCTGGCAACGATTTTTTTTATAAATTAGTGATCTGGCAACCTTCGTGTCACGTGACAAGAAGGTTGCCAGATCACTAATTTCTAAAAATATCGTTGCCATATATTTTTTCTGAATTTTGTAATCAACCATAGTATTCGGATACTTTTTTGAGCAACTGTACCAGCAGAGACATAAAGTTCAACATCACCCACGCCGCACATTGGTCAGGCAACTCGGTGATATAATCTTCACCAGGTAAGGAACCGGAAGAGCATTCCCTAGCGAATGTAAGATCGAAGAAAGCTAGGTCGGGTGATCGTATACCTCTCTGTAAGGATCAACATATCTTCATCTTCTTATTTGGCATGTGATCTTAGTATTCACACTGTTTTAGAGATTAAAACTAGCTTTAATGATGATTAGGATAATTAAGATTTTTCAAAGACAAAAAATGACCTCTAATGAAATATGTCAATGGGAATCTGATTTCGAAGCTCTGGAACTTCTGAAATATACATTTAATGGGAAAATGTGATTAAAGATAAATTAAAGATCATAATCTAATCTATTTGAAACTCGATTTTCAACAATATTCGTTCGGTATTTAGAGTTATGGAAGCTGGAATATTGAAAAATAAATTACCTTCCATGTTATATCAATGGAAATCTAACTTTGAAACTCTATAATTTCTAAAATATGCATTTAATAGAAAAATGTGACTGGAGATAAATTAAAGATCATAATCAAATCTATTCAAATCTCGATTTTCAACAATATTCGTTCGGTATTTAAAGAGTTATGGAAGCTGAAATATTGAACAATAAATTATTTCATGTTATATCAATCGGGATCTAACTTCGAAGCTGAATAATTTCTAAAATATGCATTTAATAGAAAAATGTGACTGGAGATAAATTAAAGATCAGAATCAAATCTATTCAAATCTCGATTTTCAACAATATTCGTTCGGTATTTAAAGAGTTATGGAAGCTGAAATATTGAACAATAAATTATTTCATGTTATATCAATCGGGATCTAACTTCGAACCTGAATAATTTCTAAAAAATGCATTTAATAGAAAAATGTGACTGGAGATAAATTAAAGATCATAATCAAATCTATTCAAATCTCGATTTTCAACAATATTCGTTCGGTATTTAAAAAGTTATGGAAGCTGGAATATTGAGCAATAAATTATTTCATGTTATATCAATCGGGATCTAACTTTGAAACTCTATAATTTCTAAAATATGCATTTAATAGAAAAATGTGACTGAAGATAAATTAAAGATCAGAATCAAATCTATTCAAATCTCGATTTTCAATAATATTCGTTTGGTATTTAAAGAGTTATGGAAGCTGGAATATTGAACAATAAATTATCTTCCATGTTATATCAATCGGGATCTAACTTCGAAGCTGAATAATTTCTAAAATATGCATTTAATAGAAAAATGCGACTAGAGATAAATTAAAGATCATAATCAAATCTATCTAAATCTCGATTTTCAATAATATTCGTTTGGTATTTAAAGAGTTATGGAAACTGGAATATTTCCCTACAGTAATGTGTCGTAAGAGTTGGCTATAGAAATTAATTGAAATTAACATGATTTGAAACGCTGATTATATAATAAACTAACTATACATTGTAGAAGTCTATCCAATGATTATTTTAATTACCCAATTATGAACGATTTTTATAAAACAAGAAAGTTTATTATTAAATATTCCAGCTTCCTTACTCTATAAATGCTGAACGAACATCATTGCAAATCGAGATTTAAGCAGATTTGATTATAATCTTCACCTTCAACCATATTTTTCCGTTAAATGCATATTTTTTAGAAGTTGCAGAGCTTCCAAATTAGATTCCCATGGGCTTAATACCGAAATTCTCCATATTTTGGAAGGGTCGTTTATATAAATGACCATTATAAAAGAATACTCGTTTCTTTGGAGCGTCATATTTTATTAAATAACGAAATAACAAATATAACTGTATCCAAAACGTGAGGAAACCAAAAGTTTGCTTGCTTTTGACGGCGTGGAATTTAATACTACGTAACTATATCCTGTAATACGTCATATGTGAATATCTGAAATGCGAACCTCCTATGTCAAGGAACCTGAGTGCAGGACCATTCGTTAACAAATTCAGGAACACCACCTCCTATGTCAAGGAATCGAGTGAATAGGGTCATTCGTTAACAAATTCAGGAACACCATCTCCTATGTCAAAGAAATCAGTGAACGGGACCACTCGTTAACAAATTTTTGACACCACCTCCTATGTCAAGGAACCGAGTGAATAGGGCCATTCGTTAAAAAATTCAGGAACACCACCTCCTATGTCAAGGAATCGAGTGAATAGGGTCAATCGTTAACAAATTCAGGAACACCACCTCCTATGTCAAGGAACTCAGTGAACAGGGCCATTGGTAAACAAATTTTTAACACCACCTCCTATGTCAACGAACCGAGTGAATAGGGCCATTCGTTAACAAATTCACGAACACCACCTCCTATGTCAAGGAACCGAGTGAACAGGGCCATTCGTTAACAAATTCGGGTAACACCACCTCCTATGTCAAGGAACCGAGTGAACAGGGCCATTCGTTAGCAAATTCGGGTAACCACCTCCTATGTCAAGGAACTCAGTGAACAGGGCCATTCGTTAACAAATTCAGGAACACCACCTCCTATGTCAAGAAACCGAGTGAACAGAGCCATTCGTTAACAAATTCGGGAACACCACTTCCTGTGTCAAGGAACCGAGTGAACAGGGCCATTCGTTAGCAAATTCGGGTAACACCACCTCCTATGTCAAGGAACCGAGTGAACAGGGCCATTCGTTAGCAAATTCGGGTATCACCACCTCCTATGTCAAGGAACCGATTGAACAGCGCCATTCGTTAACAAATTCTGGTAGCACACCTCCTATGTCAAGGAACCGAGTGAACAGGGCCATTCGTTAGCAAATTCGGGTAACACCAACTCCTATGTCAAGGAACCGAGTAAACAGGGCTATTCGTTAACAAATTCATATACCACCACCTCCTATGTCAAGGAACTCAGTGAACAGGGCCATTCGTTAACAAATTCAGGAACACCACCTCCTATGTCAAGGAACCGACTGAACAGGGCCATTCGTTAACAAATTCGGGAACACCACCTCTTATGTCAAGGAACCGAGTGAACAGGGCCATTCGTTAGCAAATTCGGGTAACACCACCTCCTATGTCAAGGAACCGAGTAAACAGGGCTATTCGTTAACAAATTCGTATAACACCACCTCCTATGTCAAAGAACTCAGTGAACAGGGCCATTCGTTAAGAAATTCACGAACACCACCTCCTATATCAAGGAACCGAATGAACAGGGCTATTCATTAGCAAATTCGGGTAACACCACCTCCTATGTCAAGGAACCAAGTGAACAGGGCCATTCGTTAACAAATTCGTGTAACACCACCTCCTATATCAAGGAACTCAGTGAACAGGGCCATTCGTTAACAAATTTTTAACACCACCTCCTATGTCAAGGAACTCAGTGAGCAGGGCCATTCGTTAACAAATTCGTGTAACACCACATCCTATGTCAAGGAACTCAGTGAACAGAGCCATTCGTTAACAAATTCGTGTAACACCACTTCCTATGTCAAGGAACTCAGTGAACAAGGCCATTCGTTAACAAATTTGTAACACCACCTCCTATGTCAAGGAACTCAGTGAACAGGGCCATTCGTAAACAAATTTTTAACACCACCTCCTATGTCAAGGAACCGAGTGAACAGGGCTATTCGTTAGCAAATTCGGGTAACACCACCTCCTATGTCAAGGAACCGAGTGAACAGGGCTATTCGTTAAAGAATTCGTGTAACACCACCTCCTATGTCAAGGAACTCAGTGAACAGGGCCATTCGTTAACAAATTTTTAACACCACCTCCTATGTCAAGGAACCGAGTGAACAGGGCCATTCGTTAGCAAATTCGGGTAACACCACCTCCTATGTCAAGGAACCGAGTGAACAGGGCTATTCGTTAAAGAATTCGTGTAACACCACCTCCTATGTCAAGGAACTCAGTGAACAGGGCCATTCGTTAACAAATTTTTAATACCACGTCCTATGTCAAGGAACCGAGTGAACAGGGCCATTCGTTAGCAAATTCGGGTAACACCACCTCCTATGTCAAGGAACCGAGTGAACAGGGCTATTCGTTAAAGAATTCGTGTAACACCACCTCCTATGTCAAGGAACTCAGTGAACAGGGCCATTCGTTAACAAATTTTTAACACCACCTCCTATGTCAAGGAACCGAGTGAACAGGGCCATTCGTTAGCAAATTCGGGTAACACCACCTCCTATGTCAAGGAACCGAGTGAACAGGGCTATTCGTTAAAGAATTCGTGTAACACCACCGCCTATGTCAAGGAACTCAGTGAACAGGGCCATTCGTTAACAAATTTTTAACACCACGTCCTATGTCAAGGAACCGAGTGAACAGGGCCATTCGTTAGCAAATTCGGGTAACACCACCTCCTATGTCAAGGAACCGAGTGAACAGGGCTATTCGTTAAAGAATTCGTGTAACACCACCTCCTATGTCAAGGAACTCAGTGAACAGGGCCATTCGTTAACAAATTTTTAACACCACGTCCTATGTCAAGGAACCGAGTGAACAGGGCCATTCGTTAGCAAATTCGGGTAACACCACCTCCTATGTCAAGGAACCGAGTGAACAGGGCTATTCGTTAAAGAATTCGTGTAACACCACCTCCTATGTCAAGGAACTCAGTGAACAGGGCCATTCGTTAACAAATTTTAACACCACCTCCTATGTCAAGGAACCGAGTGAACAGGGCCATTCGTTAACAAATTTTTAACACCACCTCCTATGTCAAGGAACCAAGTGAACAGGGCCATTCGTTAGCAAATTCGGGCAACACCACCTCCTATGTCAAGGAACCGATTGAACAGGGCTATTCGTTAAAGAATTCGTGTAACACCACCTCCTATGTCAAGGAACTCAGTGAACAGGGCCATTCGTTAACAAATTTTTAACACCACCTCCTATGTCAAGGAACCGAGTGAACAGGGCTATTCGTTAAAGAAATCGTGTAACACCACCTCCTATGTCAAGGTACTCAGTGAACAGGGCCATTCTTTAACAAATTCGTGTAACACCACCTCCTATGTCAAGGAACTCAGTGAACAGGGCCATTCGTTAACAAATTCGTGTAACACCACCTCCTAGGTCAAGGAACTCAGTGAATAGGGCGATTCGTTAACAAATTTGTAACACCACCTACTATGTCAAGGAATCGAGTGAACAGGGTCATTCGTTAGCAAATTCGGGTAACACCACCACCTATGTCAAGAAACCGAGTGAACAGGGCCATTCGTTAACAAATTCAGGAACACCATCTCCTATGTCAAGGAACCGAGTGAACAGGGCCATTCGTTAACAAATTCCAGTAACACCACCTCCTATGTCAAGGAACCGAGTGAACAGGGCCATTCGTTAACAAATTCAGGAACACCACCTCCTATGTCAAGGAACCGAGTGAACAGGGCCATTCGTTAGCAAATTCGGGAAACACCACCTCCTATGTCAAGGAACCGAGTGAACAGGACAATTTGTTGTGTAACACCACCTCCTATGTCGTGTAACACCACCTCCTATGTCGTGTAACACCACCTCCTATGATGCTGAGAGAAGGTTGGGGGAGAGGACCCACTGGAACAGCTGTTGAGAGACAGATGGTATCCTCTCTTTTAAGTCCAACCAGCGTCTTTTTTAACGTGCACAGGGTATGGCTCTCTCACATATGGGATCACAGTCTAACGTCGCATCCGATGGACGGTGGCCTTTCCATACCCATCGGTGTCCCTTACTGACCGAGAGCAAGGCGGAGAGTTTGGTGGAGATAAATATCAAAGCTGGACCAGATGGGACTCGAACCTGGGAACTACAGGATTACGAGCCTGGAGAGCTACCAATGGATGAGCTTGAAAAGGCCGACATCCGTCGGACGAGAGGTTAAGCCATGACTCAGTGTGCAAGAGAACCATAAGCTGTGCACATTAAAGACGCACTGAATGGCCTTGACGGGAGGCTACCATCTCTCTCTTACATCTACCCAATAGCTCCCCTTCCTTCAACCTTCCGGGGGCGGGGGTGGCTCAGTCGGTAGCGCGCCAGGCTCGTAATCTGTAGTTCCCAGGTTCGAGTCCCAGCTGGGTCAGCGTTGAGATTTATCTCCGCAAAATTCCCCGCCCTGCCCACGGTCAGTAGGGGACACCGCTGAGCTTGGAAAGGCCGCCGTCCGTCGGATGGGACGTTAACCCGTGGCCCCGTGTGCGGGAGAGCCATATCGCACGTTAAAGAACACGCTGGATGGCCTTGACGGGAGGCTATTATCTGTCTCCCAACACAGCTGTTCCAGTGGGTCCCCTCCCCCAACCTTCTCTGAGCCTTTGGGGTCCATGTGACCTCGCCATTTAGCTCATGGTGTGTAAAAAAGTGCCGCTCATAGGTAAAACAATCCAACGTTAAAGAACACGCTGGATGGCCTTGACGGGAGGCTACCATCTGTGTCCCAACAACTCTTCCAGTGGGTCCCCTCCACCAACCTTCTCTGAGCCTTCGGGGTCCATGTGACCTGGCCATTTAGCCCATGGTGTGCAAAAAAGTGCCGCTCAGAGGTAAAACAACCCAACGTTAAAGAACACGCTGGATGGCCTTGACGGGAGGCTACCATCTGTCTCCCAACAGCTGTTCCAGTGGGTCCCCTCCCCCAACCTTCTCTGAGCCTTCGGAGTCCATGTGACCTGGTCATTTAGCCCACGGTGTGCAAAAAAGTGCCGCTCAGAGGTAAAACAACACAACCCAATCCTTGTGACCTGATCATTTACCCCATTATGCGAAAAATTCCGCTCAGAGGTAAAACAATCCAATCCAATTCCCGACTTCCTGACTCATGTCCATTTGCTCTTCACAGTCGAAACTGCTAAGCACTCGACAACTTGGACAAAACACAACGTTTTTCCCCCTCAAACAACTGCCATGGAATTCTGATAGAAATTTCACCTTAGGGAAATTGGTGAGTGTATTTTTTTCTGAGTTAAAATTCTCGACCTTCTGTTGATACTCTGAGAGACATTCTATCCTAAAAACTGGGACGTGGAATCAATAAAAAAGCTAATTTCTTTAAAAAGTATTGGCATAAAACTGCTAAACAGTCTGCATTGAAATATTAGGCTAAGTTTTTTTTATCTCTGAACGGCAAATTTTGGCACATAGCGGAATAAATAGCCACCATGGACTCAGAGAAAGACTCCAGTTAACACCATTCAATATGTTCTTTAACGTACAATCGCTCAAAAAAATATCCGAACGCTGTGGTTGATTACAGAATTCAGAAAAAATATCTGGCAACGATTTTTATTTTATTTTTTTTTTTTTGAAATTAGTGATCTGGCAACCTTTATATCATGTTACACACTCAGATGTAAAACAACCCAACGTTAAATAACACGCTGGATGGCCTTGAATGGAGGCTACCATCTGTCTCCCAACAGCTGTTCCAGTGGGTCCCTTCCCCCAACCTTCTCTGAGCCCTCGGGGTCCTTGTGACCTGGCCATTTAGCCCATGGTGTGCAAAAAAGTGCCGCTCAGAGGTAAAACAACTCAACGTTAAAGAACAAGCTGGATGGCCTTGACGGGAGGCTACCATCTGTCTCCCAATAGCTGTTCCAGTGGGTCCCCTCCCCCAACCTTCTCTGAGCCTTCGGGGTCCTTGTGACCTGGCCATTTAGCATATGGTGTGAAAAAAAGTGCCGCTCAGAGGTAAAACAACCCAACTTTAAAGAACATGCTGGATGGCCTTGACGGGAGGCTACCATCAGTTTCCCAACAGCTGTTCCAGTGGGTCCCCTCCCCCAACCTTCTCTTAGCCTTCGGGGTCCTTGTGACCTGGCCATTTAGCCCTAGGTGTGCAAAAAAAAGTGCCGCTCAGAGGTAAAACAACCCAACGTTAAAGAACACGCTGGATGGCCTTGAAGGGAGGCTACCATCTGTCTCCCAACAGCTGTTCCAGTGGGTTTCCTCCCCCAACCTTCTCTGAGCATTCGGGGTCCTTGTGACCTGGCCAATTAGCATATGGTGTGCAAAAAAGTGCCGCTCAGAGGTAAAACAACCCAACTTTAAAGAACATGCTGGATGGCCTTGACGGGAGGCTACTATCAGTCTCCCAACTGCTGTTCCAGTGGGTTCCCTCCCCCAACCTTCTCTGAGCATTCGGGGTCCTTGTGACCTGGCCATTTAGCATATGGTGTGCAAAAAAAGTGCCGCTCAGAGGTAAAACAACCCAACGTTAAAGAACACGCTGGATGGCCTTGACGGGAGGCTACCATCTGTCTCCCAACAGCTGTTCCAGTGGTTCCCCTCCCCCAACCTTCTCTTAGCCTTCGGGGTCCTTGTGACCTGGCCATTTAACCCATGGTGTGCAAAAAAGTGCCTCTCAGAGGTAAAAACAACCCAACTTTAAAGAACATGCTGGATGGCCTTGACGGGAGGCTACCATCTGTCTCCCAACAGCTGTTCCCGTGGGTTTCCTCCCCCAACCTTCTCTGAGCATTCGGGGTCCTTGTGACCTGGCCAATTAGCATATGGTGTGCAAAAAAGTGCCGCTCAGAGGTAAAACAACCCAACGTTAGAGAACACGCTGGATGGCCTTGACGGGAGGCTACCATCTGTCTCCCAACAGCTGTTCCAGTGGGTCCCCTCACCCAACCTTCTCTGAGCATTCGGGGTCCTTGTGACCTGGCCATTTAGCATATGGTGTGCAAAAAAAAGTGCCGCTCAGAGGTAAAACAACTCAACGTTAAAGAACACGCTGGATGGCCTTGACGAGAGGCTACCATCTGTCTCCCAACAGCTGTTCCAGTGGGTTTCCTCCCCCAACCTTCTCTGAGCATTCGGGGTCCATGTGACCTGGCCATTTAGCCCATGGTGTGCAAAAAAGTGCCTCTCAGAGGTAAAACAACCCAACTCTTGTTGTTATAATTGAACTTTGAAGATAATGAGGATGATTAACAAAAATTAAGTATCAGCTAAAATTCTGTTTCTTTTGTGTTTTTCTTTTCATACTGATCACTTACATCTTATTAACTTTCCTTGTATAATTGATATTTCTCAGTTATTAAGATTAATCTACAATAAACGTTAAGATAAATACATCACAAAAGAACTGCATAAAATTATTCTCATCCCAAAGAGTATGGTTAGTCCAAAGACAAAAAAAAAAGTCGAAACGAGACAACAGGGACTCCTAAAAAAAAAAAAACATAGGCTCGAGAATACTTGCGACAGCTGAGCCTATTACTATGCAGAAATCCTCTGAGCGTTCTTTCCAGCCATTCAAAGTGAGCTCTGCATTCTGAAAGGGGTGCAGTTAGGGGAAAAAGGGTGGGGGCGAGCGCGCAATCTCCTCTCTCCCGCCACTGCAGGACCTAGAGGAGGCGGGACATCTAACCCTTCCACCAATGCACGTCATTAAAGGGACTGCTCCGCGCTCGCAACGGCCAAATTACGCGCAGCGTGCTCGCAGATTACGGAGAGAAGGGTTTCGATGGAAGCCAGCTATCTCGTCCAATCAGGAGGCTGCGAGACGCGGTATCGGCATAAAATATGGAAGTCGTCACTGAGAAAACCAGTCATTAGTAGCAGCACGGTGGAAAAGAGGAAACTGGAAGCTTTAGAAGGGAGGAAAGAAGGGAAGATGTAAAAAAGGTGCGATGCCTGCGCGACCGTAGCTACTGGCCATTCCCTCGCTGCTACTGAAAACTCTCTCTCTAATCACGTGAGGGATTGCACCGCCATGATTTTTGTTTTTTTTTTCCCCCCCGATCTGCACTTGCTCGTTAGAGACGTAGTTTACGAGACATGAAGGCTGGGGTTGGGAGAAGGGACATTAGCAGTGGCGGGAGAGAAAGAAGCAGGAATCAGATGCTCTCGTCTTCCTGATGGTCATGAGGAATAGTCGGAAAAGAATCTCCGGATTATGGCGGACTGGGAGAAGGAGAAACGCATATGTAGCGAATGAAAGGCGACTATAAGAGGTCACAGAGGGAGACAGCGACTGAAAGAAGTGTGTGTGTGTGTGCAGAGAGAGAGTGAAAAAACGGAGGATGAAAGATAAAGAAGCATAGGGGAGGGGGGGCTGGAAAAGAAAGATAAAAAGAGGGATAAGAACACATCATCATGGCTGCTTACCTGTTTAAAAAGATGGCGGCCAGCGGCTGAGGTAACGACGGAGGAGGAGCTGGTCAGGAGGATGTAGAGGAAGAGCCGATGAGGGAGAGAACTAGATGTATGCAAAACTGAAGCACCAGAAGCTTCAGAGGAATGGGAGAGAAAGAGGAAGAGAGACGAGGCAAGTAGGAGGATGTAGAGGCTAGGTCTGGGCAGCGCGGACACGGCAGCCTTTGCGTGGTCAAATTTACATGGCGAGAATATGAAAAAAAAACGAATCGATATCGATTGGAAGCTGGGAGGGATTTTTTACTGCGTTCCATGCCACCTTGGCAACGGGCAGCTGCAACAGAGGATACTCTCTCTCTCTGTGTTTCACCCTCCCTCTAAATCTCCCCTTCTCCTCCCCCCCAACCAACCGTCTCCCTTTAGGGCGCCGGAGAAGTTGTGAGGGTGCGTGGCCGGATGGTCGACGGGCTCGGCTGACAAATCCATCACCAGACAATGGGCAGAGTGACCGGCATAACAGACCTTTCCAACTTTCTTAGACATCGCTTGTCTACACTGAAATGGTCATACACCGACATTCCACAGATAAACCAACACATCCTTTGGCAATTTGACTTTCTTTTTTTCAAGCTTTGAAACTGGAGAAAAATTTGTTTTCCTCTTTAAATTTAGAATGTGTTACAATTGTTTGTTGCATTCACAATCCTGTGAGTTGGGTTGGGTTTTTTTACCTCTGAGCGGCACTTTTTTGCACACCATGGGCTAAATGACCAGGTCACAAGGACCCCGAAGGCTCGGAGAAGGTTGGGGGAGGAGACCCACTGGAACGGCTGTTGGGAGACAGATGGTAGCCTCCCGTCAAGGCCATCCAGCGTGTTCTTTAACGTTGGGTTGTTTTACCTCTGAGCGGCACTTTTTTGCACACCATGGGCTAAATGGTCAGGCCACATGGACCCCGAAGGCTCAGAGAAGATTGGGGGAGGAGACCCACTGGAACAGCTGTTGGGAGAGAGATGGTAGCCTCCCGTCAAGGCCATCCAGCGTGTTCTTTAAAGTTGGGTTGTTTTACCTCTGAGCGGCACTTTTTTGCACACCATGGGCTAAATGGCCAGGTCACATGGACCCCGAAGGCTCAGAGAAGGTTGGGGGAGGAGACCCACTGGAACAGCTGTTGGGAGACAGATGGTAGCCTCCCGTCAAGGCCATCCAGGGTGTTCTTTAACGTTGGGTTGTTTTACCTCTGAGCGGCACTTTTTTGCACACCATGGGCTAAATGGTCAGGCCACATGGACCCCGAAGGCTCAGAGAAGGTTGGGGGAGGAGACCCACTGGAACAGCTGTTGGGAGAGAGATGGTAGCCTCCCGTCAAGGCCATCCAGCGTGTTCTTTAAAGTTGGGTTGTTTTACCTCTGAGCGGCACTTTTTTGCACACCATGGGCTAAATGGCCAGGTCACATGGACCCCGAAGGCTCAGAGAAGGTTGGGGGAGGAGACCCACTGGAACAGCTGTTGGGAGACAGATGGTAGCCTCCCGTCAAGGCCATCCAGCGTGTTCTTTAACGTTGGGTTGTTTTACCTCTGAGCGGCACTTTTTTGCACACCATGGGCTAAATGACCATGTCACAAGGACCCCGAAGGCTCAGAGAAGGTTGGGGGAGGAGACCCACTGGAACAGCTGTTGGGAGACAGATGGTAGCCTCCCGTCAAGGCCATCCAGCGTGTTCTTTAACGTTGGGTTGTTTTACCTCTGAGCGGCACTTTTTTGCACACCATGGGCTAAATGGCCAGGTCACATGGACCCCGAAGGCTCAGAGAAGGTTGGTGGAAGGGACACACTGGAAGAGTTGTTGGGAGACAGATGGTAGCCTCCCGTCAAGGCCATCCAGCGTGTTCCTTAACGTGCACAGGGTATGGCTTTCCCACACACTGGACCACGGCTTAACGTCCCATCCGACGGGCGGCGGCCTTTCCAAGCCAATCGGTGTCCCCTACTGACCGTGGGCAGGGCGGGGAATTTTGCGGAGATAAATCTCAACGTTGACCCAGCTGGGACTCGAACCTGGGAACTACAGATTACGAGCCTGCCGCCCTACCGACTGAGCCACCCCCGCCCCATATATATATATATCGAATTATTATCGAGTTATATATATATATATATCGAATTATCAGTCGAGTTATATATATATCGCATTATCATCGAGTTATATATATATCGAATTATCAATCGAGTTACATATATATATATCGCATTATTATCGAGTTATATATATATCGAATTATCAATCGAGTTATATATATATCGAATTATTAATCGAGTTATATATATATCGAATTATCAATCGAGTTATATATATATATCGAATTATTAATCGAGTTATATATATATATATCGATTATCAATCGAGTAATATATATATCGCATTATTATCGAGTTATATATATATATCGAATTATCAATCGAGTTATATATATATCGAATTATTAATCGAGTTATATATATATCTAATCGTTATATATATCGTATATCCTAAATGGCCTCCTTTAGGATTGCTCTGCCATCCTCAGAGACCTTCTCGGGAATATTATATTATCATCTTTTCTGGTAAATTTGTTTATCACTAAGTTAGTCTTTCTTTTCTTATCCTACGATTGAGTTTCATACATTTGTTTATCATCACTGGAATCTTTTTACTTATTCTGGGAGTAGGCGTGGTACATTTCTTTTCCACTAGGTTAGCTTCCTCTTTTTTAACTTGGACTGGGTCAAGTGGTTAGCGCGTTTGGCTACTGATCTACGGGATCTGGGTTCGAACCCCGGGTAAAGCATGGATGTATGTGTCGTTTATTCTGCTGAGGTCCTGCCATCCTCAAAGACCTTCTACTCTGGCATAGTAAGCTGACAGGCTCCTGTCAGACTCTGTGGCAAGCAGCTGCTTGAGGGGGTATTTATTTTTTATTAAGTTAATATTTTTTTTAATCCTTGGATTGAACGTCGTATAGTTTAGTTGCCTCAGAATGGCATTGGTTATCTTTTTCTCCTCATATTAATTTTGATCCATTTTTATTGCATTGGAGTGGATACAATTTTATTTCCTAGGCTAGATTTGTTATTTTTTGATCTCTTCGATCAGAACTTCGATCACTTTTCATTATTGTCCGCTGACAATTTTTTTTATATCGACCTTTTCATCATTTATTTATTTTTTTTTCTTATCCTTCCCTTTAAAATTTGTATTATTAACACCTCTAGCAATCAGGAGCATATTTCGTCAGGTTGGTTTGCTAGAAATGATACAGTTGTGGTAAACCGAAAACGAATTAACTCATCTTTTTTCCTTCCACACAAGAGTTCTTGCGCGGTTATGCAGGCTCAGCACACATGGCTGATACTGGACACAAAAATAGAAAGAGTTGTTGTTGGTTGGTTGTTTCACCTCTGAGCGGCACTATTTTGCACACCATGGGCTAAATGGCCAGGTCACATGGACCCCGAAGGCTCAGAGAAGGTTGGGGGAGGAGATCTACTGGAACAGCTGCTGGGAGACAGATGGTAGCCTCCCGCAAAGGACAGTAGTTTAGTCCCTCTCTACGGTATCCCCACTAGTGCTTTCCCCCTATGACGTCACTATGACGTAGCTGACTACGCCCCTTTATTAATAATCATAATTAATAATTCATAATCAATAATTCGTAATTAATTAATCCCCCTTATTAAAACCCCCTTCCCCCTTTACCCGTGGCGCCATCTGGCGACTATGAGGAGCACTATTTTCGGAATAACCCCAATTTTAGCTCTAATTTCCCGATTTTTGACTCCCCCTATATTAAACATTTCTCCCCCTTATTTAAAAAAAACCTTCCTCCCCCCCTCCCCTTTTTTAACCCCTGGTGCCATCTGGTGACTATGAGCAGTACTATTTTCGGAAAAAACCCTATTTTAACTCTAAATTTTTCAGCCAACCCGTCATTAAAGACCCCTGGTTGACCCACCTATATTTTAAGCCCCCCTTAATCACCGAATAAGTTCCTTACCGACTAAACTTCGGATTATGCAAGCCTCAGAATAATTGCATGGGCGGTTACCTCACGCAGAAAGGGATGATGCAAGTCTCTAAATAATTGCAAAACTTTCGATAGCAGTCACTCACAGAAAATCAACTCCCAAAGTTGTATTACCCATCTTTATTCCTTATTAATGAAACACTCATTAAAACCCCCTCCCCTTTATTAAACCCCCCTTATCAAAAGTTCACTCTAATTAAACTTCACTGATCGCAAACTCTCATCCTTTTTACAAGTCCACTAAACTCAGAAAATCAACTCCCAAAGTTGTATTTACCCATTTTCATTCCTTATTAATTAAACACTCATTAAAACCCCCCTCCCCTTTATTAAACCCCCTTATCAAAAGTTCACTCTATTAAAACTTCACCAAACTCCTTTGGTGTCCACGTTCATCTGAAATTTGCCAAGTCCCGCTAAACTTTGGGTGGCAACCCCTCGCTGAATGGTTGATGCAATCCTTGAACAAGGTCCCCGTATTTTGCGAGTTCGACCTTCACTAGAAGAAGGACTATCCCGCAGTAACTGTTTTAAAAGACTGTCCCACAGAAAATACCATAGGGTAAAAAAATTAACAAAAGGAGTAAAATCTGATTTAAAAATAAATTATTCGTAATTATGAAATGATATTGAAGTGTAATATGGTCTGTAGGGGTGATATATAAGACCCGCTTTAGAACACGCAACAGACGTTCAGTACCTCACCTCGGACCACGTTTTATTGACGGATCACTCTCAGCAGTGAAAAAATTTTCGAAGTCTCTAATCTTTCATCTGTGTCAACAATCGCGCGGTACGAATTGACCTTCCTTCAAATCATACGACGGGGTCGCTTATCGATGGGTGCAATCGGACTTTCATCAACTCGTGTGATATGCATTTCGCAACAAGCGGGTTATGTACGATAGAACTGCTGATATGGGGCGGGGGTGGTTCAGTCGGTAGCGCGCCAGGCTCGTAATCTGTAGTTCCCAGGTTCGAGTCCCAGCTGGGTCAGCGTCGAGATTTATCTCCACAAAATTCCCTGCCCTGCCCATGGTCAGTAGGGGACACCGATGGGCTTGGAAAGGCCGTCGTCCGTCGGATGGGACGTTAAGCCTTGGCCCCTTGTGTGGGAGACCCATACCCTGTGCACGTTAAAGAACACGCTGGATGGCCTTGACGGGAGGCTACCATCTGTCTTCCAACAGCTGTTCCAGTGGGTCCCCTCCCCCAACCTTCTCTGAGCCTTCAGGGTCCATGTGACCTGGCCATTTAGCTCATGGTGTGCAAAAAAGTGTCGTTCAGAGGTAAAACAACCCAATGTTAAAGAACACGCTGGATGGCGTTGACGGGAGGCTACCATCTGTCTCCCAACAGCTGTTCCAGTGGGTCTCCTACTCCAACCTTCTCTGAGCCTTCGGGGTCCATGTGACCTGGCCATATAGCCCATGGTGTGCAAAAAAGTGCCGCTCAGAGGTAAAACAACCCAACGTTAGAGAACACGCTGGATGGCCTTGACGGGAGGCTACCATCTGTCTCCCAACAGCTGTTCCACTGGGTCTCCTCTTCCAACCTTCTCTGAGCCTTCGGGGTCCATGTGACCTGGCCATTTAGCCCATGATGTGCAAAAAAGTGCCACTCAGAGGTAAAACAACCCAACGTTAAAGAACACGCTGGATGGCCTTGACGGGAGGCTACCATCTGTCTCCCAACAGCTGTTCCAGTGGGTCCCCTCCCCCAACCTTCTCTGAGCCTTCGGGTCCATGTGACCTGGCCATTTAGCCCATGGTGTGCAAAAAAGTGCCGCTCAGAGGTAAAACAACCCAACCCAACTGCTGCTATCTGCACCGCAATATTTGCATCTGCTACTGATAAACGATTTCCTTCATTAAAAATAGAAACTTGGTAAATAATTCCACTGCATTCATTAAGAACACAAACTAATTTCGTGCTAAAACATCTTCTTTCACACCAGATTTCAGCTTACTTGAAAAACTAATATTAAAAATTTATGTGAACCAGTGACTTGACAGATGGAATCACTCAATCACCATAAGAATATACTATTACGGCGCAGTGTCGGGAAAGCAAAGAAAAAGAAAACTTCGAAAGGAAGTGGAAAAATGCGAAAAAAAAAGAGCCGAGTTTAGAGAACGGAGACGAGGAGAGTCAAATGGAGAGCAAGATTATTCGCTCACTAATCTTCCAGAACTGATGAGAAGAAACACGCGACATTATTCAAAAGATTCGTAAGGATGAAAACTGTAAAAAGTACGAGAACTAAGGTCAAGGTATGCAAATTCATTCAAAGTGACAAGCAGGGTGTGATTCTGCATAGTTCAATGAGTTCCTTTGGTAGCAGCTAGAAAGGTGGGAAGTAGGAGTTGGGTTGGGTTGTTTTACCTCTGAGCGGCACTTTTTTTGCACACCATGGGCTAAATGGCCAGGTCACAAGGACCCCGAGGTTCAGAGAAGGTTGGGGGAGGGGACCCACTGGAACAGCTGTTGGAAGACAGATGGTAGCCTCCCGTCAAGGTCATCCCGTGTGTTCTTTAACGTTGGGTTGTTTTACCTCTGAGCGGCACTTTTTTGCACACCATGTGCTAAATGGCCAGGTCACAAGGACCCCGAAGGCTCAGAGAAGCTTGGGGGAGGGAACCCACTGGAACAGCTGTTGGGAGACAGATGGTAGCCTCCCGTCAAGGCCATCCAGCGAGTTCTTTAATAGGTATAGCATAGGGTTCTGCATAGGGTATGCCTCTCCCGCACACGGGGCCACGGCTTAACGTCCCATCCGATGGACGGCGGCCTTTCCAAGCTCATCGGTGTCACCTACTGACCGTGGGCAGGGCGGGGAATTTTTGCGGAGATAAATCTCAACGCTGACCCAGCTGGGACTGGAACCTGGGAAATACAGATTAGGAGCCTGGCGCGTTACCGTCTGAGCCCCCACCCACCCCCTGGGAAGTAGGAGATTAGCAGACTGAGAAAAATAACATGTCGTTGGAATATGGGAGGTTCGTTTCCAAAGAGAATGAATGTTTTCATTTTACATCTTCAGGGCCCTCAAAAAGTTACATATCTACGGTCTATTATCATTTTGTACCACGGAAAACCAGTTAATCTACCAAGAAAAATCAAGAGTTGATGTATATATTAATGTTTCGCTGAATTATTTATTGGAATGAATGCAGTAACATGAATATTGGTGAAACAGTACAAAAGCAAAATTTTTCAAAGAGTTACATTTAGTACACACAATTCTTGTTAGTTTTTTTTTTCTCCGCTTTACACATAGGACACATGGCCGTCTTGTGTTTCCTTCGACTGTCAAATGATCTCCTACCCAAATAGTGCTGCTCATAGTCGCCAGATGGCGCCACGGGTTAAAAGAGGGGGGAAGGAAGGGAGGTTTTTAATAAGGAGGGTTAATTAATTATGAATTATGAATTATGAATTATTAGTTATGAATATTAATAAGGGAGCGTGGTCAGTGACCTCATAGGGGCGTGGCCGGAAGTGACGTCATAGGGGGAAAGCATTAGTGGTCGTACCGTAGAGTGGGACTAAACTACTAAGGACATCCAGTGTGTTCTTTATCGTTGGTTTGTTTTACCTCTGAGTGGCACTTTTTTGCACACCATGGGCTAAATGGCGAGGTCACATGGACCCCGAAGGTTCAGAGAAGGTTGGGGGAGGAGACCCACTGGAACAGCTGTTGGGGGACAGATGGTTGCCTCCCGTCAAGGCCATACAGTGTGCTCTTTAAAATGCACAGTGTATAGCTCTCCCACACACGGGGTCACGGCTTAACGTCCCATCCGACGGACGGTGGCCTTTCCAAGCCCATTGGTGTCCCCTACTGACCATGGGCAGGGCGGGGAGTTTTGCAAAGATAATATAAAAACAGTTCCATATTATCTCAATAGAAAATCACATTCAGAAACTCAATAACTTCTTCAATATGATTTTTAATGAAAAATATGTTTAAAGATAAAGATCTCAATGAAATCTATCTGAATCTCGCTTTTAAACAATATTTGTTCAGCATTCAAAAAGTTATGAACACTGGATGTTCAACAGACTGCAAAAAATTGACCCCAAAATTTAATTAAAACCAGGTTAAGAGATAAAAGCACATGGTTGATTGTACTACCAGACAGGTCAATCAATTTATCAAATTTATTTGTTACTAAAATATTACATAACAGCTACATAAGGTATTTTAGGAAACAAATATTGTTATAAAGAACAAAAATGATAACACCAATCACCAGTAAACGAAAAGGATAGTAATGATAAGAAAATATAGAAAATAATATTTTGACTTAGCAATGTCCAAGTTTCTAGAATGTTTGTGGCAACATGTATATTGATTTCATCATCATCGTCATCCTGAAGCAGCCATGGGCTACGGAGGTCCAACCACACCGTGCAATTTAGTTCTCCAAGCATATCTGTCCTGAGCTACATCTACTGCATCTAGCCACTGCACATCAATTCTAACAAGGTCCTGTTTGACATTGTCTGCCCACCGCATCCTAGTCTCCCCTTCTTTCTGAGGACTTTTGGCACACTATTCATAACTCTTTTCATCATCATCATCATTCTCAAACAGCCCTGGGCTACGGAGGTCCAACCAGATCGTGCAATTTAGTTCTCCAAGCAAGTCTATCCTGAGCTACATCTACTGCATCTGGCCACTGCACACCAATTCTAACAAAGTCCTGTTTGACATTGTCTGCCCGCCGCATCCTAGGTCTCCCCTTCTTTCTGAGGCCTTTAGGCACACTGTTCATAACCCTATTCACCAATCTATAATTATTCATACGGGCAACATGGCCAAACCAACGGAGTCTCTCTCTGCACAATATGCTGCTTAAAGGAGGTTGCAGACTCCTTTGCCTAACCTCATCATTAGTTACAAAGTTGAACCACCTAATGCCCAAGATACTGCGTAAGCATCTGGAATCAAAAGCATCTAGTTTCCTGTTATCTTGTTTACAAAGTGTCCAAGTTTCACTACCATAACTAACCCTAGAAAGAACCAAACTATTATACAGTCTAATTTATATTAGACTGTATATTATTAGAGAGATAATTAGATCTAATATATAATATATAATTATCTCTCTAATAATAAACAATGTTTCGAATTTACAAATTATGTCATTTAATATTTAATTCAAAATCATAAGTTGGGTCAGCGTTGAGACTTATCTCCGCAAAATTCCCCGCCCTGCCCACGGTCAGTAGGGGACACCGATGGGCTTGGAAAGGCCGCCGTCCGTCGGATGGGACGTTAAGCCGTGGCCCGTGTGCGGGAGAGCCATACCCTTTGCACGTTAAAGAACACGCTGGATGGCCTTGACGGGAGGCTACCATCTGTCTCCCAACAGCTGTTCCAGTGGGTCCCCTCCCTCAACCTTCTCTGAGCCTTCGGGGTCCATGTGACCTGGCCATTTAGCCCATGGTGTGCAACAAAGTGCCGCTCAGAGGTAAAACAACCCTAACCCAATCAAAATCATAACTTAAAGTCGATAACCATTTGAAAGCGACACCCAACAAACCCAAGAATAACAAAAGGAAATGGACATTAACCTTTTCAACAAATGTTCCAGATTATCAATATCAAAAATATTTTATTTTGTATTTAAAGCGAACTAAAGTACTCTCATTTATAGCATTTAAGTCTAAACTGTTGTAAATTTTAGGAGGTAGAAAAACGAAATGTCTTTTTATTACATTTTCATGTGGGGATCTCTGTATGACAAGCCAAGTAGTGTAGAATTAAAAGGGTCGTGAATGATACGAACCAATATCTGTTTAAATATACGAAAAAGTGAATTTTATATATGTATATTTTTCAAATGATCTAAAAATGAATAGTGGTCGGGTTTTTTTACCTCTGAGCTGCACTTTTTTGCACACCATGGGCTAAATGGCCAGGTCACATGGACCCCGAAGGCTCAGAGAAGGTTGGGGGAGGGGACCCACTGGAACAGCTGTTGGGAGACAGATGGTAGCCTCCCGTCAAGGTCATCCAGCGTGTTCTTTAACGTGCACAGGGTATGGCTCTCCCGCACACGGGGCCACGGCTTAACGTCCCATCCGACGGACGGCGGCCTTTCCAAGCCCATCGGTGTCCTCTACTGACCGTGGGCAGGGCGGGGAATATTGCGGAGATAAATCTCAACGCTGACCCAGCTGGGACTCGAACCTGGGAACTACAGATTACGAGCCTGGCGCGCTACCGACTGAGCCACCCTCGCCCCATGGTTAAGGTGCTAATATTAAGATAGGAAGAAATAATAAAGACTAGTTTATATATATTTTTATGAATTAAAATCAAATTATGGAGATTATTTTCGTATCCACATCCCTATCTGCATTTTCCATACTGAATAGCAGAGTAAACTCATGCATAGTGGAGATCAATTAAATTTTTTAAGGTACAGTCGCTCAAAAAAATATTCGAACACTATGGTTGATTACAGAATTCAGAAGAAATATCTTCCAAAGTTTTTTTGTAGAAATTAGTGATCTGGCAAACTTCGTGTACTGTACACAAAGGTTTTACAGTACACGAATTTTTTGATAGTCTGTCAACCTTCGTGTACTCTACACGAAGTTGCCAGATCTCTAATTTCTAAAAATAAATCGTTGCCAGATATTTTTTTTCTAAATTCTGTAATCAACCATAGTGTTGGGATATTTTTTTTTGAGCGACTGTACTTAAAAATCTATTTCAACGAGAACTATGCACATAGAATTGAAAAACTTAGAAATTCGGGAACTATATCACGATACATACGACGAAATATTAAAGCAGATGATCATAATTATTTGGGCAGGCATTGTATATAAGATATAGGGGCGGGGGTGGCTCAGTCGGTAGCGCGCCAGGCTCGTAATCTGTAGTTCCCAGGTTCGAGTCCCAGCTGGGTCAGCGTTGAGATTTATCTCCACAAAATTTCCCCGCCCTGCCCACGGTCAGTAGGGGACACCGATGGGCTTGGAAAGGTCGCCGTCCGTCGGATGGGACGTTAAGTCGTGGCCCCATGTGCGGGAGAGCCATACCTTGTGCACGTTAAAGAACACGCTGGATGGCCTTGACGGGAGGCTACCATCTGTCTCCCAACAGCTGTTCCAGTGGGTCCCCTCCCCCAACCTTCTCCGAGCCTTCGGGGTCCATGTGACCTGGCCATTTAGCCCATGGTGTGCAAAAAAGTGCCGCTCAGAGGTAAAACAACCCAACGTTAAAGAACACGCTGGATGACCTTGACGGGAGGCTACCATCTGTATTCCAACAGCTGTTCCAGTGGGTCCCCTCCCCAAACCTTCTCTGAGCCTTCGGCGTCCTTGTGACTTGGCCATTTAGCCCGTGGTGTGCAAAAAAGTGCCGCTTCAGAGGTAAAACAATCCAATCCAAAGTATATAAGATATAACCGCTAAAAAAAATCTAGAAAAATATCTGTGGTTATGGTAACATAGATGAACTGTGAAACCGATATTTCGCTGCTCGTTTTTTCGGAATTTTTTGGTTTGAAACGAAAATGAACCGCTTTGACCCCTAAATCAAACGAAACATGGGGAAAGGGAAATAAAAGGGGGAAAATGGGGGGGAATAGGGGAAAAAACTTACTGTATATTTCTGAATAAAATCAGTAACTGATGAATAGACTGGATGGTCGTTTATTCAGCTGTGATTAAAGAGAAAGTGAAGTGAACCGGATGAGTTCATTGACACGCGCAGACGGAGAGACGGAGCAGCAGAGAGGGGGGAGGGGGGAGGAGGGCCCAAAATTGAGGTCAACCGATTCGCATGTACAGTCGCTCAAAAAAATATCCGAACACTATGGTTGATTTCAGAATTCAGAAAAAATATCAGGCAACGATTTTTTTTTAGAAATTAGTGATCTGGCAACCTTCGTGTCACGTGAGAAAGATTTGAGTAGTGTTCCCAATCACTAAAATACTCCAACCGTAAGAATGATATTCTATATGGAATAATATGTTATAGTGTTTTTTTATAAATCTATTTTTAGTGTCGAACGTAAAATTATACAGAGGCAACTGTTTTGGATTTCAAATCTGGTGGACAAACTTCACATTTAATATAAGACGACATTATTTTAGAAGAGAGAACGGAAATTACAGAGGTTCTCTGGATATGTCCCTGGCTGAGGGGAGGTCCCCTACATCCTGAGCCCCTCCCTCTCCCTTGAGTTGGGTTGTTTTACCTCTGAGCGGCACTTTTTTGCACACCATGGGCTAAATGGCCAGGTCACATAGACCCCGAAGGCTCAGAGAAGGTTGGGGGAGGGGACCCACTGGAAGAGCTGTTGGGAGACAGATGGTAGCCTCCCGTCAATGCCATCCAGCGTGTTCTTTAACGTGCACAGGGTATGGCTCTCCCGCACACGGGGCCACGGCTTAACGTCTCATCCTACGGACGGCGGCCTTTCCAAGCCCATCGGTGTCCCCTACTGACCGTGGGCAGGGCGGAGAATTTTGTGGAGATAAATCTCAACGCTGACCCAGCTGGGACTCGAACCTGGGAACTACAGATTACGAGCCTGGCGCGCTACCGACTGAGCCACCCCCGCCCCACTCCCTTGAGTACGTCTTTATTTCTCATCATGGTTAATGTAATTTAAGAAGGTAAGGATTTGACCAATCAAGATTTATCCCCATCACTATGTTATCCTTTTTCCTATCGCTATGAAGCGCATATTTTCATTTGGATTTGATCGTAAGGAATTTGATATAAAATGAAAATATGTGTCATCTATGCTATATTTTAAAGATTCGAAGACCTGCTAGCACCAGAATATTTAGGGGCGGGAGTGGCTCAGTCGGTAGCGCGCCAGGCTTGTAATCTGCAGTTCCCAGGTTCGAGTCCCAGCTGGGTCAGCGTTGAGATTTATCTCCACAAAATTTCCCCGCCCTGCCCACGGTCAATAGGGGACACCGATGGGCTTGAAAATGCCGCCGTCCGTCGGATGGGACGTTAAGCCGTGGCCCCGTGTGCGGGAGAGCCATACCCTGTGCACGTTAAAGAACACGCTGGATGGTTTTAACGGGAGGCTACCATCTGTCTCCCAACAGCTGTTCCAGTGGGTCCCCTCCCCCAACCTTCTCTGAGCCTTCGGGGTCCTTGTGGCCTGGCCATTTAGCCCATGGTGTGCAAAAAAAGTGCCGCTCAGAGGTAAAACAATCCAATCCAAACCCATCACTATGAAGCGCATATTTTCATTTGGATTTCATCATAATGAATTTGATATAAAATGAAAATATGTGTCATCTATTCTATATTTTAATGATTCGAACACCTGCTAGCACCAGAATATTTAAGATTTAAAATAAACATCATGCCCAATGTAGAAATAATAATAACATCAAAATCTAACTGTAGAAGCATGCAAAAAGACGAGAGGAAAGGGTAAAAAAAGCGATTTTTTTTTTTTTTTTTTTTTTTTTTTGGGGGGGGGGGGGGGGAACGGGTTTGGAGATGAATGGATTGTGCTATTGCAAACAGGTCCCCTTTTTGGATAGAGAGCCGTAGGAAACACGACAAGAATTCAAATCTCGTAAGCCTACATGGGGGAAAAACCCTGATTTCATACTTGCATATCAAGAGTGCTGAAAGAAGGAAAAGCTCTGAGCCTGAAACTCAGATACGCTGCAGAGAAGCGGTCGACCCTATGCATACAGATTGGTGTCAGGCAGACAAGGTCGTTGTCCATTGAGAAAACGGGAAAGAGAAGTATATGTATGTATGCTAGTGATGCGGGGAGGTGCCTTTCCAGTCTCAGTTAGTGCTGAGCCCATGTCGCTCGACTTTTCTCTGTTATCATGCGACAGACAGTAGCAATTGGATGAATACTGCCTGTGCGTTCTCAGAAATGTCTTGCTCTACGAGATGTCAGTTATGTCTCCTTATTTCAGAGTCTGCCTCACTGTTCCTTTTATTTTCTCTTCCCTCTTTCGTCCATACGTGTTGCTTCCACTGACTTCATCCCTTTCCTTTTCAGAAAAACCCAGTGATTCCACCTTTTTCGATGTGACAACGTTTCATAAATTTTTTTAAGTCAAAATAACCCCTCCTTCTAAGCGCGAGCCGCTGGTTCGAAATCACCGGATGTGTCGAAAATATTTTAAGACACATATATTTGCATGCATGTATATGTAGATGCATTCATAAACTGTATATATGAATACATAGATTTAATACCTCGGAAGTCTTACTTGTGTCTTTGGAGGAAACTGAAGTTTCTGTAGGGTTGGGTTGTTTTACCTCTGAGCGGCACTTTTTTGCACACCATGGGCTAAATGGCCAGGTCACATGGACCCCGAAGGCTCAGAGAAGGTTGGGGGAGGGGACCCACTGGAACAGCTGTTGGAAGACAGATGGTAGCCCCCGTCAAGGCCATCCAGCGTGTTCTTTAACGTTGGGTTGTTTTACCTCTGAGCGGCACTTTTTTGCATACCATGGGCTAAATGGCCAGGTCACATGGACCCCGAAGGCTCAGAGAAGGTTGAGGAAGGAGACCCACTGGAACATCAGTTGGAAGACAGATGGTAGCCCCCGTCAAGGCCATCCAGCGTGTTCTTTAACGTGCAGAGGGTATGGCTCTCCCGCACACGGGGCCACGCCTTAACGTCCCATCCACCGGACGGCAGCCTTTCCAAACCCATCGGTGTCCCCTACTGACCGTGGACAGGGCGGGGAATTTTGCGGAGATAAATCTCAACATTGACCCAGCTGGGACTCGAACCTTGGAACTACAGACCGCTGTACCGACTGAGCCACCCCCGCCCCCATCATTTCTAAGGGTGCACTCGGATTTGAACCAATCTTTGGAGGAAACTGAAGTTTCTGTAGGACATGGATTTGAATTATATTGGGCAATTTTAGGGAGGGCTAAAAAATAATGTCTATAAGAATTAACGAGTGGAAGTCAGTGTTGTTTTATCTTACTATAATCAAAACTTATTAAGCAAAAAATTATTCATTTTTTAATTATATTATTTTTATTGATTTATCCAGAGATATGATTTGACCGACTCGATTAAACATTTTTATACATATGTTTATCATATTCTTTCCTTAAAACCATCCAGTATGTTCTTTAAGGTACACAATGTATCGCTCTAATGCATTTTTGGGACCACAGTAAAACATCTGATCCGACGGACAGCAGCTTTTCTAAATTAATCAAGTGTCGCAAAAACTGGATTTCAATTTCAATGAGTGGAAAAAGAGTACAAATATCTAATGACAGAATCCTTTATTGTAATGCATTTTTAAGTCATTAATACATGTTTGTACAAAATTATAAAAATAAATAAATAGACAATTTAGAAACTATAACGAACCAGATATTCTGTGTCGTTTTTCCCTCAACAGCAACTTTTTTTCGCATATGTGTTAAAGGATAATCACAAGAGCCCCCCCCCCCCCCCCTCTAAACAGATCTGGGTTCCTAAGTCAGCAGCTATTAGAGATACCTCCCGTCAAAGTCATCCATGATGCTTTTAGCATCCACAATGTATGGTATTCCTTTACCATTGTCTCAGTTCCATTATAATTCTCAGTGAGAATGGTACTCTGATAAACGAACGAAATCTGGTACAGTTGTTGCTTAAAGATGTAATAAGTTTTTTTTTTTGGTTGTTTTACCTCTGAGCGGCACTTTTTTGCACACCATGAGCTAAATGGTCAGGTCACATGGACCCCCGAAGGCTCAGAGAAGGCTGGGGGAGGAGACCCAATGGAACAGCTGTTGGGAGACAGATGATAGCCTCCCGTCAAGGCCATCCAGTGTGTTCTTTAACGTTGGGTTGTTTTACCTCTCAGCGGCACTTTTTTTTGCACACCATGGGCTAAATGGCTAAGTCTCAAGGACCCCGAAGGCTCAGAGAAAGTTGAGGGAGGGGACTCACTGGAACAGCTGTTGGGAAACATATGGTAGCCTCCCGTCAAGGCCATCCAGCGTGTTCTTTAACGTGCACAGGGTATGGCTCTCCCGCACACGGGGCCACGACTTAACGTCCCATCCGACGGGCGGGGGCCTTTCCAAGCTCATCGGTGTCCCCTACTGACCGTGGGCAGGGCGGAGAATTTTGCGGAGATAAATCTCAACGCTGACGCAGCTGGGACTTGAACCTAGGAACTACAGATTACGGGCCTGGCGCACTACCGAGTGAGCCACCCCCGCCCCAATATGTTTTGTTTTATCAAATATCTATCGAAGCTTAAAATTTATAAGTTGAACACATTTAATGTAGAGAAATTCATGATTTCGTGGTAGAATCCTACAATTCATTTATTTTGTGTTTGTTAAATGTTTTGATAATGAGAAGATGTATTCATCTAGAGTTTTATGTAAATATCCTTTTCTTGGGATCATTATCAAATAAAACGTTTTCTGTTGTAACTTCAGTTATATTTATATTTTTGAATGTAAGTATTTATTTATTTATTTATTTATTTATTTATTCAGATTTACAGTTTTATGGAGATTGATAGTATCTTAATGCTTATTCATTGTAATTATCCTAGTTTGTATTTTTTTAATTTTAATTTTTATTAGTTTTCAATTTTATGTTAAGGAAAGATTTAAATATGAAAATATATTCTTAATTTGTTTTGGGAAAGCATGAATGATGACATCCCATTTGCTTGTAACGTTAAATAAAAACTTTCATGTTTTTTTAAGAATTCAATTGCGATGTTTTTCTTTAATGTTTCTCATTATACATGACAGTTTTAATAATTCTGTCCAATCATGTTTCAAAATTCACAAGCATAATTACTTTTTTTTATGTTTTCTATTACGTATTATTGGTACTACAAGTGGCACGAGCCTGACGAAGGCCTGATGATTGCTTAGATGAAGGGTCAGTCTATGGCACGAGCCTGTCGCGCTACCGACTAACCACCCCCGCCCAAGGAATGGGGTATGAGTATAGGGGCCACCCCCGCCCAAAGAATGAGGTATGAATGTAGGAGTCCCCCCCCCGCCCCAAGGAATAGGTATAGGAACCACCCCCGCCCAAAGAAATGAGGTATGGGTATAGGAGTCCCCGCCCAAGGGATGAGTATAGGAACCACCCCCGCACAAGGGATGAGGTATGAGTATAGGAGCCACCCCCGCTCAAGGGATGAGGTATGAGTATAGGGGCCACCCCCTCTCAATGGATGGGGTATGAGTATACTATTCACCATCGCCCAAGGGATGAGGTATGAGTATATGAGCCACCCCGCTCAAGGGATAAGGTATGAGTATAGGAGCCACCCCCGCTCAAGGAATGAGGTATGAGTGTAGGAACCACCCCCGCTCAAGGAATGAGGTATGAGTATAGGATTCACCCCCGCCCAAGGGATGAGGTATGAGTATAGGAGCCACCCCCGCTCAAGGGATGAGGTATGAGTATAGGGGCCACCCCCTCTCAATGGATGGGGTATGAGTATACTATTCACCATCGCCCAAGGGATGAGGTATGAGTATATGAGCCACCCCGCTCAAGGGATGAGGTATGAGTATAGGAGTCACCCCCGCTCAAGGAATGAGGTATGAGTGTAGGAACCACCCCCGCTCAAGGAATGAGGTATGAGTATAGGATTCACCCCCGCACAAGGGATGAGGTATGAGTATAGGAGCCACCCCCGCTCAAGGGATGAGGTATGAGTATAGGGGCCACCCCCTCTCAATGGATGGGGTATGAGTATACTATTCACCATCGCCCAAGGGATGAGGTATGAGTATATGAGCCACCCCGCTCAAGGGATGAGGTATGAGTATAGGAGCCACCCCCGCTCAAGGAATGAGGTATGAGTGTAGGAACCACCCCCGCTCAAGGAATGAGGTATGAGTGTAGGAACCACCCCCGCTCAAGGAATGAGGTATGAGTATAGGGGCCACCCCCTCTCAATGGATGGGGTATGAGTATACTATTCACCATCGCCCAAGGGATGAAGTATGAGTATAGGAGCCACCCCGCTCAAGGGATGAGGTTTGAGTATAGGAGCCACCCCCGCTCAAGGAATGAGGTATTTTTTATCATTTGCATGAGAGCTCATGGATTACTCCGAGTAACATTTCATGCAGTTTTTGTTTCTATAATTTTCTTTAAATTACACGAAAAAAATTGTTCTTACCAAATCTAAAATACGATCGAATGAATAGTTTTACTACTTTAATTCTCACCTCTAAACTAGATATTAGTTCAGATTTAAGAGTATATAAAGTAGAAAAAAAAATGGAAATAAAAATGAAAAATTTATTAGTAAAGAGCCAGTATTTTTTTAGACGGATTATAGGTATAGAAACATGTCTTATAAAGATTTCTTTGTAGATATAAAAAAATTTTCTCTAAAAAAAATATCCCGAAATAGGTGTATTCCAAAAATGGTATTTTGGTATCTACGAGCTCAGGATTCTGTCGTGGAAGTTGTTGTATCGGATTGTCTGCTACAACTTTACACAGCATCCTTACCAGTGAGAGAGAGAGGAAGAAAAATGCGGAAGATAAATCCTGCTCTCCTTTATCAGCCGGGGGCATTTCGGTCCAACTACGTGATAAAGAATTCCGCTTACCTGGGTTAACCTTCCTGTGTAGGAGGTAAGCTGTTGATAGTGCTGAAGCTGGAGCGCTTGTGTGAGCGATGGCTTATCCGCCACACTGAAACTATCCATTTCCAAGATAAATCGTCCCCCTTGTAGCTCTACCGATGCAGCAAAACCGCTCCTACTACAGAATACAAAAATTCCTCCGTTTCTTAGAAATACTTTACTTGGGAAAAAGAATAATGCTCATACTTGTGTTTATCTTTAAAGTTGATGTGCTGCCTCCAATTCTCTCTGTGCCCACGGACTTGCTAATTTCATATACAACTTACGGAAGCTACTTTCTCACCAGAGTTTGTTCTCAAGGGCTTTGATTTCAGTTGGGCTGGTTAGAACAAGGTTGGGTTGTTTTACCTCTGAGCGGCACTTTTTTGCACACCATGGGCTAAATGGCCAGGTCACATGGACCCCGAAGGCTCAGAGAAGGTTGGGGGAGGGGACCCACTGGAACAGCTGTTGGGAGACAGATGGTAGCCTCCCGTCAAGGCCATCCAGCGTGTTCTTTAACGTTGGGTTGTTTTACCTCTGAGCGGCACTTTTTTGCACACCATGGGCTAAATGGCCAGGTCACATGGACCCCGAAGTCTCAGAGAAGGTTGAGGGAGGGGACCCACTGGAACAGCTGTTGGGAGACAGATGGTAGCCTCCCGTCAAGGCCATCCAGCGTGTTCTTTAACGTGCACAGGGTATGGCTCTCCCGCACACGGGGCCACGGCTTAACGTCCCATCCGACGGACGGCGGCCTTTCCAAGCCCATCGGTGTTCCCAACTGACCGTGGGCAGGGCGGGGAATTTTTGCGGAGATAAATCTCAACGATGACCCAGCTGGGACTCGAACCTGAGAACTACAGATTACGAGCCTGGCGCGCTACCGACTGAGCCACCCCCGCCCCCATTTTTGATAACTGCAGTAGGCAATGGAACTGAGCTATCCATATCTGGTGTAATACTCGCGCTCGATGCATTTCGGCCACGTGCAGTGAGTGACCAGTGATATGCAGTGATGAATAATACATCGAAATATTATAATAGCAGAAATTTTCTCTTTTGCTGTTAATGATGTTTACAATTGCGAGTGTAGCACTCGCCATGATTCGGCCCTTTTCTTTCGAGCACAAGTAATAATGCATTCTGCTTACATTGCTAGAATATTCATCCTACATTTTTAAATCTCCTCCCCTGGAAATCGAGAAGTTAGCCGAAAATCGCCAGTGCGTGATTACGTACAATGCAATCCCATTTTCTGCACGACAATGGGATAGAGTTTAAGTGAACAGAGTAATTCATATTCCATGTTCTCATTCTAATTATGTTTTGCTGCTATCAGGGAGAAAGCCATTGCTGATATCGAATCCAATGGAAGAGAACTAATTTTTTTATCGTGGGTTATCCATGATTTAATGCGTATAAAATGAACATGAGCAAATTGCACTTAGCAAAATCAAGGGATTGCACTATTGAAGTAGATTTAAACGACAAACAGTCCAGTTGGGTTGATTTACCTCTGAGCGGCACTTTTTTGCACACCATGTGCTAAATGGCCAGGTCACATGGACTCCGAAGGCTCAGAGAAGGTTGGGGGAGGAGACCCACTGGAACAGCTGTTGGGAGACAGATGGTAGCCTCCCGTCAAGGCCATCCAGCGTGTTCTTTAACGTTGGGTTGTTTTACCTCTGAGCGGCACTTTTTTGCACACCATGTGCTAAATGGCCAGGTCACATGGACTCCGAAGGCTCAGAGAAGGTTGGGGGAGGAGACCCACTGGAACAGCTGTTGGGAGACAGCTGGTAGCCTCCCGTCAAGGCCATCCAGCGTGTTCTTTAACGTTCACAGAGTATGGCTCTCCCGCACACGGAGCCACGACTTAACGTCCCATCCGACGGACGGCGGCCTTTCCAAGCCCAGCGGTGTTCCCTAATGACCGTGGGCAGGGCGGGGAATTTTTGCGGAGATAAATCTCAACGCTGACCCAGCTGGGACTCGAACCTGGGAACTACAGATTACGAGCCTGGCGCGCTACCGACTGAGCCACCCCCGCCCCAACAGTCCAGTGTTTGTAAATGAAAGTAGTTTGAAAAGTTATGTATGTTACTTTAATTTTTTTAGCCATTAAAAATATTATGGTGATTTGGTTTTTTAAATGGGCAAAAAATTAAAATGAAAGGTAGATGTGATGATTCAATCGATAGTGGGCCAGGATCAAAAGTTTGATGTTCAAAGATACGGTGGTCAAATTTGCTTACATTAAAATTGTTTTCCTGCCTTCAGAGTCTAGACCTTGTAAGAAAAACTTAACTTGAAAACAGTCAATCCTGTGTGAGAAAAGGGGCATCTTATGAACTGGAAACTTGAGAAAAAGAGATATTTCATTTCAGGTAATAAAAGGGCATCGCATTACTTGGAAGAGTCTTGAACAGCAGTGAGGAATAAGGACATCATTTGGCATGGGAATTTATTGCACTCGGTGAGAAAAAAGTTATTTCATTTCGAGGTTTCTTGCTCTTGGTGGGAAAAATAGACATCATTTGACTTGGAAGTGTTTTGCCCTTCAATGTAAGAAAAAAGACATCATTTGATTTGGAAGAGTCTTGACCCTTGGTGAGAAAACGAAAAGAGCAGCATTTGACTTGGAAGAACCTACCTACTCAGTGAAAAAGAAAAGATATCATTTAAATTAGAAACGTTTTGCTTCTTAAATGAGAGAAAAAGAGGCGTCATTTTACTTGAAAGAATTTTGCCCTTCAATGTAAAGAAAATGGCATCATTTGATTTGGAGGAGTTTTGCCCTTCAATGGAAGAAAAATGACATCATTTGGATTGGAAGAGTCTTGACTCTCAGTGAAAAAACGAAAAGGATATCATTTGACTTGGAAGAGTTTTGCCCTTCAGTGGAAGAAAAATGACATCATTTGGCTTGGAAGAGTTGGGTTGTTTTACCTCTGAGCGGCACTTTTTTGCACACCATGGGCTAAATGGCCAGGCCACAAGGACCCCGAAGGCTCAGAGAAGGTTGGGGGAGGGGACCCACTGGAACAGCTGTTGGGAGACAGATGGTAGCCTCCCGTCAAGGCCATCCAGCGTGTTCTTTAACGTGCACAGGGTATGGCTCTCATGCACACGGGCCACGGCTTAACGTCCCATCCGACGGACGACGGCCTTTTCAAGCCCATCGGTGTCCCCTACTGACCGTGGGCAAGGCGGGGAAATTTTGCGTAGATAAATCTCAACGCTGACCCAGCTGGGACCCGAACCTGGGAACTACAGATTACGAGCCTGGCGCGCTACCGACTGAGCCACCCCCGCCCCACTTGGAAGAGTCTTGACTCTCAGTGAAAAAACGAAAAGGATATCATTTGACTTGGAAGAGTTTTGCCCTTCAGTGGAAGAAAAATGACATCATTTGGCTTGGAAGAGTCTTGACCTCAGTGAAAAAACGAAAAGGATATCATTTGACTTGGAAGAGTTTTGCCCTTCAGTGGAAGAAAAATGACATCATTTGGCTTGGAAGAGTCTTGACCCTCAGTGAAAAAACGAAAAGGATATCATTTGACTTCGAAGAGTTTTGCCCTTCAGTGGAAGAAAAATGACATCATTTGGCTTGGAAGAGTCTTGACCCTCAGTGAAAAAACAAAAAGGACAGCATTTGACTTGGAAGAGTTTTGCCCCTTAATGAGAGAAAAAGCGGCATCATTTGACTTGGCCCTTCAACGTTAGGAAAAAAATAAAAAAAGGGCATCATTTGATTTGGAAGAGTTTTTCCCTTCAATTTAAGAAAAAATGACATCATTTGGCTTGAAGAGTTTGGATCTTTACTGAAGAAACAAAAAGGATAGCGTTTGACTTGGATGAGAGACCTTCAATGAGAGAAAAAGAACCATTTGACTTGGTAGAGTCTCATCCGTCAGTTCGGAAAATACATCATTTGACTTGGAAGAGTTTTGTCCTTCAATGTAAGAAAAATAGCATCATTTGACTTGGAAGAGTTTTGCCCTTCAATGTAAGAAAAATGGCATCATTTGACTTGGAAGAGTTTTGCCCTTCAATGTAAGAAAAATGGCATCATTTGACTTGGAAGAGTTTTGCCCTTCAATGTAAGAAAAAAAGACATCATTTGGCTTGGAAGAGTCTTGACCCTCAGTGAAAAAACAAAAAAGGACATCATTTGACTTGGAAGAGTTTGCCTAATTCGAGATTTTCTCAACTAAACCGTACCTTGTCCTGGGTGATAAAGGAGCCACCATCCCTCAGATGGATGCCTTCTCACCATGTGCAAGAAATACCTTGAAAGAACCTTGAAAGAACGCGCTGGATGGTTCTTCCGTTTCCTAACAGATCCAGCGAACTGCATTTCCTCCACCAGCCTCTGAATTATTGGTATTCCTTGTGACCTGGTTATTTAACCCAATGAGTGTCAAAATTTTCCCTCAGAGGTAAAACAGCTTAACCGAAAGGGAAAGGGATGGGCTCAATCGATAACGCCCTATTCTCGTGATCTGTAGCTTCTAGGTTCGAGTTCCAACTCTGGCAGGTTGGCATTTATCTCCGTTGAACCTTCGGTGGCAAAAAAGGAAACCTTTAGGCTTGGAAGATCCGCCGATCCTGGGCCGTTAAGCAGTGGCATCGTGTGTACCTCTGAGCGGCACTTTTTTTTTGCATACAATGGGCCAGGTCACAAGGACCTCGAGGGCTCAGAGAAGGTTGGGAGAAGGTGGTCCTCTAAACAGCTGTTGGGAGACAGATGGTAACCTCCTGTCAAGGCCTTCCAGCGTGTTCTTTAACGTGCACAGGGTATGGCTCTCTCGCACACGAAACCATGGCTTGACGTTACATTCGATGGACGGCGGCTTTTCCAAGTCCATCGGTGTACCCTACTGACTTCGAACAGGGTGTAGGAGAGCCATACCCTGTGCACGTTAAAAAGACACGCTGTATGGCTTTCCGGTTGTTTTGTTTGGGTTGTTTTACCTCTGAACGGCACTTTTTTGCACACCATGGGCTAAATGGCCAGGTCACATGGACCCCGAAGGCTCAGTGAAGGTTGGGGGAGTTGACCCACTGGAACAGCTGTTGGGAGACAGATGGTAGCCTCCCGTCAAGGCCATCCAGCGTGTTCTTTAACGTGCACAGGGTATGGCTCTCCCGCACACGGGGCCATGGCTTAACGTCCCATCCGACGGACGGCAGCCTTTCCAAGCCCAACGGTGTCTCCTACTGACCGTGGGCAAGGCGGGGAATTTTGCAGAGATAAATCTCAACGCTGACCCAGCTGGGACTCGAACCTGGGAACTACAGATTACGAGCCTGGCGCGCTACCGACTGAGCCACCCCCGCCCCATGGCTTTCCGGAGGTGACTAGTTGATTCCTTTCCTGTAACCTTCTCTGAGCCCTTGGTGGGGGGGGGGGGAGGAGCGGTCCTTGTCATCTGGCCATTCAGCGCATTGTATTCACAAAAACTTCGGCTCAAAGATCTGCCCTAGTCCTGGATATTTGTAGGCCATAAAATTCAATCTTTTAACCCAATATGCGATAAGAAAATCACTCAGATATAAAACAACACAACGGAAATTTCTGGCCGAAAACAAGTCAACATAAATCATCATTTATAAAGAAAAATTCCCCTCTTAAAAACTTTTTCCCCCTCCATTTTTTGTTATCATGTGTAATCAAGATGAAGCGATGAGTTTGTTTGGAGCATCAATTGATTCTTCCTCTTCCTCTAGCTAAGAACGTTTTCGCATTGCCTTACTAGAATACAGCAGCAGGAGCTCAATACCGTAATGATATTGGCTACTGGAACTGGAAACAGGTTGTGTGACGTACATAACGATGACACTCTCGCGGTGCACACCGGTGCGAAGATATCCTTACGTCATTACTGGGACGACAGGTGAAAAAGAAATGACAGACAGAGGAGGCACACAATTACGCACCATAACTTGAACGACTTGTTTCGAGATGATACTTTAAAAAAGAAAATGGGGGGCCACGCGAGCAACAGAGATGAATGACGTAAGAATGGACGAGGATGAAAAGAACAAATGTGATCATTAAATGAAACTTTTATCTTCGTTGCTTTAGGTCCTTATTATTTTGTTTTTTAGGTAGTAAGGAAAAAAAAATCAATAGTAAATCTCTCTACGAAAAGCTTTAATATACTGTGATTGCTTTGCTATTGGGTTGTTTTACTTCTCAGCGGTGGGGCGGGGGTGGCTCAGTCGGTAGCGCGCCAGGCTCGTAATCTGTAGTTCCCAGGTTCGAGTCCCAGCTGGGTCAGCGTTGAGATTTATCTCCGCAAAATTCCCCGCTCTGCCCACGGTCAGTAGGGGACACCGATGGGCTTGGAAAGGCCACCGTCCGTCGGATGGGACGTTAAGCCGTGGTTCCGTGTGCGGGAGAGCCATACTCTGTGCACGTTAAAGAACACGCTGGATGGCCTTGACGGGAGGCTACCGTCTGTCTCCCAACAGCTGTTCCAGTGGGTCCCCTCCCCCAACCTTCTCTGAGCCTTCGGGGTCCATGTGACCCTGCCATTTAGCCCATGGTGTGCAAAAAAGTGCCGCTCAGAGGTAACCCAACTTCTCAGCGAGGCTTTTTTTCACACCATGGGCTAAATGGCCAGGTCACAAGAATCCCGAGGGCTCAGAGAAGATTGGAGAAAGGAGATCCACTGGAGAACTGTTAGGACACAGATCTTCCCGTCAAGGCCATCCAGCGTGTTCGTTATTGTGTGCATGGTATCGCTCTCCCACACACGGAGAGACGACTTAACGTCCCATCAGAAGGATGGCAGCCTTCCCAAGCCTATCGTTATCCCCTATTGATAAGCGGCAGGGAGGGGGAAATTTTGCGGAGATAAATCTCAATGCTGGCCCAGACGGGACTCGAATCTGGAGATCTACAGATTACTAGCCAGGCGCACAACTGACAACCCCCACCCCAAAGTGATTAGGTTGGGTTGTTTTACCTCTTAGCGACACTTTTTTGCACACCATGGACTAAATGGCCAGGTCACATGGACCCCAAAGGCTCAGAGATAGTTGGGAGAGGGGACCCACTGGAACAGCTGTTGGGAGACAGATGGTAGCCTCCCATCAAGGCCATTCAGCGTGTTCTTTAACGTGCACAGGGTATGGCTCTCCCACACACGGAGCCACCGCTTAACGTACCATCCGACGGACGGCGGCCTTTCCAAGCCCATCGGTGTCCCCTACTGACTGGGCAGGGCGGGGAATTTTGCGGAGATAAATATCAACGTTGACCCAGTTGGGACTCGAATCTGGGAACTACAGATTACGAGCCTGGCGCGCTACCGACTGAGCCACCCCCGCCCCATCAGTTTTTTTGGGAACTTGGGAAAAGGTTAATCCTGATATTACATCACTACCTATCCAACCCAAAAAGTTGTTTCAAATTTTTTTTTTCTAAAAACAAAAAACTGAAAATGCTCGCTGTCTTACAAAATGAATAGACACACTGTCAGAAGACAAAGTGAAAAAAAAAGCTCTATTTTTAGAGCATCTAAATTTCGTGTCTTATTGTTCCTTATAGTATTTAGATTCCGACAGAAGTCCATGTAAATGAAATGTTATGTTTATCTACTTGTAACAAGGGCGGGAGTGGCTCAGTCGGTAGCAACGTCTGCAGGTTCCAGTCCCAGTTGAGTTAGCATCTTTAACGTGCACAGGGTATGGCTCTCCCGCACACGGGGCCACGGCTTAACGTCCCATCCGACGGACGGCGGCCTTTCCAAGCGCATCGGTGTCCCCTATTGACAGTGGGCAGGGCGGGGAATTTTGCGGAGATAAATATCAACGCTGACCCAGGTGGGACTTGAATCTGGGAACTACAGATTACGAACCTGACGTGCTACCGACTGAGCCATCGCCGTCCCACTGGAACAGGAAATGGTAGGGTTTCTGTACATCTGAACAGCACTATGTTTCCACACAGTGGGCTAAACATTGTAGCTGCCATTGTATGAGAAATTTGACAAAAAATTGCCTTCCGAACCGCCCTTTTGGAACACAATCTTGTCTCTACATTATAAAAAAAATATATATAACCCCTCCAGCAACTGCTTGCCACCGAGGTCCAACAGGAACCTGTCAGTTTATGCACCATAGCATTGGCAGAACCTCAGCAGAAAAACGACAGAAACATCCATGCCTTATCCGGGGATCGAACCCAGGACCTTTTGATTAGCAGCCATGAGCGCTAGCCGCTTGGCCACGAGACGGTGTTTACAATACCAAATTTTGAAATTTCTAGCATGAATACTTCATTTGCAGTATTCATTCAAAATTACGCCATTTTTAATTTTTTCCATCACCGTTAGTAGGCGTAATATCAGTTTTTGGGAACTTGGGAAAAGGTTAATCCTGATATTACATCAGTACCTATCCAACCCAAAAAGTTGTTTCAAATTTAAAATTTTTTTTTTTCTAAAAACAAAAAAATGAAAATGCTCGCTGTCTTACAAAACGAATAGACACACAGTCAAAGACAAAGAGAAAAAAAATAGCTCTTTTTTTAGAGCATCTAAATTTCGTGTCTTATTGTTCTTTATAGTATTTAGATTCCGGCAGAAGTCGGGGCGGGGGTGGCTCAGTCGGTAGCGCGCCAGGCTCGTAATCTGTAGTTCCCAGGTTCGAGTCCCAGCTGGGTCAGCGTTGAGATTTATCTCCGCAAAATTCCCCGCCCTGCCTACGGTCAGTAGGGGACACCGATGGACTTGGAAAGGCGCCGTCCGTCGGATGGTACGTTAAGCCGTGGCTCCGTGTGTGGGAGAGCCATACCCTGTGCACGTTAAAGAACACGCTGAATGGCCTTGACGGGAGGCTACCATCTGTCTCCCAACAGCTGTTCCAGTGGGTCCCCTCCCCCAACCTTCTCTGAGCCTTCGGGGTCCTTGTGACCTGGCCATTTAGCCCATGGTGTGCAAAAAAGTTCCGCTCAGAGGTAAAACAACCCAACCCAGCAGAAGTCCATGTAAATGAAATGTTATGTTTATCTACTTGTAACAAGGGCGGGGGTGGCTCAGTCGGTAGCAACGTCTGCAGGTTCCAGTTCCAGCTGAGTTAGCATTGAGATTTATCTCCGAAAAACTCCCTGCCACGATCAATTTAAAACAGACCGCTGTCCTTCAGATGAGAGGTTAAGGCGTGATTCCATGTGCACGACATGTGCAGACTCATTAAATAACCGCTGGATGGTTTAAGCCCATTATGAGCACAAAAGTTCGCTTAGAGCTACAACAATCAACTACAAGAAGCATGTTAAAAAATTTCATTTAACATATAAACATTTACTAACTTTGGTGGGGTAGAAAACATAGTTTTAGGAGCCTGTGAAAATCATGAGCTTTAATTCGACTTATAAATTGTCTAGATCAATCTCGATTCGTTTGAAAGTTTTCACTATAAATAGTCTACATGCATAGTGATTCACAATCCTGAAACACAAAATTTTCAGTGCTGCTTATAAAACAAGCATAACATTGGCAATGTTATGAACGATTTCACTCTACTGTCAGCTATCGGTGCAACTATGATGAAAAATATTTCCTTGTTCTTTACTCCCATCCGGATTCTGCAGCGGCTCCTCGTGATCCTTCTACTCGAAAGCCATCCTGTCAGCATCGTCAGACTCCTCAACAAAAATCCTCCTATTGTCAAGAAGATCACGATTTTTTGCCCGATTATCCATACACCGAAAAACAATTGCCCCGATGCATCACCAAAACCAGGGATCAACGCATCTGAGGCAGGACAGTTTCTGAAAAAAGCCACGTAAAATAGAGAATACAGAAAGCAAAAAACGGAGAAGGAACTAGTTAAATTCTGGTCAATGCAATCTTCAGAGTAAAATGTTTCTCATTGTGAGAAGGAAGATTCATTCTTCTGATTAAAATGTGGCTTATAGTGAGAAAGAAAATTCATTCGTCTGATGCAAATGTGACTTATAGTGAGAAGGAAGATTTATTCTTCTGATTAAAATATGGCTTATGGTGATGAAGCAGATTCGTTCCTTTGAATAAAGTATGGCTCATGGTAAAAAAGGAAGATTCGTTCTCCTGATTAAAATGTGGCTCATGGTGAAAAGGAAGATTCATTCTTCTGATGAAAATGTGGCTTATAGTGAGAAGGAAGATTCATTCTCCTGATGAAAATGGTGCTTATAGTGAGAAGGAAGATTCATTCTCCTGATGAAAATGGGGCTTATAGTGAGAAGGAAGATTCATTCTCCTGATGAAAATGCGGCTTATGGTGAGAAGGAAGATTCATTCTTCTGATGAAAATGGGGCTTATAGTGAGAAGGGAGATTCATTCTCCTGATCAAAATGTGGCTTATAGTGAGAAGGAAGATTAATTCTTCTAATTAAAATGTGGCTTATAGTGAGAAAGAAGATTCATTATTCTGATGAAAATGTGTCTTATAGTGAGAAGGAGAATTCATTCTTCTGATTATAATGTGGCTCATGGTGAAAAGGAGGATTCATTCTTCTGATTAAAATGTGGCTCATGGTGAAAAGAAAGATTCGTTCTCCTGATTAAAATGTGGCTCATGGTGAAAAGGAAGATTCATTCGTCTGATGCAAATGTGACTTATAGTGAGAAGGAAGATTTATTCTTCTGATTAAAATGTGGCTTATGGTGATGAAGCAGATTCGTTCCTTTGAATAAAGTATGGCTCATCGTGAAAAGGAAGATTCATTCTTCTGATTAAAATGTGGCTCATGGTAAAAAGGAAGATTCGTTCTCCTGATTAAAATGTAGCTTATAGTGAGAAGGAAGATTCATTCTTCTGATGCAAACGTGGCTTATAATGAGAAGGAAGATTCATTCTCCTGATCAAAATGTTGCTTATAGTGAGAAGGAAGATTCATTCTTCTAATTAAAATGTGGCTTATGGTGAAAAGGAAGATTCATTCTTCTGATGCAAATGTGGCTTATAGTGAGAAGGGAGATTCATTCTTCTGATTCAAATGTGGCTTATAGTGAGAAGGAAGATTTATTCTTCTGATTAAAATGTGGCTTATGGTGATGAAGCAGATTCGTTCCTTTGAATAAAGTATGGCTCATCGTGAAAAGGAAGATTCATTCTTCTGATTAAAATGTGGCTCATGGTGAAAAGGAAGATTCATTCTTCTGATTCAAATGTGGCTTATAGTGAAAAGGAAGACTCATTCTTCTGATTAAAATTTGGCTTATGGCGAAAAGCAAGCTTCATTCTTCTGAATAAAGTGTGGCCTACGATGAAGAGGAAGATTCATTCTTCGGATTAAAATGTGGCTTATGGCGAAAAGCAAGCTTTATTCTTCTAATTAAAGTGTGACTTATGATGAAGAGGAGAATTCATTCTTCTGATTAAAATGTAGCTTATAGTGAGAAGGAAGATTCATTCTTCTGATTGAAATGTGACTTATAGTGAGAAGGAATATTCATTCTTCTGATTAAATTGTGACTTTAGATGAAGAGGAAGATTCATTCTTCTGATTAAAATTTGGCTTATAGTGAGAAGGAATAAACTCTCTTTTGATTAAAATGTGGCTCATGGTGAAAAGCAAGCTTCATTCTTCTGATTAAAGTGTGACTTTTGATGAAAAGGAAGATTCATTCTTCTAATTAAAATGTGACTTATAGTGAGAAGGAAGATTCATTCTTCTAATTAAAATGTGACTTATAGTGAGAAGGAAGATTCATTCTTCTGATTAAAACGTAGGAAATGATTAGACCTAACATTCGTTCTTCTGAAATGTGAGAAATAGTTAGAAGAATGATTGAAAATGTAGGGAATGAAAAAATTTAAATGTGGTTCGGGAAAGAAAAAAAATGAATGTTTTCATTCGTGGCAAAAAAAGTCATGAATAATTTTTGCGGATAAAGATAAAGAAATAAGAGAGATTATTACAGTTTCTCATGAAAGGAAAATGGAATAGTCAATGCATTTGGCTGCTTAACTTAATTTTTTAGATAAACACATAAATTGAAGAACAGGCATTGGTGCTGGAATTTTTAAGAATCTATGGAGATTGTGGAAAAATAAGCATATTCAGTTAAAGACTAAAAATACGCTATTTAAGGGTTTGATATTTTTCATGTGTTTGTTATGAAAATGAAATTTGTACGATTTGAAACAAGATATCGGGAAACTTTGTGCCTATGACTATGGAGCAGCATCTTGGGGATAGGTGGTTTGACTTTTTTTTAAAGTTATGATGGGATATCATTGCAGGTACTTTCTATTTATCGCGTTTATCACGTTAAGTTTTCATGGAGTTATGAATCAACCGAGTGTGTGTGATGTGAAGTAGAATTCTGTATTAAGTCTAGTTCACATTTTATTCTAACAAAATTGTTTATAACAAGTTTCATTTCTTTTTCAATAAGAAAGCTTTGGGTTGTTTTACCTCTGAGCGGCACTTTTTTTGCACACCATGGGCTAAATGACCAGGTCACAAAGGACCCCGAAGGCTCAGAGAAGGTGGAGACCCACTGGAACAGCAGTTGGAAGACAGATGGTAGCCTCCCGTCAAGGCCATCCAGCGTGTTCTTTAACGTTGGGTTGTTTTACCTCTGACAGCACTTTTTTGCACACCATGGGCTAAATGGCCAGGTCACATGGACCCCGAAAGCTCAGAGAAGGTTGGAGGAGGGGGACCCACTGGAACAGCTGTTGGGAGACAGATGGTAGCCTCCCGTCCAGGTCATCCAGCGTGTTCTTTAACGTTGGGTTGTTTTACCTCTGAGCGGCACTTTTTTGCACACCATGGGCTAAATGGCCAGGTCACATGGACCCCGAAGGCTCAGAGAAGGTTGGGGGAGGGGACCCACTGGAACAGCAGTTGGAAGACAGATGGTAGCCTCCCGTCAAGGCCATCCAGCGTGTTCTTTAACGTTGGGTTGTTTTACCTCTGAGCGGCACTTTTTTGCACACCATGGGCTAAATGGCCAGGTCACATGGACCCCGAAGGCTCAGAGAAGGTTGGGGGAGGGGACCCACTGGAACAGCAGTTGGAAGACAGATGGTAGCCTCCCGTCAAGGCCATCCAGCGTGCTCTTTAACGTTGGGTTGTTTTACCTCTGAGCGACACTTTTTTGCACACCATGGGCTAAATGGCCAGGTCACATGGACCCCGAAAGCTCAGAGAAGGTTGGGGGAGGGGACCCATTGGAACAGCTGTTGGGAGACAGATGGTAGCCTCCGGTCAAGGTCATCCAGCGTGTTCTTTAACGTTGGGTTGTTTTACCTCTGAGCGGCACTTTTTTGCACACCATGGGCTAAATGGCCAGGTCACATGGACCCCGAAGGCTCAGAGAAGGTTGGGGGAGGGGACCTACTGGAACAGCTGTTGGGAGACAGATGGTAGCCTCCCGTCAAGGTCATCCAGCGTGTTCTTTAACGTTGGGTTGTTTTACCTCTGAGCGGCACTTTTTTGCACATCATGGGCTAAATGGCCAGGTCACATGGACCCCGAAGGCTCAGAGAAGGTTGGGGGAGGGGACCCACTTGAACAGCTGTTGGGAGACAGATGGTAGCCTCCCCTCAAGGCCATCCAGCGTGTTCTTTAATGTGCACAGAGTATGGCTGTCCCGCACACGGGCCACGGCTTAACGTCCCATCCGACGGACGGCGGCTGTTCAAGCCCATCGGTGTCCCGTACCGAAAAATAATAACATTGACAACTATCCGTTTTCTGCCTTTATAACCTCTATCATGCAATCCCTCTCGAGTACAGGAAGTGGAGCTCTATTCTGAGTTTCATTCACTTTTTTATTACCAGAAGTATTCATAGAAAGTTTTATCCCTTTTCAATAAACAAGCTAATTCTACGCATTCATAACCTAAACATATATGGGAAACCAACATCAGCGTTTACAATAATTCATTTTCGTATAAAAAAAAACCCAAAACGATTGTTTCCAGCGTGGGAAAGAGTCCAAATACGTAACAGAAGTTACTCGCATGATCACATGCAACATCATCATGTATACATTTTAGTGATGATACACAATAACCGTTTGCAAGCTCTTAGTTAAACTGAAACAGCTGCTTTTTAGTCAATTGTATTGGCCAACTCTTATGGTAATGCAAAAAAAAACTGCATAGAAGTCGAAAAAAAATCGTGCATGTTTCTATCACAACTATGATACTGCAGTGCTATCCCAAAGCCAGCTCCATCGCCACTCACTATAGCCACTCACTATAGATTTCATCGCCACTCACTATAGATTTCGTCAATGACGTCACCTGCACTATGTGTTTCTTTGTCGTCCGGAAACAGTCATCCCTATTACGGTGCTTTCCACCTGCTGAATAAGTGTAGGCAATATACTCACGAACAGCTTTCGACAACATCAAATTGTCTGCTTCGTTTCCTGTTGAAGCAATACAGTTCAAAGGTTGAAAAGAGCAAAAAATTATTCTCTATGACTGTATAAATCTACAGCTGTGCTTCGATACTCAACGATATAGCTAAAGAAGTGTCTTATAGATTGAGGGATTGCATGATAGAGGTTATAAAGGCAGAAAACGGATAGTTGTCAATGTTATTATTTTGACAGAGCACATAACGGTTTTCAAAGCAATTTCCTATTGTGGGGTTTGAATATTTAGTTTCACTGATAGAACAGTTGAATGCTGGTTCTTTTTTTATTCCTGTGTGATTTCCTCTTACTTACACTCAAACACTGTGATCGTTTTAATGGTTGATCTACATCATCATCATCATCCTCAAGCAACACCTGTTAATAATCAGAAGCGTGGTACAATAACAACACAACATTTCTCACAATATTTTTTGTCAAATTACTGGTTTCTGCTTTAACGTTCTGATGATAGTTTTATCTTTGCGTGAAAGACGGATCTTCCAACCGAAAGCCAGGTTCGATTCCCAACTGGGTCAGCGTTGAGATTTATCTCCGCAAAACCACCCGCCCTGCCCACGGACAGTAGGGGACACCGATGGGCTTGGAAAGGCCGCCGTCCGTCGGATGGGACGTTAAGCCGTGACCTCGTGTGCGAGATAGCCATACCCTGTGTATGTTAAAGAACACGCTGGATGGCCTTCAAGGGAGGCTACCATCTGTCTCCCAACAGCTGTTCCAGTGGGTCACCTCCCCCAACCTTCTCTGAGCCTTCGGGGCACTTGTGACCTGGCCATTAAGCCCATTGTGTGCAAAAAAAATGCCGCTCAGAGGATAAATAACCCAACCCAACCGAAAGCAAAAAAAACAGAAGCAGAAAAAGTCGTAAATGACATAAAAAAGCTACACTGTGTTAAAAAAATAAAAGCTTTCTGGAAACTTCTCTGTTAATGGAAAAATCAGAATCAAGTTCAATTTTCAATTTCATTCAATTCAAACTCTGCCAAAAAGGGGACATCGATGGGCTGGGGAAAGGTCGCCGTCCGTCAGATGGGGCGTTAAGCCGTGGGTCCATGCTCAGGAAAATCATACGGGGTTACCTCTGAGTGGGACTTTTCTTTTGTACATTGTGGGCTAAACGGCCAGGTCACAAAGACTCAGAAAAGGTTGGAGACCCACTGGAACAGTTTTTGGGTAACAGATGGTATCCTCCCATCAAACCATCCAGGGTGTTCTTTAACTTGCACAGGATATGACTCTCTCGCACACGGACTTTAAGTCTCATCCGAGACGACTTTTCCAATACTATCGGTGTCCCCTACTGATCGTGGGCACTGGATAACCTGGGGAAGGTTGGGTGAGGGGACCCACTGGAACAGCTGTTGGGACATGGTAGCCTTCCACCAAGGCCATCCAGCGTGTTCTTAAACGTGCACAGGGTAAGGCTTCCCGCACACGGGGCCACTGCTTAACTCCACATCCGATGGACGGCGTCCTTTCCAAGCCCATCGGTGTCCTCTACTGACCGTGGGCAGGGCGGGGAATTCTGCGGAGATAAATCTCAACGCTGACCCAGCTGGAACTAGAACCTAGAAACTGCAGATTACGATCCTGGCGCGCTACCCACTGGCCCTCCAGTGGATACCATAACCTTAATCTTTTCTGAGCCCTTGTGGTTCTCGTGACCTTGTTATTTAGCCCATTGTGTACAAATCAAAAGTGCTGCTCAGAAGTAAAACAACCCAACTCTTTCATCATTCAAGAAACTTACGCTTTCCCACCCTCCCTGGGTATAAGTGGGAAAAACTGAACGAAAAAAGTTAGTGAAAGAAAATAAACACCTGAACGAAAAAAGTTAGTGAAAGAAAATAAACAACTGAAGGAAAAAAGGTAGTGAAATTAAATAAACAACTGGCCGAAAATAGTTTGTCAGAGAAAATAAACAACTGAGGGAAAAAGTTAGTGAAAGAAAATAAACAACTGGCCGAAAAAGGTTAGTGAAAGAAAATAAACAACTAAACGAAAAAGTTAGGAAAGAAAATAAACAACTGAACGAAAAAAGTTAGTGAAAGAAAATAAACAACTGAACGAAAAAAGTTAGTGAAATAAAATAAACAACTGAACGAAAAAAGTTAGTGAAATAAAATAAACAACTGAACGAAAAAAGTTTGTGAAAAAAATAAACTGAACGAAAAAAGTTAGTGAAAGAAAATAAACAACTGAACGAAAAAAGTTAGTGAAAGAAAATAAACAACTGAACGAAAAAAGTTAGTGAAATAAAATAAACAACTGAACGAAAAAAGTTAGTGAAATAAAATAAACAACTGAACGAAAAAAGTTTGTGAAAAAAATAAACTGAACGAAAAAAGTTAGTGAAAGAAAATAAACAACTGAACGAAAAAAGTTAGTGAAAGAAAATAAACAACTGAACGAAAAAAGTTAGTGAAAGAAAATAAACAACTGAACGAAAAAAGTTTGTGAAAGAAAATAAACAACTAAACGAAAAAAGTTAGTGAAAGAAAATAAACAACTAAACGAAAAAAGTTAGTGAAAGAAAATAAACAACTAAACGAAAAAGGTTAGTGAAAGAAAATAAACAACTGAACGAAAAAAGTTAGTGAAAGAAAATAAACAACTGAACGAAAAAAGTTAGTGAAAGAAAATAAACAACTGAACGAAAAAAGTTAGTGAAAGAAAATAAACAACTGAACGAAAAAAGTTAGTGAAAGAAAATAAACAACTAAACGAAAAAAGTTTATAACAGAAAATAAACAACTGGTTGATAAAAGTTAGTGAACGAAAATAAACAACTGGCCGAAAATAGTTTGTCAAAGAAAATAAGCAACTGTACGAAAAAAGTTGGTCAAAGAAAATAAACAAATAACCGTTATCTATTGATATTTGATTAGAAAAAGGGCTTGGGTTGGGTTGTTTAACCTCTGAGCGGTACTTTTTTGCACACCATGGGCTAAATGGCCAGGTCACATGGACCCCGAAGGCTCAGAGAAGGTTGGGGGAGGGGACCCACTGGAACAGCTGTTGGGAGACAGATGGTAGCCTCCCGTCAAGGCCATCCAGCGTGTTCTTTAACGTGCACAGGGTATGGCTCTCCCGCACACGGGGCCACGGCTTAACGTCCCATCCGACGGACGGCGACCTTTCCAAGCCCATCGGTGTCCCCTACTGACTGTGGGCAAGGCGGGGAATTTTTGCGGAGATAAATCTCAACGCTGACCCAGCTGGGACCCGAACCTGGGAACTACAGATTACGAGCCTGGCGCTCTACCGACTGAGCCACCCCTAGAAAAAGGGCTACAAAATATCAACGCGTAATCACAGTAATCAGAAACTGTTTTTTTCCTACCTGACAACGTTTATTTCGCAATGATGAGTTTCAACTAGAAAATGCATAAAAATACTAAACTTGCAGTATTATCCAAATAAAAAAAAAAACAGGAGGAAGGTGGAAAGAGAAATAAAAATGAAATAAAAAAAGAGAAAGAGTGAGAAAATTCCGGAATAAAAACAGTTCTGTATTGAGTCTGGAGGCAACGTAAGATAGCTCATATATTCAAATAATGGCTGATAGCTGAAATGAAAGTGTGAAACAGATATAAAGAAATAGCACTGACACGGAAGTACTACAGTGAGCCGCGGACACATCAGATACCATGAGGTAGCTCGTTCCTTCGGTGAGAATAGCACCGACTCACCATTCTCGGTATTTCACCACGTGACACGTACGTCCGCGTAAACGGGAAATGCGGAAGATTTTTCCTTCCATTATCGTTAGGGCTTGAACGTAATAAATTTTCATTTTTATAGCTGGTTTGGGATATCTAGACTAGGGACTTCTATATTCTTATGAAATATAGAAAGTGCTTTGAAAACTTGAGTGTAATGTAAGACCTCTAAATTATATATATACTTTTTTAAGTCCCCTCACACCCACCTTCATTTTTCTTTTTCAGTTTTATTTGCAATTTATTTTTACACGGAGGTCTTAGTGAATTTGTGTTTTTTGGCTGAAAATTTACCTGAGCTACATGAGAATTTCAAAGGAGGAGTGTTATATGAGACATTTCAATTTTTCGTCACATCCTATTAAAAGAAAATTAAATGTGTATTAATCAGTCACTAGGAAATCGTGAATATCACACTTGCTCGTAGATATATGGTGTGAAATTAAGAAAAAAAAATTTTTTTGTTTTGATTAAATTTTTTTGGAATGCCAAATTAGAAACGGAATATCTTGAAGACTAAATTTTTGTTTTTAGGTTATAAATAAAAAATAAAAATAAATACCCCCTCAAGCAGCTGCTTGCCACAGAGGTCTGACAGGAGCCTGTCAGTTTATATGCCAAAGTAGAACGTGTATGAGGATGGCAGGACCTCAGCAGAAAAACGACACAAACAGCCATGCCTTACCCGGGGCTCGAACCCAGGTCCCGTAGATCAGTAGCTAAGCGCGCTAACCACTCGGCCACGGGGGGGGGGGGGGGCTCAATATTTAAGAGCAACATCATTGCCGTCCCGTGGCCGAGTGGTTAGCGCGCTTGGCTACTGATCAACGGGACCTGGGTTCGAGCCCCGGATAAGGCATGGCTGTTTGTGTCGTTTTTCTGCTGAGGTCCTGCCAGCCTCACAGACCTACTAGGCATAAAAACTGACAGGCTCCTGTCAGACCTCTGTGGCAAGCAGCTGCTTGAGGGGGTATTTATTATTATTTTTTTATTATCACTGCTGTTCCCCAAAAAGGTTCTTGAAAAATTGACGTAAATTTTAAAAAAAAATTATTAGACGAGTTCCTAAATATTTGCTAATTTTAATAAACGATTTCACGTGTCTCGAGTTTTTCAAACTTTGTGCGAACAATAGAATAAATTGCTAAGACACAAGGAGGCCAAGAATTCGAGAATGTTGCGGTCTGTATTCTATTCTTTTTAGCTCATTTTCCCTTATCTATCTCTGTTTTCTCGGTTTAGGATGGGTTATTTCACCTCTGAGAGGCACTTTTATGCATACCATGGGCTAAATGGCCAGGTCACAAGTACCCCGAAGGCTCAGAGAAGGTTTGGAGAGGGGACCCACTGGAACAGCTGTTGGGGGAGCTACCCCCAACAGCTACCATCTGTGTCGAGAAAAAATATCTGGGAACGATTTTTTTTTTTAGCAATTAGTGATCTGGCAACCTTCGTGTTCCGTAACACGAAGGTTATCCGATCAATAATTTCTAAAAAAAAATCGTTGCTAGATATTTTTTCTGAATTCTGTAATCAACCATAGTGTTCGGATATTTTTTTGAGCGACTGCACAAGGCGACCGGATTTTGGTGGGGGATCGGGACCTCCCGGTTCTCCCCCCCCCCTCCCACTTCAAAATGCTTATAAGAGTAAAAAAGGTAAAAAAATATTAAATTTATTTAAATTTCACGCATTTTTCAAGAAGTTTTTTTTAAAGACCTGTAAAAAAGAAAAGGAAATATTACACTGCACTGAGAAACCAATCTCTCTCCCTTTTATATTTTTCCGGCTCGATTTTCATTTCTATAACCAGGCCTGCAATGCACTCATGTTCGCTTCATAAAGAACTTATTTAAGACGTTGCTCAGTTATACTTGTATAATACTATTAAGAATATGAGTTATATATGTAAATTACTATTCAGAATATGAATTATACATGTAAATTACTATTAAGAATAGGAGTTATGCATGTAAATTACTATTAAGAATAGGAGTTATACATGTATTTACTGTCAGAATAGGAGTTATATATGTAAATTACTATTAGGAATATGAGTTATATATGTAAATTACCATTAAGAATATGAGTTAGATATGTAAATTACTATTAAGAATAGGAGTTATACATGTAAATTACCATTAAGAATAGGAGTTATATAAGTAGTAAATTACTATTAGGAATATGAGTTATACATGTAAATTACTATTAAGAATATGAGTTATATATGTAAATTACTATTCAGAATAGGAATTATATATGTAAATTACTATTAGGAATATGAGTTATAGATGTAAATTACTATTCAGAATATGAGTTATATATGTAAATTACTATTCAGAATAGGAGTTATATATGTAAATTACTATTAGGAATATGAGTTATATATGTAAATTACTATTAAGAATATGAGTTAGATATGTAAATTACTATTCAGAATAGGAGTTATATATGTAAATTACTATTAGGAATATGAGTTATATATGTAAATTACTATTAAGAATAGGAGTTATACATGTAATTTACTGTCAGAATAGGAGTTATATATGTAAATTACTATTAGGAATATGAGTTATATATGTAAATTACCATTAAGAATATGAGTTAGATATGTAAATTACTATTAGGAATATGAGTTATATATGTAAATTACTATTAAGAATATGAGTTAGATATGTAAATTACTATTCAGAATAGGAGTTATATATATAAATTACTATTAAGAATATGAGTTATATATGTAAATTACTATTAGGAATATGAGTTATATATGTAAATTACTATTAAGAATATGAGTTAGATATGTAAATTACTATTCAGAATATGAATTATACATGTAAATTACTATTAAGAATATGAATTATGCATGTAAATTACTATTCAGAATATGAGTTATATATGTAAATTACTATTAGGGAACTCTACCTAATCAAATGGTCACTGAGGTGTATTAAACATGAACGCTAGAAGCTTTTATATTACAACTACATATCTGGAAGATCAAACATCATCTGGATGTGAAAAAAAAAATATTCCTGTAATCTCAAATGCCTAGAGGTTTGGAATGTGATGTATTTCATATTCCCATTTTGCACTTTAATGGGCTCTCTCTTTATATATATATTTGCAGCGCATATATATATATGTATTGATGCATCCTTATTATGTCCATCTGCTTGGCTTACTACATTTCGGATATTGCACAAATTTCGCCCCCTCCCCCCCCCAAAAAAAAAATGACATCCGCATCAACTTACATATCATAGAATAAAAAAAAAATACTTTAAGAAGTTCTTATCCTTTTCCAGCGAAAAGAAAAAAACATTCTATGTCATCCGAAAACTTAATGTTTTTTTTTTTCCTATATGTATACATGATCATGCAAGCAAAACTGTCAAAAAATATCATCAGCACAATCCTCACCCACTAAAAAAAAACCCAACTGGAACCCTGGCTTACATCCTTTTTTGACTGAGTTGTGCGGACATCGCGAAATTTACACACCCATAAACGTTGAACAGGAAATTACGCAATCTTGTTCGCACGTGGCGTCATCAACGTGACGCACCATTTCTCCTCCTATAAGATCTTCGCGCGTAAACCCATCATAATTCAAGGGTGTTTAGGATGGGCTAGGTTGGTACCAAGAGTAAAAAAAGTAACGTATAGAAAAGTAAGCAAGAAGTCAATAGTAATGTTCAGTTCAACACATGGCCTACTCGGACAGCTTTGCTAAGGATAACGACTTCTATGAGCAACTTGGTCCAACAAACCTTACTGTGACAGATGTTCCTGATGACCTGTTATTTTACCGTTTCATCATGCTTCCAAGAAACTCTGAAAATGTTCTTGAAAATTTCGCCACGAGTGATCGATAGGTTTATTTTTTATCTTGTAGCGGATGTTGTTCTTTGTATGATTGTGTCCTAATTGGTGTCTATATATCTTCAGATGGGTTGTTTTACCTCTGAGCGACATGTCATTTCGCAAACAATCATTAAATGGCCAGGTCACAAACACCTCAAGGTCTCAGAGAAGATTTGGGGAAGGGGTTGGGTTGGTTGTTTAATCTCTGAGCGGCACTTTTTTGCGCACCATGGGCTAAATGGCCAGGTCACATGGATTCCGAAAGCTCAGAGAGGGTTGGGGGAGGGGACCCACTGGAATAGCTGTTAGGAGACAGATGGTAGCTTCCCGTCAAGGCCATCCAGCATGTTCATTAACGTTGGGTTGTTTTACCTCTGAGTGGCACTTTTTTTGCACACCATGGGTTAAATCGCCAGGTCATAAGGACTCCGAAGGCTCCGAGAAGGTTGGGGGAGAGGACCCACTGTAACAGCTGTTGGGAGAAAGATAGTAGCCTCCCGTCAAGGCCATCTAGCGTGTTCTTTAACATTGGGTTGTTTTACCTCTGAGTGGCACTTTTTTGCACACCATGGGTTAAATGGCCAGGTCACAAGGACCCCGAAGGCTCAGAGAAGGTGGAGACCCACTGGAACAGCTGTTGGAAGACAGATGGTAGCCTCCCGTCAAGGCCATCCAGCGTATTCTTTAACGTGCACAGAGTATGGCTCTCCCGCACACGGGGCCACGGTTTAACGTCCCATCCGACGGACGGCGGCCTTTCCAAGCCCATCGGTGTCCCCTACTGACCGTGGGCAAGGCGCGGAATTTTTGCGGAGATAAATCTCATCGCTGACCCAGCTGGGACTCGAACCTGGGAACTACAGATTACGAGCCTGGCGCGCTACCGACTGAGCCACCCCCGCCCCTCTTCAAAACCTGAAAGAATACCGCTGAAAATGGATATTTAAATAGATTTTAGTATGATCTTTAATTTATCATCAGTCATATTTTCACATTACATGCATATTTCAGAAGTTACACAACTTTGGAATCAGATTCCGATTACGATAATATTTTGCTAGATGCAGTGTATTTAATATCAAGAATTTGGAGCCCAATTGGCATAATGTTACTGCTGTAGGTCCATGACCTTACAGAGCACCTGGAGTAACTGATGTATGGCTTTTTCTCTACACTCTCCCGTTTTCCTGTTCCTGCATGAGCTGGCGACCCACTGCTACTGTTAATCCGGATATATGTGGGTCAAGAACTGCCGCAGAAACAGCTGAATGCCATGAACTCGTTTGCCCTCTGTAGTCTATGAAATCGAGCATTTTATAGAGAGATGATGTACCCTGCCTCATCAACGGTTAGGCGATGGGGATTCGCTTCTGCATGATAATTGGATATTCCCTAACGTTCTGTTAGAAAGTTCGTTGATCTCCCAATGTGGGACATTCAAATATCGGATGTGGAAAGCGCTTTAAATCATTGGTTTGATTCCTCATTTTTTTTTTCTTTTTTTCAGTTGTTTATTTTCAATTTGAGTAATAACGTACACATTACCGATAGTTTATTATGACGCTCGCTTACATTTTTATTAATATGAAACAAATTAATATATATAATTAGAATTAGATCCCAATATTGAAAATAAAAAATAAAATGGAGGGGGTAATAAGTTAAAGAAATCGGTAGCGCTTCAGTTTAATAATCTAGGTTTCCTACGTTCAAGTTCCACATTTCATACCCTGTGCACGTTAAAGAACACGCTGGATGGCCTTGACGGGAGACTACCATCTGTCTCCCAACAGCTGTTCCAGTGGGTCCCCTCCCTCAACCTTCTCTGAGCCTTCGGGGTCCATGTGACCTGGCCATTTAGCCCATATTGTGCAAAAAAAGTGCCGCTCAGAGGTAAAACAACCCAACGTTAAAGAACACGCTGGATGGCCTTGACGAGAGGCTACCATCTGTCTCCCAACAGCTGTTCCAGTGGGTCCCCTCCCCCAACCTTCTCTGAGCCTTCGGGGTCCATGTGACCTGGCCATTTAGCCCATGGTGTGCAAAAAAAGTGCCGCTCAGAGGTAAAACAACCCAACGTTAAAGAACACGCTGGATGGCCTTGACGAGAGGCTACCATCTGTCTCCCAACAGCTGTTCCAGTGGGTCCCCTCCCCCAACCTTCTCTGAGCCTTCGGGGTCCATGTGACCTGGTCATTTAGCCCATGGTGTGCAAAAAAAGTGCCGCTCAGAGATAAAACAACCCAACGTTAAAGAACACGCTGGATGGCCTTGACGAGAGGCTACTATCTGTCTCCCAACAGCTGTTCCAGTGGGTCCCCTCCCCCAACCTTCTCTGAGCCTTCGGGGTCCATGTGACCTGGTCATTTAGCCCATGGTGTGCAAAAAAGTGCCGCTCAGAGGTAAAACAACCCAACCCAACCCAGGTTCCACATTTAGTAGCGTTCAGATTTATCTTCTTTGAGAACCGCTTTGCCATAGGTAGGAAAGGGGACAGTGATGAGAAAAAGCAGCGTTCATCCTGTGCGACACTAAGACATATCTCCGTATGTAAGAGTCATAACTTATAAGTGTTAAAAACACACTTGATGGCAATCTGTTCAGCCGTCCAGTGAATTCCGTTCCCAGCCTTCACTGAGGGCTTGGGGGTCCTTGTGACCTAGTCATTTAGCCCATTGTGGGTACTCAAGTGTCTCTCAGAGGTAAAACAATCCAAATTCAGCCAAAAAAAATGTGCTTCGTGATGAAAAATTTTTCTGAAATGAAAGAAACATATTTGTGTTTGGGAATAAATATAAAAAAATAATAACGTTATCGCGCTTGGCTACTGATCTAAGGGTTGGAGCCCGGGTTGGAGCCCCGGGTAAGGCATGGATGTATGTGTCGTTTTTCTGCTGAGGTCCTGCCAGCCTCACAGACCTTCTACTAGGCATATAAACTGACAGGCTCTTGTCAGACCTCTGTGGCAAGCAGCTGCTTGAGGGGGTATTTATTTAGCCACCCCATGGCCGAGTGGTTAGCGCGCTTGGCTACTGATCTAAGGGACCTGGGTTGGAGCCCCGGGTAAGGCATGAATGTATGTGTCGTTTTTCTGCTGAGGTCCTGCCAGCCTCACAGACCTTCTACTAGGCATATAAACTGACAGGCTCTTGTCAGACCTCTGTGGCAAGCAGCTGCTTGAGGGGGTATTTATTTAGCCACCCCATGGCCGAGTGGTTAGCGCGCTTGGCTACTGATCTAAGGGACCTGGGTTGGAGCCCCGGGTAAGGCATGGATGTATGTGTCGTTTTTCTGCTGAGGTCCTGCCAGCCTCACAGACCTTCTACTAGGCATATAAACTGACACGCTCTTGTCAGACCTCTGTGGCAAGCAGCTGCTTGAGGGGGTATTTATTTAGCCACCCCATGGCCGAGTGGTTAGCGCGCTTGGCTACTGATCTAAGGGACCTGGGTTGGAGCCCCGGGTAAGGCATGAATGTATGTGTCGTTTTTCTGCTGAGGTCCTGCCAGCCTCACAGACCTTCTACTAGGCATATAAACTGACAGGCTCTTGTCAGACCTCTGTGGCAGGCAGCTGCTTGAGGAGGTATTTTTTTTTAAAGAAATATAAAGTTTTCTTCGCTATTGTATCTGGTTCGCTACCTCTAGAATACACAGTGCAAAAATGCGAAAAAAAAAAATGTTTCCCACTTAAAGATGTAATCAAATAGATCCTATCAATAAGAAATATTCAATCAAACACCTACCCTATCAATAATAAATATTAATAATTAAAATAATAGATAATATCCATGTAATTTCAATGGAAACAAAGTTCTACAATTTCTAAAATATGCTTTTAATGGAAAAATACGACTGAAAAATGCAAAGATCATAATCAAATCTATTAACAATATTCTCTTGGTATTTTAAGAATTAAATGACATATTTAATAATAAATTACTTTATTTTATGAATATATATAATTCTCGAATACTGAAATAATCATTACGCAAACTTCTAAAATACTTATCAAGTTTTAATTCCATTTGTATAATATTCCAGATTCCATAACTCTTTAAATTCCGAACGAATATTGTTCCAAATCGAGATTTAAATGGATCATAGAACCGGCCAGGCCTAGCACCTAATGTCCAACCCCGCCTTCTCGTGGTGCGGACCGTTAGTAACTTTCAAAAGAGATACTCTCTTGTGGAAGTGAACGGAAGGGGAGGGCTGCCAGATTAGTGTGGCCTACTGATCTGGACAACTATGGCTACTTTTCTTTTTTTTCTACCCTGCTGAGGAGTGGTCAACCACACAGGGTCCTGGTGCTGACCACATAAACCTACTGGACTGGACAGATATATGGCTCTGAGCTTGATTATGGATTCTGATTTTGCTGCACTGGTGGGCTTCTGTGGAGGGAAAATCTTCCGCTGTGTTTTCTTTTTGTTTGTGGGTTGACAGCCCCAAGTGAAAGATCCACAGGATATGTTTATCAGCTGGTGGATAATCCTGAGCAGAAGTCATCGCAGGCACCTGAACTCTTTGCTTCTATTGGCATCGTCAAATTCTACATTGGAGGAAGTCTTCCAGTGTAGATGGCTTCAGCCTTTAGTAGTGGGGGAACGGGTCTTTGCCCCATGTCTGCGATTAGGGGGCTGTTTGATATTGTCGGCATTCCCTCTCTCAATAAACATAGTTTCTTTAAACATCCCACTAACCATTTTCTCTCCATAGGTAGTTGGAATGTGAGGACTCTGCACAGAGCTTTTTCTCTTGATGTCCTCACACAAGAATTCCACCGTTATAATTTAGATATTCTCGGCTTGCAAGAGACCAGATGGACAGATAAAGGTCAGATTCTTAAAAATAATCTTAAATTTCTCTTTTCAGGGAGGGACGACAAAAAGCATCACCAAGGCGTGGGTCTGCTTCTCAGCAGACACGCTAGTGATGCTCTTCTAGGATATGAGTGCATTAATGAAAGGTTTCTTACAGCAAAATTTCAGACAAGCGTTAAAGACTTGAATGTTATCTGCTGTTATGCCCCCACTGAGGATGCCGATGAGGATGAGAAGGATAGGTTTTATGAACAACTTCAGGATATTTTGAATTCTGTCAAGAAAGGAGATATTACCCTTGTTCTTGGTGACTTCAATGCCAAAGTTGGTACTGACTCTGACCTTTGGGGAGGAGTAATAGGCCCTTTTGGTATTGGTAGCTGCAATAGCAATGGGCAACGTCTCCTACAGGTAAGTAAACTCAATGGATTCAGAATAACTAACACTTATTACAAACACCGCGACATACATAAGTACACATGGGTTTCACCTGATGGGCTGCATAAGAATATGATTGATTACATATTAATTAACAGCAAATGGACTAGTTCTGTTAGGAATACCAGGGCATATAGGGGAGCTGAAATTGGATCTGACCATTACCTTGTTAAAAGTGTGTTGCAACTTAAACTTAAAAAGTGTTGTGCTAGGGTTAAAAAATTTACTTTTAATACTAAAGCTCTGAAAGATCCAGTTATAGCCAAAGCTTACCATGATAGGTTACTTAGTCATTATGACAGTCATGGTTTGCTTACTACTGAAGTTGAGGAAGAATGGGATCATTTTAAACAGGCTTTTTTGGACACTAACAGTACTCTTTTAGGAAAAAAGGAGCAGAAGAGGCAAAATTATCTGAGTGATAAGGCACTTGAGCTTATTTCGGAAAGAAAGAACTGCAGGAATGCCCTTAATCAATACCCTACTAGTCCTAATAGAAAGCATTACAGAGACCTTAATAAACTTGTAAAGGATCAGTTAGCTGCTGATAAAAATTTTTGGCTTGATGGTTTGGCTGACAAAGCCGAGGAAGCAGTTAGACAGCACAACAGCAGAGAGCTGTACCAGATAGTTAATGTTTTGTGTGGTAGAAAACGGACAGGCATACAAGGATTGAAGGATAAACATGGTAAGGTTATAGAAGGGGAGGATTCTGTCATGGCTAGGTGGGCTGAGCATTTCAGTGATGTTCTAAACAATGTAGTTAGTTCTACTCCCATTGTTTGCAATGATGATAGATGCATTGGTGGCTTTAATGTTGGCCCTATAACACAATCTGAAGTTAGTTTGGCTGTTTCTAAACTTAAACTTCATAAATCCCCAGGGGTAGATGAAATTACTACGGAAATGCTTAGAGCTGGGAATGTTTCGGTTACCACTTGGATGACTGAAATTCTGAATCTCTTTTATGATAAAGGCATGGTTCCTAAGGATTTTACCAGAGCTATTGTTATCCCTATTTTCAAAAAAGGTGATCGCAGTTCTTGTGATAACTATAGGGGTATCAGCCTACTCTCTGTTCCAGGTAAAGTTCTTTCCATGATTGTGCTTAATAGAATTAAGAATCTGGTTGACAGGCAATTGCGTGATGAGCAATGTGGATTCAGAAGTGGTAGGGGATGTGTAGATCAGATATTTTCACTTAGGCAGATTCTTGAGAAATGTTTAGAGTTTCAGAAACCTTTGGTTGCTAGCTTTGTTGATTTCAAAAAGGCTTTCGACTCTGTTGATCGTCATAATTTGTGGTTGATTGTGAGATCATATGGTATACCAGACAAGTTAGTTAACATTATGAAAGCTCTCTATAATAACACTGAGTCGTGTGTGAGAGTTGGTAAGGCTTGTAGCAATTGGTTTAACATTACTTCTGGTGTTCGACAAGGGTGCATTTTGTCTCCTTTTCTCTTTAGCTTGGTTATTGATTATGTTATGCGAAATTCACTTCAAGGGAAAGATTTTGGCCTTAAATGGGCTGGAGATACGAAAATTTCTGATTTAGATTATGCTGATGATTTAGCCCTTTTGGCAAATGATGTTGATGAGATGAACTCTTTCATTCGAGCTGTTGATGAGACTGGTAGTAGAGTAGGTTTGGTTATAAACAGAGAGAAAACTAAAGTGATGAAAATTGGTCAGGCAGGCTGTGATTCAGTTAATCTGAATGGTTGCAGTCTTGAGCAGGTGTCACAGTTTAATTATCTTGGGAGCTATGTAACAGATAATGGTGATGTGCGGCATGAGATTAACAGACGAATAGGGATTGCTGCTGGGACTTTTAAGAATCTATGGAGAGTGTGGAGAAATAGGCGTATACACCTAAAGACTAAAATTAGACTGTATAATAGTTTGGTTCTTTCTAGGGTTAGTTATGGTAGTGAAACTTGGACACTTTGTAAACAAGATAACAGGAAACTAGATGCTTTTGATTCCAGATGCTTACGCAGTATCTTGGGCATTAGGTGGTTCAACTTTGTAACTAATGATGAGATTAGGAAAAGGAGTTTGCAACCTCCTTTAAGCAGCATATTATGCAGAGAGAGACTCCGTTGGTTTGGCCATGTTGCCCGTATGAATAATTATAGATTGGCGAATAGGGTTATGAACAGTGTGCCTAAAGGCCTCAGAAAGAAGGGGAGACCTAGGATGCGGTGGGCAGACAATGTCAAACAGGACCTTGTTAGAATTGGTGTGCAGTGGCCAGATGCAGTAGATGTAGCTCAGGATAGACTTGCTTGGAGAACTAAATTGCACGGTCTGGTTGGACCTCCGTAGCCCATGGCTGCTTGAGGATGATGATGATGATGATGATGATGACATTTTTCTATTAAATGCACAGTTTAGAAGTTATAGGGCTTCGAAGTTATATGCTCATTGACATAACATAGATTATTTAATAATTTGCTAGGACAAAGTATCTTTCTTCCTAAAAATTTATTTCATTATTAAAATAGGGGCGGGGTGGCTCAGTCGGTAGCGCACCAGACTCGTAATCTGTAGTTCCCAGGTTCGAGTCCCAGCTGGGTCAGCGTTGAGATTTATCTCCGCAAAATTCCCCGCCCTGCCCACGGTCAGTAGAGGACACCAATGGGCTTGGAAAGGCCGCCGTCCGTCGGATGGGATGTTAAGCCGTGGCCCCATGTGTGGGAGAGCCATACCCTGTGCACGTTAAAGACACGTTGGATGGCCTTGACGGGAGGCTACTATCTGTTTCCCAACAGCTGTTCCAGTGGGTCCCCTCCCCCAACCTTCTCTGAGCCTTCGGGGTCCATGTGACCTGGCCATTTAGCCCATGGTGTGCAAAAAAAGTGCCGCTCAGAGGTAAAATAATCCAACGTTAAAGAACACGCTGGATGGCCTTGACGGGAGGCTACCATCTGTCTCCCAACAGCTGTTCCAGTGGGTCCCCTCCCCCAACCTTCTCTGAGCCTTCGGGGTCAATATGACCTGGCCATTTAGCCCATGGTGTGCAAAAAAAGTGCCGCTCAGAGGTAAAATAATCCAACGTTAAAGAACACGCTGGATGACCTTGACGGCAGGTTACCATCTGTCTCCCAACAGCTGTTCCAGTGGGTCCCCTCCCCAACCTTCTCTGAGCCTTCGGGGTCAATATGACCTGGCCATTTAGCCCATGGTGTGCAAAAAAGTGCCTCTCAAAGGTAAAACAACCCAACGTTAAAGAACACGCTGGATGGCCTTGACGGGAGGATACCATCTGTCTCCCAACAGCTGTTCCAGTGGGTCCCCTCCCCCCAACCTTCTCTGAGCCTTCGGGGTCAATATGACCTGGCCATTTAGCCCATGGTGTGCAAAAAAAGTGCCACTCAGAGGTAAAACAACCCAACGTTAAAGAACACGCTGGATGGCCTTGACGGGAGGCTACCATCTGTCTCCCATCAGCTGTTCCAGTGGGTACCCTCCCCCAACCTTCTCTGAGCCTTCGGGGTCTTTGTGACCTGGCCATTTAGCTCATGGTGTGCAAAAAAGTGCCGCTCAGAGGTAAAATAACCCAACCCAACCTTCAGTCACATTTTTCTATGAAATGCACAGTTTAGAAGTTATAGGGCTTCGAAGTTATATGCTCATTGACCTAACATGGATTATCTAACAATTGGCTAGGACAAAGTATCTTTCTTCCTAAAAATTTATTTCATTATTAAAATATTTTTTCAGGTTATTTAATATTTCGTATGTCGATTTCTTCTTAATTTTTCAAACGGGGAAAAAAAATCACAAAGTGTTCATGTAATTTCAGTCGGTTAATGAATTACCTTCTAAAAGAAATCAGACAGGTTTTCCGCCACTGGGTTGGGTTGGGTTGTTTTACCTCTGAGCGGCACTTTTTTGCACACCATGGGCTAAATGGCCAGGTCACATGTACCACGAAGGCTCAGAGAAGGTTGGGGGAGGGGACCCACTGGAACAGCTGTTGGGAGACAGATGGTAGCCTCTCGTCAAGGCCATCCAGCGTGTTCTTTAACGTTGGGTTGTTTTACCTCTGTGCGGCACTTTTTTGCACACCATGGGCTAACTGGCTAGGTCACAAGGACCCCGAAGGCTCAGGAGAAGGTTGGTGGAGGGGATCCACTGGAACAGCTGTTGGGAGACAGATGGTAGCCTCCCTTCAAGGCCATCCAGCTTGTTCTTTAACGTTGGGTTGTTTTACCTCTGAGCGGCACTTTTTTGCACACCATGGGCTAAATGGCTAGGTCACAAGGACCCCGAAGGCTCAGGAGAAGGTTGGTGGAGGGGACCCACTGGAACAGCTGTTGGGAGACAGATGGTAGCCTCCCTTCAAGGCCATCCAGCGTGTTCTTTAACGTTGGGTTGTTTTACCTCTGAGCGGCACTTTTTTGCACACCATGGGCTAAATGGCTAGGTCACAAGGACCCCGAAGGCTCAGGAGAAGATTGGTGGAGGGGACCCACTGGAACAGCTGTTGGGAGACAGATGTAGCCTCCCTTCAAGGCCATCCAGCGTGTTCTTTAACGTTGGGTTGTTTTACCTCTGAGCGGCACTTTTTTGCACACCATGGGCTAAATGGCTAGGTCACAAGGACCCCGAAGGCTCAGGAGAAGGTTGGTGGAGGGGACCCACTGGAACAGCTGTTGGGTGACAGATGGTAGCCTCCCTTCAAGGCCATCCAGCGTGTTCTTTAACGTTGGGTTGTTTTACCTCTGAGCGGCATTTTTTGCACACCATGGGCTAAATGGCTAGGTCACATGGACCCCGAAGGCTCAGAGAAGGTTGGGGGAGGGGACCCACTGGAACAGCTGTTGGGAGACAGATGGTAGCCTCCCATCAAGGTCATCCAGTGTGTTCTTTAACGTTTTGTTGTTTTACCTCTGAGCGGCACTTTTTGGCACACCATGGGCTAAATGGCTAGGTCACAAGGACCCCGAAGGCTCAGGAGAAGGTTGGTGGAGGGGACCCACTGGAACAGCTGTTGGGAGACAGATGATAGCCTCCCGTCAAGGCCATCCAGCGTGTTCTTTAACGTTGGGTTGTTTTACCTCTGAGCGGCACTTTTTTGCACACCATGGGCTAAATGGCTAGGTCACAAGGACCCCGAAGGCTCAGGAGAAGGTTGGTGGAGGGGACCCACTGGAACAGCTCTTGGGAGACAGATGGTTGCCTCCCGTCAAGGCCATCCAGCGTGTTCTTTAACCTGCACAGTGTATGGTTCTCCCGCACACGGCGCCACGGCTTAACATCCCATCCGACGGACGGCGGCCTTTCCAAGCCCATCGGTGTCCCCTACTGACCGTGGGCTGTGCGGGGTTGGGTTGTTTTACCTCTGAGCGGCACTTTTTTGCACACCATAGACTAAATGGCCAGGTCACATGGACCCCGAAGGCTCAGGAGAAGGTTGGTGGAGGGCACCCACTGGAACAGCTGTTGGGAGACAGATGGTTGCCTCCCGTCAAGGCCATCCAGCGTGTTCTTTAACGTGCACAGGGTATGGTTCTCCCGAACCAGGGGCCACGACTTAACGTCCCATCTGACGGACGGCGGCCTTTCCAAGCCCATCGGTGTCCCCTACTGACGGTGGGCTGTGCGGGGTTGGGTTGTTTTACCTCTGAGCGGCACCTTTTTGCACACCATGGGCTAAATGGCCAGGTCACAAGGACCGCGAAGGCTCAGAGAAGGTTGGGGGAGGGGACTCACTGGAACAGCTGTTGGGAGACAGATGGTAGCCTCCCGTCAAGACCATCCAGCGTGTTCTTTAACGTGCACAGTGTAACCCAACGGTGTCCCCTACTGACCGTGGGCAGGGCGAGGAATTTTGCAGAGATAAATATCAACGCTGACCCAGCTGGGACTCGAACCTGGGAACTACAGATTACGAGCCTGGCGCGCTACCGACTGAGCCCCCCCCCCCCCCCCCCCCCCCCTGAAGAATGTGACAATTAATTGTCTCATCACAGAACACCAAATTAATTCATAATGTTATATTGTCCTGAGGAAATATTGCTTAAACTGATTATTGTGCTAGAGTTTTAATATCAAAATTATTTATTGATGATGATGAGTGATATTGGTTGCATTAAACTTTAATAATAGATATTTAAATTGAAAGAAATGCATAGATTTATTTAGGCTGGGGTGGCTCAGTCGGTAGCGTGCTAGGATCGTACTCTGCAGTTCCCAGGTTCGAGTCCCACTTGGGCTAACGTTGAGATATATCTCCGCAAAACACCCTGACCTCGGACAGTAGGGGACACCGATGAGCTTGGACAGACCGCCGTCCGTCGGATGGGACTTTAAGTCGTGGCACCATGTGCGGGAGAGCTACCATCTATCTCCCAACAGCTGTTCCAGTGGATCCTTATCCCCAACCTTTTCTGGGCCTTCCTGTCCTTGTGACCTGAATAAATTGGGCTAAATGACCTGCAGCCATTTAGCCCATTGTGTGCGAAAATATTCCTCTCAGAGGTAAAACATCCCATCAAAAAACATCCAGCGTGTTCTTTAACATGCACAGGGTACAGCTTTCTCATGCACACAGAACCACGGCTTAACATCCTATCTGACGAGAGGCGGGGGTGGCTCAGTCGGTAGCGCGCCAGGTTCGAGTCACAGCTGGGTCAGCGTTGAGACTTATTTCCGCAAAACTCCCGGCACTGCACACGGTCAGTAGGGGACACCGATGGGCTTGGAAAGGTCGCCGTCCGTCGGATGGGACGTTAAGCCATGGTCCCCGTGTGCAGGAGAGCCATACCCTGGGCACATTAAAGAAACGCTGGATGGCCTTGACGGGAGGTTACCATCTGTCTCCCAACAGCTGTTCCAGTGGGTCCCCTCCCCCAACCTTCTCTGAGCCTTCGGGGTCCTTGTGACCTGGCCATTAAGCCCATGGTGTGCAAAAAAGTGCCGCTCAGAGGTAAAACAACCCAACATTAAAGAACACGCTGGATGACCTTGACGGGAGGCTACCATCTGTCTCCCAACAGCTGCTCCAGTGGGTCTCCTCCCCCAACCTTCTCTGAGCCTTCGGGGTCCTTGTGACCTGGCCATTAAGCTCATGTTGTGCAAAAAAGTGCCGCTCAGAGGTAAAACAACCCAACATTAAAGAACACGCTGGATGACCTTGACGGGAGGCTACCATCTGTCTCCTAACAGCTGTTCCAGTGGGTCCCCTCCCCCAACCTTCTCTGAGCCTTCGGGGTCCTTGTGACCTGGCCATTAAGCCCATGTTGTGCAAAAAAGTGCCGCTCAGAGGTAAAACAACCCAACATTAAAGAACACGCTGGATGACCTTGACGGGAGGCTACCATCTCCTAACAGCTGTTCCAGTGGGTCTGCTCCCCAACCTTCTCTGAGCCTTCGGGGTCCTTGTGACCTGGCTATTTAGCTCATTGAGTGCAAAAAAAGTGCCGCTCAGAGGTAAAACAACCCAACTTATCTGACGTAAGGTTGCCTCTTGGGGCTCTACCGACTAAGCCTGCAATATTCCACATTAAATCTTCAGCATTCATGTTCCTTTTTTCTCTTAAATTTCCACTCCTCGAGTCTTGGTTTTCTTATATCGAATAAAACTGAGTCGCGTCTTGAGATTCCGTTTAACATTAAAAATATACATCTTTTAATTCTCAGCAAGCATCGTTGTCTAACCATTCTTCGACTCCAACGAGCGACGGACCCAGCTAGTTGCAAAAGCCAGCCAGGTCTATAAGCGTCAAGAACTGCTTCTCCACGAATCGGATACCTCGGCCTGCTAACTTTATGTATATGAGGCCAGTGTAGACGGAAGTTACCCGTGTCACATGTTCTTGATCACTTCCTCTGACAAGGGCAACAACGGGGCACGCGACTCCCGGAGCCTGCGCGTGCTTCCTCGGTTGTGCGACAATCCAGTCACGGATGGCGGAAGCCATTGTGTCAGCAAGATGGAGTGCAGACCTCGAGTCGTGACGTCACAATGGATGGCACTCACGCACTCACATCACCCGAGTGATGCGTCGTGTCTCCGGGAAGGAGGCGCAGATACCTGAAGAAGTGAAAAAGAAACACTTCGAACGTTTTAAGTAAAAATTTTAGTGTCTGAAGGAGAAATGTACGGTTTGTGAATATTACAAACAATCTCTTTGCATGAATCTTATCTGTGAATATTAGGGAAATATTTATTGGAAAAAATAAAAGTTACATTTTTTTGTACTAGATGTTTTTGGAACATGCGTACTAATTGATTCATTGAGATGAATTTTTTTTTCTTCTGAATAGCATGGAATATTTTTGAAGCTTACAGTGAGTGTTTGGAGTAGAACACAGTTGTTTAAAACTTTCAACAAATACCATGGAAAAAAAATGAAATTACTTCTCCGATATCCCAACTTTTATTTCGTTTTCAAAAATGATAGAATAGGATGAAAAATATATTACTTAATTTATTTATAAATAATTTTAGGAGCTGAGACTTTTCTCAGTCGGTTGGGTTGGGTTGTTTTACCACTGAGCAGCACTTTTTTGCACACTATGGGCTAAATGGCCAGGTCACATGGACCCCGAAGGCTCAGAGAAGGTTGGGGGAGGGGACCCACTGGATCAGCTGTTGGGAGACAGATGGTAGCCTCCCGTCAAGGCCATCCAGTGTGTTCTTTAAAGTTGGTTTGTTTTATCTCTGAGCGTCGCTCTTTTGCACACCATGGGCTAAATGGCCAGGTCACATGGACCCCGAAGGTCAGAGAAGGTTGGGGGAGGGGACCCACTGGAACAGCTGTTGGGAGACAGATGGTCAAGATCATCCAGCGTGTTCTTTAACGTGCACAGGGTATGGCTCTTCCGCACACGGGGCCACGGCTTAAAGTCCCATCCGACGGACGGCGGCCTTTCCAAGCCCATCTTTGCCCTCTACTGACCGTGGGCAGGGCGGGAATTTTTGCGGAGATAAATCTCAACGCTGACCCAGCTGGGACTCCAACCTGGGAAGTACAGATTACGAGCCTGGCACGCTACCGACTGAGCCACCCCCGCCCCTTCTCAGTCGGTAGAGCGCCAGAAGCGTAATCTGGTGTTCTCAGATTTGAATCTCAATTGGAACCAGGTTGAGACTCTTTCTCTGTTAATTCCCTTTCAGATCTCGATGTAAAAGGCAGCTGTCTGTCGGATGAGTAGTTAAGCCGTGGTCACGTTGAACTGCGTTGTTTTACTTCTAAGCGCGATATTTTCCACAGAATGGGCTAAATGACAAGGTCACAAGGACTCCAAGGGCTCAGAGAAGGTTGGCGGAGGAGACCCACTGGGTTGGGTTGTTTTACCTCTGAGCGGCACTTTTTTGCACACCATGGGCTAAATGGCCAGGTCACATTGACCCCGAAGGCTCAGAGAAGGTTGGGGGAGGGGACCCACTGGATCAGCTATTGGGAGACAGATGGTAGCCTCCCGTCAAGGTCATCCAACGTGTTCTTTAACGTGCACAGGGTATGGCTCTCCCGCACAGGGGCCACGGCTGTGTGAGAGGAGGGCCATACCCTGTGCACGTTAAAGAACACGGTGGATAGCCTTGACGGGAGGCTACCATCTGTCTCCTAACCGCTGTCCAGTGGATCCCCTCATCCCAAGCTTCTCTGAGCCCTAGAAGTCCTTGTGACCTGCCCATTGTGTGCAAAAAACTGTCCCTTAGAGGTAAAACATCCCAATCATTAACGTATTATTCCATTCACAAGATAGGCAATGCCATCACCTCTAGAAATTTAGGGGCGGGGTGGCTTAGTCGGCAGCGCGCGAGGCTCGTAATCTGTAGTTCCCAAGTTCGGAGTCCCAGCTGGGTCAGCGTTGAGATTTATCTCCTCAAAACTCCCCGTCTTGCCCACTGTCACTAGAGGACACCGATGGGCTTGGAAAGGCCGCCGTCCGTCGGTTGGGTTGGGTTGTTTTACCTCTGAGCTGCACATTTTTTGCACACCATGGGCTAAATGGCCAGGTCACATGGACCCCGAAGGCTCCAAGAAGGTTGGGGGAGGGGACCCACTGGAACAGCTGTTGGGAGACAGATGGTAGCCTCCCGTCAAGGCCATGCAGCGTGTTCTTTAACATTCGGTTGTTTTACCTCTGAGCGGCAATTTTTTGCACACCATGGGCTAAATGGCCAGGTCACATGGACCCCGAAGGCTCAGAGAAGGTTGGGGGAGGGGACCCACTGGAACAGCTGTTGGGAGACAGATGGTAGCCTCCCGTCAAGGCCATGCAGCGTGTTCTTTAACATTGGGTTGTTTTACCTCTGAGCAGCAATTTTTTGCACACCATGGGCTAAATGGGCAGGTCACATGGACCCCGAAGGCTCAGAGAAGGTTGGGGGAGGGGACCCACTGGAACAGCTGTTGGGAGACAGATGGTAGCCTCCCGTCAAGGTCATGCAGCGTGTTCTTTAACATTGGGTTGTTTTACCTCTGAGCGGCAATTTTTTTGCACACCATGGGCTAAATGGCCAGGTCACATGGACCCCGAAGGCTCAGAGAAGGTTGGGGGAGGGGACCCACTGGAACAGCTGTTGGGAGACAGATGGTAGCCTCCCGTCAAGGCCATCCAGCGTGTTCTTTAACATTGAGTTGTTTTACCTCTGAGCGGCACTTTCCTTAAATGCTTTAGGGATACTCTGTATCGAAATACGGGCTCTAAAATGAGTGGAAATTTTACTTTAGGAAAAATCGAAATATCTTCAAACAAGGAAAGGCCTTGTTCGGGGTCCATGTGACCTGGCCATGTGACCTTCGGGGTCCATGTGACCTGGCCATTTAGCCCATGGTGTGCCAAGGCACACCATGGGCTAAATGGCCAGGTCACATGGACCCCGAAGGCTCCGAGAAGTTTGGGGGAGGGGACCCACTGGAACAGCTGTTGGAAGACAGATGGTAGCCTCCCGTCAAGGCCATCCTGCGTGGTCTTTAACGTGCACAGGGTATGGCTCTCCCGCACACGGGGCCACGGCTTAAAGTCCCATCCGACGGACGGCGGCCTTTCCAAGCCCATCGGTGTCCCCTACTGACCGTGGGCAGGGCGGGGAGTTCTGCGGAGATAAATCTCAAAGCTGACCCAGCTGGGACTCGAACCTGGGAACTACAGATTACTAGCCTGGAGCGCTACCGACTGAGCCACCCCTGCCCCCCGTCCGTCGGATGGGACGTTAAGGCATGGCTCCGTGTGCGGGAGAGCCATACACTGTGCACGTTGAAGAACACGCTAGATGGCCTTGATGGGAGGCTACCATCATGATTTTATCTACATGATACACATCTTCAGATGGTAGATGATAGGCATTTTTATATAATGGATGATAAAAATCTTCAGATAGTGGCTGATATGCATCTTGATATGGTGTATGATACGCATCTTGAAGTTGTAGATGATACACATTTTGGGAGGCACCCATCACGATTTTATCATATACCCATCATGAGACGTTGTATGATATGCATATTGAGATGTAGGATGGTATGCATCTTGAGATGGTGGATGCTATGCCCCTTGAAATGATGGATGAAATGTGTCGTGGCATAGAATATACCTGATGTTGGTTCGTGAAATATACCTGATGTTGGTTCGTAATATTGCTGTTCGTGACTCCAGGACAGCCGTCTGTAAAGTGTCCAGAGTTGTCAATAGTAGGTTTCAGGCTCAAATGCTTCATTCCAACTTCATCCCATAGATGCTCCATAAGGTACAAATCCAGAGAGTGTGAGGGCCATTCGAAGGTTGTGAACTCACTGAAATGCTCCTCTAACCAGTCCTTCATACAATGGGAGGATGAGACGGGACATTGTATTGTCGAAAGAAGGCATCCTACTGTTGAAAATAGATGATTAACAGGTCTAGGTGGTCGGCATTTACCTCAACGTAGCCTTGTGCCGTGATGGTGGTTTCAATAAATACAAAGGGATCCCAAGATGGCCCAAGTAAACATACCTCAGAATATTACACTTTCTCCTCTGGGCTGTAATACCCAGACTTAACAGTTGAGGTCCATGACCTAGTGTGGTCTACGTCACACATACGAACTCCCGTCGGCGTGTTGTAGTTGGAACCAGAATTCGTTGGACAAAGCTACCAATTTCCAATCTTCCACGGTCGATTAGAGACGTTTCTTCGTCAACTGCTTTACCATACCCTCCCTCCCCCCCTCCCCGATACGGGTGCACCTTGTCGAGATGGGGGGGGGGGGGGGCTTGAGTGCCCATTGAAGTCGAAGGCTCTGCTGACCGGTTTGGGCCTGGTTGGACAAGCTGAGACTTCCATCTCAGAAGTTGAGGGCCCTGCTGACTGACTTGGTCAGGTCATGTTGGACAGAACCCCGACAGTAGGGCCGGACTAAGAGTCCCAGTCACGGGATGGGGCGGGATTGGGGCGGGGGTGGCTCAGTCGGTAGCGCTCCAGGCTCGTAATCTGTAGTTCCCTGGTTCGAGTCCCAGCTTGGTTAGCGTTGAGATTTATCTCCGTAAAACTTCCTGCCCACGGTCAGTGGGGGACACCGATGGGCTTGGAAAGGCCGCTGTCCGTCGGATGGGACGTTAAGCCGTGGTTCACGTTTCAGAAGTTTGAGTAATGATTAGACAAATAGGAATGATTTTTATAAAATAAATTAATTTATTGTTAAATATTCAATCTTTCAATGGATTGGGATTTGTATAGATTTGATCATGATCTTCATCATTATTCAATTTTCTTGATCATGATCTTCATCATTATTCGATTTTCTTGATCATGATCTTCATCATTATTCAATTTTCTTGATCATGAACATCATCATTATTCGATTTTCTTGATAATGATCTTCATCATTATTCAATTTTCTTGATCATGATCTTCATCATTATTCAATTTTCTTGATCATGATCATCATCATTAGTCAATTTTCTTGATCATTATCTTCATCGTTGTTCAATTTTCTTGATCGTGATCTTCATCGTTATTCAATTTTCTTGATCATGATCTTCATCGTTATTCAATTTTCTTGATCATGATCTTCATCGTTATTCAATTTTCTTGATCATGATCTTCATCGTTATTCAATTTTCTTGATCATGATCTTCATCATTATTCAATTTTCTTGTATAAGGTGTAAATTCTCTAATATTTTGGCAAGGCAGTGGAGAATGTTCTTGAACTAAAAGTCATCGCAGCTTTCAGAATGAACGAATAACCTAAACGCGTTTTACTAGTTAAGATCATTTCGAAAAGAATTACCAAGAATAGTTGGTTGGAAGACCAGAAAGGAAATGAAGAGTAAAAAAGAAATGAATGAAAGGATTCTAAAAAGAAATGAAGAAAACCTTAGAAATGTTCATCCATCTGCAAGAAATACAATCAGAGGATTTCAGAAGTCGTTCTTATTGTTCGAAATAAATCATTTAAACCTGAAAATCTGATATTAACGACTAACGGCCTGAGATCACGTGATTCGTTCTCCCGACACTCCGGTACCTTTTCTGGCCCATAATGTCTGCATCCTGCATGGACGCTCCCTCGAGGAGGAGGAGGATGCGGAGAAGGGGACCGACAGTCGTCATAGTAACGATTGATGACGTCACGGGCGCCGTTTGTCATCGGCGGCTGGTGACAGTAATAGTGGATCCTCACGGTCCGTCGCTGATGCGGCCGTCTTGATCTCTGACACCTGCATCATAGGCGCTTTGAATAATGCTCAAAGTACTTCTCGATGTCTCGGAAGATTTCTTCTCTGGCACCAATCGATAGCAACAAAATTATTTTTCTGGAAGATTTTGCAAAAAGTATTTGGAATCAGGGATACGTGAGGTTCACAGAGCCGAATGAAAAGTAGCGGTTCCGTCTCTCTTCGCTCGTCCAGAAGTACTTTGCTGAAATACATTATGGGTGTATTAGTGTTCTTTTTATGGTGGTGGGGGGAATTTTACTTTGGGGGCTGAGCATTTTGCAGGTTTTTAGTAGTGGGCAGCAGTTTTTAAATAGTGGACGGTAGTTGTTGGTTAGTGAAAAATTGTGTTTTTAGCAGTGGACAGTGAATTTTAGTAGTGGACAGCAGTTATGGGAAACAGTTTTCCAGTAGTGGACAACAGGTTTTTTTTTTCTTTTTTTTTTTTGTAGTGGGCAGCTTTTTAATAGCGGACAGCAGTTTTTTTAACAGTGGACAGCAGTTGTTGGGTAGTGGACAGTGGTGTTTTTAGCAGTGAACAACAGCTATTTTTAGTAGTGGACAGCAGTTATTTTAGCAGGGGAAGCAGTTTTCCAGTGGACAATAGGTTTTCAGTAGTGGACAGCATTTTTTAATAACCGACAACAGTTTTTGAGCAATGGACTGTTTTTTCTTTTTTTAGTAGTGGAGAGCATTTTTTAATAGTGGACAGCAGTTTTTGAGCAGTTGGATAATATTTTTAGTGGTGGACAGCATTTTTTAGTAGTGGATAACATTTTTTAAGTAGTCAGCAGAGAGTTTTTGTTTTTTTAGTGGACAGCATTTTTTAATAGCGGACAGCAGTTTTTGAGCAGTGGACAATTTTTTAGTAGTGGACAACATTTTTTAGTAGTGGACAACAGTTTTCAAGTAGTGAGCAGCAGAGTTTTTTGTTTTTTAGTGGACAGTTTTTTTAAATAGCGACTTTTTTTTTTAGCAGTGAGGAGCAGTTTTTCAACAATGGGCAGTTCTTTTTTTCTTTTTTTTAGTAGTGCACAACAGTTTTTAAGTGGTGAGCAGCAGAGTCTTTTTTTTAAATTGTGATAGTGTTTTACATTGTGCTTTCAGGCAGGTTTGTGGGGCGGGGGTGGCTCAGTCGGTAGCGTGCCAGGCTCGTAATCTGTAGTTCCCAGGTTCGAGTCCCAGCTGGGTCAGCGTTGAGATTTATCTCCGCAAAATTCCCCGCCCTGCCCACGGTCAGTAGGGGACACCGATGGGCTGGAAAAGTCCGCCGTCCGTCGTATGGGACGTTAAGCCGTGGCCTTTTCTCCGTGTGCGGAAGAGCCATACCCGGTGCACGTTAAAGAACACGCTGGATGGCCTTGACGGGAGGCTACCATCTGTCTCCCAACAGCTGTTCCAGTGGGTTCCCTCCCCCAACCTTCTCTGAGCCTTCGGGGTCCATGTGACCTGGCCACTTAGCCCATGGTGTGCAAAAAAAGTGCCGCTCAGAGGTAAAACAACCCAACGTTAAAGAACACGCTGGATGGCCTTGACGGGGGGCTACCATCTGTCTCCCAACAGCTGTTCCAGTGGGTTCCCTCCCCCAACCTTCTCTGAGCCTTCGGGGTCCATGTGACCTGGCCACTTAGCCCATGGTGTGCAAAAAAAAGTGCCGCTCAGAGGTAAAACAACCCAACGTTAAAGAACACTCTGGATGGCCTTGACGGGAGGCTACCATCTGTCTCCCCAACAGCTGTTCCAGTGGGTCCCCTCCCCCCAACCTTCTCTGAGCCTTCGGGGTCCATGTGACCTGGCCATTTAGCCCATGGTGTACAAAAAAGTGCCGCTCAGAGATAAAACAACCCAACCCAGGCAGGTTTGTGTTAAATGCAGATAAGAGTAGGGTTATTTTTCTTCTGAGCTGCACTTTTTTTGCACAAAATGCGCTAAATATCCAAGTCACAAAGACCCCAAGAGCTCAGAGAAAGTTGGGGAAGGGGCTCCACTGGACAGCAACAGAGAGAAGCTTCCCTTCAAAGCTATCTAGCGCGTTCTTTAACGGAATTTTAATATTTAAGGAATGGCTTTCCTGCTCACGGACCACGGCTTAACGTCACATTCCAAACCTATCGATGTCCTCTTGTTTAGCGAGGCAGGATGCCGGTTAGGAGATATATTTTTAAACGTTGCTACAGTTGGAATCGAACCTGGGAACTGCAGATTATGAATCTTGGAGCACTAGCTGCTAGGTTAATTCCGTCCCCTCTTAGTAATGGCCAAAGAATTCATTTTCTTCTAAAACTGCGAAGGTGTTTTACGTAGTGACTCAATCACTCCTCATAATGTTACTAAAGATCACCGAAAGACATGGCGGCTACCGATAAAAGTTCGGAACGTTATCGAATGCGTTAATTATCAGTGGATCGGATTGGATTGTTTTACCTCTGAGCGGCACTTTTTTGCACACCATGGGCTAAATGGTAAGGTCACATGGACCCCGAAGGCTCAGAGAAGGTTGGGGGAGGGGACCCACTGGAACAGCTGTTGGGAGACAGATGGTAGCCTCCCGTCAAGGCCATCCAGCGTGTTCTTTAACGTGCACAGGATTTGGCTCTCCCGCACACGGAGCCACGGCTTAACGTCCCATCCGACGGACCGCGGCCTTTCCAAGCCCATCGGTGTCCCCTACTGACCGAAGGCAGGGAGTTTTGTGGAAATAATTCTCAACGCTGACCCAGCTGGGACTCGAACCTGGGAACTACAGATTACGAGTCTGACGCGCTACCGACTGAGCCAACTCCGCCCCTAATTATCAGTGGTTTAGGGTGCTTGACGGGATGGGTGAGGCTCAGTTGGTAGCGCGCAAGGCCTCATAATCTGCAGTTGCTAAGATCGAGTGTACTCAGACAGGGTTCAGTTTTATCTCCGCAAAATCCCTAATTTGCATTTGGTCAGTTATGGAACACCAATGACCTTGGAAAGGTCGTTGGTTGGGACGTTAAGCTGTTGCCCTTGCGTGGGATTTTTGTTCGGTTGTTTTACCTCTGAGTGGTACTTTTTTTGAACACCATGGGCTAAATGGCCAGGTCACATAGACCCCGAAGGCTCAGAGAAGATTGGGGGAGGGGACCCACTGGAACAGCTGTTGAGAGACAGATGGTAGCTTCCAGTCAAGGCCATACAGTGTGTTCTTTAAGGTTCGGTTGTTGTTGGGTTGTTTTACCTCTGAGCGGTACTTTTTTTTTTGCACACAATGGGCTAAATGGCCAGGTCACAAGGACCCCAAAGGCTTAGAGAAGGTTGGAGGAGGAGACCCACTGGAACAGCTGTTGGGAGACAGATGGTAACCTCCCGTCAAGGCCATCCAGCGTGTTCTTTAACGTGCATAGAGTATGGCTCTCCCGCACACGGGGACACGGCTTCATGTCCCATTCGACTGACGGCGGCATTTCAAATCCCATCGGTGACCCCTACTGACTGTGGGCAGGGCGGGGAGTTTTGCGGAGATAAGTCTCAACGCTGACCGAGCTGGGACTCGAACCTTGGAACTGCCGATTACGAGCCAGGCGCGCTACTGACTGAGCCACCCCCGCCCTCTGTGCGTGGGAGAGCCAGACCCTGAAGGGAAACTGCCTTCTAACAACTGTTCAAGAATCCTTGTAATTTGGTCATTTAGCCCATTGTGTGGAAAAAAAGTGCCGCTCTTTTTTCTTTGCACTCAACTGGCTAATAGACAGGGTACAAGGACCCGAAAGGGATCAGAGAAAGTGGGTACATATGGTAGCATGCCGTCAAGGCCATTCCAGTGTGCTCTTTAGCGTGAACATACCCTGTTCACGCTAAAGAGCACACTGGAATGGCCTTGACCATTTGGTTTATGAGGCGGGTTGGCTCAGAGTAAGGTTGGGCTCAGAGTATGGTTTATGGGGTGGGGGTGGCTCAGTCGGTACAGCGCCAGGCTCGTAAATTGTAGTTCCCAGTTTCGAGTCCCAGCTGAGTCAGCGTTGAGATTTATTTCCACAAAACTCCCTGCCTTCGGTCAGTAGGGGACACCGATGGGCTTGAAAAGGCCGCCGTCCGTCGGATGGGATGTTAATCCGTGGCCTCGTGAGTGTGAGAGCCATACCCTGTGCACGTTAAAGAACACGCTGTATGGCCTTGACGGGAGGCTACCATCTGTCTCCCAACAGCTATTCCAGTGGGTCCCCTCCCCCAAACTTCTCTGAGCCTTCGGGGTCCATGTGACCTGGCCATTTAACCCATGGTGTGCAAAAAAGTGCCGCTCAGAGGTAAAACAACCCAACGTTAAAGAACACGCTGGATGGCCTTGACGTGAGGCTACCATCTGTCTCCCAACAGCTATTCCAGTGGGTCCCCTCCCCCAAACTTCTCTGAGCCTTCGGGGTCCATTAGCCCATGGCCATTTAGCCCATGGTGTGCAAAAAAGTGCCGCTCAGAGGTAAAACAACCCAACCTTGTGCACGTTTAAGAAACACGCTGGATGGCCTTGACGGGAATCAACCATCTGTCTCCCAACAGCTGTTCCAGTGGGTCCCCTCCCCCAACCTTCTCTGAGTCTTTGGGGTCCTTGTGACCTGGCAATTTAGCCCATTGTGTGCAAAAAAAGTGCCGCTCAGAGGTAAAACAACCCAACTCTATCTATATACGTCACCCATAAATACCCTCCAACTAAACGTAATGATTTGTTCTGTGTTTTCAGAGAAGTCTGGATTGTTTAATTACATCTCTCGAATTTTTAAATTCTCTATCTCATTTCGAAGTTTTTCTCTTAAAAATCCCACCGGAATTTATTTGGAGAACAAATTTCCAATACCTTCGACACCCCTCCCCCCCCCTCCCCCCAACGACTTCTTCAATTTTTTTCCTTCCTGTCACATTCCCCTTTCTCGGCGTCATAAGAATGCTTATGGACTACCTAGTGCAAAAAAAAAAAAGCGAAAGCAAAGAAAGAGTCGTACATCTCATCTTGCGGATATTCGTATTCATCCTCCGCAAGAAAAGTAGACCGAATTTGAAAGATTTCTATACATCCCCCCGTTTCGTTGTGCTGCTGCCCAGAGATTCGTTATAAGACCGACTGGAAGTACGTTCTTTGGGGTTATTGAGTGGCACATCGATTTTCTTCTGTTCTTTGAAGCTGCAGCAGAATAGTAAATAGAGAGAGGGAGATGTCACTCGTCGAGTGTGTGTTGGGACACAATTGCAGCCTTGCTGCATCGAAGTACAGTTGATGAACTTGCGAAGTCTGATTGACTAGCTGCCCATCTAAGCTTAGCAAGGCGCCTGTTCAAGGTGGTGTGAGAACGAAAGATAGGGGTATCGACTATCCACACTCTCTCCACATTTTTTTTTTGTCTCTTTCGTGTTTTCTTCTAACCATAAATTTACACTCGGAAACAATGTTTCTATTTCTATATATAATGCGAATCGATGTTTCTTTTTTTCCTTCAGATATTGGCTTTTATTTTGGTCCTAAATTTTTGTTTTAAGATAATGTTATTGTTGTTGTTTTTTAATGTCGATTTTAGAGCAAAAAAGAGATATGAATGGCTTTAAAATAACTTTAATTTCTCAATAAAAATGTACGATTACTTGTGCAATAGTGGGTTGGGTTGGACGGTTTTCGCTGGATGGTTGCCTCCCTTCAACCATCCAGCGAAATTCAACGACCCACTGGAACAGCTGTTGGGAGACAGATGGTAGCCTCCCTTCAAGGCCATCCAGCGTGTTCTTTAACGTGCACAGGGTATGTCTCTCCCGCACACGGGGCCACGGCTTAACGTCCCATCTGACGGACGGCGGCCTTTCCAAGCCCATCGGTGTCTTCTACTGACCAAGGGCAGGGAGTTTTGCGGAAATAAATCTCAACGCTGACCCAGCTGGGACTCGAACCTGGGAACTGCAGATTACGAGCCTGGCGCGCTACCGACTGAGCCACTCCAGCCCCGAAAAAAAGAATTCTTTAAAGTAAGCTAATGCAAAAAAAGTTAAAAAAAAAAGTGGGTGTGGAGAGAGAGAAATTTTTCTTTACTGACATTCGATCTCTGTTCCTAGATCCCAATTTTTCATGGTTCAGCTCTCAAGGCTCCATTTGTGTGTGCCCTCACTCCACTCGGTCTGCTCCTTTGTTTTGCAAGGTTGCATAGTAATCACTTGGGTATCGCCGACGTCAGCTCCCATCTGCATTTTCTTTGCATCTGCAAACTCACTGAAAATAGCGTGCTCCTTCCGTATCATCCCTTCTCGATCTCCTTTTTTTTTTTCCCATCTGAGATGAGTGTGAGCTTTGGTCTACTGTCTTCGGAGAATCTATCTATACTTGAATCATAGGGATAAAGGGAACTATCGTCCGTCACCTTGGTGCCTTTTAGACACCAGTTTTTGGTTAGCACTGTTCACTTGAGGAAATAGAAGGAGCATTTTAGTGTATAGGTGTGGCAATATTTTTTTTTTTATAAATATATAGAGATAGATTTTGAGTTGGGTTGTTTTACCTCTGAGCGGCACTTTTTTTGCACACCATGGGCTAAATGGCCAGGTCACATGGACCCCGAAGACTCAGAGAAGGTTGGGGGAGGAAACCCACTGGAACAGCTGTTGGGAGACAGATGGTAGCCTCACGTCAAGGCCTTCCAGCGTGTTCTTTAACGTTGGGTTGTTTTACCTCTGAGCGGCACTTTTTTTGCACACCATAGGCTAAATGGCCAGGTCACATGGACCCGGAAGGCTCAGAGAAGGTTGGGGGAGGGGACCCACTGGAACAGCTGTTGAGAGACAGATGGTAGCCTCTTGTCAAGGCCATCCAGCGTGTTCTTTAACGTTGGGTTGTTTTACCTCTGAGCGGCACTTTTTTGCACACCATGGGCTAAATGGCCAGGTCACATGGACCCCGAAGACTCAGAGAAGGTTGGGGGAGGGGACCCACTGGAACAGCTGTTGGGAGACAGATGGTAGCCTCACGTCAAGGCCATCCAGCGTGTTCTTTAACGTGCACAGGGTATGGCTCTCCCGCACACGGGCCCACGGCTTAACGTCCCATCCGACGGACGGCGGCCTTTCCAAGTCCATCGGTGTCCCCTACTGACCGTGGGCAGGGCGGGGAGTTTTGCGGAGATGAATCTCAATGCTGACCCAGCTGGGACTGGAACCTGGGAACTACAGATTACGAGCCTGGCGCGCTACCGACTGAGCCATCCCCACCCCAGCTCTAACTGAGTCAGTGTCTTCGGTATATGGTAGGGATATCCTTTCATGAGGAGGCCTTTAAAAGCTAGGAGCAGCTTCTAGGATTCTTCACTGTCCTATATGTTGCAAAATAAAACAATAATAAACGAATATATGCAACTCCAGTGTTTAGACAGATTTAATTTAGGTCGATTTGAGTCACGTTTCTTTTCATACTACATAAGTATAGTTTAGAACAAAGGTTCCCAATCTTATTTGTCCTACCGCCCCCTTTTCAGAAAAAAAATTACGCAGCGCCCCCCTGGAAATCTATCTTCTTTAAGCGAACAAACAGAAAGACTCAGTGACAAAAGTGCGTTCTTTTATGTATTTATGTATATTTCTACCTACGTCCTACAACATAGTAAAGAAAGATGTTGTTGTAAATAAGACACCTTGAAGCTTGAAATTAGAAAATTATTTATTAAAATCAACCATAGTAACATTCGCATTACACACACAAAATTAAGATAACGAAGGATAATTTTATGTGTTTGTTTTTGGAAAATAAAGTAGTCACTACGACTTTAACTCTATGTTACAAAACTGATGAAACATGTACGAACAATTTTTCAAAATTTTCCATCTTCCCTTCTTTTTTTATGCTTTCACCTCTCCCTAATTGCACCTGAGGCTACTACCGACCCCTTGGATCATTCAGCGCCCCCCTAGGGGCGATATCGCCGACTTTAGGAAACATTGGTTTAGAAGATATATGTCTTCGAAGTTAGATCTCTTTTAACATAATAAGAGAAATTATCTAATAAACGGTAGGCCTCAGTACTAATTTTTTTGTGTGTTTATTTTTTTCTTATGTGCGGAATGGATATAACCCTTTAGCGAAACTTTCAAATTAATGCCTTGTCCACATCATGTCATTGTTCATCCATCTGCTGCACGAGATCCTGAAAGAAAATAAGAATATAAAATGCTATTTTTCCTATTCCTATTTATTGCAGTGTTCCTGGTCTTCAAACAGGATTCCCCAACCACACAGATTTGGTTTATATCGATTCACATGCTGATTGTATCTCTTCTGACATCTCGAGCAAAAACATCCGAAAGAAGATTGCTATTTATATTATATTTCTCCCAACCCTTTAAAATTATAGCTGCTTCTCCTCACCCAAGTCTTAAAGAAACAGCAAGCAAAATCTAAGATCAGAAAATTAATTTAAGTTTGTCGTCTCGAAGTCTTTATGTATACATCCTCATCAGCTTATTGATGGTAAACAAACTGCAAAAGAGGGCAAAAAAAAATGCGAATTGTGTTCTCCAAGAAAGTGTTAAGAGAGAGAGAGTACCCTCCATCTTGCTATGCCCAGTAATGCTGATTTGATTTGAAGCCATTCTCATCCGTGCTTTCTCGACAAGCTCCCGAGTAATAAACCAAGGTGCTGAAGCGGAAATATGATCTGCACGTGGTGTTGACGCATGTCGGTTCTTTTCTCCTTCCGTTTCTGAATATTGGTTGGCGCGAGGGACAGGCACCGAGGCTCCCTCCATCTGTTGCGACAGAATCTAAGCTCTTGCTTCTTAAGAAACTGACACATTTGGAGATAGGAAATGCTAACGTGCAAGCAAAACTCGATTTATTTTTTTCTCTCTCTCTTTTTCTATTTTATTTTTTGTTTTTCATTTTTTCGTTGCTGTGATTATTGAAGCAAAATTCCACTTAGGTCCCGAGTGGATAAGGATTTTTTTTTTTCTTCTTTCACTCTTTCAACATTTCTCATCATCCGCATTTCTGGAAAGATTTTATTTTTAACCAGGAAATACTCATTAGTCGTTTTTCGAGAGTTTTCAGGCGACTGAAATCAATTTAAATTTCTTCCAGATATAAGGAAGAGCTAGATAAAAGATAGGGCATCGAGGAAGAAGAAGAGGCAAAATGTTATTTTACATATTTCCGAGGCAATTGGAAGACTACTTTTTTCAAGGATTTTTTTTTACTACAAATAAAAAAAGTCTTTTCTCAACTCTGTCACTTTTTCGTCGCAATCAGTGATTCATTTCTCGCCTCTGTCACCTTTATATCGCAATCAGTGACTCATTTCACGCTTCTGTCACCTTTATATCGCAATCAGTGAATCATTTCACGCTTCTGTCACCTTTTTATCGCAATCAGTGAATCATTTCTCGCTTCTGTCACCTTTATATCACAAAAAGTGAATCATTTCTCGCCTCTGTCACCTTTATATCGCAATCAGTGAATCATTTCACGCTTCTGTCACCTTTATATCGCAATCAGTGACTCATTTCTCGCTTCTGTCACCTTTTTATCGCAATAAGTGAATCATTTCACGCTTCTGTCACATTTATATCGCAATCAGTGAATCATTTCACGCTTCAGTCACCTTTATATCGCAATCAGTGACTCATTTCTCGTTTCTATCACCTTTTTATCGCAATCAGTGAATCATTTCACGCTTCTGTCACCTTTATATCGCAATCAGTGAATCATTTCACGCTTCTGTCACCATTATATCGCAATCAGTGAATCATTTCACGCTTCTGTCACATTTATATCGCAATCAGTGAATCATTTCACGCTTCAGTCACCTTTATATCGCAATCAGTGACTCATTTCTCGTTTCTGTCACCTTTTTATCGCAATCAGTGGATCATTTCACGCTTCTGTCACCTTTTTATCGCAATCAGTGAATCATTTCACGCTTCTGTCACCTTTTTATCGCAATCAGTGAATCATTTCTCGCTTCTGTCACCTTTATATCGCAAAAAGTGAATCATTTCTCGCCTCTGTCACCTTTATATCGCAATCAGTGACTCATTTCACGCTTCTGTCACCTTTATATCGCAATCAGTGACTCATTTCTCGCTTCTGTCACCTTTTTATCGCAATAAGTGAATCATTTCACGCTTCTGTCACCTTTATATCGCAATCAGTGAATCATTTCACGCTTCTGTCACATTTATATCGCAATCAGTGAATCATTTCACGCTTCAGTCACCTTTATATCGCAATCAGTGAATCATTTCACGCTTCTGTCACCTTTATATCGCAATCAGTGAATCATTTCACGCTTCTGTCACCTTTATATCGCAATCAGTGAATCATTTCACGCTTCTGTCACCTTTATATCGCAATCAGTGAATCATTTCACGCTTCAGTCACCTTTATATCGCAATCAGTGAATCATTTCACGCTTCTGTCACCTTTATATCGCAATCAGTGAATCATTTCACGCTTCTGTCACATTTTCATCGCAATCAGTGAATCATTATTCGCCCCTGTCACCTTTATATCGCAATCTGTGAATCATTTCTCGCTTCTGTCACCTTTATATCGCAATCAGTGAATTTTTATCATTTTTTTTATCATTCTGGGCTGACCACTCACTCTCTTCTTCTGATCACCATTTAATCACCATTCACCCCATTCTTTTGATCCCTCTCCGATCACCGTTCACTCTTTTTTATCATTCTCTGATGACCATTAACTCTCTTTCTTTGATCACCATTCACCCCTTATTTTGATCCCTCTCCGATCACAACTCTTATTTTTATCATTATGTGATGACCACCCACTCACTTCCTTTGATCACCATTCACTCCCATCTTTTAATTCCTCTTCGATCACCACTCACTTTTTTGTGATGACTCTCTTCTTTTTATCACCCTATGATCATCATTCATCCCTTCTTTTGATCAATCTCCGTTTACCACTCACTGTTATTTTTTATCATTTTCTGATGATCACATTTTCCGGAAAAAGTTTATTTTTAACCAGGAAATACTCATTAGTCGTTTTTCGAGAGTTTTAGGCGACTGATATTAACTTGAATTTCATCCAGCACATCGCTTTAAAGAAGAGCTAGAAAGAAGAGCTAGAAACGGTAAACGATCGAACTTGATCTTTGACTCTTCCTTTGATCACCTTTTGATCATCACTCACTCTCTTCTGTTGATCACTTTTTGATCAACATTCACTCCGTTCTTTCGATCCCTCTTCAATCATCTCTCACTCTTATTTTTTATCATTCTGTGATGGCCACCCACTCACTTCTTTTGATCACCTTTTGATCATCATTCACTCTCTTCTTTTGATCACATTTTGATCATCATTCACTCTCTTCTTTTGATCACCTTTTGATCATCATTCACTCTCTTCTTTTGATCACCTTTTGATCATCATTCACTCTCTTCTTTTGATCACCTTTTGGTCATCATTCACTCTCTTCTTTTGATTACTTTTGATCAGCATTCACTCCCTTCTTTTAATCCCTCTTCGATCACCACTCACTTTTTTGTGATGACCACTCACTCTCTTATTTTTATATCACCCTATGATCATCATTCATCCCTTCTTGTTGATCAATCTCCGTTTACCACTCACTGTTAATTTTTTTTATCATTCTCTGATGATCACATTTCCGGAAAGAGTTTATTTTTAACCAGGAAATATTCATTAGTCGTTTTTCGAGAGTTTTAGGCGATTGAAATCAACTTGAATTTCTTCCAGCACATCGCTTTAAAGAAGAGTTAGAAAGAGTAAAAGGTCGAACTTGATCTTTGACACTTCCTTTGATCGCCTTTTGATCATCTCTCACTCTCTTCTTTTGATCACTTTTTGATCAACATTCACTGCGTTTCTTTTGATCCCTTTTCGATTACCTCTCACTCTTATTTTTTATCATTCTATTGATGACCACTCACCCTCTTCTTTCGATCACCTCTCACTCTTATTTTTTATCGTTCTATTGATGACCACTCACCCTCTTCTTTCGATCACCTCTCACTTTTATTTTTTATCGTTCTACTGATGACCGCTCACCCTCTTCTTTCGATCGCCTCTCTTATTTTTTTTATCATTCTATTGATGACCACTCACCCTCTTTCGATTACCTCTCACTCTTATTTTTTATCGTTCTACTGATGACCACTCACCCTCTTCTTTCGATCGCCTCTCTTATTTTTTATCGTTCTATTGATGACCGCTCACCCTCTTCTTTCGATCACCTCTCACTCTTATTTTTTATCATTTTATTGATGACCACTCACCCTCTTCTTTCGATCACCTCTCACTCTTATTTTTTATCGCTCTACTGATGACCACTCACCTTCTTCTTTCGATCGCCCTCACTCTTATTTTTTATCGTTCTATTCGTGACCACTCACCCTCTTCTTTCGATCGCCTCTCTTATTTTTTATCATTCTATTGATGACCACTCACCCTCTTTCGATCACCTCTCACTCTTATTTTTTATCGTTCTACTGATGACCACTCACCCTCTTCTTTCGATCGCCCTCACTCTTATTTTTTATCGTTCTACTGATGACCACTCACCCTCTTCTTTCGATCGCCTCTCTTATTTTTTATCGTTCTATTGATGACCGCTCACCCTTCTTCTTTCGATCACCTCTCACTCTTATTTTTTATCGTTCTATTGATGACCACTCACCCTCTTCTTTCGATCACCTCTCACTCTTATTTTTTATCGTTCTACTGATGACCACTCACCCTCTTCTTTCGATCGCCCTCACTCTTATTTTTTATCGTTCTACTGATGACCACTCACCCTCTTCTTTCGATCACCCTTGTTCCCGTGACAGAGTGGTTAGCGCGCTTGGCTTCTGATAAAAGGGATCTGGGTTCAAAACCCTAACCGAGAAGGGCAGGGCGAGCAGTTTGGCGGGGATAACGCTGGCTCAGACGGGACTCGAATTGGGGACTACAGATTGCGAACCTGGTGCGCTACCGACTGACTCCCCCCGCACTCTCATATTTAAAAAGCTACCGAAATAAAAAAAATTAAACATCAGCAATGCCAATTTAAATAATTGCCTTGAAAATTTAATGAAATCGAGTTGAAACGAAAGTGTGTGTGTGTGTGTTTTTTATTTTCACTCTTTTGATGGCCACTCACTGATTCATTTCTCACCACCCAATAATTCATTTTACCCTCATGGAGTCACTCTCTCTTCACCGTTTGATCACCATTCACTCCCTCCTTTTGATCCCTCTCTGATCATCACTCACTCTTATTTTTTTTTATTCTGTGATGACGACTAACTCACTTCCTTTGATCACCATGCACTCTCTTCTTTTGATCATCCTATGATCACCATTCAATCCCTTCTTTTGCTCACTCTCCAATCACCACTCACTCTTATTTCATTCTGTGATGACCACTCACTCTCTTCCTTTGATCACCATTCGCTCCCTCCTTTTGATCTCTCTCTGATCATCGCTCACTCTTATTTTTTTATTCTGTGATGACGACTAACTCACTTCCTTTGATCACCATGCACTCTCTTCTTTTGATCATCCTATGATCACCATTCAATCCCTTCTTTTGCTCACTCTCCAATCACCACTCACTCTTATTTCATTCTGTGATGACCACTCACTCTCTTCCTTTGATCACCCTTTGATCACCATTCGCTCCTTCCTTTTGATCCCTCTCTGATCATCGCTCACTCTTATTTTTTTATTCTGTGATGACGACTAACTCACTTCCTTTGATCACCATGCATTCTCTTCTTTTGATCATCCTATGATCACCATTCAATCCCTTCTTTTGCTCACTCTCCAATCACCACTCACTCTTATTTCATTCTGTGATGACCACTCACTCTCTTCCTTTGATCACCCTTTGATCACCATTCGCTCCTTCCTTTTGATCCCTCTCTGATCATCGCTCACTCTTATTTTTTTATTCTGTGATGACGACTAACTCACTTCCTTTGATCACCATGCATTCTCTTCTTTTGATCATCCTATGATCACCATTCAATCCCTTCTTTTGCTCACTCTCCAATCACCACTCACTCTTATTTCATTCTGTGATGACCACTCACTCTCTTCCTTTGATCACCCTTTGATCACCATTCGCTCCCTCCTTTTGATCCCTCTCTGATCATCGCTCACTCTTATTTTTTTAATCTGTGATGACGACTAACTCACTTCCTTTGATCACCATGCACTCTCTTCTTTTGATCATCCTATGATCACCATTCAATCCCTTTTTTTGCTCACTCTCCAATCACCACTCACTCTTATTTCATTCTGTGATGACCACTCACTCTCTTCCTTTGATCACCCTTTGATCACCATTCGCTCCTTCCTTTTGATCCCTCTCTGATCATCGCTCACTCTTATTTTTTTATTCTGTGATGACGACTAACTCACTTCCTTTGATCACCATGCACTCTCTTCTTTTGATCATCCTATGATCACCATTCAATCCCTTCTTTTGCTCACTCTCCAATCACCACTCACTCTTATTTCATTATGTGATGACTACTCATTCTCTTCCTTTGATCACCCTTTGATCACCATTCGCTCCCTCCTTTTGATCCCTCTCTGATCATCGCTCTCTTATTTTTTTTATTCTGTGATGACGACTAACTCACTTCCTTTGATCACCATGCATTCTCTTCTTTTGATCATCCTATGATCACCATTCAATCCCTTCTTTTGCTCACTCTCCAATCACCACTCACTCTTATTTCATTCTGTGATGACCACTCACTCTCTTCCTTTGATCACCCTTTGATCACCATTCGCTCCTTCCTTTTGATCCCTCTCTGATCATCGCTCACTCTTATTTTTTTATTCTGTGATGACGACTAACTCACTTCCTTTGATCACCATGCATTCTCTTCTTTTGATCATCCTATGATCACCATTCAATCCCTTCTTTTGCTCACTCTCCAATCACCACTCACTCTTATTTCATTCTGTGATGACCACTCACTCTCTTCCTTTGATCACCCTTTGATCACCATTCGCTCCCTCCTTTTGATCCCTCTCTGATCATCGCTCACTCTTATTTTTTTAATCTGTGATGACGACTAACTCACTTCCTTTGATCACCATGCACTCTCTTCTTTTGATCATCCTATGATCACCATTCAATCCCTTCTTTTGCTCACTCTCCAATCACACACACTCTTATTTCATTCTGTGATGACCACTCACTCTCTTCCTTTGATCACCCTTTGATCACCATTCGCTCCTTCCTTTTGATCCCTCTCTGATCATCGCTCACTCTTATTTTTTTATTCTGTGATGACGACTAACTCACTTCCTTTGATCACCATGCACTCTCTTCTTTTGATCATCCTATGATCACCATTCAATCCCTTCTTTTGCTCACTCTCCAATCACCACTCACTCTTATTTCATTATGTGATGACTACTCATTCTCTTCCTTTGATCACCCTTTGATCACCATTCGCTCCCTCCTTTTGATCCCTCTCTGATCATCGCTCTCTTATTTTTTTTATTCTGTGATGACGACTAACTCACTTCCTTTGATCACCATGCACTCTCTTCTTTTGATCATCCTATGATCACCATTCAATCCCTTCTTTTGCTCACTCTCCAATCACCACTCACTCTTATTTCATTCTGTGATGACTACTCACTCTCTTCCTTTGATCACCCTTTGATCACCATTCGCTCCCTCCTTTTGATCCCTCTCTGATCATCACTCACTTTGAAAATCATTTTGAAAAATCATTTTTGAATCAAAAATCACTTTGAGAATTGAATAACAAAAAGAAAATAAGAAAAAAATTCTAAACTTTACCAAGAGCATTTTTAGTTGTTTTCTTATTATTTTGGTTAATTTTCGCCAATTTTTAATGTTTTTTTTTATGGAACGAACTAACATGCTAATTTCCATAATTCTTTGAATAATGAATGCATAGCGTTCGAAATCGAAATTTAAAGAGATTTAAATTGAAATCTTTAAATTAACTTCAGTCACAATCTTTCACGAAAAATTTATTTAGGAAGTTATTGAGTTCTATATCAAATTTACTATTGGCAATATATAATTATACCGAATAAGTATTTTATTTATAAACATGAAATTGCAGAATTTTACTAATTATTGACTGATATTTGGATGGTGCCATACATCATTTAATGTGTCGGTCTGCCTAATTTAATTAAAAATTATTTTTAAACGTAAGTGGTTAGCGTGTTTCACTAGTGATATAATGACTTGGGTTCAATCCCTGAATAAGGTTTGGATGTTTGTAATTGTTTTTCTGCCGAGGTCTCGCCTTCCTCACAGACCTACTATTACGGCGAATAAACTAACAAAGCTCCTGTCAGACCTCTGTGGCAAGCAGCTGCTTGAGGGGGTATTTATTTTATTTTTTATTTATTTGATTTCCACTCACTTCTCTTCTTCTCATCATTCTATGATCACCACGATGCTCTTTAAAAAAATGAATTGGAAATCCTGTTACTTGCCCCTCCCCATTTGCATTTTTCCAGCTCGATCGTGTTATTTGCCCCTTCCCCGTTTCCATTTTTCCACATCGATCGTGTTTCTTGTCCCTACCCGATTCCATTTTTCCAGCTCGATCGGGTTTCTTGCCCCTCCCCATTTACACTTTTCCAGCTCAATCATGTTACTTGCCCCTCTCCATTTACACTTTTCCAGCTCGATCATGTTACTTGCCCCACCCCATTTACGTTTTTCCAGGTCGATCATGTTACTTGCCCCTCCCCCATTTACACTTTTGCAGCTCGATCGTGCTATTTGCCCCTCCCCATTTACACTTTTCCAGCTCGATCGTGTTACTCGCCCCTCCCCATTTACATTTTTTCAGCTCGATCGTGTTACTTGCCCCTCCCCATTGACATTTTCCAGCTCGATCGTGTTACTTGCCCCTCCCCATTTACATTTTTCAGCTCGATCGTGTTACTTGCCCCTACCCGTTTACATTTTTCCAGGTCAATCGTGCTACTTGCCGTTCCCCGTTAACATTTTTCCAGCTCGATCGTGTTATTTGCCCCTCCCCCACTTGCATTTTTCCCTTCCCTATTTCCATTTTTCCACCTCGATCGTGTTTCTTGCCTCTCCCCCATTTATACTTTTCCAGCTCGATCGTGCTATTTGCCCTTCCCCATTTACACTTTTCCAACTCGATCGTGTTACTTGCCCCTCCCCCATTTACATTTTTCCAACTCGATCGTGTTACTTGCGCCTCCCCATTTACATTTTTTTCAACTCTCTCATTACTTGACTATTGCCATTTACACTTTTCCAGCTCGATCTTGCTACTTGCCCCTTCCCATTTACATTTTTCCAGCTCGATCGTGTTACTTGCCCCCCACCCCCACCACCTTCGATCGATTTTTTTTTAGATCCGAACCAGTCACACTTATACCCTCAAAATAACAAAATACTCTAACAGATTGTTTAAAATAGTTATATAAAATTATGTCTTTTTTACAATTCTAACTTCTTATGAAATAGCTGATCTACCCCTCACGAAGCGAAAAGCTCGAGGCAAAATTCTTTACACGTAGAAGTAATTCAATTTCAGCATTTTTTTCTAATAGTAAATAATATTTGAACAGCATATTCTGGTGAATAATAATAATAATCATTAGATAAAAACTATGCTCAGCTTTTAGCTCTTTCAATTATCCTTCCCTCACCGTAAGCAAAGACACGACAAAATTCCGATGGACAATTCAAAACCCAGTTATTAATGGAAAATAAATTACTTTCATCTCATTAAACATTCAAACTTTTTATGTAAAAATAACCCTTAATTATTTTGAAATATATTCTCACACACCTAAGACGTGGCAAAAGCGTTTAACACACTTATTATTCGAAAAGAAATTACATTCGTCTCATTAAAAGTTCAAACTTTTTATGGAAAAATAACCCTTAATAATTTTGAAATATATTCTCCTACACTCAATACGTCGCAAAAGCGTTTAACACAGTTATTATTAGAAAAGATATTACATTCATCTCATTAAAAGTTCAAACTGTTTATGGAAAAATAACCCTTAATAATTTTGAAATATATTCTCACACACCCAAGACGTGGCAAAAGCGTTTAACACAGTTATAATTGGAAAAGAAATTACATTCATCCCATTAAAAGTTCGAACATTTTATGGAAAAATAACTCTTAATAATTTTGAAATATATTCTCCTACACCCAAGACGTGGCAAAAGCGTTTAACACAGTTATTATTGGAAAAGAAATTACATTCATCTCATTAAAAGTTCAAACTTTTTATGGAAAAATAACCCTTAAGAATTTTGAAATATATTCTCACACACCCAAGACGTGGCAAAAGCGTTTAACACAGCTATTATTGAAAAAGAAATTACATTCATCCCATTAAAAGTTCAAACTTTTTATGGAAAAATAACCCTTAATAATTTTGAAATATATTCTCACACACCCAAGACGTGGCAAAAGCGTTTAACACAGCTATTATTGAAAAAGAAATTACATTCATCCCATTAAAAGTTCAAACTTTTTATGGAAAAATAATCCTTAATAATTTTGAAATATATTCTCATACACCCAAGACGTGGCAAAAGCGTTTAACACAGTTATAATTGGAAAAGAAATTACATTCATCCGATTAAAAGTTCAAACTTTTTATGGAAAAATAACCCTTAATAATTTTGAAATATATTCTCATACACCCAAGACGTCGCAAAAGCGTTTAACACAGTTATAATTGGAAAAGAAATTACATTCATCTCATTAAAAGTTTAAACTTTTTATGGAAAAACAACCCTTAATAATTTTGAAATATATTCTCACACACCCAAGACGTGGCAAAAGCGTTTAACACAGTTAAAATTGGAAAAGAAATTACATTCATCTCATTAAAAGTTCAAACTTTTTATGGAAAAATGACCCTTAATAATTTTGAAATATATTTTCAGACACCCAAGACGTGGCAAAAGCGTTTAACACAGTTATAATTGGAAAAGAAATTACATTCATCCGATTAAAAGTTCAAACTTTTTATGGAAAAATAACCCTTAAGAATTTTGAAATATATTCTCACACACCCAAGACGTGGCAAAAGCGTTTAACACAGCTATTAAAGGAAAAGAAATTACATTCATCTCATTAAACGTTCAAACTTTTCATGGAAAAATAACTCTTAATAATTTTGAAATATATTCTCACACACCCAAGACGTGGCAAAAGCGTTTAACACAGTTATAATTGGAAAAGAAATTACATTCATCTCATTAAAAGTTCAAACTTTTTATGGAAAAATAACCCTTAATAATTTTGAAATATATTTTCAGACACCCAAGACGTGGCAAAAGCGTTTAACACAGTTATAATTGGAAAAGAAATTACATTCATCCGATTAAAAGTTCAAACTTTTTATGGAAAAATAACCCTTAATAATTTTGAAATATATTCTCACACACCCAAGACGTGGCAAAAGCGTTTAACACAGCTATTATTGAAAAAGAAATTACATTCATCTCATTAAAAGTTCAAACTTTTTATGGAAAAATAACCCTTAATAATTTTGAAATATATTTTCAGACACCCAAGACGTGGCAAAAGCGTTTAACACAGTTATAATTGGAAAAGAAATTACATTCATCTCATTAAAAGTTCAAACTTTTTATGGAAAAATAACCCTTAATAATTTTGAAATATATTTTCAGACACCCAAGACGTGGCAAAAGCGTTTAACACAGTTATAATTGGAAAAGAAATTACATTCATCCGATTAAAAGTTCAAACTTTTCTCATACACCCAAGGTATGGAAAACCAAGATATGGAAAAATAACCCTTAATAATTTTGAAATATATTCTCATACACCCAAGACGTCGCAAAAGCGTTTAACACAGTTATAATTGGAAAAGAAATTACATTCATCTCATTAAAAGTTCAAACTTTTTATGGAAAAATAACTCTTAATAATTTTGAAATATATTCTCCTACACTCAAGACGTGGGAAAAGCGTTTAACACAGCTATTAAAGGAAAAGAAATTACATTCATCTCATTAAAAGTTCAAACTTTTTATGGAAAAATAACCCTTAATAATTTTGAAATATATTCTCATACACCCAAGACGTGGCAAAAGCGTTTAACACAGTTATAATTGGAAAAGAAATTACATTCATCCGATTAAAAGTTCAAACTTTTTATGGAAAAATAACCCTTAAGAATTTTGAAATATATTCTCACACACCCAAGACGTGGCAAAAGCGTTTAACACAGCTATTAATGGAAAAGAAATTACATTCATCTCATTAAACGTTCAAACTTTTTATGGAAAAATAACCCTTAATAATTTTGAAATATATTCTCCTACACCCAAGACGTGGCAAAAGCGTTTAGTAGCAACACACAACAAGACAATTTTTTGTATACAAGACGACCAGGAAAACCTGGAGCATATTCTCGAAAAGAAAAAATGAAAGCCATGAAGGAGAAGGATATAGGAGGCGGATGTTGCAAAAGAAGGTGGGAGGGGAGGGGATGAAGAGGGGAAGAGAGGTCGGTGAATGCAGGGCACGGTCTGCCATAAAACGACCCCAAATCGGTGCTACCGTGGAAACGGAAAACAGTCCAATGAAAGGGAGTTATGTGTGGTATGTGAGATTGGCGCGGACCCTTGCAGGTCGCTCTGCGTGGCTGGTGCTGATTGCCATTGTTACATCCAACACGTCCTCGTCATTGTTGTTGTTGGAGGTGGTCGCTGTGCCCGCTCCGTGGCCGAATGAGTGTGTGTATAGGTGCACGCGTTTGTGTGTTCCTTAACTGGAGAATGGTCATCGGCCGCAGGCAATACTCTTGTGGCTATTGCCGTAGGGATTATTTCTGCTGCTTATCCACTTGGCTCTGCGGCATCAGTCGTCGTTCACTACCGCATAGCTCCTCCGCGAAAAGTGCAAGATGAGAAACGAGGAACAAATGCCACGAAGCAAAACGTAGTTATCGTTAGCAAATTATAGAAGTTTGTCATGTAGCAAGGACTGTCAGAGGATGCGAAAATAAAAGAGATGTGGTCGGTTAGGAGAAAGAGAGAATTTATTTAATTGGAATCTTGGTTACAGCTGCTACACCCTCACAGGAGGACCAAAGATTACTGTTTCCGTTGGAGGGTTAGATTTTGTTCTTATGAGTCTCGGGGATCACTGAGGTTGCTCTTGCAGATAATTGATGCGAGAGATGGAATGGTAGAGAAAAACAAGTTTGCTCTAAACGATTTTCTCCGCAATTAAAGTTTGCTTTTTTTTTGTGCGAGGAGTAATACACATACAGTCGCTCAAAAAAATACCCGAACACTATGGTTGATTGCAGAATTCAGAAAAAATATCTGGCAAAAGTTTTTTTTTAGAAATTAGTGATCTGGCAACCTTCATGTCACGTGACACGAAGAAATTTCTAAAAAAAATCAATAGCAGCTTATTACCAGCTTAAGAGCAGCCCAAAGTTTTGAAATTCAGTTAGATGAAACAACTGATATTTCTAACATGGCACAGTTGTTACTTTTTGTAAGATATGTTTATGAAGGAAACATACGTGAGGAATAACTGTTTTGTCTCCCTTTGGAAGGGCACAAAAGAGTGAAAGATATATATCTTAAAGTCGATAAATTTTCCACAAAAGAAGGTTTACAGTGGAAAAATTGCGTTGGAGTCTGTACAGACGGTGCTGAAGTAATGATGGGCGAGAATGTTGGATTTGTAGCAAAGGTTAAAGCTGGTGGCAATGAACATATCCATTTTACTCATTGCACAATCCATCGAGAGGCACTCATAGTCAAAAAAATATCACCAGAGTTAGATGTTGTGCTTCGCGATACTATCGAAATCATTAACTTCATTAAAAGCCGTGCCCTTAACAGTCATTTGTTTTCAAACCTTTGCAAAGAGATGGACTCCGATTACAAAAGCTTATTACTACGTGCAGAGGTAAGGTGGCTCTCAAGAGGACGAAGTTTAAACAGATTATTGAAATTGAAAGTTGAAGTTGTTATATTTTTAATTGAGCAGAAATCCGATTTTGTTAATTTTTTTCGTAATGACTTATGGCTTTCAAAACTGTTATCTGCCGGATATTTTCGAAAAACTCAAAGATTTAAACATGTCGCTTCAAGGAAAAAATTGTAGCATATATTTATGTTAAAAGATAAAATTGAAAGTTTTGCTAAAAAAAATTAACATATGGAATAGGGTGGAAAATGGTTCTTTAGAAATGTTTACAGCAAGAGATGATTTTATAATTGAAAATAACCTTCCCAAAGATTTAATTGTAAGAGTTATAATTGATCATCTGAAGTGTCTGGAGACAAAGTTTCAGAAATACTTCCCTTCAAATTTTGATTCTAAAAAACTAAGTTGGGTTCATAAACCAAACTCAATTGAAATCAAGAACGTCAATCATCTGCCATTAAAAGTTCAAGAAGAATTGGCCGAGTTATCTAGTGGCACAGGTTTAAAACTTGAATTTACTAAAAAAATCGTTAAATTAATTTTGGCTTGGGATTAGGAGAGAATTTCCAACAAATTCTGAAATGGCGCTAAACACACTTCTCCCATTCTCTGCTGGGGCGGGGCTGGTTCAGTCGGTAGCGCACCAGGCTCGTAATCTGTAGTTCCCAGGTTCGAGTCCCAGCTGGGTCAGCGTTGAGATTTATCTCCGCAAAATTCCCCGCCCTGCCCACGGTCAGTAGGGGACACCGATGGGCTTGGAAAGGCCGCCGTCCGTCGGATGGGTCGTTAAGACGTAGCCCCGTGTGCGGGAGAGCCATACCCTGTACACGTTAAAGAACACGCTGGATAGCATTGACGGGAGGCTACCATCTGTCTCCCAACAGCTGTTGCAGTGGGTCCCCTCCCCCAACCTTCTCTGAGCCTTCGGGGTCCTTGTGGCCTGGCCATTTAGCCCATGGTGTGCAAAAAAAAGTGCCGCTCAGAGGTAAAACAACCCAAACCCAACCCATTCTCTGCTACGTATTTATGCGAAGCGGCGTTGTCAGCATTGACGATTATAAAATCAAAATATCGATCAACTCTGAAAAACTTTGAAGATGTCCTATGTGCTGCAGTGTCAAATATTCAGCCAAGATTTAATTCTTTATGTAAAAATAACCAAGCACATCCATCTCATTAGTATGCCAATTTGCTCTCGTCTTTAATAAATGGTAAAATTATATGTATACCAAAGAATTGTTTTAAAATAAATTTCTTTATGATTTATTATCAGTAAATGTTTGATTTGCATATTTATTTTATATACCCATATACCGGGTAGCGTAAAAATTTCTCGGGGCGAAAAGGGGTCGCGAGTGAAAAATGTTGCCGAAAAGGGATCGCGGGTGAAAAATGTTGCCGAAAAGGGGTCGCGAATGAAAAATGTTGCCGAAAAGGGGTCGCGAGTGAAAAATGTTGCCGAAAAGGGGTCGCGAGTGAAAAATGTTGCCGAAAAGGGGTCGCGAGTGAAAAATATTGCCGAAAAGGGGTCGCGAGTGGAAAAAGTTTAAGAAGCCCTGCTCTAGAGTTAGGAAAATTCAATTTGTCCTGTAGAGGTAGGAAAATTCATTTTGTACTCTAAAGGTAGGAAAATCCATTGTGCACTTTAGGTAGGAAAATTCATTTTGTACTCTAAAGGTAGGAAAATCCATTGTGCACTTTAGGTAGGAAAATTCATTGTGCACTGTAGGTAGGAAACGCCATTGTGTAGTGCAGGTAGGAAAATTCACTGTGTACTTTAAACTAGAGGTAGGAAAATTTATTACTCTGGGTAGGAAAACTCATTCTGTACTGTGGGTAGGAAACGTCATTACGTACTGTAGGAAGAGGTTCCATTGCGTACTGTCGGAAGGTAAAGTCATTGTGTACTGTAATTAGAAAAATTCATTATGTACTGTAGGAGGAAAGTTCATTGCGTACCACAGGAAGATATTCTATTGCGTACTTTCGGAAGAAAAAGTCATTCTGCCTACACTGGGCAAAAATCATTGCATAGTGTGGGTAGAAAAAAAATCATTGCATACTGCAGATAGGAAAATTCATTGCGTGTTGCAGATAGCAAAATTCATCGTGTGGTAGGAATATTCATTATTCTAGGTAAGAAAAAATCATTGCATAGTGTAGGTAGGAAAAATCGTTGCTTACTGCAGATAAGAAAGTTCAATACCTAATGTAGAAGGAAAATTCATCATGCCCTGTACGTAGAAAACTTCATTATGCTCTGTAGGTAGAAAACTTCATTATGCCCTGTAGTTGGAAACTTCATTACGCCCTGTAGTTGGAAACTTCATTACGCCCTGTAGGTAGGAAAAGTCGTTGTATAGTGCAAGTAGATATTTTGTAGAAGTATTTTCATATTCCCATATATTTTATAGAAGAGCATTCGTTTTCCCAGATATTTTATATAAGTAATTTCATTTCCCAAATATTTTGTAGAAGTGCTTTCATATTTCCAGATATTTGGTAGAAGTGCATTCATTTTCCCAAATATTTTGTAGAAGTGCCTTCATATTCCCAGATATTTGTAGAAGTGCATTCATTTCCTCAGATATTTTGTAGAAGTGCATTCATTTTCCCAGATATTTTGTAGAAGTGTTTTCATATTCCCCGATATTTTGTATAAGTAATTTCATTTTCCAAAATATTTTGTAGAAATACTTTCAAATTCCCAGATGTTTTAGGAACTTGCATGTACTACAGATGCTCATACCTTCATCTATTCAGACACTTCGTATAAATACTCTCGTATAGTCAGATATCTTACGGAAGCACTTCCGTAAAACAAATCTTTGCAGAAGCACTTTTACATACCCTGATACCACTTTGCAGAAGTACTTTCACATATCCTGATACCACTTTGCAGAAGTACTTTCACATACCCTGATACCACTTTGCCGAAGTACTTTCACATACCCTGATACCACTTTGCAGAAGTACTTTCACATACCCTGATACCACTTTGCAGAAGTTTTTTCACATACTCGATACCACTTTGCAGAAGTACTATCACATACCCTGATACCACTTTGTAGAAGTACTTTCACATACCCTGATACCACTTTGCAGAGGTGAAATAAATAATCATAGATAGAACAAAATATATAAATCTATGCGATATTTCTGTTCTCCAGGCAGCAATGTGAACTTTTAATGCTTTGGTCAAATTTGCCGCTTTTCTAAACTATTCGATTCGGCAAGTATAAGCTTACATTTACATTCCTCGGACATTTCGGGCTATTCTCCTGCGCTATTGAAGGGGAGATTTGATTGCGTTCTCAGGAACACAGAGGCGGGAAAAGGAGAAAAATCTGGCGAGAATGGCGCTTTCAAAAAGCGCCATTTGATCAAATTACAGAACTATCACGTCGCAGGTTGGAGACGTGTTTCCGCTAATATTGTTTTAGACCATTTCGTTTCTCGCGCGAGTAGATGAAAGCACAAAAACTTTTTTTTTCCTTCTTCTTTTGACGAATGCATTACACCTTGATTGCCAAACCGACACATTTAAAACTTTTCAATCTGACCAATTGCGGTGGAGTCCGTTTACACGAATGCATTACGGACTACCGAAACGTCGAAAGGGTGTAACGAATTTTCATGCTTCAGTGAGTCATACTAGGAGAGTCTAAATATCCTTAACGGAAATCTATCCCCCCCCCCTCTTTTTCCTCCTCCCCATCCCCCTTCCACCAACCTTCATGACTGGATATTTCCTTCTTGCGTTATTCTAAGAGGAAAGTGCTTACGTGGCCAATTCCTGCAATCGAAAATTTTAAGTTTTTTCTTTTTACGTTTTGAATTATGAGGAGAATATGTGATTTGTTTCATAAGTGATCACAAGACATATTACTTAAAGGTTTAAAAAAAAACACTGAAAATATCTGATGAAACTTTTAACTCAAATCGTATAAGAGTTAAAATGATCCTGTACACACGACAAGAAGTTGGGAAAGGGGCACAAAAAGACGATGATTGATGAAAGATTGATGCATGATTGCATGATTGCAAAAGGCCATGATTGATGAAAGATTGATGCATGATTGCAAAAAAAAGATTGATGCATGATTGCAAAAAAAAGATTGATGCATGATTGCATGATTGCAAAAGGCCATGATTAATGAAAGATTGATGCATGATTGCAAAAAAAAAAGATTGATGCATGATTGCATGATTGCAAAAGGCCATGATTGATGAAAGATTGATGCATGATTGCAAAAAAAAGATTGATGCATGATTGCATGATTGCAAAAGGCCATGATTGATGAAAGATTGATGCATGAATGCATGATTGCAAAAGGCCACGATTGATGAAAGATTGATGCATGATTGCAAAAAAAAAAAGATTGATGCATGATTGCAAAAAAAAGATTGATGCATGATTGCATGATTGCAAAAGGCCATGATTGATGAAAGATTGATGCATGAATGCATGATTGCAAAAGGCCACGATTGATGAAAGATTGATGCATGATTGCAAAAAAAAAAGATTGATGCATGATTGCAAAAGGCGCCATGATTGATGAAAGATTGATGCATGATTGCAAAAAAAAGATTGATGCATGATTGCATGATTGCAAAAGGCCATGATTGATGAAAGATTGATGCATGATTGCAAAAGGCCATGATTGGTGAAAGATTGATGCATGATTGCAAAAAAAAGATTGATGTATGATTGCATGATTGCAAAAGGCCATGATTGATGAAAGATTGATGCATGATTGCATGATTGCAAAAGGCCATGATTGATGAAAGATTGATGCATGATTGCAAAAAACAAGATTGGTGCATGATTGCATGATTACAAAAGGCCATGATTGATGAAAGATTGATGCATGATTGCAAAAAAAAAAAGATTGATGCATGATTGCAAAAGGCCATGATTGATGAAAGATTGATGCATGATTGCAAAAGGCCATGATTGATGAAAGATTGATGCATGATTGCAAAAAAAAAGATTGATACATGATTGCATGATTGCAAAAGGCCATGATTGATGAAAGATTGATGCATGATTGCAAAAAAAAGATTGATGCATGATTGCATGATTGCAAAAGGCCATGATTGATGAAAGATTGATGCATGATTGCAAAAAAAACGATTGATGCATGATTGCATGATTGCAAAAGGCCATGATTGATGAAAGATTGATGCATGATTGCAAAAAAAAGATTGATGCATGATTGCATGATTGCAAAAGGCCATGATTGATGAAAGATTGATGCATGATTACATGATTGCAAAAGGCCATGATTGATGAAAGATTGATGCATGATTGAAAAAAAAAAGATTGATGAATGATTGCATGATTGCAGAAAAAATGATTGATGCATGATTGCATGATTGCAAAAGGCCATGATTGATGAAAGATTGATGCGTGATTGCAAAAAAAAAGATTGATGCATGATTGCAAAAGGCCATGATTGATGAAAGATTGATGCATGATTGCAAAAAAAAAAAGATTGATGAATGATTGCATGATTGCAAAAGGCCATGATTGATGAAAGATTGATGCATGATTGCAAAAAAAAGATTGATGCATGATTGCAAAAGGCCATGATTGGTGAAAGATTGATGCGTGATTGCAAAAAAAAAGATTGATGCATGATTGCATGATTGCAAAAGGCCATGATTGATGAAAGATTGATGCATGATTGCATGATTGCAAAAGGCCATGATTGATGAAAGATTGATGCATGATTGCAAAAAACAAGATTGGTGCATGATTGCAAAAGGCCATGATTGATGAAAGATTGATGCATGATTGCAAAAAAAAAAGATTGATGCATGATTGCAAAAGGCCATGATTGATGAAAGATTGATGCATGATTGCAAAAAAAAAAAGATCGATGCATGATTGCATGATTGCAAAAGGCCATGATTGATGAAAGATTGATGCATGATTGCAAAAAAAAAAGATCGATGCATGATTGCATGATTGCAAAAGGCCATGATTGATGAAAGATTGATGCATGATTGCATGATTGCAAAAGGCCATGATTGATGAAAGATTGATGCATGATTGCATGATTGTAAAAGGCCATGATTGATGAAAGACTGATGCATGATTGCAAAAAAAAGATTGATGCATGCTTGCAAAAAAATAGATTGATGCATGATTGCATGATTGCAAAAGGCCATGCTTGATGAAAGATTGATGCATGATTGCAAAAAAAAGATTGATGCATGATTGCATGATTGCATGATTGCAAAAGGCCATGATTGATGAAAAGGCAAAAAGGCCAAAAAGGCCCCCCTTGAAAATGCTAATAACTGTAATAAAAGCAAAAAAGTGTTAAACTTGTGCATATTTCACCTAGCTCAATGATAGGAAATGATCATGATGCCAAGTTCATTCATAGGTAATGATCATGATGCCAATATAGCTCATTCGTATAAAGTTTCTGAAAGGATCATATAACAAGTTTCCTGGCCAAGCGTTTTCCTCGAAACTGCAAATAAAAAAAAAAGTATCATTATTATTGTCATATGCAGCATAAAAAATACAGTTCCATATACTCAGACTTCCAAGGAAATGATACGAGAAAAATTTAATGCGATTTATCTATCAAAAGTGTAGAGCAGTATTTTCATTAACAATCAAAATTGACAAATGAAATTTAATATTATAAATTAATTTTATGACTTTTTTTATGTTTAAAGTTTCTGTAAATAAGTATGGAAATAAAATTATTATTATTATTAAAAAAATATTTAGAAAAACTGATGCTTACTAGAATGTAATTTGTGCATTGAAAAATTTAAAATTACTACTGGTAGCATTGAACTTTAAAATTTTTCAATGTCTTACTATATTTGATACTAAAAATCAAAAATAGAAATCGATGCATTCGACACCTCTTGATTTCCAAGCCCATCACTCCGTTGAGTTGGGTTGTTTTACCTCTGAGCGGCACTTTTTTGCACACCATGGGCTAAATGGCCAGGTCACATGGACCCCGAAGGCTTAGAGAAGGTTGGGGGAGGGGACTCACTGGAACAGTTGTTGGGAGACAGATGGTAGTCTCCCGTCAAGGCCATCCAGCGTGTTCTTTAACGTTGGGTTGTTTTACCTCTGAGCGGCACTTTTTTGCACACCATGGGCTAAATGGCCAGGTCACATGGACCCCGAAGGCTCAGAGAAGGTTGGGGGAGGGGACTCACTGGAACAGTTGTTGGGAGACAGATGGTAGCCTCCCGTCAAAGCCATCCAGCGTGTTATTTATCGTGCACAGGGTATGGCTCTCCCGCACATGGGACCACGGCTTAACGTCCCATACGACGGACGGCGGCCTTTCCAAGCCATCGGTGTCCCCTACTGACCGTAGGCAGGGCGGGGAATTTTGTGGAGATAAATCTCAACACTGACCCAGCTGGGACTCGAACCTGGGAACTACAGATTACGAGCCTGGCGCGCTACCGACTGAGCCCCCCCCCCCCTCCCATCACTCCGACCCCTGTAATGAACTTAAATGCAACGCTAGATCTGAAAATCTTTCTTATATCTTTTCTTTAAATTTTCATACATGTCTTTTAGTTGTTTCCCCCCCCCCCCAAGTTTTCATACCCATCTTCTTTTCTTTCAATTGAACAGGAAACGTCACTTTTAAAGAAATTCCTTTTGAATTAAATAAGAGAGAGCACATTTTAAAAAAATCGTTTTGAATTAAACAGGAAACGTCACTTTTGAAGAAATTCATTTTGAATTAAATAAGAGAGAGAACTTTTAAAGAATTTCTTTTTGAATGGAACAGGAAACGTCACTTTTAAAGAAATTCGTTTTGAATAAAGTAACAGAGAGAACTTTTAAAGATTTCGTTTTGAATTGAACAGGAAACGTCACTTTTAAAGAAATTCGTTTTGAATTAAATAAGAGAGAGAACTTTTAAAGATTTCGTTTTGAATTGAACAGGAAACGTCACTTTTAAAGAAATTCGTTTTGAAATAAATAAGAGAGAGCACTTTTAAAAAAATTCGTTTGAATTAAATAAGAGGGAGCCCTTTTAAAAAATTTCGTTTTGAATTGAACAGGAAACGTCACTTTTAAGAAATTCTTTTTGAATTAAATAAGAGAGAGAACTCTTAAAAAAATTCGTTTGAATTAAATAAGAGAGAGAACTTTTAAAAAAATTCGTTTGAATTAAACAAGAGGGAGTACTTTTAACGAATTTCGTTTTGAATGGAATAGGAAACGTTACTTTTAAAAAAAAATCCTTTTCGAATTGACTAAGAGAAGACACTTTGTAAAAAATTTAGTTTGAATTGAATGAGAGAGAGAGAACTTTTAAAGAATTTCGTTTCGAATTAAATAAGAGAGAGTATTTTTAAAAAAATTCGTTTTGAATTGAACAGGAAATATAACTTTTAAAGAAATTCGTTTTAAATTAAATAAGAGAAAGTACTTTTAAAAATTCGCTTTGAATTGAATAGTAGAGAGAACTTTAAAAATATTCGTTTGAACTAAATAAGAGAGAGAACTTTTAAGGAATTTCGTTTTGAATGGAACAGGAAAGGTCACTTTTAAAAAAAAAACATCTTGAATGGAACAGGAAACGTCACTTTTAAAAAAATTCGTCTTGAATTGAATAAGAGAAGAAGCTTTTTAAAAAAATTCGTTTGAATTGAATAAGAGAGAGAACTTTTAAAGAATTTCATTTCGAATTGAACAGGAAACGTCACTTTTAAAGAAATTCTTTTTGAATTAAATAAGAGGGAGCACTTTTAAAAAATTCGTTTTGAATTGAATAAGAGAAAGCACTTTTAAAAAAATTCATTTTGAAGTGAAAAATAGAGGGCACTTTTTAAGAAATTCCTTTTCAATTCAATAAGAGAGGGCATTTTTATTAAGAAACTCCTTTTGAATTGAATAAAAGACGTTACTTTTAAAGAAACTCATTTTGAAATGAAAAAGGGCGCATAATTATAGAAACTCATTTTTGAATAAAAAAGAGAGGGCATTTTTAAAGAAACTCATTTTGAATTGAATAAAAGACGTTACTTTTAAAGAAACTCATTTTGAAATGAAAAAGAGCGCATAATTATAGAAACTCATTTTTGAATAAATAAGAGAGGGAATTTTTAAAAAAACTCCTTTTGAAATGAAAAAGAGCGCATAATTATAGAAACTCATTTTTGAATAAATAAGAGAGGGAATTTTTAAAAAAACTCATTTTGAAATGGAAAAGAGCGCATAATTATAGAAACTCATTTTGAATTGAATAAAAGACGTTACTTTTAAAGAAACTCGTTTTGAAATGAAAAAGAGCGCATAATTATAGAAACTCATTTTTGAATAAATAAGAGAGGGAATTTTTAAAGAAACTCATTTTGAAATTAAAAAGAGCGCATAATTATAGAAACTCATTTTTGAATAAATAAGAGAGGGCATTTTTAAAGAAACTCATTTTGAAATGAAAAAGAGCGCATAATTATAGAAACTCGTTTTTGAATAAATAAGATAGGGAATCTTTAAAGAAACTCATTTTGAAATGAAAAAGAGCGCATAATTATAGAAACTCATTTTTGAATAAATAAGACAGGGCATTTTTAAAGAAACTCGTTTTAATCCTTGCTTAAGAAAACTTGTGCTTTACCAACGTCACATCTACGTTTAAAAAAATTCATTTTTTTTACTTAAATCTCACTAATTTCTACATAAATTTTCTGGACTCGAACCTGGGAACTGCATATTACGAGCCTGGCGCGCTACCAACTGAACCATCCCTGCCCCGCTCAACGCTGGGTGGATCAGATTACGGGTCTGGCTGAGGGGGGAGGTATGGCCCGGCCCCCTTTGAGAATGCTAGTGAGGGCAATATATTACTAAACTTATGCATATTTTATGCATTTTTCAAAAAATGTTCTAAGTAATAAGAAACAAACGGAAGAGGGAATAGTATATTGCAATGGAAATTCAGTTCATTGCCTCTTTCTCCCTTTTACTTTTTACTTTTTCTCGGCTAGATTGATTTTCTTGACACCCCCACCCCTCCCCCGAGATAGGGATGAGTAATTTGTTCCCATGACTTTGGGATGGCTCAGTTGGCTGCTCGTAATCGCCAGGATCGTAATCTGTAGTTCCCAGGTTCGAGTCCCAGCTGGGTCAGCATTGAGGTTATCTCCGCAAAATTCCCCGCCCTGCCCACGGTCAGTAGGGGACACCGATGGGCTTGGAAAGCTAGCCGTCCGTCGGATGGGACGTTAAACCGTGGCCCCGTGTGCGGGAGAGCCATACCCTGTGCACATTAAAGAACACGCTGGATGGCCTTGACTGGAGTCTACCATCTGTTTCCCAACAGCTGTTCCAGTGGGTCCCCTCCCCCAACCTTCTCTGAGCTTTCGGGGTCCATGTGTCCTGGGCATTTAGCCCATGGTGTGCAAAAAAGCGCCGCTCAGAGATAAAACAACCCAATCCTTGACTTTTGAGTTTGTTACAATGGTATGGTGGTGGAAACATAATTCAAAATGCTTCAAACTCTTTTACAAAAGTTATCCCTGAATTCCAGAATCATAAATCGTCAGAGATTCAGATTTCTTATCAAATAAAAATAGATTTAAAATGGGACACGCTAAAAGCAAAAATTGATTATAATTTTTTTAATTTTGAAGGAGAAAAAAAAAAGAAAAACCATTGATTATTTTAGTATTTAAATCAAAAACTGTACATTAAATTTAATATAAAAAAAGTTTCCTCTTATATAACAGAAAAAGGTAAAGAATATCCCTTTATAATAAAAAAAAACAGGCGGGAAAGTTAAACAGAAAAAGCAGAAATTTCATATTTGCGTTCCTTTATATATAGATAGTAATAGTAGTAAAAAAACCACTCACTCCATTCAGGAAACAGCTCAGCGTATGGAGGTCAACGCACTTCCTCCAAGTTACGTCTAGCTGCCTCTCTTCTTTACAGGAAATGGCTGGTACCTAGAGCTCCCGTCACAATAAACACCTTGTAGGCTTCTCTCGGCACCCCACGTGACGTGTGGGGCTTTCCCACTGGCCATCAATAGCAGGCACGTGCTCCCACTGGACACAACTAGCAGCGACTTTCCCACGAAAGCATCCCTCCCTTTCGTGCCATTGACCTTGTGTGTTGACCTTTTGTTGACCTCGTCACTAGCCTTGACCTACTGGCCTGCCTTGTCTACTGCTTTAGCTGACCTAACATAGAAAGACAGACAAGACGTAGTAGGATTTTTTTTTCTACTACTCTCCTAGACAGCGGGCCCTTTGAAGCCTCTTCTAGAGCCAGTTCGATGTGGTACACGTGGTCTTTTTTTCTTTCTTTGCTATTTAAAGTTTCGTTACAGGTTTCGTTATAAAAAGTTTCAATATTTCGTTTTAAAAATTTAAATTACTTTTTGGGGAAAAAGTTTAAATTTTTGGAAATGTAGAAGCGATGCGAATAGTTTTCACCACTGTTTGAAGTAAAATTTCTGAATAAACCTTTGCGTTTTCAGTAAATATTTATTTTTATTATTACAATTTAAAATAGTTTTGGTTTTAGGTAGAGCGCTCTGGCATTTATTTAGAGAGTAGCGGGTTCGATTCCAGCCGCGTCAGCGATAATTTTAGCCGTTTCGTGGCCGAGTGGTTAGCACGCTTGGCTACTGATCTAAGGGACCTGGGTTCGAGTCCCGGGTAAGGAATGGCTGTGTGTGTGTTGTTTTTCTGCTGAGGACCTGCCATCCTCACAGACTTTCTACTATAGCATGTAAACTGACAGGCTCCTGTCAGACCTCTGTGACAAGCAGCTGCTTGAGGGAATATTTTTTACTTACTAGTAATGGCCGAGTGGTTAGCACGCTTGGCTACTGATCTAAGGGACCTGGGTTCGAGCCCCGGGTAAGGCATGGATGTGTGTTGTTTTTCTGCTGAGGGCTTGCCATCCTCACAGACCTTCTACTATGGCATATAAACTGGCAGGCTCCTGTCAGACCTCTGTGGCAAGCAGCTGCTTGAGGGGGTATTTATTTTTATTTTTTTTACTAAACACATCATTTTCTGAGTGAAGTCACTCAGCGAGTTAAATGAATCTGATACAGTTTTTTTTTTGTGATTCGAAGTTTGTTATTTTTTTACCTTCAGTTGTGATTTAAAGTTCGTTTTTTCGTTTGAGATTTAAAGTTCTTTACAGTTTTTTTTTCTTTTTTTTTTTCATACATTTTATTTTGATTTTTCAGTTCGTTTAGTTGTTTAATCATTCAATTCATTAAATTGATCATCAATGTAATCATTTAATTATGTTTTGAAGTTAGTTACGTTTATATATATATCTATATATTTCATTAAAAATTCGTTACTTATTTTGCATTTTTCCGTATATCGAAGTTCATTATATATACATATTTACATTTTATTGTGATTTGAAGTTCGTTATGCTTTTTGTTGTGATTTAAAGTTGGCTATGTTTTATTTTTATTATTGTGATTTGAAGTTTATTAAAATAAATAAATAAATATATACCCCCTCAAGCATCTGCTTGCCACAGAGGTTTTCTATATTTTATTGCAATTTTAAGTTCGGTATTTCTTTTTCTTTTTTTTTTGTAATTTGAAGTTTGTTATACTTTTAGATTTTAGGTTTTATTTTGATTTAAAGTTCGTTAATTTTTTTGCATCATTGTTATAAGAATGTTGTTTTTTTTTCACATTTTAAAAAATTTTAATATTTTACTTTAAATTTTTTTGAAATTTTTAAATTCTTTGAAATTTTGACTATTTTTTTTTTCCTTTTCTTTTAGAAATATTATAAAGTGATAAGAAACACTTTCGGCATTATTGCTGATGCTCAAATAAATATATTCCTTCAAATCATTATTTGAAATAAAATCTCTTATAGTCTGAAAATAATTTTTGCTTTAGGGTTTGTTTCCTTCCACATTAATTACATTTCGAACCATCTGAATATTTATTTTGGTTTTCCTAAAGCGCTATTAACAAATCGTAATATCCTTTCAAACAGATTTGATACTTAAGGCAATATTTTTATGTACATATATATATTTTAAAATTGTGAAAATAATATTTAACAACTCAAAAATTTTATTCACTGAATGAGTTGGGTTGTTTTACCTCTGAGCGACACTTTTTTGCACACAATGGGCTAAATGGCCAGGTCACAAGGACCCCGAAGGCTCAGAGAAGGGGATCCACTGGAACAGCTGTTGGGAGACAGATGGTAAGCCTCCCGTCAAGGCCATCCAGCGTGTTTTTTTAACGTGCACAGGGTATGGCTCTCCCGAACACGGGGCCACGGCTTAACGTCCCATCCGACGGACGGCGGTCTTTCCAAGCCTATCGGTGTCCCCTACTGACCGTGGGCAGGGCGGGGAATTTTGCGGAGATAAATCTCAACGCTGACCCAGCTGGGACTCGAACCTGGGAACTACAGATTATGAGCCTGGCGCGTTACCGACTGAGCAACCCCCGCCCACAATTTAAGGGAACATTTTTAATATATTTAAATACATAAATAAATAGAATACTTTAGAAGAAATAAAATTACGAAAGAATCATAATTAATTGATTCAGAAAAATTTTAATAAGGTGAAAACAAAAATATAAGGTTGTAAAAATTCAGTAATTCAAATTACAAACAATCACAAAAAAATTTGAGTTAAATTCTTTCCCACACTGAAATCTGGAGGAGAAAGTCCCCAAGTGCTTTATATATTATATTTCTTTTAGATTGATCACTGTAGAATAAAATATTTTCTGTGGTAAAAATCATATATATTTAGTGTTTGTAAATTTAGTAGAAATGTAGTTCTTTCTATCCCAGCTGGGTCAGCGTAGATATTTATCTCCGCAAAATTCCACGCCCTGCCCACGGTCAGTATGGGACACCGATGGGCTTGTAAAGGCCGCCGTCCGTCGGATGGGACGTTAAGCCTTGGCCCAGTTTGAAGGAGAGCCATACCCTGTGCACGTTAAAGAACACGTTGGATGGCCTTGACGGGAGGCTACCATATGTCTCCCAACAGCCATTTCAGTGGGTCCCCTCCCCAAACCTACTCTGAGCCTTCTGGGTCTTTGTGACTTGGCCATTTAGCCCATTGTGTGCAAAAATAGTGCCGCTCAGAGGTAAAACAACTCAACGTTAAAGAACACGTTGGATGGCCTTGACGGGAGGCTACCATCTGTCTCCCAACAGCTGTTTCAGTGGGTCTCCTCCCCCAACCTTCTCTGAGCCTTCTGAGTCTTTGTGACTTGGCCATTTAGCCCATTGTGTGCAAAAATAGTGCCGCTCAGAGGTAAAACAACCCAACGTTAAAGAACACGCTGGATGACCTTGACGGGAGGCTACCATCTGTCTCCTAATAGCTGTTCCAATGGGTCCCCTCCCACAACCTTCTCTGAGCCTTCGGGGTTCTTGTGGCCTGGTCATTTAGCCCATGGTGTGCAAAAAGTGCCACTCAGAGGTAAAACAACCCAACGTTAAAGAACACGTTGGATGGCCTTGACGGGAGGCTACCATATGTCTCCCAACAGCTGTTTCAGTGGGTCCCCTTCCCAAACCTTCTCTGAGCCTACGGGGTCCATGTGACCTGGCCATTTAGCCCATGGTGTGCAAAAAAGTGACGCTCAGAGGTAAAACAACTCAACGTTAAAGAACACGTTGGATGGCCTTGACGGGAGGCTACCATCTGCCCCCCAACAGCTGTTTCAGTGGGTCCCCTCCCCCAACCTTCTCTGAGCCTTCTGGGTCCATGTGACCTGGCCATTTAGCCCATGGTGTGCAAAAAAGTGCCGCTCAGAGGTAAAACAACTCAACGTTAAAGAACACGTTGTATGGCCTTGACGGGAGGCTACCATCTGCCTCCCACCAGCTGTTTCAGTGGGTCCCCTCCCCCAACCTTCTCTGAGCCTTCTGGGTCCATGTGACCTGGCCATTTAGCCCATGGTGTGCAAAAAAGTGCCGCTCAGAGGTAAAACAACCCAACACCAAATAAGCTTTCTCGATACACGAAATATCACCTTTTCGACTTGGCAAAACAGATCAAAATAATCTCGGATAGCAAACAATAAAAGATTGAGACAAAGTAACTTCAAAAAAACACGCACGCCAAAAAATAACGAGGAAGAGATATTCTTTTAAAATTTAACCTAAGATTAAAACCAAAAGCGGAATAAAGTAACCGTCCCGACGAAAAAAAAAACTATTGCGACATTTTCTCATTCTCCTGTTCTTGGACAATAGTTCTGTTAAGATAACAGTCCCATACGCAACGCCCAATGTTACTGTTTCTCTGAGAGCGTCGCTATCACTGAGAGCACAAGAGGCAGCACGAACATCCTCGCTATCTGTGCATCTCTCCAAGAATACAATTTCACTCGCTGTTGCATACTTATGCTGGCCCGTTAAGCAACGAGCGAAAGACATTCGTTCACGATGCTGATTTTTATTTCCCGAGTAATCTTACAGTTTCGTTCTCAATGTTGACGACTGTTATGAATAAACCAACCGAAACCGAATTACAGTCAGCCAGTGCTGCAGTGAGTACTCCTCGGCAACGCTGCTCCCCTATTTCTTCGTTCTAACAACGGGACAGTGATTGGGAAGGGAACCTCGCTTGCGCGTGGATCATTCTCTCTAGGGCTGGCGATTCTCCTCTCCAATTACTAGCTGAGGACACGAGGTTAAATAAGATATAACTGTGTATTTGTAACGATCCGTTTTTTCTGTCGAGTTTTTTTTTTTGTGTTTGGGTGTCTGTTTGTTAGACTTTCAGAGCAGAAAAAATATTTATCAGTTCCTTATGAAAAGTTTAATATGGATGTAAGATTTCCAATTAGAAAATAAATAAATAAATACCTCCTCAAGCAGCTGCTTGCCACAGAGGTCTGACAGGAGCCTGTCAGTTTATATGCCATAGTAGAAGGTCTGAGAGGATGGCAGGACCTCAGCAGAAAAACGACACACACATCCATGCCTAATCCGGGGCTCGAACCCAGGTCCCTTAGATCAGTAGCCAAGCGCGCTAACCACTCGGCCATGGGACGGCTAAAAAAATACCACCTCAAGCAGCTGCTTGCCACAGAGGTCTGACAGGAGCCTGTCAGTTTATATGCCACAGTAGGAGATCTGAGAGGATGGCAGGACCTCAGCAGAAAAACGACACTCACATCTATGCCTAATCCGGGGCTCGAACCCAGGTCCCTTAGATCAGTAGCCAAGCGCGCTAACCACTCGGCCATGGGACGGCTAAAAAAATACCCCCTCAAGCAGCTGCTTGCCACAGAGGTCTGACAGGAGCCTGTCAGTTTATATGCCACAGTAGGAGATCTGAGAGGATGGCAGGACCTCAGCAGAAAAACGACACACACATCCATGCCTAATCCGGGGCTCGAACCCAGGTCCCTTAGATTAGTAGCCAAAGCGTGCTAACCACTCGACCACAGAAGAGGTAATAAATATACCTATGATTATATTCTGCCATGCTGAGTAAGCTGAGGAAGATTTAATCTGTTTTTTGGTTAAATTAGTAACTTTAATTTCAATCAGTACTGATTATGAATTCAATAATTCTACGTTGGATAAACTTGGATAACGGTTACGTTGAGTTATAGACAATCACAGGTAGGCACCTGTAGGAGACGTATTAAATAATTATAGAGAAAAAAATTGTCATTAACCGGGTGGGATCCGAACTCACGACTACCTGATAACATGTCAGGTTCTCTGACAGATGAGCTATCAGCCGCTGAACAATAATTCTCTGTCGGTCGCTTTAAGCATTATACCAAAGGTGGGCAAACTGCGGTTCCCGAAACAAATTTTATCTCACATATTTTATCTTTGGAGTCTCTCGCTGCAGGGCCCAACAGTAGTCCAATTTGGTGAAAGTAATTTTTTAAATTATTTTGTTATCTCTGGAGTCTCTCTCTGCAGGGCTTAACAGTAGTCAAATTTGATAAAGTAATTTTTTTTTTTGTCTTCTGTCACTTATATTTTATCTCTGGAGTCTCTCGCTGCAGAGCCCAACAGTAGTCCAATTTGGTAAAAGTAATTTTTTAAATTATTTTAATGTCTTCTGTCACTTATATTTTATTTCTGGAGTCTCTCGCTGCAGGGCCCAACAGTAGTCCAATTTGATAAAAGTAATTTTTTAAATTATTTTGATGTCTTCTGTCACTTATATTTTATCTTTGGAGTCTCTCGCTGCAGGGCCCAACAGTAGCGCAATTTGGTAAAAGCAATTTTTTAAACTATATTGTTATCTCTGGAGTCTCTCTTTGCAGGGCTTAACAGCAGTCAAATTTGATAAAGCAATTTTTTTAATTTTTTTTTGTCTTCTGTCACATATTTTATCTCTGGAGTCTCTCGCTGCAAGGCCCAACAGTAGTCCAATTTGGTAAAAGTAATTTTTTAAATTATTTTGATGTCCTCTGTCACTTATATTTTATCTCTGGAGTCTCTCGCTGCAGGGCCCAACAGTAGTCCAATTTGGTAAAAGTAATTTTTTAAACTATTTTGTTATCTCTGGAGTCTCTCTCTGCAGGGCTTAACAGTAGTCAAATTTGGTAAAGCAATTTTTTAAATTATTTTTTTGTCTTCTGTCATATATTTTATCTCTGGAGTCTCTCGCTGCAAGGCCCAACAGTAGTCCAATTTGGTAAAAGTAATTTTTTAAACTATTTTGTTATCTCTGGAGTCTCTCTCTGCAGGGCTTAACAGTAGTCAAATTTGGTAAAGCAATTTTTTAAATTATTTTTTTGTCTTCTGTCATATATTTTATCTCTGGAGTCTCTCGCTGCAGGGCCCAACAGTAGTGCAATTTGGTAAAAGTAATTTTTTAAACTATTTTGTTATCTCTGGAGTCTCTCTCTGCAGGGCTTAACAGTAGTCAAATTTGGTAAAGTAATTTTTTTAATTATTTTTTTTGTCTTCTGTCATATATTTTATCTCTGGAGTCTCTCGCTGCAGGGCCCAACAGTAGTCCAATTTGGTAAAAGTAATTTTTTAAACTATTTTGTTATCTCTGGAGTCTCTCTCTGCAGGGCTTAACAGTAGTCAAATTTGGTAAAGCAATTTTTTTGTCTTCTGTCATATATTTTATCTTTGGAGTCTCTCGCTGCAGGGCCCAACAGTAGTCCAATTTGGTAAAAGTAATTTTTTAAACTATTTTGTTACCTCTGGAGTCTCTCTCTGCAGGGCTTAACAGTAGTCAAATTTGGTAAAGTAATTTTTTTAATTATTTTTTTTGTCTTCTGTCATATATTTTATCTCTGGAGTCTCTCGCTGCAGGGCCCAACAGTAGTCCAATTTGGTAAAAGTAATTTTTTAAACTATTTTGTTATCTCTGGAGTCTCTCTCTGCAGGGCTTAACAGTAGTCAAATTTGGTAAAGCAATTTTTTTAATTATTTTTTTGTCTTCTGTCATATATTTTATCTCTGGAGTCTCTCGCTGCAGGGCCCAACAGTAGTGCAATTTGGTAAAAGTAATTTTTTAAACTATTTTGTTATCTCCGGAGTGTCTCTGTGCAGGGCTTAACAGTAGTCAAATTTGGTAAAGTAATTTTTTTAATTATTTTTTTTGTCTTCTGTCATATATTTTATCTCTGGAGTCTCTCGCTGCAGGGCCCAACAGTAGTCCAATTTGGTAAAAGTAATTTTTTAAACTATTTTGTTATCTCTGGAGTCTCTCTCTGCAGGGCTTAACAGTAGTCAAATTTGGTAAAGCAATTTTTTTAATTATTTTTTTGTCTTCTGTCATATATTTTATCTTTGGAGTCTCTCGCTGCAGGGCCCAACAGTAGTCCAATTTGGTAAAAGTAATTTTTTAAACTATTTTGTTACCTCCGGAGTCTCTCTGTGCAGGGCTTAACAGTAGTCAAATTTGGTAAAGTAATTTTTTTAATTATTTTTTTTGTCTTCTGTCACATATTTTATCTCTGGAGTCTCTCGCTGCAGGGCCCAACAGTAGTCCGCCAACATACTCTTGCCGCTATATCATTTTTCCATTTCGGATATGTCTTGATGGAACCTTTCTCCATTCTCTTCCAAGACCGCTCCCATCAGTTGTGGGGAAAATAAATCAAGTGTGAACGCAACAAATGCATTTTTTTTATATTACTTACTAATATTCCTCCGAAAATAGTGCCTGATATAAACATTCGGATGCCAGATTCGGATTCAGCATCCTCAAATCTATAAAGTACACCCATTTTTTTGTGTTTTTCGGGGATGATTTTCGCTCAGACTAGTGTAATTAATAGCAGATAAAATTGTATATTATTTTGCATTTATTATTTTAGATCTCTCATTGAGTTTAAATTTAGTTGCAAAATTGATTTCGAGAATATTGTAGGCAGCTGTGGCTGTTTTGGGAGTTTGGAAAAAAAGAACCGTCCGTTTAAATAAAAAATAGTTCGGATATTTTTAGGGCTAAAATAAAAGTAAAGATTTTATTACATTTATTTTTCCATTGAATTACTTGTAAAGTAGTTAAAATAATATAGATTACTTTTAATAAACTTTTACAATGAAACATTCATGTAATAAACAAAAATAATTATCAATACTTCAAGATAATTCTCCAAAACTGAAATTTTGCTACTGATTAAAAATTTATATTTTATTTTTTTACATAAATAATGCAATAAGAAAATGTTTTAAAGAAAAATAAGAAATGTTCCCAAACACTGTACTGATATCTTCGTAAAATAAGTTACTGAAAATGTCATTCTAAACAATAACAGAAAGTTAAAATAAGAAGTTAACGAAATTTGGCTAACACGAAATTTTTTCTACTCACCCGGGATGATCCCTATAAGCATTTCCCTCAACAGACATTTTTCTGAAGGCGTAGAGGTTTGCTTTTTAGCTCATAGCCGTAGATTTCCATCAGAGGAAGCAGGGGAACGATTTTTAGCTTAAGTCCGTGCTTTCGCCATCCCTCTAGGACGAGAGTTTTGGAGGGCTTTTTTTATACGAAATTCTTGCGTTTAGAATTCCAAAATGAAATCGGAATGTTTACTGACACATGCGCGTAGGTCTTACCTTCAATAGCAGGTTTGCTGACTCGGCAGTGTGGAAGAATTTTCGTCGGACCGATGGACGCTGCGGCCAAACTTAGGGAACTCTCTTTATGAAAGGCGGCTTTCCATAAATCTGCGGACATGGGCAAAGATTGACGCCAAATCTTCGAAATCTGGCAGCTGATCTTTTAAGACCAGTGATCAGCTGGTAGATATCTGCATATCTTCCCCTAACAGGAATCCTCTCCAAGGAGGAAAAATGTATCTTAAACCTACAATATTTTCCGTAAGGAAGGACGGAGTTTACGGTTGAGAAAACTGGGAAAGAGTGAGTTGTTGAGATGAATTTGACCGCCGATTATTTTGTTGTTAGTACAGGTAGCATAAGTAATTGCTTAGTTAAATGAGGAATGTATAAATATAAGAATGCAATATTTCAGCAGAAATCTAACGTCATAAAGCGAAAGTAATGTAAGAAGACTCTATCTCAGTCAATAAATATAAAATAATAAAGCCATTGCTTCACCTAGGAAGGCAAGAATTTAGAAGCACTAGCGGAACTTGAAAGACCCAATTTCAAGAAGTTCATAAAACCTTACAAATCTGTTAATAACACTGAAGGTAACGATAAGACACAATACGTTGGGTTGTTTTACCTCTGAGTGTCACTTTTTTTACATTCAATGGGCTAAATGGCCAGGGTTGGGTTGGGTTGTTTTACCTCTGAGCGGCACTTTTTTGCACACCATGGGCTAAATGGCCAGGTCACATGGACCCCGAAGCTCAGAGAAGGTTGGGGGAGGGGACCCACTGGAACAGCTGTTGGGAGACTGATGGTAGCCTCCCGTCAAGGCCATCCACCGTGTTCTTTAACGTTGGGTTGTTTTACCTCTGAGCGGCACTTTTTTGCACACCATGGCTAAATGGCCAGGTCACGTGGACCTCGAAGGCTCAGAGAAGGTTGTGGGAGGGGACCCACTGGAACAGCTGTTGGAAGACAGATGGTAGCTTCCCGTCAAGGCCATCCAGCGTGTTCTTTAACGTGCACAGGGTATGGCTCTCCCGCGCACGGGGCCACGGCTTAACGTCCCATCCTACGGACGGCGGCCTTTACCAAGCCCATCGGTGTCCCCTACTGACCGTGAGCAGGGCGGGTAATTTTGCGGAGATAAACCTCAACGCTGACCCAGCTGGGACTCGAACCTGGAAACTACAGATTATGAACCTGGCGCGCTACCGACTGAGCCACCCCCGCCCCTAAATGGCCAGGTCACAATGACCCCGAAGGTTCGGAGAAAGTTCACTGAACAGCTGTTGAGAGACAGATGGTAGCCTCCCGTTAAGGCCATCCACCGTGCACAGGATATGGCTCTCCCGCGCACCCCGCCACGGTTTAACGTCCCAACCGCACTTAGTGAACACCTAAGGTAACGATAGACAATTCATATGTACGATAAAACAATTTGATTAGTTGATTTATTTCAGAGGGTCACTTTTTTTGTCACAAGGGGTTAACGCCTCCAATTTTCAGAAGTTCCTTTTTTTTATCAGAGTGGGTTAACTCTTCTAATTCTGAGAGTCACTTTTTTGGCTCACAATGGGCTAACTCTGTTCTAGTTCTGAAAGCCACTTTTTTTGCTCAAAATGGGTTAACTCTGTTCTAATTCTGAGAGTCACTTTTTGCTCAAAATTGGTTAACTCTGTTCTAATTCTGATAGTCACTTTTTGCTCAAAATGGGCTAATTCAGTTCTAATTCTGAGAGTCACTTTTTGTTCAAAATGGACAAACTCAGTTCTAATTCTGCGAGTCACTATTTGCTCAAAATGGGCTAACTCTAATCTTATTCTGAGAGTCACTTTTTGTTCAAAATGGGTTAACTCAGTTTTAATTCTGAGAGTCACTTTTTCTCAAAATGTGCCAACTCTCTTCTAATTCTGAGAGTCACTTTTTGTTCAAAATGGGCTAACTCAGTTACAATTCTGAGAGTCACTTTTTGCTCAAAATGTGTTAACTCAGTTCTAATTCTGAGAGTCATTTTTTGCTCAAAATGGTTTAACTCTGTTCTAATTCTGAGAGTCACTATTTGCTCAAAATGGGCTAACTCTCCTCTTATTCTGAGAGTCACTTTTTATTCAAAATGGGTTAACTCAGTTTTAATTCTGAGAGTCACTTTTTTCTCAAAATGTGCCAACTCTCTTCTAATTCTGAGAGTCACTTTTTGTTCAAAATGGGCTAACTCAGTTCTAATTCTGAGAGTCACTTTTTGCTCAAAATGTGTTAACTCAGTTCTAATTCTGAGAGTCATTTTTTTGCTCGAAATGGTTTAACACTGTTCTAATTCTGAGAGTCACTATTTGCTCAAAATTGGCTAACTCTCCTCTTATTCTGAGAATTACTTTTTATTCAAATGGGTTAACTCAGTTTTACTTCTGAGAGTCACTTTTTTCTCAAAATGTGCCAACTCTCTTCTAATTCTGAGAGTCATTTTTATTCAAAATGGGTTAACTCAGTTCTAATTCTGAGAGTCATTTTTTTGCTCAAAATGGTTTAACTCTGTTCTAATTCTGAGAGTCACTATTTGCTCAAAACGGGCTAACTCTCCTCTTATTCTGAGAATTACTTTTTATTCAAATGGGTTAACTCAGTTTTACTTCTGAGAGTCACTTTTTTCTCAAAATGTGCCAACTCTCTTCTAATTATGAGAGTCACTTTTTGCTCAAAATGGGTTAACTCAGTTCTAATTCTGAGACTGAATTTTTTTTTTCTTCTCATAATGGGCTAGCTTTATCAACCTTTCATCTTAAGAGTGGGTTGGTTTGTTTTACCTCTGAACAATCCAGTGCTCAACTGTCGAGTGAAGGATGGTATAGCCTCGTGTCATCCATCGTTCTTCTCTCATGCTCATGGGACCACGGCTTAATTCCCCATATGACGGACGGCTGTCTTTCAAGTCTAGCGTTGTCACCTTTCCAAACATGAGACGTAACTTTATCCAAAGAATTTGCTTTTTCGAAATCAGAATAATAGCTCGCGAATTATTGCGAAACAAATATATAAACAGAAATACCTGGAAACGAGGGAACGAGAGATAACACCAGACTCGTAATCTGTTGGGTAAAATAATGCCTCTGAGCGGCACTATTTTGCACACAACGGGCTGAATGACCAGGTCACAAGGACCTCGAAGGCTCAGAGAAGGTTAAGGATGGAGACCCACTGGAACAGCTGTTGGGAGACAGATGATAGCCTCCCGTCAAAGCCATCCAGTGTTTTCTTTAATGTGCGCAGGGTGTGGCTTACCAGCACACGGCGCCACGCTTAACGTTCCACTTGACGGACGGCGGCGTTTCCAAGCCCATCGATGTCCCCTACTGACCGTGGACAGGGCAGGGAATTTTGCGGAGATAAATCTCAACGCTGACCCAGCTGGGACTCGAACCTGGGAACTACAGATTACGTGCCTGGCGCGCTACGGACTGAACCACCCCAGCACCACCATTTTATAAAATGCTCATGATATTGCAACAATCTTCTTCCAATACATACGGCACACTTTTGTCTAACATATCGCCTCTCCCATCCTCCCTAGGCACCCCATAGTTTATAAATCTATACTGTATAATAAATTGTTTTATTTTTCCATCCAATATATCTTTTAATATCACCAGTAATGACTACTCCAGCAGGAAGCGCTTCAATGCAGCTTCCTCTACTTTTGCAAAGAAAGTTCTCTTTAAAATGGATTTTAAAGTACTGATAGGAGTCATTTTTCTTAGCTGATGAGCTGTAACAGCTCTGTTTTGTCATACAGTCCGTGCCAACAAACGCCTTTCCCTATCTGTCACAGGGGCGGGGGTGGCTCAGTCGGTAGCGCGCCAGGCTCGTAATCTGTAGTTCCCAGGTTCGAGTCCCAGCTGGGTCAGCTTTGAGATTTACCTCCGCAAAACTTCCAGCCCTGCCCACGGTCTGTAGGGGACCACGATGGGCTTGGAAAGGCCGCCGTCCGTCGGATGGGCCGTTAAGCTGTGGCTCCGTGTGCGGGAGAGACATTCCCTGTGCACGTTAAAGAACACGCTGGATGGCCTTGACACGAGGCTACCATCTGTATCCCAACAGCTGTTCCAGTGTTTCCCCTCCCCCCAACCTTCTCTGAGCCTTCGGGGGTCCTTGTGACCTGGATATTTAGCCCATGGTGTGCAAAAAAAAGTGCCGCTCAGAGGTAAAACAACCCAACGTTAAAGAACACGCTGGATGGCTTTGACGGGAGGCTATCATCTGTCTCTCCCGCAACAGGATCGCCTTCCCATAACATTTTTTTAACCCTTAGGGTAGCCATTTAGCCCATTGCGTGGAAAATAAGTACCGCTCAGAGGATTTGGGTTGGGTTGTTTTACCTCTGAGTGGCACTTTTTTGCACACCATGAGCTAAATGACCAGGTCACATAGACCCCGAAGGCTCAGAGAAGGTTGGGGACCCACTGGAACAGCTGTTGGGAGACAGATGTTAGCCTCCCGTCAAGGCCATTCAGTGTGTTCTTTAATGTGCACAGTGTATGGCTCTCCCGCACACGGGGCCACGGCTTAACGTCCCATCCGACGGACGGCGGCCTTTCCAAGCCCATCGATGTCCCCTACTGACCGTGGGCAGGGCGGATAATTTTTGCTGAGATAAATCTCAACGCTGACCAGCTGAGACTCGAACCTGGGAACTACAGATTACGAGCCTGGCGCGCTACCGACTGAGCCACCCCGCCCAACCGCTCAGAGAAACTTCTTACAATACTATCCAAGCTAAAAGAGGAAAAAGTCATTTTTATTTCATAGTTTATATTATGATTAATGATCCGTAACATCAGTAATCTCATTATTTAGCGTGTTGTTTAAACAGCGACACAAATATCTTATATATTCTCGGCAACAAAACATCCTACACGAAGAACTTCAGATTCAAACATCAATAGACAACAATTTACAACCGACTCAACTGTACATAGGTCAGCTAGAATGTTCTTTTTTATCTTCCTGCACATACCCTTCAACTTCCTTCCCCTTTTTACTGCTTCCAAAGTCTTAGTACCCTCCCCGCTTTCTAGCGTACTCATTAGCCTATGTTATGTTGGGCACTTAAAGATATTGGAGAGTGCATTAAAGTCGTTCTGTGGCCAAAGAGGCTCAGAGAACCTTCTACCCCGTCCCCATTAGACGATTGTCTCTGGCCGACAGTGGACTACTTTACATTAAAGCAATGCAAGTGACCAGCAGAAGGCTGGGATTTTTTTTTTTCCTTCTTCCTCCAGTGTAAACTGATCTGACTTGCGTGCACCCTTAGCTTAACGCAGCGTTAGGCGTACCCTTCTTGCATGCTGTAGGGATCTGGTTAGTGTAGCCAGGACAGACCCAGACGGCCCATGATGAACGGTATTTATCTTCCTGGCTCAACCTTTGGGAAATGGGAGAATGGGGGCTAAGATGGGATTTTTTTATTTTTCGTTTCTCCGCTTTTATTTTTACTTTTTAGTTTGTTTACTTTGTTCTTATAAATTGTATGAAAATAGAGCCACGGAAACGCTTAAAATGCAGGATAAGGAATTTTTTGTTTGTTTGAATGGCTCTTTTTCCCGCAGCAAACAAGGATAGCAAAACTTGGCTTTAGAGTTTCATGTATGTAAAAAAAACCATGATTTTGCATGTTGAACTATTATTTTTCAGATTTAATGTTGGTTTTAGTTAACTTTTTTTTAAGTTCATCGTAATAAAGTCGGCCAGCCTACGCAGCCAACTAGTATTAAATTTTTGGTTCAGTTCTTCTAACAAGTTTTTTTTTTTTCGAATATTTACACTGAAAATGAGGTCAAGATTTACAACTGTTCGAAATTGCAGATATAACTTGTAAGTTAGGTTGGGTTGTTTTACCTCTGAGCGGCACTTTTTTGCACACCATGGGCTAAATGGCCAGGCCACAAGGTCCCCGAAGGCTCAGAGAAGGTTGGGGGAGGGGACCCACTGGAACAGCTGTTGGGAGACAGATGGTAGCCTCCCGTCAAGGCCATCCTGCGTGGTCTTTAACGTTGGGTTGTTTTACCTCTGAGCGGCACTTTTTTGCACACCATGGGCTAAATGGCCAGGTCACATGGACCCGAAGGCTCAGAGAAGGTTGGGGGAGGGGTCCCACTGGAACAGCTTTTGGGAGACAGATGGTAGCCTCCCGTCAAGGCCATCCAGCGTGTTCTTTAACGTGCACAGGGTATGGCTCTCCCGCACACGGGGCCACGGCTTAACGTCCCATCTGACGGACGGCGGCCTTTCCAAGCCCATCGGTGTCCCCTACTGACCGTGGGCAGGGCGGGGAATTTTGCGGAGATAAATCTCAACGCTGACCCAGCTGGGACTCGAACCTGGGAACTACAGATTACGAGCCTGGCGCGCTACCGACTGAGCCACCCCCGCCCCAATATAACTTGTAAGACATAATAAGCTGACGATTTTTTTTCACAAATATCCAAAGAATATTTATTGTTCGACTATTAAAAAATGGAAAAGGAGTAACATGCGTTTACTGTTCTTTCCCTGTGTTTGACGCTGACGACACATATGTACAGTCGCTCAAAAAAATATCCGAACACTCTGGTTGATTACAGATGTCAGGAAAAATATCTGGCAACGATTTGTTTTAGAAATTAGTGATCTGGCAACCTTCGTGTACAGTGGCTGAAAAAAAAATATCCGAACACTGTGGTTGATTACAGATGCCAGGAAAAATATCTGGCAACGATTTGTTTTAGAAATTAGTGATCTGGCAAGCTTCGTGTCACGTGACACGAACTTTTTAGGTTACATAGGTGGGCGAAAAGCCCAACCAATTTGGCTATTAAGACTAGACATGCTTCCAATATTATCATTATTTTGAATTTAATTTTTCCTATTCCTTTGCTGCCTGTTATATGGTTTTTTGCAGTAGAAAAAAAAGTGAATTATATTCAAAATAATTTAGATGAAATTATATAAGCATTTTAATGCGAATTTTGCTTATGCCCATTTGAAAACAACTGAAACTGCCAAAATGTCAAATTATACTTCACGAAACCGAAATATATGTCAGGTATTTATTATGTACGTTTTCACAAAGTTCAAATCAAGTATATGATGGCAATAACTTAACTTCAGAGGAACCCCCCCCCCCCCCAACACCCGATATTTTCCGGTCCACCACTCTCTTGACGAACCCCTGTAACACGTTGCAACATATTGGAGAACCCTTGTAACAAGTTGCATCATCACGAAGAAACCCTATAACACATTGAAATATCTTCAGCAACCTAGGTAACAAGTTGAAAGATCTTCAGCAATATCAGTATTTTTCAGCATCTTGGGGAACTCTTGAAGCAAGTCATACGTCTTGAGGAACCCCTATATCAAGTCGAAACATCTTGAGAAATCCATGTAACGAGTTCGGGATGTTCTAAAGAAATCCTGCAGTGATTTATATCTTGAACAGTCTCTATATAGGTGAAACTTTTTGAAGAAACCCTGCAGCAAACTGCAATATTTAGAGCAGTGTCTCGCAAACTGTGTGCCGCGAGATTTTTTCAAATTGACACTAGATATTCCAAAGATTTTATTTTGACTTGACTTGTGTTATCGACGTACTTTAATATCCACGTGCTATCGACGTGCTTTAATAAAAAACTTTCAGATTTTATCAACTGGGATCTTGTAAGTATTTATCAAGCTTTTTCCAAATTTTGGTATTAATTTTTGATTATTTCAAGCCATAGAATGGACAAATATTTAAAACAAACACCGAGTTATGAATTAAAAAACGAGAGCAAATCTTCAAGTAAAACCAGGCGATGACTTCAACAAAGCGCAAATATAATGGCGATTATATAGAGTTTGCTTTTATTCTTTTATAGGTGTGCCGCGGAAAGGAAAAAAAATTAGATTCAGTGTGCCGCGGGAAAAAAATTAGATTCAGTGTGCCGCAGAGTAAAAAAGTTTGCGAGAAACTGATTTAGAGGAACCCATGTATAAAGCTACATCTTGAGGCATCCCTTTAATGTATATAATTTTTAAGAATTCCTGTAAGAAGTAAAAGCGTTTTGAAGAAACCATGTAGCAAGCTAAAATATATTGAACAGTCTCTGGAAAGTTGCAACATTTTGAAAAAACCCTGCAGCAAAATGAAACATTTTTAGGAACACCTTTGTAAAGCTACATCTTAAGGCATTCCTATAACGAACGAATTTTTTTAAGAACACTTGTAACAAGTTGAAACATTTTGAAGAAACTCTGTAGCAAGTTAAAATATATTGAACATTCTCTGTAAAGTTGCAATGTCTTGAAGAAATTGTATAAATGTAATTGTAATTGTAAAAATCTTAATAATCTTTGCTAATATCTTTGTATGGTCACTTTTACCGAACTTGCTCGTCAAAAGAAATATATCAGTGTACCGCTCCACTTTTTTCACACGTTCCTATAAACTGAAAAAAAAACTCACGGAATCCAGATTGAGAAACACTTAAACCTCTTTGACTAAAACGGTCCTCAACGAAAACACACAAACGTCAATTCTCTCGATTCTATGAACCACCAGGATGTTTCAACTTCAAACAAAAATACTCAACGAAAGCATTTTTTTTCCTTGCTCTGTATATACATTATTAAATTTCATCTTCGACATAATAACACGGTCTCCTGTACATATTGTCCTGAAACAATAATGCCATCATCTTATAGCAACATCCCAAACTAAAATTGCGAAACATCTGACAAGAACTTGTACACGAAAGAAAAGATCTAAGAAAAAAAAATAAATCCGGGGGAAGAGTAGGGAAATGAACTTTGAGGAAGTACTGACTAGACCATCAACAAGCTTTTAAGAAGTAAAAGTTAAGTCGCCATCCGTAATTTGAATAACATGTCTTTGTTGAGCAATGTAATCAAAAGCCGTGCATCAAGACAGAAGATATTCCTGCTAAGGCGAATTACTTCGCTAGAGGTGATGGGGGGAGTTGGGGAAGGAAGAAGGAGGGTTGACAGAGGGAAGGAAAAGAAATTACTTAGGAAAAGCTGCATCAGAAGGACTAACTGCTTTATCCACTTCTATCTAGCCTGATAGCAAGGAGAAGTACACACACACTACAGAAGATGGGGTTGTCTTTTGTGTTTCGGATTGACAACAGCCTTGACTTGCTCAGGGCTTCGTCTCCTGAGGTGCTCTGCGGGCTCCTCGCTCACAAAAGCCGCTGAAGACAAGCTTGCACCTCGGCACAATGACGCCATTGTTCGACGCCAGGTCCAAGCATACTTGGGCGCCGGGTTGCGCGATAAACTGGAGCTAATTATGGTGCCGATGAAGATGCGCCGCTGGGAGATGTCCTTTCTCTCTACGCCACTCAGGCCTTTTATATATTGCCGGGCTTTGGTGGCAGAAGTCTTCTGCGAATGGTGAGCAGTAGCCATCTCTGAGGAAGAAGGACTCTGAAGAATGGGAAAAAGAGAAATGGGAAAGGAAGTATTACAGCGATAATTTTAGCGATTTTTTGATTCAGAAATGTTGAAGAGAGCTTTTAGTAGGAGATAGTTTTTGAACGCTGCCGTACAGATATAATAAAATAGGCTACTATTAGTTCAAACCTTTGTGGAGCTTACCACAAAATTTACTATTCGTTTTCTTCCTTTATTTATGTTGCTGTTAGTTAAGATAGATCCGACAGTGAAAATATCATTCGTTTTCTACGACTTTGAACTTTCGGTATATTTTTGAAGTATCTAACTTAGAAAAGGAAATAACTGATTCTGTAAGGGATTCAGAAACCTTTTCTCTGGAAACTGAAAGGTTCCTGCATGAGCTTTGAGACAAGCAGCTACTTGTGGGGATGTTTTTTTAAGTAGTTTCCATTCTTGTTTAGAGAATTTTTAGTTATCCATTTTTTCAGATTTCTTTTTCCACCTTTTTCAGAGACCTCTTTCTTTTCTTTTGAAACCTTTCTTTTTTCTCATCATTTTATATATTTTGATTCGGTTGAGTAGTTTTACCTCTGAGCGGCACTTTTTTTTTTCCATACAATGGGCGAAACGGCCAAGTCACAAGGAATCCGAGGGCTCAGAGAAAGTTGCGGGAGAGGACCCACTGGATAGAAAGCAGATGGCAGCCTTCCGTCAAAAATATCCATTAAATCTGTATTATTCCATCCAACGTGGGGCAGGGGTGGCTCAGTCGGTAGCGCGCCAGGCTCGTAATCTGTAGTTCTCAGGTACGAGTCCCAGCTGGTTCAGCGTTCATATTTATCTCCGCAAAAATCCGCGCCCTGTCTACGGTCAGTAGGGAACACCGATGGGCTTGGAAAGGCCGCCGTCCGTCAGATGGGACGTTAAGCCGTGGCCCCGTGTGCGGGAGAGCCATACCCTGTGCACGTTAAAGAACACGCTGGATGGCCTTGACGGGAGGCTACCATCTGTCTCCCAACAGCTGTTACAGTGGGTCCCCTCCCCCAACCTTCTGTGAGCCTTCGGGGTCCATGTGACCTGGCCATTTAGCCCATGGTGTGCAAAAAAGTGCCGCTCAGAGGTAAAACAACCCAACGTTAAAGAACACCCTGGATGGCCTTGACGGGAGGCTACCATCTGTCTCCCAACAACTGTTCCAGTGGGTCCCCTCCCCCAACCTTCTCTGAGCCTTCGGGGTCCTTGTGGCCTGGCCATTTAGCCCATGGTGTGCAAAAAAGTGCCGTTCAGAGGTAAAACAATCCAATTCATCCAACGTGTTTTTTTAACGTGCACAAGGTATGGCTCTCCTGAACACGGGGCAACGACTTTACGTCCCATCCGACTTACGGTGGCCTTTCCATGCCAATCGGTGTCTATTTTATGACCGAGGGCAGGTGGGCGTTCAGCAGAGATAAATCTCAACTCTGGCACAAGGTGGGACTCGAACCTGGGAACTGTCACTTCCATTACCAACCTCAGACAGAGAAGTTTTGTTTATTTAACAATAAAGTGTAATTCTGGTCAACACCGAACAACGGATCCGAATTATTATTAGAATGAACACATTTTTGTTGTAATTAATGAACAAACAGATTTTTTTTCACAGACAATTCGTAAAAATATTCATCCAGTGTCATCAGATTTAAAATCTTCTGAGTTAAATTCGCCGGATTCTTTATCACTCAAGTGAACTTCACTTAATCACTGGGTTGTTTTACCTCTGAGCGGCACTTTTTTGCACACCATGGGCTAAATGGCCAGGTCACATGGACCCTGAAGACTCAGAGAAGGTTGGGGACCCACTGGAACAGCTGTTGAAAGACAGATGGTAGCCTACCGTCAAGGCCATCCAGCGTGTTCTTTAACGTGCACAGGGTATGGCTCTCCCGTACACGGGGCCACGGCTTAACGTCCCATTAAACGGACGGCGGCCTTTCCAAGCCCATCGGTGTCCCCTACTGACCGTGGGCAGGGCGGGGAATTTTGCGGAGATAAATCTCAACGCTGACCCAGCTGGGACTCGAACCTGGGAACTACAGATTACGAGCCTGGCGCGCTACCGACTGAGCCATCCCACTTAATCACTGAATTATCATTAACTAAATCGTTATCTCTTTAAAATTTCCATTCCAAAATTAGCAAAAAATTAAAAAAAAAACTCACTTCTTTATTTTAGTTTTAATTCGCAATAACACAAACGCAATCTTAATTCCTCCGAAAGTATCTCCTCTTCACTGCCAAAACTTTTTCCCAGCCCTCGTCTCTTGTCAAAATCGTAGCTTTTGTACACTTCACCACTCAAAAAAACCTCTCTCACTTTTTTTTTTACACCCAACTTTTTTTAACCTCCCCCCCCCCTCTTAGTCCTTCCCTATCTCTAAACTTTACTTTGCCACCTTTGCAGCAGATCGCTGTGGGGAGGGTAGCAGTATGCTCAGTGTGGGGGAGCAGCGCGTGCAGCCATTGTATGTCCGGTGAGGGGTCGGGGAGTTACCGACCATTGTAAAGCACGGAGTCTGCTGAAGAAGAAACCCCACAGATTTATAAGGAAGAACGGTCAACGACCGAGCAACCATCTATCACATGTCGTGTGCGAGATGCCAAAGTTTTTTGTCACTTCAGTTTGTTACTGGATGCCTTTCCACCAAGCTTCATTCTCTTCTGCTGTGGAACACTTTCTCCATGGTAGGTTCATGTGATATTTCTGTGAGATTAGACACGTGTGTGAACAATCACATACAGATCACAATGTTTCTTACATTTTTTTGTTTAATAGTTAGCGTTTTAGTCTTTATAGTTAATCCAAACTTTGTTAAAGTACCAGAGAGAATAGATGGATATAAAAGTGCTATCGTAATTCGTTGTCATCATTCCTTTCACTCTTTTGTTAAGCTACTTTGGAGGTGTATGCTTTTCAATGTTCCTAACTTTATCGCATCAAAGTCTGGCTTTTGTTTTTTGGAGGTGTAACCTTTGTCTTTATAGTTAATCCAAACTTTGTTAAAGTACTAGAAAGAATAGATGGATATAAAAGTGCTATTGTAATTCGTTGTCATCATTCCTTTCACTCTTTTGTTAAGCTACTTTGGAGGTGTATGCTTCCCAATGTTCCTAATTTTATCGCATCAAAGTCTGGCTTTTGTTTTTTGGAGGTGCAATCTTTGTCTTTATAGTTAATCCAAACTTTGTTAAAGTACCAGAGAGTATAGATGGATATCAAAGTGCTATTGTAAGTCGTTGTCATAATTTTTCTTTCACTCTTTTGTTAAGCTACTTTGGAAGTGTATGCTTTCCAATATTCCTAACTTTATCGCATCAAAGTCTGGCTTTTGGAGGTGTAATCGTTGTCTTTATAGCTAATCCAAACTTTTTAAAGTTTTTTTACTAATCCAAACTTTAAAGCTAATCCAAAAAAAGTACTAGAAAGAATAGATGGATATAAAAGTGCTATTGTAATTCGTTGTCATCATTCCTTTCACTCTTTTGTTAAGCTACTTTGGAGGTGAATGCTTTTCAATGTTCCTAACTTTACCGCATCGAAGTCTGCTTTTTAGAGGTGTAATCGTTGTCTTTATAGTTAATCCAAACTTTGTTAAAGTACTAGAAAAATAGATGGATATAAAAGAGCTATTGTAATTCGTTGTCATCATTCCTTTCACTCTTTTGTTAAGCTACTTTGGAGGTGTATGCTTTCAATGTTCCTAACTTTATCGCATCAAAGTCTGGCTTTTGGAGGTGTAATCGTTGTCTTTATAGCTAATCCAAACTTTGTTAAAGTACTAGAAAGAATAGATGCATATAAAAGTGCTATTGTAATTCGTTGTCATCATAATTTTCACTCTTTTGTTAAGCTACTTTGGAGGTGTATGCTTTCCAATGTTCCTAACTTTATCGCATCAAAGTCTGGCTTTTGTTTTTTGGAGGGGCAATCTTTCTCTTTATAGTTAATCCAAACTTTGTTAAAGTACCAGAGAGTATAGATGGATATCAAAGTGCTATTGTAAGTCGTTGTCATAATTTTTCTTTCACTCTTTTGTTAAGCTACTTTGGAAGTGTATGCTTTCCAATGTTCCTAACTTTATCGCATCAAAGTCTGGCTTTTGGAGGTGTAATCGTTGTCTTTATACCTAATCCAAACTTTCTTAAAGTACTAGAAAGAATAGATGGATATAAAAGTGCTATTGTAATTCGTTGTCATCATAATTTTCACTCTTTTGTTAAGCTACTTTGGAGGTGTATGCTTTTCAATGTTCCTAACTTTACCGCATCAAAGTCTGTTTTTTGGAGGTGTAATCTTTGTCTTTATAGTTAATCCAAACTTTGTTAAAGTACTAGAAAGAATAGATGGATATAAAAGTGCTATTGTAATTCGTTGTCATCATTCCTTTCACTCTTTTGTTAAGCTACTTTGGAGGTGTATGCTTTCCAATGTTCCTAACTTTATCGCATCAAAGTCTGGCTTTTGTTTTTTGGAGGGGCAATCTTTGGCTTTATAGTTAATCCAAACTTTGTTAAAGTACCAGAGAGTATAGATGGATATAAAAGTGCTATTGTAAGTCGTTGTCACTATTTTTCTTTCACTCTTTTGTTAAGCTACTTTGGAGGTGTATGCTTTCCAATGTTCCTAACTTTATCGCATCAAAGTCTGGCTATTGGAGGTGTAATCGTTGTCTTTATAGTTAATCCAAACTTCGTTAAAGTATTAGAAAGAATAGATGGATATAAAAGTGCTATTGTAATTCGTTGTCATCATTCCTTTCACTCTTTTGTTAAGCTACTTTGGAGGTGTATGCTTTTCAATGTTCCTACCGAGTTTGGAGGTGTATGCTTTTCAATGTTACCACATCAAAGTCTGCTTTTTGGAAGTGTAATCTTTGTCTTTATAGTTAATCCAAACTTTTTTAAAGTACTAGAAAGAATAGATGGATATAAAAGTGCTATTGTAATTCGTTGTCATCATTCCTTTCACTCTTTTGTTAAGCTACTTTGGAGGTGTATGCTTTCCAATGTTCCTAACTTTATCGAATCAAAGTCTGACTTTTGCTTTTTGGAGGGGCAATCTTTGTCTTTATAGTTAATCCAAACTTTGTTAAAGTACCAGAGAGTATAGATGGATATCAAAGTGCTATTGTAAGTCGTTGACATAATTTTTCTTTCACTCTTTTGTTAAGCTACTTTGGAGGTGTATGCTTTCCAATGTTCCTAACTTTATCGCATCAAAGTCTGGCTTTTGGAGGTGAAATCGTTGTCTTTATAGTTAATCCAAACTTTGTTAAAGTACCAGAGAGTATAGATGGATATCAAAGTGCTATTGTAAGTCGTTGTCATAATTTTTCTTTCACTCTTTTGTTAAGCTACTTTGGAAGTGTATGCTTTCCAATGTTCCTAACTTTATCGCATCAAAGTCTGGCTTTTGGAGGTGTAATCGTTGTCTTTATAGCTAATCCAAACTTTCTTAAAGTACTAGAAAGAATAGATGGATATAAAAGTGCAATTGTAATTCGTTGTCATCATAATTTTCACTCTTTGTTAAGCTACTTTGGAGGTGTATGCTTTTCAATGTTCCTAACTTTACCGCATCAAAGTCTGTTTTTTGGAGGTGTAATCTTTGTCTTTATAGTTAATCCAAACTTTGTTAAAGTACTAGAAAGAATAGATGGATATAAAAGTGCTATTGTAATTCGTTGTCATCATTCCTTTCACTCTTTTGTTAAGCTACTTTGGAGGTGTATGCTTTCCAATGTTCCTAACTTTATCGCATCAAAGTCTGGCTTTTGTTTTTTGGAGGTGCAATCTTTGTCTTTATAGTTAATCCAAACTTTGTTAAAGTACCAGAGAGTATAGATGGATATCAAAGTGCTATTGTAAGTCGTTGTCATAATTTTTCTTTCACTCTTTTGTTAAGCTTCTTTGGAGGTGTATGCTTTCCAATGTTCCTAACTTTATCGCATCAAAGTCTGGCTTTTGGAGGTGTAATCGTTGTCTTTATAGTTAATCCAAACTTCGTTAAAGTACTAGAAAGAATAGATGGATATAAAAGTTCTATTGTAATTCGTTGTCATCATTCCTTTCACTCTTTTGTTAAGCTACTTTGGAGGTGAATGCTTTTCAATGTTCCTAACTTTACCGCATCAAAGTCTGTTTTTTGGAGGTGTAATCTTTGTTTTTATAGTTAATCCAAACTTTGTTAAAGTACTAGAAAGAATAATGGATTTAAAAGTGCTATTGTAATTCGTTGTCATCATTCCTTTCACTCTTTTGTTAAACTACTTTGGAGATGTATGCTTTTCAATGTTCCTAACTTTATCGCATCAAAGTCTGGTTTTGTTTTTTGGAGGTGCAATCTTTGTCTTTATAGTTAATCCAAACTTTGTTAAAGTACCAGAGAGTATAGATGGATATCAAAGTGCTATTGTAAGTCGTTGTCATCATTCCTTTCACTCTTTTGTTAAGCTACTTTGGAGGTGTATGCTTTCCAATGTTCCTAACTTTATCGCATCAAACTCTGGCTTTTGTTTTTTGGAGGTATAATCTTTGTCTTTATAGTTAATCCAAACTTTGTTAAAGTACTAGAAAGAATAGATGGATATAAAAGTGCTATTGTAAGTCGTTGTCATCATTCCTTTCACTCTTTTGTTAAGCTACTTTGGAGGTGTATGCTTTCCAATGTTCCTAACTTTATCGCATCAAAGTCTGGCTTTTGTTTTTTGGAGGTGTATTCTTTGTCTTTATAGTTAATCCAAACTTTGTTAAAGTACTAGAAAGAATAGATGGATATAAAAGTGCTATTGTAAGTCGTTGTCATCATTCCTTTCATTCTTTTGTTAAACTACTTTGGAGATGTATGCTTTTCAATGTTCCTAACTTTATCGCATCAAAGTCTGTTTTTTGGAGGTGTAATCTTTGTCTTTATAGTTAATCCAAACTTTGTTAAAGTACTAGAAAGAATAGATGGATATAAAAGTGCTATTGTAAGTCGTTGTCATCATTCCTTTCACTCTTTTGTTAAACTACTCTGGAGATGTATGCTTTTCAATGTTCCTAACTTTATCGCATCAAAGTCTGTTTTTTGGAGGTGTAATCGTTGTCTTTATAGTTAGTCCAAACTTTGTTAAAGTACTAGAAAGAATAGATGGATATAAAAGTGCTATTGTAATTCGTTGTCATCATTCCTTTCACTCTTTTGTTAAGCTACTTTGGAGGTGTATGCTTTCCAATGTTCCTAACTTTATCGCATCAAAGTCTGGCTTTTGTTTTTTGGAGGTGTAATCTTTGTCTTTATAGTTAATCCAAACTTTGTTAAAGTACTAGACAGAATAGATGGATATAAAAGTGCTATTGTAAGTCGTTGTCATCATTCCTTTCACTCTTTTTTTAAGCTATTTTGAAGGTGTATTCTTTCCAATGTTCCTAACTTTATCGCATCAAAGTCTGGCTTTTGTTTTTTGGAGGTGTAATCTTTGTCTTTATAGTTAATCCAAACTTTGTTAAAGTACTAGACAGAATAGATGGATATAAAAGTGCTATTGTAAGTCGTTGTCATCATTCCTTTCACTCTTTTGTTAAGCTATTTTGAAGGTGTATGCTTTCCAATGTTCCTAACTTCATTGCATCAAAGTCTGGCTTTTGTTTTTTGGAGGTGTATTCTTTGTCTTTATAGTTAATCCAAACTTTGTTAAAGTACTAGACAGAATAGATGGATATAAAAGTGCTATTGTAAGTCGTTGTCATCATTCCTTTCACTCTTTTGTTAAGCTATTTTGAAGGTTTATGCTTTCCAATGTTCCTAACTTTATCGCATCAAAGTCTGACTTTTGTTTTTTGGAGGTGTAATCTTTGTCTTTATATTTAATCCAAACTTTGTTAAAGTACTAGAAAGAATAGATGGATATAAAAGTGCTATTGTAAGTCGTTGTCATCATTCCTTTCACTCTTTTGTTAAGCTACTTTGAAGGTGTATGCTTTCCAATGTTCCTAACTTTATCGCATCAAAGTCTGGCTTTTGTTTTTTGGAGGTGTATTCTTCGTCTTTATAGTTAATCCAAACTTTGTTAAAGTACTAGAAAGAATAGATGGATATAAAAGTGCTATTGTAAGTCGTTGTCATCATTCCTTTCACTCTTTTGTTAAGCTACTTTGAAGGTGTATGCTTTCCAATGTTCCTTACTTTATCGCATCAAAGTCTGGCTTTTGTTTTTTGGAGGTGTAATCTTTGTCTTTATAGTTAATCCAAACTTTGTTAAAGTACTAGAAAGAATAGACGGATATAAAAGTGCTATTGTAATTCGTTGTCATCATTCCTTTCACTCTTTTGTTAAGCTACTTTGGAGGTGTATGCTTTTCAATGTTCCTAACTTTATCGCATCAAAGTCTGGCTTTTGTTTTTTGGAGGTGTAATCTTTGTCTTTATAGTTAATCCAAACTTTGTTAAAGTACTAGAAAGAATAGACGGATATAAAAGTGCTATTGTAATTCATTGTCATCATTCCTTTCACTCTTTTCTTAAGCTACTTTGGAGGTGTATGCTTTTCAATGTGCCTAACTTTATCGCATCAAAGTCTGGCTTTCGTTTTTGGAGGTGTAGGCTTTCCAACGTTTTTAACTTCATCTGATCAAAGTCTGAAAAATCTGTCTTTTTTTTATTTTTTCCTATATTCTTAACCTAATGGGATCAAAGTTTGATAGTGTTCTTAATCTTATCTGATCAAAGTCTGGCTGTGTTTGCAAGTATATTCTTTTCAGTTTTTTTAACTTCATTGCATCAAAGTCTGGTTTAATTTTGGAGATTTATTCATTCCAATGTTCCTAACTTCATCGGATTAAGGCCTGGCTCTTTTGGAGGTGTATTCCATTTAGTGTTCTTAAGTTAAACGGATCAAAATCTGGTTGTTGTTGTTGTTGTTTTTTTAAGGTGTATTCTTTCTAATATTCTTAATCTCAAAGAATGGATTTGTTTTGCAGGTGTATTTTTTCCGGTGTTCTTAATTTCGTTGGATCAAAGTCGTATTTCTTTCCAGTGTTCTTAATTTCGTTTAATCAAAGTCGTATTTCTTTCCAGTGTTCTTAATTTCGTTGGATCAAAGTCGTATTTTTTCCAGTGTTCTTAATTTCGTTGGATCAAGGTCTGACATTATTAGTGATGTTTTCTTTTAATATTCTTAACTTCATCGGATCCAAGTATGGTTTCATTTTGGAGGAGTAGTCTTTTCAGTGTCTTGATTTCATCGGCTCAAAGTCTGGCTCTCTTGGAAACGTATTCCCTCCAATATTCTTAACCTCATTGGATCAAAATCTGGTTTTATTTCGAAGGCGTAGTCTTTCTGATTTTCTTAACCACATCTGATCAAAGTCTGGGAGAGCTCACAATTCTCACTTGATATAACCCATCCCTGAAAAGCATCTTTGTTATATAGTTTCTTGGGTAAAGATATCACCACACATACCCTTCTTCTTATGATGTTCTTTATACTTATGTCGGTAGGTAAAGTTGCCTATTTCCTTTATAATTTTACTTTACTTACATGGTTTATTATAAACTTACTTAATCACATTATACTGTTTATTATAAACTTACTTAATCAATGAAGTGATTATTTTACTTATATTGTTTATTGTTAAAATCATATTTAACTGTTCAAGATGAAAGACTATACCATGAACTATAATCAATACAGTTTTTCGACTAAACAAATGCTCCATTTTTACACAGAATAGCTAAATCAGTAATAAGATTCTTTATTACATGATATTTTTTATACTAATTCCGTGACAGGGTTCCTAATACTGTAAGAGTTAATAAACAACACAAAATATTGAACATAAACTTTCATTTACTTCCTACTTAACAGTAATTAAGAAAATTGTGCCACATACTTGGTTCGTGCATGTTTAGAACAAGCTTGAAGATGATGATGATGCCCTGCACAAATGCTAAACTCACTTTGTTTCATTAATCCTGGAGCATGGAATACACGTACAAGTCATCTCAAAGTCATCACAAAGTTTCTCACATTTGTAATGATATCACTAAAACAGTAAAATACTTATAAACTGATTAGGAGTATCAGTAAGAAAATACGAAAATATATCCTTTCCTGTTTGCTTTATCTACTGAATATCTCATTGTCTCTTCCATTTCAGTTTACTTTATAATCTATAGTAATCCATCTCTTTAAATATATAGTATGCCATCTCCTTAAATCTATAGAATTCCAGTTCTTCAAATATGTAGTTCCCCCCCCCCGCCCCGCCTTCTTCATTAGAGTTTACATATATATATATATATTTTTCCTTGGTATAACAGTTTTATAATAGGCATTTCGATTATTTAAACGTCAGAACAGCTTCTATAAAAAAAAACACTTGCATTGTGGTTAGCGTGCTTGGCTACTGATCTAAGGGACCTGGGTTCGAGCCCTGGGTAAGGAATGGATGTATGTGTCGTTTTTCTGCTGAGGTCCTGCCATCCTCTCAGATCTTCTACTATGGCATATAAACTGACAGGCTCCTGTCAGACCTCTGTGGCAAGCAGCTGCTTGAGGGTGGTATTTATTTTTATTTATTTTATTTATTTAAAAATCTCTCTGTTTCTACTCTTATCAATTTCTATTCTACCTCGTCAACACTTCAATTCCGTGAGTTTTTACCGATTTTTGGTAGCGATTTTACTTATTTGCTGAAAGGTTTTGTGAATGTTTCTATAGGTTTCTTAAGACTAGCATCGCAATTGTTAAATATCCAAACTTCCATAACGCATTAAATACTGAACGAATATTGTTGAAAATCGAGATATTGATTTATTTGATTGATATCTTTACTTTCTATCACACATTTTAAGACAAAAAACATTTTTTTTTAGAAGATATAGAGTTTCAATCTTAGCTTCTAATTCATATAACATAGGGTTGTTTCTTAATATAAGCAAACCATTTTATTTTGGTAAAGTCCTCTCATAATAACACGGAACATTATTTTTTTTTCACATTATAGTCTGGTTTTATCATGCTTATACATATATATATATGAAAAGTTTTTTCCTAACTTCTTTTATTCATTTGTATCGTTCTTTCCTTAATTAATTGCACTTTGTTCTATTTTTCTCTTTCAAATCATTCTATTTTAACCAACAGATTTTTCCCCTCAAGGAAAGAATTCCAATTTTTCATCTCTGGCACATTCTTTTCTGTAACGGATTGCTCTCAATTGCAAACGTGTTCATTTAATTCCATTTCGCGTGCGTTCTATTTTTTTTTTAACCGTCACTATTCATACTTAACCCTTTCAGGACCATAAGGTTTCTAAAGAGTAAATATTAGTATGCAACTGTTTATTTTAGTTTGTTTAGACGTAAAATAAATAAAAATCATAAGAAAAATACATAATAATGTGTAGTTTTTTTTGGAATTTTATGGGAAATATTTTTCCCAATGGACTATAAAGGTAACGCAAATTATAGTTAGGCTTATTATGCAATGTCTTTTATTTATTGGTTTATTAGAACGAAATGTTAACTAAAATAATGCAAAATTATGAAATAAAATTACTTTTTAAAATGATGTGCTAATTATGATATTCTGCGAAGCAATTTCTTGTGGTAGTGAGGCAAAGATGGACATTGCACATAGTTCATATATTATGTGTCCTGACAGTTCTGTTTTTGTTTTCTAAACGTTCCCGTTTACGTAATTGCGTTCGGCATGCGTTCTATTTTGACATTCCGTATAAAAAATGCAGATAAGGTTATAATTAAATACGACAATCACCAATTTTAAAATGGGAAAAATGTTTCTCTTAATCGTGAAAGGGTTAACAGAACATTCCTTTAACTCTTATTTAATTTAGATTTTTATGTTTCTACCTAATGTTCCGTGTCATTCAGTTAGGTATATTTTAATTTCACATCGTATATTTGAAATATCATTCCGCAGAGTGTAAACTATAACACATTTTCTTAACTTTGTCATTTACACTTCCCTACCAAAATACTACAGAATTTACATGTTATGTCAAATTCGAAGTTCTATAACTTCTAAAATATGCCTTTAATGGGAAAATGGGTTGGGTTGGGTTGTTTTACCTCTGAGCGGTACTTTTTTGCACACCATGGGCTAAATGGCAGGTCACATGGACCCCGAAGGCTCAGAGAAGGTTGGGGGAGGGGACCCACTGGAACAGTTGTTGGTAGACAGATGGTAGCCTCCCGTCAAGGCCATTCAGCGTGTTCTTTAACGTGCACAGTGTATGTCTCTCCCGCACACGGGGCCGCGGCTTAACGTCCCATCAGACGGACGGCGGCCTTTACCAAGCCCATCGGTGTCGCCTACTGACCGTGGGCAGGGCGGGGAATTTTGCGGAGATAAATCTCAACGCTGACCCAGCTGGGACTCGAACCTGGGAACTACAGATTACGAGCCTGGCGCGCTACCGACTGAGCCACCCCCGCCCCAAATGGGAAAATGAAGCTGAAGATAAGTTAAAGAACATAATCAAATCTATTTAAATATCGATTATCCATTCTATTCGTTCAGTATTTAAAAAAAAATATTCAAGCTGAAATATTTAACAATACATCATCTTTTACAGATCTCATTCACAATTTTCTTATATTAAAATAATTATTACATAAACTTCTTAAAAGTACATTTATTTTCTTTAAATGGTTTGAACTAATATTACATACATATACACAGTCGTATCAGAATAATATGACCACCTACCATATATATTCTATGATAGGTGGTCATCTTATTAGTAATCATTTTATTAGATAGATGATCAAGTTATAAGTGATCATCTTATTAGAAGCTGCCAGCAGATAGCTTAATATTCAAAAATGGCTACTAGTACAGAAAGCATTGGAATTTTAAAGCACTCAGTAGAAAAATCAACGCACACAACTATTTTCTATTAATAATAACATCAGAGTTTTAAAAAGTAAATAGCAGAAAGCGTTATGCTCATAACTGAAAGCATCGAAACGGTAAGAGTAAATGATCAGTAAGTTAATGCTTACTATTTCGACAACTAGCGAATGTGCAACACAAAGTGTTACTGAGCTGTCCGTGGAATAGTTTCACTTAAACAATTAGATGAAGAATGGCGGGAACAACAGTGGTCAAACATGGTGGTTGGAAGTGGTTTATTCGAGTATTGCTTTCAAGGAAAATATTTCAGTTTTAAAATAGGTATTCATATTTTTAAAGGTATGTGTTCTAACTTTAATGAGGCAAAAATTCAGGATTCAAATTAGTAAATTGATAAGTAAAATTAGAATCATAGTAAAGTGATTTGTAACATTCCTGTCTTGATACAATTTTTTTTTTTATGGAGACAGTATATGAATTCATTGTCCCATAAAAACTATACCTATTTATTAAATAATTTTCCGAAATTTCTGTAAAGGAATGAATATCTGTGTAGAAATCATCTATTCCTCAAAAAAAAATATAATTTACTCCCATGAGTTTTTTAGTTGCAGTTAGTGATATCAACCAGATATAAGTGGGGCAGGAGGTGGCTCAGTCGGTAGCGCGCCAGGCTCGTAATCAGAAGTTCACAGATTCGAGTCTCAGCTGGGTCAGCGTTGAGATCTCCGCAAAACTCCTCGCCCTGCCCGCGGTCAGTAGGGGATACCAATGGACTTGGAAAGGCCACCGTCCGTCAGATGGGACGTTAAGCCGTGGCCCCCCATGCCCTGTGCAAGCTAAAGAACACGCTGGATGGCCTTGACGGGAGGCTACCATCTGTCTCCCAGCAGCTGTTCCAGTGGGTCCCCTCCCCCAACCTTCTCTGAGCCTTCGGGGTCCTTGTGACCTGGCCATTTAGCCCACGGTGTGCAAAAATATGCCGCTCAGAGGTAAAACAACCCAAAGTTAAAGAACACGCTGGATGGCCTTGACGGGAGGCTACCATCTGTCTCCCAACAGCTGTTCCAGTTGGTCCCCTCTCTCAACCTTCTCTGAGCCTTCGGGGTCCTTGTGACCTGGCCATTTAGCCCATGGTGTGCAAAAATATGCCGCTCAGAGGTAAAACAACCCAACATTAAAGAACACGCTGGATGGCCTTGACGGGAGGCTACCATCTGTCTCCCAACAGCTGTTCCAGTAGGTCCCCTCCCCCAACCTTCTCTGAGCCTTCGGGGTCCTTGTGACCTGGCCATTTATCCCATGATGTGCAAAAAAGTGCCGCTCAGAGGTAAAACAACCCAACCCAGATATAAGCACAATTTTTTAAAAAAAGGGAAACCAGATTAAGAAATGCAAACTATTGCAAAAGAAATAAACATTGCCAATAATTTTTTTTGTTGTTGTTGTTCTTGTTACCGAAAGAGTAAGAGAACAGTGTCATTTGTTTTGCTTTTTTTTTTGATGAACAAAATTCTGGAATCCCGGAAACTCCCGCCAGAAACCATAAAGCGGCATAAAAAATGGATTCAGATTTCAAAATCGAGTACCTTCACACTACGAATAGACAGAAGAACGAAAAGCGTTGTTTTTTTTTATAGAGACACAATTATTGATCCTGATGCTCTCGATTTTTTCCCTCAGACGTAAATTTCAATCTCCCCTAATCAACACGATTCGAATATCAGAAGATGTCCGAGGAAAGCGCCGCCAAACGGCAGGCTCCGAAACCTTCACAAGATGTCTTCCTCGCCGTGATGAGAGAGAAAAAAAAGGTGACAAAACACGAGACTGCAGGATATATATTGTGATCTGAAGAAGCTAGGTTATGGATGAAAGGTAGCATGATCGAAAACATGAGGATGGGGATGGAATGAAAGAGCTTGGGATGGTGAAAGGAGAAGCAGGGTGCAAAAGCCAACCATGACCTTGAATAGAAGATGCTTTACTTCAAGGTTCCTGCTTCAAGGTCTTGGCAGTGTTCTCCAAGAATGGGGATGGGCAAAAGGAGGGTTTGGAAGGTGTTTTGAGAGGGGGGGGGGGGCGTCGTACATCGCCTTCCTCCTCGTCGACGTCTGAACAACTCTAGTGAATTATGGGTGATATCAGTTTCCGCATTGCGAGGTCTTTGAAGCAGAAAAGCTTCTCGTTTACTTCCGGAGTTTGTAAGAAACGATTCTAAATATATTTTTTGAAAATCTTGTAAAAAAAATATAAATCTCTACACGTGTGTTTTAGTGCTTTGTTTTTACAATGGTTTGTTATAGAAAATTCAAGCAGATTTTAGAAACGTTTCTGTAATAAGCCAGATGACAATTTCGAGTATTGAAATGATAGTATTCGAGTTTTTGGATTGGGTTGTTTTACATCTGAGCGGCACTTTTTTTGCACACCATGGGCTAAATGGCCAGGTCACATGGACCCCGAAGGCTCAGAGAAGGTTGAGGGAGGAGACCCACTGGAACAACTGTTGGGAGACAGATGATAGCCTCCCGTCAAAGCCATCCAGCGTGTTCTTTAACGTGCACAGGGTACGGCTCTCCCGCACACGGAGCCACGGCTTAACGTCCCATCCGACGGACGGAGGCCTTTCCAAGCCCATCGGTGTCCCCTACTGACCGTGGGCAGGGCGGGGAATTTTGCGGAGATAAATCTAAACGCTTACCCAGCTGGGACTCGAACCTGGGAAGTACAGATTACGAGCCTGGCGCGCTACCGACTGAGCCACCCCCGCCCCGAGCGACTGTACAGTTCCATGTTATATCAATATAGAAACTCAGAAATTTCTGAAATATGCTTTTTATAAAAAAATGTGACTCAAAAATAAATGTATCAAACAAGTCTCGATTAGTTTCAGTTTCGATTTTGAGAGTTGTGAAATTTGGAATATTTAACAACAACAAAGCCAGTTAAAAACAATTGCTCTTAAAAGTTAATACCAAAGTAATAACCATTATACTAAACTTTACTAACACGTTTAAATGCACTTTTAGCAGTCCGCCTAAGAAGTGTGTTCATTTTAACTAATTTTGAATGTCTTTTTTTGCAAAACGAACTAACTTGATAAATTTTTCAACTGAAATAATTCTTTAAATATATCATATTATTGGAACACGAAACTGAAATATATTTCAATGAAATCTGTAAATTATCTCAAGTCCCATTTTTTCCTAAAAAGCTTTTTTTAAAAATTTACTGAGTTTTGTTTTACTATTGATTTGGAACTGTACCAAATAACGTCCTTGGACAACGGAATGGGCTAAATGGCCAGGTCACATGGACCCCGAAGGCTCAGAGAAGGTTGGGAGAGGGGACCCACTACAACAGCTGTTGGGAGACAGATGGTAGCCTCCCGTCAAGGCCATCCAGCGTGTTCTTTAACGTTGGGTTGTTTTACCTCTGAGCGGCACTTTTTTGCACACCATGGGCTAAATGGCCAGGTCACAAGAACCCCGAAGGCTCAGAGAAGGTTGGGGGAGGGGACCCACTGGAACAGCTGTTAGGAGACAGATGGTAGTCTCCCGTCAAGGCCATCCAGCGTGTTCTTTAACGTGCACAGGGTATGGCTCTCCCATACACAGTGCCACGGCTTAACGTCCCATCCGACGGACGGCGACCTTTCCAAGCCCATCGGTGTCCCCTACTGACCGTGGGTAGGGCGGGGAGTTTTGCGGAGATAAATCTCAACGCTGACCTAGCTGTGACTCGAACATGGGAACTACAGATTATGAGATTCCTAAAAAGCTGTTTTTTAAAAACTTACTGAGTTTTGTTTTACTATTGATTTGGAACTGTACCAAATAAAGTGTCATTATTAGTCGTATATATTTCTTCTCTCTTGCATTGCATAAATATAAAATTATTTTGACCTAAAAAAGTAGGATCTTTAATACTTTATAAACTTTAGAAAGCAAAATCTACGATTACAGATTGTACAGATAGTCCACTATACTAGTTCTTCGTGAGAAAGTGAATTTTTAGAAGATAAACTATGAAAACATGAAATAAATTAATAATAAACGACACGACCCTCCGAAACTGGAACTAAATCTTTTTAGAGAAGAGCCTTCTTTGCTTTTAATATATTCTCGTCTTTGGACAACGGAATGATACTGCGTTGTTCAATATTTATCATCAACCAATCAAAACATGTACTGAATGACCATGGCATCTCTGTTTAAACATCCTCCAGAAGTGAGTGGTGCAACGTGGCGAACGTAACATCTTGCTGGTTTGAAACTGAGTAGCATTTCTTAAATAAGACATTAAAGTGATCCAAAAAGTGCCTGAATGGACAAGAAATGCAAAATGTATATAATCTGACTACGGTGGATAAGGATGAAAATGGAAAAAAAATGAAAGCAAATTTTTGAAAGGTTTCTTTTTAAAATCTCTCGTTGTTTGCCGAGGGACTCTCTTGTTAAATGTTTAATCTATTTGTATGTAAGTATAATATCGAAAAAAAGTGAATGCTGGTTAGGTTGTTTTACCTCTAAGCGGCACTTTTTTGCACACCATGGGCTAAATAGCCAGGTCAAATGGACCCAGAAGGTTCAGAGAAGGTTGGTGGAGGGGACCCACTGGAACAGCTGTTAGGAGACAGATGGTAGTCTCCCATCAAGGCCATCCAGCGTGTTCTTTAACGTGCACAGGGTATTGCTCTCCCAAACACAGAGCCACAGCTTAACGTTCCATCCGACGGACGGCGACCTTTCCAAGTCCATCGGTGTCCCCTACTGACCGTGGACAGGGCGGGGAGTTTTGCGGAGGTAAATCTCAACGCTGACCCAGCTGGGACTCGAACCTGGGAACTACAGATTACGAGACTGGCGCGTAGTAAGAGTAACCCCTCAGAAAAATCTTTCAAAAAGGACCCCTCAGAGAAACCTTTCAAACCCTCAGATGAAATCTTTCAAAAAAGAGGGATCTCAGTAACCCCCAGAAAAATTTCTCAAAAAGAGGGATTTCAATAAACCGCAGACGAATCTCTCAAATAGGGAATCTCAGTAGCCCTCCCTAGCCAAATCTCTCAAAACGGGGATTCAGTAACACCAGACAAATCTCTCAAAAAAAATCATCTCAGTAAACCCCCAAACAAATCTATCAAAAAAGAGGATCTCAGTAACTCCACACAAATCTACCAAAAAAAGGAGGATCTCATTAATCCCTCAGACAAATCTCTCAAAAAGTGGGATCTCAGTAATCCCTCAGACAAATCTCTCAGAGAGGAATCTTGGTAACCCAAGGACAAATCTCTCAAAAAGAGGAATCTCAGTAATCCCTCAAATAAATCTCTCAAAAAGAGGGATCTCAGAATCCCTCAGACAAAATTCTCAGAGAGGGATCTCAGTAACCCAAGGACAAATCTCTCAAAAAGAGGAATCTCAGAAATCCATCAGATAAATCTCTAAAAAAGATGAATCTCAGTAATCCCCAAACAAATCTCTCAAAAAGAGGGATCTCAGTAACCTCCAGACAAATCTCTCATAAATGAGGAATCTCAATAATCCCTCAGACAATCTCTCAAAAAGAGGGATCTCAGTAACACCCAAACAAATCTCTCAAAAAGAGGGATCTCAGTAACACCCAGAAAAATCTATTAAAAAGAGGGATCTCAGTAACCCCCAGAAAAATCTATTAAAAAGAGGGATCTCAGTAACCCCCAGAAAAATCTATCAAAAAGAAGAATCTCAGTAATCCTTCAGACAATCTCTCAAAAAGAGGGATCTCAGTAACCCCCAGACAAATCTATCAAAAAGAGGGATCTCAGTATCCCCCAGACAAATCTATCAAAACGATGAATCTCAGTAACCCCCAGACAAATCTGTCAAAAAGAGGGATCTCAGTAACCCCCAGACAAATCTCTCAAAAAGAGGAATCTCAGTAATCACTCTGCCAAATCTCTCAGAAAAGGAGGATCTCAGTAATCACTCTGCCAAATCTCTCAGAAAAGGAGGATCTCAGTAATCACTCTGCCAAATCTCTCAGAAAAGGAGGATCTCAGTAATCACTCTGCCAAATCTCTCAGAAAAGGAGGATCTCGGTAATCACTCTGCCAAATCTCTCAGAAAAGGAGGATCTCAGTAATCACTCTGCCAAATCTCTCAGAAAAGGAGGATCTCAGTAATCACTCTGCCAAATCTCTCAGAAAAGGAGGATCTCAGTAATCACTCTGCCAAATCTCTCAGAAAAGGAGGATCTCAGTAATCACTCTGCCAAATCTCTCAGAAAAGGAGGATCTCAGTAACACCCATCCCCTATTCCCCAGATTTGGCTCCGGCTAACTTCTTTCGCTTTCTGAAACTGAAAATGGAGATAAACGGAAAATGAGTTCGTATCATTCAAAAACAATGTGACTGGCCATCTTAAAGGAGATAACTTCGGAGCAATTTCAATAATGCTTTCAACTATTAAATCACATGCGTAACAAGAGTCACATGATGACTTGAATGAATTTAATAACAAGTTGCTTTTCAGAATATTTGATTCTGTTTCAGAATTTTCATCTCATTGCTTTCCGGAACTCTGTGTATATCTGGGGCGGGAGTGGCTCAGTCGGTAGCGTGCCAGGCTCGTAATCTGTAGTTCCCAGGTTCGAGTCCCAGCTGGGTCAGCGTTGAGATTTATCTCCGCAAAAATTCCCCGCCCTGCCCACGGTCAGTAGGGGACACCGATGGGCTTGGAAAGGCCGCCGTCCGTCGGATGGGACGTTAAGCCTTGTAACCGTGTGTGGGAGAGAGCCATACCCTGTGCACGTTAAAGAACACGCTGGATGGCCTTGACGGGAGGCTACCATCTGTCTCCCAACAGCTGTTCCAGTGGATCCCCTCCCCCAACCTTCTCTGAGAATTCGGGGTCCATGTGACCTGGCCATTTAGCCAATGGTGTGCAAAAAAGTACCGCTCAGAGGTAAAACAACCCAACGTTAAAGAACACGCTGGATGGCCTTGACGGGAGGCTACCATCTGTCTCCCAACAGCTGTTCCAGTGGATCCCCTCCCCCAACCTTCTCTGAGAATTCGGGGTCCTTGTGACCTGGCCATTTAGCCCATGGTGTGCAAAAAAGTGCCGCTCAGAGGTAAAACAACCCAAGGTTAAAGAACACGCTGCATGGCCTTGACGGGAGGCTACCATCTGTCTCCCAACAGCTGTTCCAGTGGGTTCCTTCCCCCAACCTTCTCTGAGCCTTTGGTGTCCGTGTGACCTGGCCATTTAGCCCATGGTGTGCAAAAAAGTGCCGCTCAGAGGTAAAACAACCCAACCTCTGTGTATCTACGAGCAAATAGATGGAAGAAACACTTTCATTTTTCTCGCCTATATACCATTACTTTCCTTGTCCTCGTTTGAAGATATTTCGATTTTTCCTAAAGTAAAATTTCCACTCATTTTAGAGCCCGTATTTCGATACAGAGTATCCCTAAAGCATTTAAGGAAAGACGATAACGCAGGACTTCTTATCTTTTAGAAGTACATTTAAATACTTTTCCTACCTGAGGCCAAGTACCAGGGACATCGTGTTCTCTCTCTTTCCACAGCAAAAGAAGAAGAAAATAACAGAATGGCTCGTTTTCCTTGCCATGAAGGAAACAGTGAGCGAAAATATGGCGGACGTAAATGCTCTCTTCCTGGGGGAATTTCGAGGAGCGGAATTTTGCTTTATTTCATCGTATTACTGATATAAGTCAACGAAATTTCTTCACGAAGAACTTAATTAGAACTATTCTTGAGGTTATACGAGATTTCTGTGACGATGACTATATTCAGAAAAGTTCAGATTCTTGCGCGCTTTTTACCATTTTTTTTTTATTTTTCACTTTTATGTGCCCTTTATGATTTTTTTTATTTTTTCACTTTTATGTGCCCTTTATGAGTTTTTTAATTTTTCACTTTTACGTGCCCTTTATGAATTTTTTTTTTTCACTTTTATGTGCCCTTTATGAGACTTTTTTTTAATTTTCACTTTTATGTGCCCTTTATGTGTCTATTTTTAATTTTCACTTTTACGTGCCCTTTATGAGTCGTTTTTAATTTTCACTTTTACGTGCCCTTTATGAGACTTTTTTTTAATTTTCACTTTTATGTGCCCTTTATGAGACCATTTTTTTAATTTTCACTCTTATGTGCCCTTTATGAGACCTTTTTTTAATTTTCACTCTTATGTGCCCTTTATGAGACCTTTTTTTTTAATTTTCACTTTTATGTGCCCTTTATGAGACTTTTTTTAATTCTCACTTTTATGTGCCCTTTATGTGTCTTTTTTTAATTTTCACTTTTATGTGCCCTTTATGTGTCTTTTTTTAATATTCATTTTTATGTGCCCTTTATGTGTCTTTTTTTAATTTTCACTTTTATGTGCCCTTTATGTGTCTTTTTTTAATATTCATTTTTATGTGCCCTTTATGTGTCTTTTTTTAATTTTCACTTTTATGTGCCCTTTATGTGTCTTTTTTTAATATTCATTTTTATGTGCCCTTTATGTGTCTCTTTTTAATTTTCACTTTTACGTGACCTTTATGAGTCGTTTTTTAATTTTCACTTTTATGTGCCCTTTATGAGATCTTTTTTTTTTAAATTTTCACTCTTATGTGCCCTTTATGAGACCTTTTTTTTATTTTCACTTTTATGTGCCCTTTATGAGACCTTTTTTTTAATTTTCACTTTTATGTGCTCTTTATGAGACTTTTTTTAATTCTCACTTTTATGTGCCCTTTATGTGTCTTTTTTTAATTTTCACTTTCATGTGCCCTTTATGTGTCTTTTTCTAATTTTCACTTTTATGTGCCCTTTATGAGACTTTTTTGTTAATTTTCACTTTTATGTGCCCTTTATGTGTCTTTTTTTTAATTTTCACTTTTATGTGCCCTTTATGAGACTTTTTTTAATTTTCACTTTTATGTGTCCTTTATGAGTCGTTTTTTAATTTTCACTTTTATGTGCCCTTTATGAGTTTTGTTGTTGTTGTTGTTGTTTTCTTTTCGTCTAATACTGCGAAGTTTATTGTCAAAATTCCACGTCTTCTTTCTCGATTTTTTCAGTCTGTTTTTTTAGGGAATCTTAGTAATCGTTATTTACCACAAATTTATACTTTCCTGCTTAAAGCACAATAAAAGACGAATTTGCTTAGTAAATTCAAACTGCTATTTTGTTTCTATTACCGATATATACTGTTTCGCTATCTTTCGTCATTTTTCTTGTCTTTTGTTTATACTGAAACGGACCATGAACGCGCGGCAATGAACGCGTGATCACTTACTGCGGAGGCACACGAGATATCGCACGTAGTGTAAAATTTCAGCAACACAGATTGGGTTGTTTTACCTCTGAGCGGCACTTTTTTGCACACCATGGGCTAAATGGCCAGGTCACAAGAACCCCGAAGGCTCAGAGAAGGTTGGGGGAGGGGACCCACTGGAACAGCTGATGGGAGACAGATGGTAACCTCCCGTCAAGGCCATCCAGCGTGTTGTTGGGTTGTTGGGTTATTTTACCTCTGAGCGGCACTTTTTTGCACACAATGGGCTAAATGGCCATTTCACATGGACCCCGAAGGATCAGAGAAGGTTGGGGGAGGGGACCCACTGGAACAGCTGTTGGGAGACAGATGGCAGCCTCCCGTCAAGGCCATCCAGCGTGTTCTTTAACGTGCACAGGGTATGGCTCTCCCGCACACGGGGCCACGGCTTTACGCCCCATTCGACGGACGGCGGTCTTTCCAAGCCGATCGGTGTCCCCTACTGACCGTGGGCAGGGCGGGGAAATTTTGCTGAGATTCGAACCTGGGAACTTCAGATTACGAGCCTTGCGTGCTAACGACTGAGCCACCCCCGCCCTCAACACTGATTGGAACACACGATCAAATACATCTTATTTGAAAAGAGGAAATTATTGAAAAGAGGAATTATGAAAAGTATTATAAAAAGTATTTGAAAAGAGGAAAATTCAGTAGAGAGAAAATTCTTGATATGTGTAAAAAAAATATGTTTTTGTTTTGTGTTGTGCGCGTGATAAACTAACGATATTTGGAGCAGTAATTAGTTATTTTCTTTATTTTTCGTAGAAAAGGTAATTGTTTCAAAAGTGATGTTTAACTAGTAAAATATAATTGGTAAGGCTCAGTGTGCCTTGATTTGAAATTCCGTTTTCGAATGTTGTACTCAATGATCAATTGATGATTCAAGCGATTAATTGAAATTTTAATGTTGCTGTTATAAGTTTATTGCTTTAGTTTTTAAAATAGTTGATTTACTATCGCATGTTTATTACCAATTCACTCAAGGTTGTCAAATATTTGAAAAAAAAATACAACTTTAAAAAATGTGTAACAATATTTTTGATTTCTTTACCCACGTATACTTTTCGTCGTTCTGACTACCCTGAGTACGACAGATGACTTAAAAATAAAAAAAAATAAATACCCCCTCAAGCAGCTGCTTGCCACAGAGGTCTGACAGAAGCCTGTCAGTTTATATGCCATAGTAGAAGGCCTGAGAGGATGGCAGGACCTCAGCAGAAAAACGACACACACATCCATGCCTTACCCGGGGCTCGAACCCAGGTCCCTTAGATCAGTAGCCAAGATGACTTATCTCATGGAAAATTCTAAACAGATACTTTCTTTTAACTATATCTAAAATCCCGTTTGTATGTTATTTGTAGATTATCTATAACGTCCTACAATGTCCTATCAAAATATTTACACATTTCTATCTTTACTTAAGTGTTAATCTAACATCGAAGCTGTATAACTTTTAAACAGGCATTTAATGAAAAAATGTGACTAAAAATAAAAATCAAATCAAGTTAAATCTCGATTTCCAACCATATTCGTTCAGAATAAATAGATAAAATATTAAATATAAATAGGTAAAAATATAAATAGGTAAAAATTTATGTTTTTACTTATTTATATTATTAGGTTCAATATAAATAGGTAAAAAATAAATATAAATGGGTAAAAATATAAATTTTTACCCATTTATATTTAATAGGTTCAATATAATTAGGTAAAAAAAATAAATATTAATAGGTTCACAAAATAGTTTCAATAAATAGGTAAAAAAAATATAAATAGGTAAAAAAATTAATATAAATAAGTAAAAAAAATATATTTTTACCTATTTATGTTAATAGGTTCAATGTAAATAGGTAAAAAATTAAATATAAATAGGTAAAAATATAAATAGGTAAAAATTTATATTTTTACCTATTTATATTAATAGGCTCAATACAAATATTTAAAAAAATTTCGCAATACCAATGAGTCAGGAATTTACCAAATAAATTGATTAAAACTGGAAATAATAAGTATTATTCCGAACCCTTTAATAAAATGAATATACATTTTTTAGAAGTTAGAGTTATGATTATTTCAATGCTAGACAATTATAAATGATTTTTATAAAAATCACGATAATTAATTGTTAAACATTCCAGTTTCCATAAACGAATATTGTTGAAAATCGGGATTAAAATAGATTTGATAATGACCTTTAATTTATCTTCAGTCACATTTTTCCTTTAGAAACATATTTTAGAAGTTATAGAACTTCGAAGTTAGATTTCCATTGGGATAACATGGGTTGTTTTTGTTGTTTTGTGTACAGTCGCTCAAAAAAGCATCCGAACACCATGGTTGAGTACAGACTTCAGAAAAAAATATCTGGCAACGATTTTTTTTCAGAAATTAGTGATCTGGCAATTTTCGTGTCACGTGACACGAAGGTTGCCAGGTCACTAATTTCTAAAAAAAATCGTTGCCAGATATTTTTTCTGAAGTCTGTAATCAACCATGGTGTTCGGATACTTTTTTGAGCGACTGTACCTCGAAATTTTCGCTTCTTTCTGTAGTGCACTGCAACGTAGTCGGAGTATAGCACATTTCATAAACAGAAAATTAACCACTGCTAACACACACAACTGGTTATTACCCCTTGAACTAGGGGAGGGGGTGGCTCAGTCGGTAGCGCGCCAGGCTCGTAATCTGTAGTTCCCAGGTTCGAGTCCCAGCTGGGTCAGCGTTGAGATTTATCTCCGCAAAATTCCCTGCCCTGCCCACGGTCAGTAGGGGACACCGATGGGCTTGGAAAGGCCGCCGCCCGTCGGATGGGACGTTAAGCCGTGGCCCCGTGTGTGGGAGAGCCATACCCTGTGCACCCTGCCCACGGTCAGTAGGGGACACCGATGGGCTTGGAAACGCCGCCGTCCGTCGGATGGGACATTTAAGCGTGGCCCGTGTGTGGGAGAGCCATACTCTGTGCACGTTAAAGAACACGCTGGATGGCCTTGACGGGAGGCTACCATCTGTCTCCCAACAGCTGTTCCAGTGGGTCCCCTCCCCCAACCTTCTCTGAGCCTTCGGGGTCCATGTGACCTGGCCATTTAGCCAATGGTGTGCAACAAAGTGCCGCTCAGAGGTAAAATAATCCAACGTTAAAGAACACGCTGGATGGCCTTGACGGGAGGCTACTATCTATCTCCCAACAGCTGTTCCAGTGGGTCCCCTCCCCCAACCTTCTCTGAGCCTTCGGGGTCCATGTGACCTGGCCATTTAGCCAATGGTGTGCAAAAAAGTGCCGCTCAGAAGTAAAACAACCCAACCCAACCCCTTGAACTGGAAATGTGTTTATGCAAAGAACTGGACATTCAAGTGTCTAACGAGTGCCTCACTTCAACATATTTCGTTTTCTCAGCATCCAAACATACTAAAACTCTATCAGATCCTTCATAAAAGCCATTATGAATTGTTTATAACTCTTGCTTGCGATGCTTATTCATCATGGAGAGTACAATTCAGGACAGATGACGTACTTCCGTTACGAAAAGCAGAAATGAGGGTCTTGCTTCTCATGAGACGAAGTGAGAAAAAACTTATTTTTTTTTGCATGCCTTTTAGACCAAACAAGACATTCAACGTTATATTCCCTTAAAGTTTATTTTTGTTTACAAGAAGTTACTGTTCGTCGCCAACTACGTCCAAATGCCGTTACAGTAGCTTTATTCACATTTTCGTCGGTGTAAGTGCTTTTCCTGCGCTTCGTTCTCCAAAGCATCCTTTCTTTAGCATCATTTTCTTTAAAGTCAACAAGTATCGCGCATCTAGAAAGAGCTTATCCATAACCATGCTTCTTGCTCTTCGTACTCAGAGAGTGGATGAAACGGGCATTCTGTCGCCAATGCATTTAATCTCCTCCAGTTCCAGACGTGCATTTCCATGCAAAGTTCCAAACATATCAAGCGAGCATAATGCCAACTTTGGTCCTCCAATCACAGGCATTGGTGTCGTCGCATTGATGCATACGTTAGCGTCATTTCTTCATTGGTATTTGGAATATTTTTATTTGTATTCTTAGGGAGCGAAAGAGACTTTTAAAAATTCGACTGGCGATCGTTTCTCAGTCTCTTGGACATTTTCTTTTGAAAGAGACACACTGGGACGTTGAACTGAGATAAAAACTACTTTACTCTTATTGCAAAAATTAAAGTCTACGCTTTTTCGGGGGCGGGGGTGGCTCAGTCGGTAGCGCGCCACGCTCGTAATCTGTAGTTCCCAGGTTCGAGTCCCAGCTGGGTCAGCGTTGAGACTTAGCTCCGCAAAATTCCCCATCCTGCCCACGGTCAGTAGGGGACACCGATGGGCTTGGAAAGGCCGCCGTCCGTCGGATGGGACGTTAAGCCGTGGCCCCGTGTGCGGGAGAGCCATATCCTGTGCACATTAAAGAACACGCTGGAGGCCTTGACGGGAGGCTACCATCTGTCTTCCAACAGCTGTTCCAGTGGGTCCCCTCCCCCAACCTTCTCTGAGCCTTCGGGGTCCATGTGACCTGGCCATTTAGCCCATGGTGTGCAAAAAAAGTGCAGCTCAGAGGTAAAACAACCCAACAACCCAACTACGCTTTTTCGTTAGTAACAAATATATACTGTCTTACCAAAATATTGGTCGTCTTCAAGTTTCCTCGTCGCTACTTCAAGTTCCCCCTGCGTGCTAAAACATCACCTTCATAAATAGCAACCAAGCTTCTTCTGTACAAAGGTTAATTCTTCTTACTTCATTTGTGAAATGACGATCCATCAAAGTTTCATCTGTGCAAAATAAAAAACGAATTCTTCATCTGCACAAATGATTATTCTTTTAAATTCATCCGTTAAAACGATGTCTCAATAACTATTTTATGTATGCAAATGTTGATGCACTAAAACTCCTTCTACAAAAATGTCCAGTCTTTAAACTTCATCTTTGAAAATGGCGATCCACTAAAACTTCATCTGTGTAAATGGTAACCAACTAAAACTTCTTTGTACAAATGACTATTCTATTGAATTTCATCTATGAAATGTTTCTTCATTAAAGCTTAATCTGCACGAATTTCTATTCCTTTAAATTTCATGTGTGAAAATGGCGACCCATTAAAACTTTGTATAAGTGGTTTACCAACTAAAATTTCTTCTGTGTAAATGATTATTCTTTTGAACTTCTCTGCGAAAATGGTGATCTACTAAAGTTTCTATTGTGTAAATATTAGTAACTAAAGCTGCATTTCCAAAAATTCTTATTATTTTAAAATTCACTCGTAAAACGATGTCTCAATAACTATTTTATGTATGCAAATATTGATCCACTAAAACTCCTTCTACACAAATGTTTAGTCTTTTAAACTTCATCTCTGAAAATAGCGATCCACTAAAACTTCATCTGTGTAAGTGGTAACTAACTAAAACTTCTTTGCACAAATGGCTATTCTATTGAATTTCATCTATGAAATTTTTCTTCATTAAAGCTTAATCTGAACGAATTTCTATTCTTTTAAATTTCATGTGTGAATGGCGACCCATTAAAACTTTGTATAAGTGGTTACCAACTAAAATTTCTTCTGTGTAAATAATTATTCTTTTGAACTTCTCTGCGAAAATGGCGATCCACTAAAGTTTCTTCTGTGTAAGTAACTTTAGTAACTAAAGTTGCATCTCCACAAATTCTTATTATTTTAAAATCACCCGTAAAACGATGTCTCAATAATTATTTTATGTATGCAAATATTGATCCACTAAAACTCCTTCTACACAAATGTTCAGTCTTTTATACTTCATCTTTGAAAATGGCGATCCACTAAAACTTCATCTGTGTAAATGGTAACCTACTAAAAATTCTTTTAGTATTTTTTTTGTATAAATGGCTATTCTATTGAACTTCATCTGTGTAAATGTTTTTTCACTAAAGCTTAATCTGCATGAATGGCTATTTTTTTAAATTTCATGTGTGAAAATGGCGATCCATTAAAATTTCGTCTGTGAAAGCGTAACCAACTAAAACCTCTTCTGTGCAAATGCCAACCAACTAAAACTCCTTCAATGCAAGTGAATATTCTTTTGAACTTCATCTGTGAAAACGACGATCGACTAAAGTTTCATCTGTGTAAATAGTAACTAAGTAAATCTGCATCTTAACAAATTCTTATTATATAAAAATTCATCTGTGAAAATGGCGACCCAGTAAAAATTTCCCCTGTGTGAATGTTGCTTCGCTAAAGTTTAATCTGAAGAAATGGTTAGTTTTTGAAACTTCATCTGTGTTTACTGTGACACACTGAATCATCCTCTGTAAAAATGTAATCCCTTAAAGTTTCCTGTATAAAAAGGTCTATTCGTTAAAATTTCGCTTGTACAAATGATAATGCATTGAGTCTTTTTCTGGTCAAATGTCTATCCACTAAAACTTCATCTACACAAATGATAATCAGATAAAACCTTCATCTTTATATTTGTTAAATAACAACCCATAAAGACTTTAACTATGAAAATGAGCACATACTAAACTTGTCTAGAAACAGGAGTACAATATCGTAATGACACCAGCATCCATTTCGCAACTTTTGCAGTATCAGAAAGAAATTCAAAGTGTACAAATGACACTAAAAGGATAAGGAAAAATATTCCTTTATTAATATCATGGATTCCTATGTTTACCAGATTACGATGTTCTAAAAGGAGAAGTTCTCCCTTGATCCTCTAAATAGAGGACGAAGGGAGACAAAAATTTTAGAAATGGAGGACACGTTTCAAATTTGTGAACTAAGTTTTTTCACACTAAGTTTATTTCAAGTATCGAAGTATTCAGGCACAAAGAAGCATAATACTAATTATTCAGTACACTTCAAAATATATGACTTAGCCGATTTTTATTCGTACTTCATAACCAATCGAATCGTTTGGCCTTAACTAGCGTAGTGGTCACAGTCTAGCTACTGTTCCAGAAGGCAAATTTTGTCTGCTTGTATTAATTCTGAGTGAGATAGTGGGCAACAGTTACTTCATTCTTGGTAGGACAAGGTGAGGGGGTGGCTCAGTCGGTAGCGCGCCAGGCTCGTAATCTGTAGTTCCCAGGTTCTACTCCCAGCTTGGTCAGCGTTGAGATTTATCTCCGCAAAAATTCCCCGCCCTGCCCATGTCAGTAGGGGAAACCGATGGGCTTGGAAAGACCGTCGTCCGTCGGATGGGACGTTAAGTCGTGGCTCCGTGTGCAGGAGAGCCATACCCTGTGCACATTAAAGAACACGCTGGATGGCCTTGACGGGAGGCTACCATCTGTCTCCCAACAGCTGTTCCAGTGGGTCTCTTTCCCCAATCTTCTCTGAGCCTTCGGGGTCCTTGTGATCTGACCATTTAGACCATGGTGTGCAAAAAAGTGCCGCTATGAGGTAAAACAACCTAACGTTAAAGAACACGCTGGATGGCCTTGACGGGAGGCTACCATCTGTCTCCCAACAGCTGTTCCAGTTAGTCCCCTCCCCCATCCTTCTCTGAGCCTTCGGGGCCAATGTGACCTGGCCATTTAGCCCATGGTGTGCAAAAAAGTGCCGTTCAGAGGTAAAACAACCCAACGTTAAAGAACACGCTGGATGGCCTTGACGGGAGGCTACCATCTGTCTCCCAACAGCTGTTCCAGTGGGTCTCCTCCCCCAACCTTCTCAGAGCCTTCGGGGTCCTTGTGACCTGGCCATTTAGCCCATGGTGTGCAAAAAAGTGCCGCTCGGAGGTAAAATAATCCAACCCTTGGTAAGACATACTCTTCTATGAGACGGCATATAGAAACCAGTAGTAATTCCTTCGCTGCCCTTTTATATTGTAAATTAAAAAAAGTTTTATCAACTATCAATGACTTTCTCTCCGTAGACGGCGACAAAGTTTACCTCAAATTTTGCATATCAGTAATTTTACAAAGCTCATACGTCCTTTCATCTCGCATGTAAATCATTGATATCGAATATTGCAGAAGAAATTGTGCAACATGCATAAAATAAATTTAACATTCACGATGTGCATTTGCCAAAAATTATTTCACAGTTAACAGTAAATTGTACGACAGTCATAAATTAAAAATACAAGGGAGCTTACTTTAATTTTAATTTAAAACCAGATCTTACAAGTTTGTATAAAAAGGAGGGCGTTTCACGTTTTTTTTTTTTAAATACGAGGAGGTCATGAAATAGAAAATAGAGGACAAGTCCTCCTTTTGGAGAACTTGTGGTAACTCTATGGATTCCGCACTTATCAATTTTATTTCCTGTGATTCGACTACGATTTAATTTTTTTTTTCTATTTCATTCGTTAACAAGATGAAACTCAAAATCGTAAAATTTTTGAATCAATTCTTCATTAAGCGTAAAGGAACGTCGAAAAACTAGAGATTTTTTCGGAAAACTCACTTGATGTAAAATCTAACCATTTCAAAATTCGAGTTGGGTTGGGTTGTTTTACCTCTGAGCGGCACTTTTTTGCAAAGCATGGGCTAAATGGCCAGGTCAGATGGACCCCGAAGGCTCAGAGAAGGTTGGGGGAGGGGACCCACAGGAACAGCTGTTGGGAGACAGATGGTAGCCTCCCGTCAAGGCCATCCAGCGTGTTCTTTAATGTTGGGTTGTTTTACCTCTGAGCGGTACTTTTTTGCAAAGCATGGGCTAAATGGCCAGGTCACATGGACCCCGAAGGCTCAGAGAAGTTTGGGGGAGGGGACCCACTGGAACAGCTGTTGGGAGACAGATGGTAGCCTCCCGTCAAGGCCATCCAGCGTGTTCTTTAACGTTGGGTTGTTTGAGCGGCACTTTTTTGCACACCATGGGCTAAATGGCCAGGTCACATGGACCCCGAAGTCTCAGAGAAGGTTGGGGGAGGGGACCCACTGGAACAGCTGTTGGGAGACAGATGGTAGCCTCCCGTCAAGGCCATCTAGCGTGTTCTTTAATGTTGGGTTGTTTTACCTCTGAGCGGCACTTTTTTGCAAAGCATGGGCTAAATGGCCAGGTCACATGGACCCCGAAGGCTCAAAGAAGGTTTGGGGGGGACCCACTGCAACAGTTGTTGGGAGACAGATGGTAGCCTCCCGTAAAGGCCATCCAGCGTGTTCTTTAACGTGCACAGGATATGGCTCTCCCGCACACGGGGCCACTGCTTAACGTCCCATCCGATGGACGGCGGCCTTCCCAAGCACATCGGTGTCCCCTACTGACCGTGGGCACGGCGGGGAATTTTGCGGAGATAAATCTCAACGCTGACCCAGCTGGGATTCGAACCTGGGAACTACAGATTACGAGCCTGGCGCGCTACCGTCCCACCCCACAAAATTCGAAATTTTCTAATTTCTTCCAAGACCAAATTTCTGCAGATGCAGTCGTAAATCCTTTCTCAATGTGATATATCATCACCATATTAGCATCTCATTATTCAAAATTTATTTCCGGAAATGCAAGCTTTTTTCCCCTAAACGTAATTATTATTTCAATTTCATAAAGATAAAATATGTAAGTAAACGCAAAAACTATACATTGAACATTTTCTAAAAGATTGATCCCATCACAATACATAATATGCAGAAACCATCTTTTAAAAAAAAAGCGACACAGGTGTTATAATCCTCTCTCTATATACATCCCATCTTGGGCTTCCTTTCAGTTCTCACCCCTTGCCAAACTTCACCCCGTTTCCAACCATCCTCTTCCACTATTAACAGCGAACCCGGAACTCAAAATATATTAGCTCCAATTGGCCACAGACTCAGGTGCACACATTCTTGTTTTTATTTCACTTACTCTGTAAAATCACCCGTTCGTACTGCATTGTAACCCTACGGCGACTTAAATTTCAGGGGCGGGCTCTATTGAAGTGCATCACTCCATACACAACAGGGAGGGCCCAACAAAGAACCACGCAAGGAAAAAGGGGAAGAGGAAAAAAAAACCACTAAGTTGGCGGCCTACAATAAAAGCAAGAGGCCAACACGAGTTTGGGTGAAAGGGCTGACAGAGCTGACAGGCAGAGGTGAATGACGGATGGTGTCGGGCTTGTTGAACGGGTAGAGGGTCCTGCCATTGTACACTGGCTGCCGAAGGAATGCTCCATGAGCCGGAGCTCAGGTGGAGGTGCTGCGGCAACCCGGCAGGCCCCTCTCGAAGCGTGCAGACATACACATACAGACACGAGCACACGCACGAGTAAGAGGCGCGTGCCGGGAGTCCATTCAGTAAGAAAAAGTGCGTGTGTATTTTATACACATACACACAGTCAGGGAGAAAAGTGGTGGGTAAAAAAGTAGACGAATAGAGTTGAGGAGCTGGGGGGGGGGGGGGGGTTCTCTCTACTCCTCTTAGAAGGAGAGGATGGTTTGGCTTTTGAGAGTTTGGTCCGGTATTGGATCAGAGTTTTAGAGCTTTTCTAACTACATTTTTGGAATGCGATACTTTTGCGTGATGGTCAGTTTGTTTTGAATGATGGGAGGTGGCAAATCCCTAAACGTTTAGAGTAATTATAAGTCATCAGTTTATGTCGGAGATGGGATAATTTAAGCGTTAAATAACCGATTGAACTGGTCGTCATATGGAATGATTGCAGTTGATGGAATTCTTCTGAGCGTAATAGACATTTAATGGGTTTTTTTAAATTGGCACGAAAAATATTCGTTGGATGAGGATTAAATTAATTCAGATCAGGTTAAAGAGGTAGGAAAACCTAAATTTCGTAGAGAAGTTTGGATTAGAAAAAAAAGTTTAATTGAGCGCAATTTAACGTCTTCATTTTTGTTTTATGAAAATTTTCGCTTCGTACCCTTTTTTTTTTTTGCATTTTGCTTTCTAATATTTCTCTTTCTTTAATTTAGGGATTAGTGAGGAGTTCTGTTGCTGTTATCCTGGATTAATTCGAATTCTGAAATAAAATGCGTTTAATCAAGTTAAAATTTGCTTAAATACATGATTCAGTTATACAAAGTTTAAACCCTTTTTCACATTAATATAAAGATCATTATTTTTTTTTTTATTTGCGACATATAGGACAGAGAAGAATTCTGGAAGCTACTCCTAGCTTAATACAGGCCTTCTCATACAAGGACATGCCCTACTAAGACCGAAGTCACTGCTGACCACTGCCTTAGTTAGAGCCAACACAACACACAAAGTTTGCCTTGCTGGAACAGTCGCTAGCTGCCTAATCACTATGCCAGTTGAGGCCTAAATATATATAATGATTCTCTAGTTATTCCAGCACTACAGTGTTCATTAAGTAATAATTATCCCAACAATTATTAATTAATTGCCTGTGATATAGAACCATTTGTACGAAGCCTTTAAATTAATTAAAAACCACACACTGGTTTGATTTCTAAATGTTATTGGTCTGGTAGTGGTTCTTCCAATTCTGTGTGATGTTATGTTCATTTAGGAAGTTCTTAGTGGGAAACTGCTTCGCGATTATCTATTATATTATCACCTTCTTTTAAATGAATCACGCAGTTTCAAATCGAGTCACCTTCTTTTAAATGAATCACGCAGTTTTAAATCGAGTCACCTACTTTTAAATGAATCACGCAGTTTCAAATCGAGTCACCTTCTTTTAAATGAATCACGCAGTTTCAAATCGAGTCACCTTCTTTGAAACAAATCACGCAGTTTCAAATCGAGTCACCTTCTTTTAAATGAGTCACGCAGTTTCAAATCGAGTCACCTTCTTTGAAATGAATCACGCAGTTTCAAATCGAGTCACCTTCTTTTAAATCAGTCACGCAGTTTCAAATCGAGTCACCTTCTTTGAAAGGAATCACGCAGTTTCAAATCGAGTCACCTTCTTTCAAATTAATTACGCAGTTTCAAATCGAGTCACCTTCTTTTAAATAAGTCACGCAGTTTCAAATCGAGTCACCTTCTTTTAAATGAATCACGCAGTTTCAAATCGAGTCACCTTCTTTTAAATGAATCACGCAGTTTCAAATCGAGTCACCTTCTTTTAAATGAATCACGCAGTTTTAAATCGAGTCACCTTCTTTTGAATGAGTCACGCAATTTCAAATCGAGTCACCTTCTTTTAAATGAGTCACGCAGTTTCAAATCGAGTCACCTTCTTTCAAATGAGTCACGCAGTTTCAATCACCTTCTTTCAAATGAGTCACACAGTTTTAAATCTAGTCACTTTCTTTCAAATGAGTCACGCAGCTTTAAATCGAGTCACTTTCTTTCAAATGAGTCACGCAGCTTTAAATCGAGTCACGCTGAATAAGATGTCACCTATGACTTAAATCAGAAGCCTTCTCCCAATGCACAAATTTCGTAAAATGAAATCTCCAAAACTTAACCAATTTTGACCCATACTTTCGAAAAATTAAATCATTTATATTTTATGGTAACGGCCAAAACAGAAAGAGAACGAAAAAAGAAACAAAGGTTTATGTATCGAATGAGTTTTCGTTGCAGCTTATCATTCCAAGCACTTTCGTAGTCTTTACCCATTGCAAGGGCTACACGAACCATTATGCTGCAAACTCGTTCAAGTGAATGGCTGGCTTTGCCAACAACAGCATCTGCAGAAAGGCCATTCTCTTAGAAAGCTTGTTACGCGACCAACGGCTGTTAACATTAGTAACACTTACACGTATGGTGGCGTTCGTCGTCAAACACATCCGTTCACTCACTCAAACTCTGTCAGTCTGTCTTTTCTTTCTTAAGACTCACGCACAATCGAGAAACGTACGAACATCAAATCATGGAGAATTACACCCGCCCTGCACGTTTTCTATCCCCCTCCCCCGTGGTTCCCCAATACGGACGCAACAAGACAGCAATTCGTTGCTAGGCACTGGGGTCACCCATTGCCTAAACTATGGGAACCATAAAACCGCCCTCCCTTATCACGGTCGCCCCTAAAATCTCGGTGAAAAAGCAGCGCGCTCGTATATTGACCCTTGGTGTGTGGCCGAAGCCCACCGTAGACGAAGTGATGCTACACAGTGTATTGGTCGCTTATACAGATGTATAGTCATGTGGGAGGCCGGGTAAAGGACAGTGATGGAGCATGGCCGTACGATCGGCACTTGACTGCCGACGTGCTTGGCGTTCACAGACGCAGCGGGCGACCGGCTCTGGCCGATCTTTTCACTCATGCAATGTCGTCTCTTTAGTTGCTTTACAAGACTGGCAAGTCACCTTTAACTTCACTCTGTGTCCCCAAATAAGGCTCCGAGGAGGATCTTCAGTTTCAATTGACGAAGGTTTCATCTTTTCAGTAGTTTTAACCATTGGCTGTTAGGTGAAGATATTTAATTACCTATAATATTACATGATTCGATAATGCATACATCAGTGTTAATATCTGTGATATCAACATATGATTGATTAATATACACATCATTACTGATATTTTATGTCAGAACCGGACTGATAAGCGCACTCATCAGTACTGATATTTTATGTCAGAACAGGACTGATAAGCGCACGCGTCAGTACTGATATTTTATGTCAGAACAGGACTGATAAGCCCATGCATCAGTACTAATATTTTATGTCAGAACAGGACTGATAAGCTCACGCATCAGTACTGATATTTTATGTCAGAACAGGACTGATAAGCCCACGCATCCGTATTGATATTTTATGTCAGAACAGGACTGATAAGCCCACGCATGAGTACTGATATTTTATGTCAGAACCGGACTGATAAGCGCACTCATCAGTACTGATATTTTAGGTCAGAAGAGGACTGATAAGCCCACGCATCAGTACCGATATTTTATGTCAGAACCGGACTGATAAGCGCACGCATCAGTACTGATATTTTATGTCAGAGCAGGACTGATAGGCGCACGCATCGGTATTGATATTTTATGTCAGAACAGGACTGATAAGCGCACCCATCAGTACTGATATCTTTGATTGTCAGTATCTGATCGTTCACTATGCAATATGTTGGTACTCAGAAATGTAGAAAGAGAAGAGGTGGATAGCAAAATCAGAGAAGTTTGGAGAAAGAGGTCCACCAAGATATCATCAGCACTGATAATTTAATTATCAGTAAATGATTGATCAATATGCATTGATAATAATGGCTCAATACGCACTGATTCAATGAAAAAATCAATAAGCAGTGATTGGATGAATTGATAAATACGTGATGATAATGATTTATCAACACGTATTGATTGAATGAATTGATACATACACACTGATAATGATTGATCAACGGTGAATTAGTTGCCACTTCAGAATGAGAAACACAAGATCAATGATGATCTGCTCACCACTTCAGAAAGGGAAACATAAGACCAGTGATGAATTAGTTACCACTTCAGAAAGGGAAACAAGATCAACGATGAATTAGTTACCATTTCAGAATGGAAAACACAAGATCAACGATGAATTAGTTACCACTTCAGAATGGAAAACACAAGATCAATGATGAATTAGTTTACCACTTCAGAATGGAAAACACAAGACCAGTGATGAATTAGTTACCACTTCAGAAAGGGAAACATAAAACCAGTGATGAATTAGTTTACCACTTAAGAATGGAAAACACAAGATCAACGATGAATTAAATACCACTTAGGAATGGAAAACATAAGACCAGTGATGAATTAGTTACCACTTCAGAATGGAAAACACAAGACCAGTGATGAATTAGTTTACCACTTCAGAATGGAAAACACAAGATCAACGATGAATAAATTATCACTTCGGAATGGAAAACATAAGACCAGTGATGAATTAGTTACCACTTCAGAATGCAAAACACAAGATCAACGATGAATTAATTATCACTTCAGAATGGAAAACACAAGATCAATGATGAATTAGTTACCACTTCAGAATGGAAAACACAAGATCAACGATGAATTAATTACCACTTCGGAATGGAAAACATAAGACCAGTGATGAATTAGTTACCACTTCAGAATGGAAAACACAAGACCAGTGATGAATTAGTTACCACTTCAGAATGGAAAACACAAGATCAACGATGAATTAATTATCACTTCGGAATGGAAAACATAAGACCAGTGATGAATTAGTTACCACTTCAGAATGGAAAACACAAGACCAGTGATGAATTAGTTTACCACTTCAGAATGGAAAACACAAGACCAGTGATGAATTAGTTACCACTTCACAATGGAAAACATAAGACCAGTGATGAATTAGTTACCACTTCAGAATGGAAAACATAAGGCCACTGATGAATTAGTTACCACTTCAGAATGGAAAACACAAGATCAACGATGAATTAATTACCACTTCAGAATGGAAAACACAAGATCAATGATGAATTAGTTACCACTTCAGAATGGAAAACATTAGGCCAGTGATGAATTAGTTACCACTTCAGAAAGGAAAACACAAGACCTGTGATGAATTAGTTTACCACTTCAGAATGGAAAACACAAGATCAACGATGAATTAATTATCACTTCAGAATGGAAAACATAAGACCAGTGATGAATTAGTTTACCACTTCAGAATGGAAAACACAAGACCAGTGATGAATTAGTTACCACTTCAGAATGGAAAACATAAGACCAGTGATGAATTAGTTACCACTTCAGAATGGAAAACATAAGGTCAGTGATGAATTAGTTACCACTTCAGAATGGAAAACACAAGATCAACGATGAATTAATTACACTTCAGAATGGAAAACACAAGATCAACGATGAATTAATTATCACTTCGGAATGGAAAACATAAGACCATTGATGAATTAGTTACCACTTCAGAATGGAAAACACAAGATCAACGATGAATTAATTACCACTTCGGAATGGAAAACATAAGACCAGTGATGAATTAATTATCACTTCGGAATGGAAAACATAAGACCAGTGATGAATAATTTACCACTTCACAATGGAAAACACAAGATCAGTGATGAATTAGTTTACCACTTCAGAATGGAAAACACAAGATCAACGATGAATTAATTATCACTTCTGAATGGAAAACATAAGACCAGTGATGAATTATTTACCATTTCAAAATGGAAAACACAAGACCAGTGATGAATTAGTTTACCACTTCAGAATGGAAAACACAAGACCAGTGATGAATTAGTTACCACTTCAGAATGGAAAACATAAGACCAGTGATGAATTAGTTACCACTTCAGAATGGAAAACATAAGACCAGTGATGAATTAGTTTACCACTTCAGAATGGAAAACACAAGACCAGTGATGATTAGTTACCACTTCACAATGGAAAACATAAGACCAGTGATGAATTAGTTACCACTTCAGAATGGAAAACATAAGGCCAGTGATGAATTAGTTACCACTTCAGAATGGAAAACACAAGATCAACGATGAATTAATTACCACTTCAGAATGGAAAACGCAAGATCAACGATGAATTAATTATCACTTCGGAATGGAAAACATAAGACCATTGATGAATTAGTTACCACTTCAGAATGGAAAACACAAGATCAACGATGAATTAATTACCACTTCGGAATGGAAAACATAAGACCAGTGATGAATTAGCTACCACTTCAGAATGGAAAACACAAGACCAGTGATGAATTAATTATCACTTCGGAATGGAAAACATAAGACCAGTGATGAATTATTTACCACTTCAGAATGGAAAACACAAGACCAGTGATAAATTAGTTTACCACTTCAGAATGGAAAACATAAGACCAGTGATGAATTAGTTACCACTTCAGAATGGAAAACACAAGACCAGTGATGAATTAGTTAACACTTCAGAATGGAAAACATAAGACCAGTGATGAATTAGTTACCACTTCAGAATGGAAAACAGAAGACCAGTGGTGAATTAGTTACCACTTCAGAATGGAAAACATAAGGCCAGTGATGAATTAGTTTACCACTTCAGAATGGAAAACACAAGATCAACGATGAATTAATTACCCCTTCTGAATGGAAAACATAAGACCAGTGATGAATTAGTTACCTCTTTAGAATGGAAAACACAAGACCAGTGATGAATTAGTTACCACTTCAGAATGGAAAACATAAGACCAATGATGAATTAGTTTACCACTTCAGAATGGGAAACACAAGATCAGTGATGAATAATTTACCACTTCAGAATGGAAAACATAAGGCCAGTGATGAATTAGTTTACCACTTCAGAATGGAAAACACAAGATCAACGATGAATTAATTACCCCTTCTGAATGGAAAACATAAGACCAGTGATGAATTAGTTACCTCTTTAGAATGGAAAACACAAGACCAGTGATGAATTAGTTACCACTTCAGAATGGAAAACATAAGACCAATGATGAATTAGTTTACCACTTCAGAATGGGAAACACAAGATCAGTGATGAATAATTTACCACTTCAGAATGGAAAACACAAGATCAACGATGAATTAATTACCACTTCAGAATGGAAAACATAAGACCTGTGATGAATTAGTTACCACTTTAGAATGGAAAACACAAGACCAGTGATGAATTAGTTACCACTTCAGAATGGAAAAACAAGACCAGTGATGAATTTTTTTACCACTTCAGAATTGGAAACACAAGACCAGTGATGAATAATTTACCACTTCAGAATGGAAAACACAAGATCAACGATGAATTAATTACCACTTCAGAATGAAAAACATAAGACCAGTGATGAATTAGTTACCACTTTAGAATGGAAAACACAAGACCTGTGATGAATTAGTTACCACTTCAGAATGGAAAACACAAGACCAGTGATGAATAATTTACCACTTCAGAATGGAAAACACAAGATCAACGATGAATTAATTACCACTTCAGAATGGAAAACATAAGACCAGTGATGAATTAGTTACCACTTCGGAATGGAAAACACAAGACCAGTGATGAATTAGTTTACCACTTCAGAATGGAAAAACAAGACCAGCGATGAATTTGTTTACCACTTCAGAATGGGAAACACAAGACCAGTGATGAATAATTTACCACTTCAGAATGGAAAACACAAGATCAACGGTGAATTAATTACCACTTCAGAATGGAAAACAGAAGACCAGTGATGAATTAGTTACCACTTTAGAATGGAAAACACAAGACCTGTGATGAATTAGTTACCATTTTAGAATGGAAAACACAAGACCAGTGATGAATTAGTTACCAGTTCAGAATGGAAAACACAAGACCAGTGATGAATTAGTTACCACTTCAGAATGGAAAACACAAGAACAGTGATGAATTAGTTACCACTTCAGAATCGTTTACCACTTCAAATGTGTCATCTGATAGACGGCGGCCTTTCAAAGATCATCGGTGTCCTCTACTGACCTTGGGCAGGGTCAAGTTTTTATGGAAATAAATCTAAACGCTGGCCCAGGTGGAACTCGAACCTGAGAACTGCAGATTACGAGCCTGGTGATTAATTGTAATAATCACTTTGTTCTATATTACAATCTGCTTTATCAAGGCCCGTTTCGACAGATCTATTTTTCTAGGTACGTTTAATACACTGTATTCAAAATGATAATAGATACGGACGAACTTAATGCCACACATACTAATTGCCTATAATATTTTATTGAATAATCCTAGTTTATATAAACAGAAATATTTTATTTGCCTTGTTTATACGTTCAATGCAAATCAACAGAAACTTAAGCTCTTAAAACTCGTGCAGATATTTATGTCACAATGGCGCCTTATCCCAAAATTAAACAGACGTTCTAGTACCAAACCGCTGCGCAAAGCACATTTTTTAAACTATTACGGAATTAGCCGTCTTTCCTCTCTCACTAATCCAAAAGAAAAATTAAAAAAATAATATAAATTATAAATTAAGTGTTAGTACAAATACTTAATTTATAATTTATATTCATTTCATTAATATCCTTCTTCCTTTTGTCTACATTAACGATGAGAATTTTTCATGACCAAAACGAAATCTGAGAAATTAAACTAAAACTAACGATATCTGAATTTGCATAAATAAATTACAAAATAATGTTGCATTAATGCATATTATTGCTGCTGAAATGAAATTTCACATCCTCTCGACTGTGTAAATCGAGAGATAATTCATTCGCTTTGACGATTGTCGACATGTAATAAAAACTAGAACACTTTTTAATATATTTTTCCCCCTATTTATAAGGTATTTATTGTATGGTTGGAAATATCTTAAGGACTTATCATATCCTAATTAGGTAATTATTTAAAACATTTTTTCGGTATTGACATGAAATTTTACGTTTCTTACTTCATTGGGTCCTTTCAATTGTTAAGTAATGCTGTACTGTTTCCCAGAAAGTTTTTTCTTGACGTATTAAGGGCATAAAGTATATTTACTTTATGCCCTTAATAAAGCTCATTATAGAATTGGAAAAGACTGAAAAATAAAAAGCTCATTATAGAATTGGACAAGACTGAAAAATAAAAAGCTCATTATAGAATTGGACAACACTGAAAAATAAAAAGCTCATTATAGAATTGGACAACACTGAAAAATAAAAAGCTCGTTATAGAATTGGACAACACTGAAAAATAAAAAGCTCATTATAGAATTGGACAAAACTGAGAAATAAAAAGCTCATTATAGAATTGGACAAGACTGAAAAATAAAAAGCTCATTATAGAATTGGACAAGACTGAAAAATAAAAAGCTTATTATAGAATTGGACAAGACTGAAAAATAAAAAGCTCATTATAGAATTGGACAAGACTGAAAAATAAAAAGCTCATTATAGAATTGGACAAGACTGAGAAATAAAAAGCTCATTATAGAATTGGATAACACTGAAAAATAAAAAGCTCATTATAGAATTGGACAACACTGAAAAATAAATAGCTCATTATAGAATTGGACAACACTGAAAAATAAAAAGCTCATTATAGAATTGGACAAGACTGAGAAATAAAAAGCTCATTATAGAATTGGACAACACTGAAAAATAAAAAGCTCATTATAGAATTGGACAACACTGAAAAATAAAAAGCTCATTATAGAATTGGACAACACTGAAAAATAAAAAGCTCATTATAGAATTGGCAAGACTGAAAAATAAAAAGCTCATTATAGAATTGGACAAGACTGAAAAATAAAAAGCTCATTATAGAATTGGACAAGACTGAGAAATAAAAAGCTCATTATAGAATTGGACAAGACTGAGAAATAAAAAGCTCATTATAGAATTGGACAAGACTGAAAAATAAAAAGCTCATTATAGAATTGGACAACACTGAAAAATAAAAAGCTCATTATAGAATTGGACAACACTGAAAAATAAAAAGCTCATTATAGAATTGGACAACACTGAAAAATAAAAAGCTCATTATAGAATTGGACAACACTGAGAAATAAAAAGCTCATTATAGAATTGGACAAGACTGAAAAATAAAAAGCTCATTGTAGAATTGGACAAGACTGAGAAATAAAAAGCTCATTATAGAATTGGACAAGACTGAGAAATAAAAAGCTCATTATAGAATTGGACAAGACTGAGAAATAAAAAGCTCATTATAGAATTGGACAAGACTGAGAAATAAAAAGCTCATTATAGAATTGGACAAGACTGAGAAATAAAAAGCTCATTATAGAATTGGACAACACTGAAAAATAAAAAGCTCGTTATAGAATTGGGCAAGACTGAGAAATAAAAAGCTCATTATAGAATTGGACAACACTGAAAAATAAAAAGCTCGTTATAGAATTGGGCAAGACTGAGAAATAAAAAGCTCATTATAGAATTGGGCAAGACTGAGAAATAAAAAGCTCATTATAGAATTGGACAAGACTGAGAAATAAAAAGCTCATTATAGAATTGAACAAGACTGAGAAATAAAAAGCTCATTATAGAATTGGGCAAGACTGAGAAATAAAAAGCTCATTATAGAATTGGACAAGACTGAAAAATAAAAAGCTTATTATAGAATTGGACAAGACTGAAAAATAAAAAGCTCATTATAGAATTCGACAAGACTGAAAAATAAAAAGCTCATTATAGAATTGGACAAGACTGAGAAATGAAAAGCTCATTATAGAATTGGACAAGACTGAAAAATAAAAAGCTCATTATAGAATTGGACAAGACTGAGAAATAAAAAGCTCATTATAGAATTAAACAAGACTGAAAAATAAAAAGCTCATTATAGAATTGGACAAGACTGAAAAATAAAATGCTCATTATAGAATTGGACAAGACTGAGAAATAAAAAGCTCATTATAGAATTGGACAAGACTGAGAAATAAAAAGCTCATTATAGAATTGAACAAGACTGAGAAATAAAAAGCTCATTATAGAATTGGACAAGACTGAGAAATAAAAAGCTCATTATAGAATTGGACAAGACTGAGAAATAAAAAGCTCATTATAGAATTGGACAAGACTGAAAAATAAAAAGCTCATTATAGAATTGGAGATGACTGAAAAATAAAAATCTCATTATAGAATTGGACAAGACTGAGAAATAAAAAACTCATTGTATAATTGGACAAGACTGAGAAATAAAAAGCTCATTATAGAATTGGGCAAGACAGATCAACTCGATCTCATTTCGAATTCGGCATTAATGTTTTCTCTGTTTTTCCTTTCTCTTCCGTTAACTGCTGAAATGTTTGTACCTAGGCAATCTAACACTTCGAATGAATTAGGGTTTTTAGTAAGGAAATGGATGTTTGAGACCCTCTTAAGGTTACTCGTCAAGTAGATAAGTGACACAGAAGACTGACAAGAACTTATTAGCATAATGCGCCATAAAAAAAGTTCTCTCAGGAAGACAAAACCTAAATAAACAACACAAGGGATATTCGTACCTTACACAAGGTTCGAATCCATGGCTCTTTGATTGGAGAGTCAAGCATGCTTTCAGCAAGCTCAGATTTTAGATTTGAGCTTTATTTATCACTTAATTAAATCTCGTAGAATATGCATCTTCGCTTGCATTATTTTCAACATATATACTGGTTTCCATAAATTAAGGAACAACTCTATGTTATGTCAATGGGAAGCTAAGATCAAAGCTCTATAACTTCTAAAATAAATTTTTTGTTTTGGAAAAATGTGATTGCAGATAAAGATCCCAATCCAATAGATCAATATCTCGATTTTCAACAATATTCGTTCAGTATTTAATGAGTTATAGAAGTTTAAATATTAGCGATAACAATGCCAGCCACAAAAATTGACTTCAGAAGTTAATTAAAACTTAGTAATAAGTATTGTATCAAAGTATTCAATAAAATAAGTTTGTATTTTAGAACTTTGTGTAAAGAATTCTTTCACTATTCTTCAGTTTTTAAGTTTCTTAAGACCGGCATTGCTGTTGTTAAATATTCAAACTTCCATAACTCATTAAATACTGAACGAATATTGTTGAAAATCGAGATATTGATATATTTGATTGAATTGAATAAGTTTATTTCACCCGAACATACATATATTGGTACTGTACATAAAACATAAACTACTTCACAGGTGAAAAAGGAAACCATAATAAGCCGCAGCCTTTGAATAAACATTTCCTGAAATACAAAAAAGCTTATTTTAAAAGTTATAAAGTGTCGTTTTTCTGCTGAGGTCCTGCCATCCTCTCAGACCTTCTACTATGGCATATAAACTGGCAGGCTCCAGTCAGACCTCTGTGGCAAGCAGCTGCTTGAGGGGGTATTTATTTTTATTTAGAGCTTCAAAGTTATCTGCCCATTAACAATAAAATAGGGTTTTGCGTTAATTTTTTAAAACCAGCGTGGAACTGAATTTTGTCTTATTGAAAGATCATGACCTACAGTTTTGAGAAACTCTGCAATAAATAAAATAAATAAATACCTCCTCAAGCAGCTGCTTTCGCATGCATACTCAAGTATATCACACGAAACAGAAAGAGCCAATAAAAGTTACACTCTTCATTCAACAGATTAAAAATTATAGAATCTTTATACATTCACTAATCCATTGTCAGTTAACTTTACATCTAAATTTTTTGTAACATACTTTACAAGAAACTTTCAAACTCAGATAAGAGGTGAAAAAAATTATAACGTTTCTTTTTGGGTCTATGAAAGTTTCATGCCAAGTAAGCAGTATTTCAGTTTGGCTAAAATAAGTTCGAAATAAAGAAAAACCACAAAAGATAACCATATTTCCAAGATATTAAACACATTCCCCGTGACACTTCCTTCTTGGCATTCTTGGCATCTAAACCTATGACGAAGGCCGAAACAAGACCTTCATAGGTCATTCCCCTTACAACCAACCCAACGGAAGTAAGGGGAGATTCTTACGTTGAGTTGGGAGTAGGGAGGAGGTGGGAGAACGTTCTTTCGGGGGGAACGTTTGGCGCCCAGGGGTCCGTTGAACTGTCGACATTATCACCCTGGAAGACGACAGGTAGAGGCAACAAATGGTTATGTCATCTGCTGAAGAGGCGTGTAGCTGATAAAAGCCTGAGTTCGGACTCAAAAAAGGAGCTTCTCTGATCACAGTGATCTTCATCTGCATAAAAAGTCCGGTTGGAAGACTCACAACATTTGTTATTCTGACACGCTCTCAGATTCTGCGGTTTTGCTTAAGAGAATTCTTCTATCTCCTGAATAAGGTCCCATTTTTCAAAAGTGTAAATGTGAGGTTTGTTTTACATTTACGCAGGAGAAGCACAGGATGAAGCAGAAAGATAAGAAAGAAAGAAAAGTATAAATATATGAATAGGTCCTAAAGCGGCATTCAAATTAAATGGGGTAATGGTTTATTACATCGAAATGAGAGACAGAAACTACTTAATAGGATGAATTAGTCCATTACTAAATATTTTGTTTTGTGTTGAAAGGTTACTTACAAAAATTACGCCGTTGAACAGTTTGAAAAAACTTTCCTTTAGTGCGAGGTACCAGAGTTATACGACATTCGTTTAAAAACTGAAATGTTAATTGTTTAAATCATCTTCAAATTCAATGTTAACCATCTTAAATGTTAATCATCTAAATCATCTTTATAGTCAATGAGATTCATCCGAATCATCTTCATACTGATTATTAATCATCTGAATCGTCTTCAAACTGAATTTTAATCATCTGAATCGTCTTCAAACTGAATTTTAATCATCTGAATCGTCTTCAAACTGAATTTTAATCATCTGAACATCCTTAAACTAAATGTTAATCATCTGAATCATATTCAAACTAAATGTTAATCATCTGAACATATTTGAACCGAATATTAATCATCTGAATCATTTTAAAACTGAACGTTAATCATGAAATAAAATCATCTTCATAGTCAATGATATTCATCCGAATCATCTTCATACTGATTATTAATCATCTGAATCGTCTTCAAACTGAATTTTAATCATCTTCAAACTGAATTTTAATCATCTGAACATCTTTAAACTAAATGTTAATCATCTGAATCATTTTAAAGCTGAACGTTAATCATGAAATAAAATCATCTTCATAGTCAATGAGATTCATCCGAATCATCTTCATACTGATTATTAATCATCTGAATCGTCTTCAGACTGAATTTTAATCATCTTCAAACTGAATTTTAATCATCTGAACATCTTTAAACTAAATGTTAATCATCTTAATCATCTTCAAACTGAATGCTAACCATCTGAACACTTTTAAATTAAATGTTATCATCTTAATCATCTTTAAACTAAATGTTAATCATCTGAACATCTTCGAACGGAATGTTAATAATCTGAATCATTTTGAAACGTAATATTAATCGTCTAAACATTTTTTAAATTAAATGTAAATCATCTAAATCATCTTTAAACTAAATTTTAATCATTTGAATCACCTTTAAACTGAATGTTAACTACCTGAATCATCTTTGAACTGAATGCTAATTATCTGAATCGTCTTCAAAGTGAATTTTAAATGAATCATCTTCGAACTGAATGTTAATCATCTGAACACCTTTAAACTAAATGTTAATCATATGAATCATTTTTAAACTAAATGTTAATGATCTGAATCATTTTTAAACTAATGTTAATGATCAGAATCATCTTTAACCTAAATGTTAATCATCTGAATCATCTTTAACCTAAATGTTAATCATCTGAATCATCTTTAACCTAAATGTTAATCATCTGAATCATCTTTAACCTAAATGTTAATCATCTGAATCATCTTTAACCTAAATGTTAATCATCTGAATCATCTTTAACCTAAATGTTAATCATCTGAACATGTTAATCTAACACGTTATCTGAATATGTTACATCAAACTGAATGCTAATCATCTGTTTCATCTTCAAACTCAATGTTAATCATCTGAATTATCTTCAGCTCAATGTTAATCATCTGAATCATATTTAATCTAAATGTTAATCTTCTGAATCATCTTTAACCTAAATGTTAATCATCTGAACATGTTAATCTAACACGTTATCTGAATATGTTACATCAAACTGAATGTTAATCATCTGTTTCATCTTCAAACTCAATGTTAATCATCTGAATCATCTTCAAACTAAATGTTGATTAATGTTAATATTGGGAATCGAACTTGAGAACTCTAGTTTTTCATTTCCATGCATCTACATCAATGATCAGACTACAGATTTCAGTTTCCTTTATCGCTTAGTTAAATTACATCAAAAAGGTTTGCCATTTCTTACAGCATACAGTTCGAATCGAATTTCGTCATGCCAAAATTGTCTTCATTTTTCGAGGATCAATTACTCTAATGACTGGCCTGGAGAAGATAACGGAATGGAAAGAAAAGAAATAGAAGAAAGAGAGAAAAGAAGAAGGAAGCGCAGATCTTGGATGTGAAACCCTTGGGATGGATGTTTTTATCGAGGAGAAAAATTTGCAATAACTTAATCGTACAAGGAGACTGTCATCCACTCTTTCACCAAGAAAAATTCTCTTTCGAATATAAGGAAAGAGAGGTATAAGACTAAGAAGATGCAGTGGATGCAGAAGATGAATAAGCAAATGCAGAAGAACGAAAGCAATGTATGAAGTGACAGGGTTGGGTTGTTTTACCTCTGAGCGGCACTTTTTTGCACACCATGGGCTAAATGGCCAGGTCACATGGACCACGAAGGCTCAGAGAAAGTTGGGGGAGGGGACCCACTGGAACAGCTGTTGGGAGACAGATGGTAGCCTCCCGTCAAGACCATCCAGCGTGTTCTTTAACGTTGGGTTGTTTTACCACTGAGTGGCACTTTTTTGCACACCATGGGCTAAATGATCAGGTCACAAGGACCCCCGAAGGCTCAGAGAAGGTTGGGGGAGGGGACCCACAGGAACAGCTGTTGGGAGACAGATGGTAGCCTCCCGTCAAGGCCATCCAGCGTGTTCTTTAACGTTGGGTTGTTTTACCACTGAGTGGCACATTTTTGCACACCATGGGCTAAATGGTCAGGTCACAAGGACCCCCGAAGGCTCAGAGAAGGTTGGGGGAAGGGACCCACTGGAACAGCTGTTGGGAGACAGATGGTAGCCTCCCGTCAAGGCCATCCAGCGTCTTCTTTAACGTTGAGTTGTTTTACCTCTGAGCGGCACTTTTTTGCACACCGTGGGCTAAATGGCCAGGTCACAAGAACCCCGAAGGCTTAGAGAAGGTTGGGGGAGGGGACCCACTGGAACAGCTGTTGGGAGACAGATGGTAGCCTTCCGTCAAGGCCATCCAGCGTCTTCTTTAACGTTGAGTTGTTTTACCTCTGAGCGGCACTTTTTTGCACACCGTGGGCTAAATGGCCAGGTCACAAGAACCCCGAAGGCTCAGAGAAGGTTGGAGGTGGCGACCCACTGGACAGCTGTTGGGAGACAAATAGTAGCCTCCCGTCAAGGCCATCGAGCGTATTCTTTAACGTGTACAGCTCTCCCACACACAGTCACGGCTTAACGTCTCATCTGAAGGAGTTTTTCGGAGATAATTCTCAACACTGACCCAGCTGGGACTCGAACCTAGGAACTGCATATTACGAGCCTGGCGCGCTATCGACTGAGCCACCCCCGCCCCTTCAGGTTCGTGGCAATTATAAACTTTTCATATTCGATTTATACGTATTAAATGCATTTATATTCTGGAAAAATACAGTTTTTTTTCTCTTTCTTCTATCAATCATTGAATGATATGAACACGCAGAAAAGTCTGCAGTTTTTCTAATGATTGCTTCACCATTCCGTTGGATAGCAATGGATACAACACTGGTAGCAATATTTTCTGAATGCTGGCTGGCACCGTAGAAAGATGGGGGCTGGTGAATAAACAATGAGGGGTATTTCTTAGTGGAACTCAGTAAACAATGACCGAGGTATTTCAAAAAATATCCATCCCGTTTCAGGATAAAAAAAAAAGAAAAGAATCAAACCCATCCGATTTGAAAAACATATCACCACGTTCGCACGATATAGATTGAAGAGGAGAGATATCACGAAAGAATGTGGGATAGGTCTATTTTAGACAAAAGTAAGCATGCGGGTTAGGTAGAAATTTTGATGCTCAAAGTCTGCATTTGTCTTCAAGGTTGGTGAATAGACGATGAAGCAATGGATGAAAGATAAAGTATACTCATCATTCCATATATCCGACCACTCCTTCTAGATTCTGAGTCATGTATCAAATCCATCCCGAAGCTTAGCAACCAGCATGAAATATACGATCACTGCTCTATTTTACATTGGACGACAAATATATAAAAAAGAAAGTTAACTTTATTTCTCGGTTGCTTTTTGTTTTATCGTTTGGCAATGGTTGACCTAGGGGACGGATAGAGAATTCCAGGCTATTTCTGTGATAGTTCTGTTAATGTTGAAAAGCTTTTAGCTGGAATTATGTCAATAGTTTGGAAGACATAAGAATTTATTGAACATTGAATTTCTTTGCCGATTGGTTCGTGTGCTTGGCTAATGATCAAAGGGACTTGGGTTTGAATTCCTGTTAAGACATGAATGTTTGAGTTGTGTTTCTGTTGATGTGTCACCTATCTCACAGACCTTATACGTGGCTCATTAAACTGACAGGCTCTTATCAGACTTCTCAGAAATCAAATCTTCTGTGGCAAGCAGCTGCTTGCCACATATGATTCGATTTATACGAGGGGTAATTCGATTTATACATTAAGATTCGATTTATACATAAAGATTCGATTTATTGAATTGAATTGAATAAGTTTATTTCACCCAAACATACATATATTGGTAGATAAAACACAGACAAGTTCACAGGTGAAAAAGGAGAGCATAATAAGCCGTAGCTTTTGAATAAATGTTTCCTGAAATACACTTAAATTTAAAACATTGCAGGTGACCTTAATTTATACATTTATACATTTATTTGAGCACATGAATTTTTGTGGTCTGACTCTATCATTGACTTGATAATAAGTGGTTTATATTTATATTTAAAAGTTCTATATTGTTCCATTGCAGCAGTATCCTCTGGTATCTCGTCATTCCAAATCTTAATGCCAATGTACCGTATTGATCTCTGGCCTATAGATTTCTTATAAAGGGGCAAAATGATCTTGTTCTTAAGTCGAGTATCTTAACTGAAAGTTTTCGTTCTTTCTAAGCAGCAGTAAAGTTCCGAGTACTCTGTCATTTTATTCTTCACTCTGTATACAAAATTCCCCATAACATACTTGAGGGTTAATTTATTTTTTTAAGATTCAAAACCCCTAATTGCAATAATTAGTGCATCTCCCATGAATATAAAGGTTTAAAATATTTTAAATCAATAAAAAAATTAATATGTAAATCAGTGGTTTTAGGACTACTAGGGGTCCCCGAAGGTAGCAGAGAGGTCCACATGATACTTTCAGTATTTCAGAAAGATATAACAGAAGTAGTATATTTAATGCAATTGCATAACCACTTCAAGTTTTATTGATTTTATCTGTAATTATGTCAGTTTAGTGTGTCAATAGTAACTATGTCGTGCTGATCACGAGATGCAATTGGATATTGATGACGTCAGAGTTTCTGGAGCATCGAATTTTTTTTTTCACTCGAATGTTTAGATTTCAATCGCAAAATAGACAATAAATGAACAGCAGATGAAGAATTAGAGATATAACCCATTCTCCACTTGAGAATTTTCTTTTTCTACCATTTCTTCTTCCATTTCAAATGAAGAAGAGTCTATAAAGTTTGAATTTTTAGTTTTATTTGATTCAATTTCAAATTTAAGGGAAAAATCTGTAAAATTTGCATACGTACCGTTAATCGTATTTGGAACTATATATTTTTTCAAATCTTATTTAATCTTTGATTTGCGATATTGCAAAGCTTTACTCTAGAAAAATCTTCCTATTTTTTATGCATTTATCTGGATGGTATTCAGAGAAAATATTTAATCGGCAATGTGGTGATTGGTGCTTTAATTCCCGCAGTATAGTACTAAGTAAACAACAGTTAATGTCTTGGTCAACAAAAAATATTAGTTCAACGTGTAAATGAAAGAAAAACGATTAGTAACACAATTATATCGGATCAAGTTTGTATAACAATATTGCAGAAGAACTGAACAAGATTCGACCTCTATACATCTTCAACTGTATAAATGGATTACAGTAGAATAGTGTAGATATTTTTGCTCCCAGAAAATGGCACATTTACTTATTATATTATATTGAAACCATTGTGAATACAGCACACAGGTTTTGTCTTATAATCGATGGTAAAAAAATAAATAAAAATAAATACCCCCTCAAGCAGCTGCTTGCCACAGAGGTCTGACAGGAGCCTGTCAGTTTATATGCCATAGTAGAAGGTCTGAGAGGATGGCAGGACCTCAGCAGAAAAACAACACGAACATCCATGCCTTACCCGGGGCTCGAACCCAGGTCCCTTAGATCAGTAGCCAAGCGCGCTAACCACTCGGCCACGGGACGGCTTAAATAATAAATACCCCCTCAAGCAGCTGCTTGCCACAGAGGTCTGACAGGAGCCTGTCAGTTTATATGCCATAGTAGAAGGTCTGAGAGGATGGCAGGACCTCAGCAGAAAAACAACACGAACATCCATGCCTTACCCGGGGCTCGAACCCAGGTCACTTAGATCAGTAGCCAAGCGCGCTAACCACTCGGCCACGGGACGGCTTAAATAATAAATACCCCCTCAAGCAGCTGCTTGCCACAGAGGTCTGACAGGAGCCTGTCAGTTTATATGCCACAGTAGGAGATCTGAGAGGATGGCAGGACCTCAGCAGAAAAACGACACACACAACCATGCCTAATCCGGGGCTCGAACCCAGGTCCCTTAGATCAGTAGCCAAGCGTGCTAACCACTCGGCCACGGGACGGCGGGATAATCGATGGTAATTTAAATTTTTATTATTATTCAATAAATTCAAATTCAAATGTGCGATTTAGTTGTAACGTTGATGGATTTTTCACACTTTTTACCTTGGCAAGTTTGCTATTAAGATATTAAAGTAACTGATTTGTTCGTTTTTTTTGCATTTTATTTTTTAGTCTTTTGTGGAACCAAATCAAACAGACAAAAAAATTCCTCTCTCCCCACTACCAATAAAAATGCAATTGGATTATTAGTGTTCGTAACTTTTTTTATGATAAGAAAGCACCGTAAAAGTAATATTTAATTTTTTTTAAGTTTAAAATGAAATGAAAGAATAATTTATGTACGGATATATTTTCGATTATTTTCCCCGTGGAATAACATTGAATTTCAAAATCAAATTCAAAACTTCAAATATGAATCCAACCACTACAGCAATTATTATCAGCAAAGTTAGCAAAGTTTAAATAATAAATTATTGGCTTCCTGAATTTTTTAAAGCAATTTGGTAAGGGCAAGAATTTTGGTATAGCAACGGATTATTATCAACACCTAAAAAAGGTGCATTTTTCCCTCGCAAAATGAAACCAAAAAAAATATGTATTCCAATTATAAGACATGCATTTATTATTATTTTTTTAAATATACGTGATTTATTATTTTCATTCAACAATAATCTCCTCAAAAGTGTTTCAAAATACTGAAATCAAAATTTGATTTTTAAATTTCTGGAAATGAATTATTATTAAGAATGTCTAAACTATTTTCTTTTTTCTTGAGTGGTTAGCGCGCTTGGCTACTGATCTAAGGGACCTGGGTTCGAGCCCTGGGTAAGGCATGGATGTATGTGTCGTTTTTCTGCTGAGGTCCTGCCATCCTCTCAGACCTTCTACTGTGGCATATAAACGGACAGGCTCCTGTCAGACCGCTGTGGCAAGCAGCTGCTTGAGGGGGTATTTATTTATTATTATTTTTATTATATTAATAAATGACAACAAAAATTGATTTAATACATAGGGCTTTTAAATATATTTAAGAGCTTTTACAATTTTAATTTAAATGCTTTTAAACCTGTTTAAGGACTTTCAAACATTGTAATATTTTTTAAATATATATATATATTAATCAAATGAAAATAATGGAAAAATTATATTTGATTTATTTTATACCAGTAATAGTTAAGTAACATATACAATCTAAGTGAAACTTTAAAGTTTTAAAAATTTTAATATTATATACAAAATTAAACTCCTAGTGTTAAGTAATAATTCAAATAAAACTCAAAATTCATTACCTAATGTCACTTCCAAAAATTTTAGTTACTTTAATTATCATAAATACTATTATCTAAACCATTATTTAAAATATTTAAATACTAACATTTTTTCCGAAAGCATTTTTAGACTTTAAATCGAAATTTAATAATAAGGTAATTAGCATAATCTACTTTAAAAAAAAATAACTTATTAGAAATAACAGGTGTTTAAAAACAACCTTGAACATTCTTCACGGAGAATAATTGTTTTTCCTAAAACTCAAATGGAAATATAAAACTTTAAAATAAAAATAATAATCTTCTTCAAAACATTTTCAACACGCTTAAACTCTCACTTAAATTTTTAATTGATTCAGCCAAAAAAAAATAAATAAAACAATAAGTGTTTCGTGAAGTTTAACATAAAAAACCGAATGATGATCTCATGCATATATTAAAATGATCAGATGTAAACAAATGGAAGAATACAGAAAACAAGTTCGGGACTGTTTCAGCCACTCTCATTTACTCTCCACATTAATTACACCCATTATCCCTTCCACGCCAAAGAAGCATGCAAGAAACACATTCTTAAGCGCGTAGGAGGTGAGGGCGGGCGTTCTAAAAGTACGCCATTGCTCAGTCGTCTCGTTAAGGCGTGTGCCCGCCACAGATGCATAAGAAGAGCCTATGCAAGGACTCTTCGATCAATAGCTTCTGTGGTTGAAATGATGGCGCAGCGATAGGCTGAAGCCGAGCGAGGGCGGAGAGACACGCCTCCCTATTGGCAGAGCAGAGCAAAAATTTGCATATGAACTTATCGGTTTCAACCCTCGGACGCTACCTGAAATAAATAATTCACCAGTCGGACAGCAGAAAATGGCGCGTAGCTAATGACGCAAAAGGCAACGGAGGCGATATAGCGTGCATATTGTTTTCCCTCTGGAGAGTAATGTAGGAAAAGATGCATGCGATTCAAGTAGGAATCCCTCCTCTTTCTAAACGGATGACAATGAATCAATGCTAGCTCTTGTTCTGAAGCTCTAAGTGATTCCTCAAAACTTTTTTCGTTTTGTTTTTTGTTTTCTCTGTACTCTCCTCCATTTTCCATTCTTCCATGCTTTATGTTTTCTTTATTTATTTATTTTCTCCAATACTTTTCTTTTTTTTTTTTCTTCTCCACTCCTTTGCAGAGTTGTGCAAGACACAATACATGCAATTACAAAAATAGATCTCTTTGTTTTTTTTTCTCTAGGAGACGACGAAAATCTGTTGGATAACTGTTCCCCTTTTTTTTAAGATGTCGTTAAGAAATTGATGGATAGCGAACAATTCGTTCGGGGTGATTGTTACTGTATGGTTTTAATTTGAGGATGATAATAGGTATTTCACTTTACTCAACCATTACGTACAACCACATACTAGACACCACTGGTTGTGATTATTGGGTAACTCTGCCCAATCAACGGCGATCCGTCGACAATTAGGGATGGGTCAAATAAAGTGAAGCACTAAGCGAAATAAACTGATACTTCTAGAATGAAACTGATCGATTCGGCTCTGTCTCATACAGTACACCAAATATATCCCTGACTATTCAATAAATAATCGAATATAGCACAGTACATAATATAGAATATTCTGGATAAATTTCACATATTCCCATAAAAGTTACCAATTACTACACTAAATCCTTAATTATTTATAATAAAAAAATAAATAAATAAATACCCCTTCAAGCAGCTGCTTGCCACAGAGGTCTGACAGGAGCCTGTCAGTTTATATGCCATAGTAGAAGGTCTGTGAGGATGGCAGGCCCTCAGCAGAAAAACGACACAAATAACCATGCCTTACCTGGGGCTCGAACCCAGGTCCCGTAGATCAGTAAGCCAAGCGTGCTAACCACTCGGCCACGGGACGGCAATTACTTATAATAAAAAATAAATTAATAAATACCCCCTGAAGCAGCTGCTTGCAACAGAGGTCTGACAGGAGTCTGTCAGTTTATATGCCATAGTAGAAGGTCTGTGAGGATGGCAGGCCCTCAGCAGAAAAACGACACAAACAGCCATGCCTTACCCGGGGTTCGAACCCAGGTCCCTTAAATCAGTAGCCAAGCGCGCTAAAAAATTCACTAATACTTTTCTTCTAGGTATAAATATCAAATCACCTTCCTAAGCACTAAAGAACCTACACGTACATCTCCCACATCACATGGGGAAGCAAAAACACGACAATCAAGCAAGTGTTTCCATAAAGGTCATGGGTCAATGTGGGGCGGGGGTGGCTCAGTCGGTAGCGCGCCAGGCTCGTAATCTGTAGTTCCCAGGTTCGAGTCCCAGCTGGGTCAGCGTTGAGATTTATCTCCGCAAAATTCCCCGCCCTGCCCACGGTCAGTAGGGGACACCAATGGGCTTGGAAAGGCCGCCGTCCGTCGAATGTGACGTTAAGCCGTTTCCCCGTGTGCAGGAGAGCCATACCCTGTGCACGTTAAAGAACACGCTGGATGGTCTTGACGGGAGGCTACCATCTGTCTCCCAACAGCTGTTCCAATGGGTCCCCTCCCCCAACCTTCTCTGAGCCTTCGGGGTCCATGTGACCTGGACATTTAGCCCATGGTGTGCAAAAAAGTGCCGCTCAGAGGTAAAACAACCCAAACAACCCATGGGCCAATGTGCTACGTTGGAGGGGGGGAAATAAGTGTAAGATCTACATCTTTCAAATCATCTCTGTTCTAAAGCGCAATATATATATTATTTCTTATATTATAAGTATTCAATAAACAAACATTTTTCCTCACAAATTTCTTTAACTAATCATATGGGATAAAAGCCATTTATCTGATTATAAGTTTGATGAATGTTTTTCGTATTATCTGATACATGAAGGTTAGTAAAAAAGAGTTCTAAGTTGGTTCCAGCGAGCAGTCTGTTCTCCCAAATAAAAGTAAACGTAAAAGAAAATGAAGGCTAATTTTGCTGTAAGTTTCTTTCGCTTCCGTTTCGTGAACGAAATACAGTTGCTCAAAAATATATCCGAACATCATGGTTGATCAAAGAATTCTGGCAAAGATTTGTTTAGAAATTAGTGATCTGACAACCTTCATGTACTGTACATGAAAGTTGCCAGATCACTAATTTCTAAAAAAAAATCGTTGCCAGATATTTTTTCTGAATTCTGTAATCAACCATAGTGTTCGGATACTTTTTTGAGCGACTGTACAAGACCATTTCTGTAGCGAATCGTTATAAGTGTGATAATATTAGCAAATGGAGAAACTTGAGCAAATTAACAATCATACTTAACGAAGAAACAGAGTTGGGTTGGGTTGTTTTACCTCTGAGCGGCACTTTTTTGCACACCATGGACTAAATGGCCAGGTCACATGGACCCCGAAGGCTCAGAGAAGGTTGGGGGAGGGGACCCACTGGAACAGCTGTTGGGAGACAGATGGTAGCCTCCCGTCAAGGCCATCCAGCGTGTTCTTTAATGTGCACAGGATATGGCTCTCGCACACACGGGGCCACCCACGTCTTAACGTCCCATCCGACGGACGGCGACCTTTCCAAGCCCATCGGTGTCCCCTACTGACCGTGGGCAGGGCGGGGAATTTTGCGGAGATAAATCTCAACGCTGACCCAGCTGGGACTCGAACCTGGGAACTACAGATTAAAAGAAACAGAAATGAAACAGAAGTGAAATAAGTAATGACTCTTTTTTATCGATAAACCCTCCTTTTCATCCATTTTTTAACACATTGCTCAAATACATCAGAAAGTGAAACATTTCTAACCGAAACTGAATCATGGGTAGTAGAACATATAAATTAAAAAGCAAACTTTTAATACTAAATATTAACATAAATGTAATATAAAAATATTATGCATTAAATATATGAATAAATATTAATTTGATTTGCGACGTATAGGATAGAGAAGAATCCTAGAAGCTACTCCTAGCTTAATACAGGACTTCTCATACAAGGACTAAGACCGAAGTCACTGCTGACTACTGCCTTAGTTAGAGCCAACACAACACACAAAGTTTGCCTTGTTGGAACAGTCGCTAGCTGCCTAACCACTATGCCAGTTAAGGCTTAGTGGTTAGGCAGCTAGCGACTAATTGAATATAGCAATTAAAAGTACTGAAATCGACACTGCAGAATAGTCAAATAATAAAAAAATAAATACCCCCTCAAGCAGCTGCTTGCCACAGAGGTCTGACAGAAGAAGCCTGTCAGTTTATTATGCCACAGTAGAAGATCTGAGAGGATGGCAGGATCTCAGCAGAAATAATACAAACCTCTAATTCACTAATAAAGTATCATAGGCGATGTCACGCAGACATGGGACTGATGAAATAATTCTCAATACACAGAATTATTGTTATTAAATCAGCGACATTAAAATTTTTGCTATTTCATGAATACAAACCATATTTTAACAGATCTTTTTATGTTCGTATGACCTAAAAATGTAGCCCAACATTATTAAAAAAAGGTTATCCTTTTCAGAAGTTAAACAATCCAACAACATTAAATCACATGGTATTATGGACGATGCAATCACAATGCAGAACAAAACTACATAAACTTTATATAATTTTGAAAACCATATATAGAAAACATAGATATAGAAATAATGATTTCACAATTTGTTTTACAGCAAAAGGACTATTTTGTTAATGCTCATGGACGACCAAAAAAGGAAGTAAACAGAGATATTGCCACCACATATACTAGAAACTTGTAATAATTAAAAAATATGCCTTTAATAATTCACCAGCTCACCATTATCTTCATGACAGAAGTCAGGTAACACTTTGGCACTATCACAACGGCTGAAATTCTCAAAATAATTAGTATCTCCTTCTCAATTCGTAAAAAACATTTTTGACACTAATGATTCGAAATATCAGGAATGAAAACAACTAGTTTTATTAGCTGTAAAAGTGGCTGAAAGATATGATCAATTCTCTAACTATTACTGTCTATTTACGACCATTACCGTCTTTTTACGACTAATTATTACCTATTTAATTAATTATTACCGTCTTTTTTATTAATAAAGACGGTAATAGTTAATAATTTATTTAATTAATTATTAACTATTACCTATTTACTAACTATTACCGTCTTTTTACGAGACTTCATGATAAAATGCTAGTAAGTTGTAATTGACTTTACCTGAATTGAGATTAAGCTGTTCTAGTTTTAGACTCAAACTTAGTAAAGAGAAACTATAAAGAAAAACTATATTCATAAAGATGCCAGGAAAATTTATCCCCTTTAAAAACGAAAACAAATATTTCTATTGAATACTGAATTGAAAAAAAAAAACATTTTTAAGGAATCGAAATAATGTCTTGATTAAAAATAAAGTATCGTTGTTAATGTGTACTCTGAATTGGCAAAATCTTTCAGTTACGAACCATAAAATATTTGGTCACAAAATTGGAAAAAAATGAGCCACATTTAATATATTGATAATTTCTTTAATAATTTACAAGTTCTTTTGAAACGAGCCGTGGGTTAGACTAGACAATCCTGCCCAATGAAGTTGATAAAATGGTGTAAAATAGAATGCTACTAAATCCTAAAATTATTCTCAGAAACTACTTAATAGTTATGACTTTTTTAACACATAATGTTTCAATTATTGTTATCATATTCATTACAGGTGACAAGCCATTTCCCTGAAAAACTTTCTAAAGAATATCTCCTGGATGTAATTCACAAAAAAAAATTCTAAGGTATGTTACGTTGATTCTTACATAACTCTATTTCTGTGATTTGCCCATCATTCAAAAATCATTTAGCAGATAACATCAAAGGAAATAATAAAAAATAAAATAAATAAAAACTATATAAATATTCGTAATCACACATTTAAAAGTTTCGCGAATTTTAAAAGTGTTAATATTTGGTTGTATGGTCTTTTAAAAAAGCTGAGATCAAAGCATGAGAATTGATCCAGAACCAATGATTACAAAAACAACTGGGAGATATTAAACACCTAAGAAGCTTATTCTGAATTTTGATCATTATCTCTGTAAAGCTCTGTATCTCAGACACTTTTAATCCTATCGCCCTCAAATTTTGCATCCGAGTGGTTAGCACGCTTGGCTACTGATCTAAGGGACCTGGGTTCGAGACCCGGGTTTAGGCATGGATGTGTGTGTCGTTTTTCTGCTGAGGTCCTGCCATCCTCTCAGATCTTCTACTGTGGCATATAAACTGACAGGCTCCTGTCAGACCTCTGTGGCAAGCAGCTGCTTGAGGGGGTATTTATTATTTTATTATTACAGCAGAATGTCCTATTAGAGGATTCGTTTTTTTTTGCATATCTGTAAGGCTAAAAAAAGGTAATCAACAGATACTTATGAACGATCACGTAATATCGTACATGATTAAAAAACTTTTGCGTGATGACAATATGATATTACGTTTAGAAATTTTTTAATAAAGTTTCATAAAAAACGAAAAAAAATCGTTGATTTCCTTAAATAGTAGCTGCAAGTTTAATAAAACATTTAGTTAAAAACAGAGGGAATTTTCAAACTGGCTTAATCCGCTTGTACAGTCGCTCAAAAAAGTATCCGAACACTATGGTTGATTACAGAATTCAAAAAAAAATCTGGTAACGATTTTTTTAGAAATTTGTTATATGGCAACCTTCGTGTACTCTACGCGAAGGTTGCCAGATCACTAATTTCTAAAAAAAAATGTTGCCAGATATTTTTTCTGAATTCTCTAATCAAACATAGTGTTCGGATACTTTTTTGAGCGACTGTACGAGTAACTGTTCTGGCGCATACATTTCCGGTTAAAAGAAAAAAAAAAATAGTTCTGTCATGACGTAAGCTAACAGGTTTAATGAAGAATAAACAAAAAAAGAAGAAAAAAAACCGTTAGATCGGTCAATACAGGGGGGGGGGAGGGAATTGCAATTGTTCTGTCTGTATCTACTTCCAAGTTACTGCATTTTTTGGCCTTCCCCCTTGCTTTTTTTTTATCCTGGATTCTGTGCTGGCTAGATACGTTGTATTTGTATTCGGTCATTTCCCCACACTCTGGCAAAAGCTAGTGGAAAACTGGCCAATTCAATCAGACTCTGGCAGACACGCTGCACACACGCGCGTTCGAACACAGCATCCCGCTACTTTCTGCCTTTGGCCCGTATGTTATCAGACGATCGCATGGTGCGACATCTGGCTTTGGATCTTAAGAGGCGAGAAAGAATTGAGAGCTTCCTAAAATAGGTCAGTAGAAGATAAAAGAACGTACGCGTTCTAACGAACTTTCGAAGGGGGCAACGAACCTCAGCACCCGGTGCAGGGGGTGCACGGAGGAGGGGGTTCCCCACAGGTGGGGATCACACAAAAAAAGGGAAGAAAACATACAAGAGGCAGGGAGGGGAGAGAGGTAGTGAAAAAAATCTAGAGAAAAAAAAAATCTAGGTGGATGGGAACAAATCATAACGACGTCAACGACCTCGGGGTATATGCTTTACCATACTATACTCTCGCCACTATTTCTTATATACTTCTTGTGGGTCTTGGTAGACTTTAACGGTGAATACGGTATGCACAAGATCTTAGGTTTAATCCAATGTAATTCAAGGAACGTAACGATGAATGTTTGAAATATGTGGATGGTGTTTTATTATCTGTTCTGCAACACAAGTTATAAATTCAAATGTGGAAATTTAGAGCTACTGTGTTACTTTCAGGGTAAGTCGATGATGTTTTTTGATGTTTATGATGCAACTGAGTTTTAGAAGATCGTTTTTAGAGTCATATTAGTGTTTACCCCTGCTCGGGAATAATTCCGGGTTAATGATTGGTGTGGATAGTAATATCTACACCAATCATTTTCGATATGACTTTAATTTTAAATTCGATATGCACAATTTGTTGCAAAGAATTATTAATGTGGGATAATTATAATAATTGCAATGTCTCTTTATTTTAGTATTTTATTAGCGCATGTTTAACATTGATAAGATTTGTTTCATTTACTGTTTTGTTTTGTTTTTCCGTGATGTTTTGAAATAACTGGAACACCACATTACAGTTAAAAGAAATTGCCAAAACTAAATTCTGTCACTGCCGAATATCGGATTATAAACAAATGACTCATCCAATAACTGTGATCTAGTCGGTATTATATGATATTGTTTTATGAATTTTTGTCGTTTTTTAAAAGAGAAAAAGTTACACAGTTGACAGACTATCGCAGTAAATCAGTGTCTCGCAAACTTTTTTACTCTGCGGCACACTGAATCTCATTTTTTTTTCCGCGGCACACTGAATCTCATTTTTTTTTTCCGCGGCACACCTAAAAAAGAATAAAAGCCAACTCTATATAATCGACATTATATTTGCGCTTTGTCAGCCTGGTTTTACTTGAAGATTTGCTCTCGTTCTTTAATTCATAACTCGGTGTTTGTTTTAAAATATTTGTCCATTCTGTGGCTTGAAATAATCAAAAATTAGTACCAAAATCTGTAAAAAGCTTGATAAATACTTACAAGATCCCAGTTGATAAAATCTGAAAGATTTTTATTAAAGCACGTCGATAACACAAGTCAAGTCAAAATGAAATCTTTCGAATATCTAGTGTCAATTTGAAAATCTCTCGCGGCACACAGTTTGCGAGACACTGCAGTAAATACAGCGAAGTGCAAAGCAATTTCAGTGGCATATAAACTGACAGGCTCCTGTCAGACCTCTGTGGCAAGCAGCTGCTTGAGGGGGTATTTATTTATTTATTAAACTTTAACTGATCTAATCAGTTAATTTCCATTCTTCCGCTTCACCCTTTTTTCCCTAACCCCACATAATATGTCTTAGACTAGGTACATTAATACACAAAGCAATTTAAGACAAATAGATTCACTTTCTTGTGAACCCTTTCCATCATCATCATCATCATCATCATCATCATCATCATCATCATCATCATCATCATCATCATCATCATCATCATCATCATCATCATCATCATCATCCTCAAGCAGCCATTGGCTACGGAGGTCCAACCAGACCGTGCAATTTAGTTCTCCAAGCAAGTCTATCCTGAGCTACATCTGCTGCATCCGGCCACTGCACACCAATTCTAACAAGGTCCTGTTTGACATTGTCTGCCCACCGCATCCTAGGTCTCCCCTTCTTTATGAGGCCTTTAGGCACACTGTTCATAACCCTTTTCATCATCATCATCATCATCAAGCAGCCATTGGCTATGGAGGTCCAACCAGACCGTGCAATTTAGTTCTCCAAGCAAGTCTATCCTGAGCTACATCTACTGCATTTGGCCACTGCACACCAATTCTAACAAGGTCCTGTTTGACATTGTCTGCCCACCGCATCCTAGGTCTCTCTTTTTTTCTGAGGCCTTCAGGCACACTGTTCCTAATCCTATTCGCCAATCTATAATTATCCATACGGGCAACATGGCCAAACCAACGGAGTCTCTCTCTACAATATATTCAATATATATAATATACTACATTATTCTAATATTGAAATAGAAATCTATAACGAATTTTTATCTAGTTATACAAAAAACATTTTTACTCCTTAAATTATCTGTAAATTGGTTGGGTTGTGGGTTGATTAACTTCTGAGCGACACTCTTTTACACATAACGGACTGAAGGGCCAAGTCACAAGGATCCCAGAAGCCGAGACGAGACCCAGGTAAAGGAAGGAGACCCACTGCAACTGTTAGGAGACAGATGGTAGCCTTTCGGCAAGGCCATCCATAATGTTCTCTAACATACAGATGGTATGGTTCTAACAATCCATCTATGAGACATATATTCCTTAGAACAGTTGACATTTTTTCTAAGTTTTAAGAGTTTTAGATTATTCTAGATGTACAAACTAGATGTAAAGCACATAAAGGTAAAAAAAGTGCTTAAATCATTTGGAGTTTTATGATATAAATGGAAAAGAAACGCTAATTAAGCATTCCATATTGCAACGAATAATTATATATACAATGATTAGTTACGAACTGCTTGCGAAAGACCTACCCAGAGAGGAAATTACAGTCAGTTTCATGTGTAGATCTCCTACAATCTAAGTCAAAAAGTTTCGAAAACTGTCATTGAAATTTGCATTTAAATACCATGATTTAAAAGTTATCACTCAAATTTCAAATTTATTTTCAATAAGTATTATCTATAATTATATTACATAAAAAATCCCACTAAGCCGAAGCTTATCAGCGGGAATGTACATATATGTTTTTACAGATATGATCTAGATTGCCTCAATAGTACAAAAAATGAAGGAGAGAAAAAAAAAGGAATAAATGAGAAAGAAAACCGACAAAATGATGAAAGTTTACAAATAAAAACATCACTTTTTTCATCAACCACTGGAATAATTTATCTTTAACATCACTAATTTTTTTTAAGTTAACTATTTCTCTAGGAAGCAAGTTAAATAGGTAGGGAATTTGATATTCTTTGGAATTTCGTCCGTAATTATTATAAAATTTTGGTTGTTTCAAAAAACCCACAGCCTTTTTTCTAGTATCTTGCTCTCTTACCCTACTGGTGTTTCTTTTTATTAACTATCCTAAACATATCAGTAGAGCTTCTTAATATAAGACGGATTTATCTTTTTTTCTATAATCTCTAAATTCGGCGAAGTTTTATTTACCTAAACTGTTTGATCATTGTTGTAATAAAGACTGAGTGATTAAATCACAAACTAAGGAACGTCTCAAAAAATACGTCATATTTTAACATTGGAGCAAAAATACCACATAAACATAGTCATGAAACATTCTAATAACAGACACTATATTTAGGTGATATTTCTATTTTGCGTTTTGCGAACGACTCTGTTTCAATTCCACGTAATCGTCATAAAAGAAATAACAAAACCTGCGAGTTTTTTTAAACATTTTTGTGATCATATCAACATTTGATCAAACAGGTTATTTAAAAACTCGTTTTCTTGCCATGAAATTTAGAATGTCATTATAAATAGGATCTCTTTAAAAATCAGAATCTCTTCAGAATGTCAGGTTCGTATAAAAGAAAATAATATTGTGTCATAAGTGTTTCAAATAATTTCTGAATAAATGAAATATACATAAACAAAAAAGACATTATCACATTTATGTATACCCTATAGATCTCACTATATATGTATTCCTACAGATCGAACTATATGTATTCCCCATAAAGAAGATATTCAGCTATATCAACAAATTATTTGCATTCCTAATAAAGAAACCTTATTAGGTGTGCATTACCTACAGTCTAAATTCTCAGATATACATATCAATAGATAAGTATTACCTATAGCTTAGGGTTGGGTAGGGTTGTTTTACCTCTGAGCGGCACTTTTTTTGCATACCATGGGCTAAATGGCCAGGTTACAAGGACCCCGAAGGCTCAGAGAAGGTTGGGGGAGGGGACCCACTGGAACAGCTGTTGGGAAACAGATGGTAGCCTCCCGTCAAGGCAAGCCAGTGTTTTCTTTAACGTGCACATGGTATGATTCTCCCAGACACGGGGCCACGGCTTAACGTCCCATCCGACGGACGGTGGCATTTCCAAGCCCATCGGTGTCCCCTACTGACCGTGGGCAGGGCGGGGCAATTTGCGGAGACAAATCTCAACGCTGACCCAGCTGGGACTCGAACCTGGAAACTACAGATTACGAGCCTGGCGCGCTATTGACTGAGCACCCCTAGAGCTTAAGATTTCAAATCTATATAAATTAAAAAACCTTATAAAATATGCATTTCCTACAGCCAAAGAACTCAAATATATATCAATAAAGAGATTTTATTTGATATGTATTTCCTATAGTCTAAGATCTCAAGTATACACCAATCAAAAAGACCTTATTAGATATGTATTCCCTATAGTCTAGGTTCTCGACTACATAACAATAAAGAAACAGTAGACATGTACTCACTATAACTTAGAATCTCTATTCCCTACAGCATTGGTTAGTTACTATCTAACAATAAAAGACTTTATAAGATGGCGTTATCCGATATCTATTCTATCTAATTTAGGTTCTTAACCCTTTCACGACTAAGGGAAACATTTTTCCCATTTTAAAATTGGTGATTGTCGTATTTTTATCTGCATTTTTTATACAGAATGTCAAAATAGAACGTATGCCGAACGCAATTACGTAAACGGGAACGTATAGAAAACAAAAACAGAACTGTCAGGACGCATAATATATGTACTATGTGCAATGTCCATCTTTGCCTCACTTCCAAAAGAAATTGCTTCGCAGAATATCATAATTAGCACATCATTTTGTATAGTAATTTTATTTCATAATTTTGTATTATTTTAGTCAACATTTTGTTCTAATAAACCAATAAATAAAAGACATTGCATAATAAGCCTAACTATAATTTGTGTTACCTTTATAGTCCATTGGGAAAAATATTTCCCATAAAATTCCAAAAAAACTACACATTGTTATGTATTTTTCTTATGATTTTTATTTATTTTACGTCTAAACAAACTAAAATAAACAGTGGCATACTAATATTTACTCTTAGAAACCTTATGGTCCTGAAAGGGTTAACTAGATACGAATATAAAACACTTTGTTACATATATATTACCTTTATCCTGATTTATCAAGGATGTATCAATAATAGACATCGTCTTCTATATGTATTCTTTAAAGCCTAGTTGCTCAAATAATATAGAAAAATGTACAATGGAAATTTTCAGGGGAAAGGGATCCACTGGGGCTCCTAAGTAAAATGAAAAATAAATTATCTCTCAAGCAATTAGGTAATATATTTTTTTCAATAGTTGATCGATATTCAAAACTATTACAATTAATATATAATTCTCTTATACTTGAAACATTTTAACTCATTTTCGTATAGAGTAATTTGTAACTCTAATGAGGTCTCATTTTCCTTTATAGACCTCTGTATATACTGTGTATAAACTTATAGGCTCTTGTTAGACCTCTGTGGCAAATAACTGCTTGAAAGGAATTTGTGTTGTTATTATTATCATTGAGTGTATGTGTAGAAATTGTTCTCTCAAGTAAAAATTTCGCAGTGATTTCCAAATTTATACACCGTGCGCTAACAACTAGAAACACAAAAATCTAATTCTGAAAATTAAAAATTCGAATTCTTTAATTTCAGTAAATTTTTAACTTTAAAATTAAGCATAGAATTCTTTATACACCGTGCGCTAACAACTAGAAACACAAAAATCTAATTCTGAAAATTAAAAATTCGAATTCTTTAATTTCAGTAAATTTTTAACTTCAAAATTAAGCATAGAATTCTTTATACACCGTGCGCTAACAACTAGAAACACAAAAATCTAATTCTGAAAATTAAAAATTCGAATTCTTTAATTTCAGTAAATTTTTAACTTCAAAATTAAGCATAGAAAAAAACGCATTCACAGCATAAAGTTTAAGATTTGAGCTTAATCAAATATTTGTTTAAATTACACAAACAAAATCCCGATTATGTGAATTCCTATGTCAGTATGTTCAATTTCATAGTTGATGGTCGCTCGTTGATTGAACCTTACCCTCTAGACCGTCAAGTATTTGCTACAGTTTATAAAAAAAGTTGTTATAATGATAAATTACTATATGATTTTGTTACTAATGGCAAAGTAGACAATAATTTTACCTAGAAATCATTACAATAGATAGTTACAATTTAAGTATATATCCGGTAAAATTATATCACCTGATATATAGTTGATTTGTTAATATCAGAGGCAGCCAGTATCATCGGAATATTTCAATTGGCGTCATTGTACCAGATATATGTATAATTTTTATAGTTTCACATCTAAAGCGAAAGACATCACGATTTTTCAAGCAATTATCACATTATTAAGGCATGCCAAAGAAATTTAAAATAATGTTTTGGAAAAAGTACACATGTTTTTTGCATAATTAATATTGGATTTAGTCCACATAATTATCCACAAGAACTAGGACCTTATACTTACACTGATATGCAAAAGCTAAGGAAGTTCGTTTTTCTTCTACCTATTTTGATATACAACCATTTTTACATCCGCTAGCAATTATTACCTTCAGAGAGAGAAAACCTACTAGCAAACTTGTCTAAAGACTCTACAATTCGAAAAACTATATTAAAGACTGCAATTTACTTTTCCTCGTATCCAAGTATTTTGATATAAACTAGGGGGTTCTCAACGTGGGGTACGCCGTGAGAGCTCAAAAGTCGCTAGATCTAGTAACAAAGTAAAAATAACCATTATTATACTATAACTATAGTTTTATCCATCTACACAAGGGGTACGCCAGTTACATACACATTTCCAGGGGTTACGTGAAGCATAAAGGGTTGAGAACCACTGATATATATGTTTTATTTTATTCCCATTGTTATACTATAACTATAGTTTGATCTATCTATACAAGGGGTACGCCAGTTACATACACATTTCCAGGGGGTACGTGAAGCATAAAAGGTTGAGAACCACTGATCTATATGTATTATTTTATTCCCATTGTTATACTATAACTATAGTTTGATCTATCTATACAAGGGGTACGCCAGTTACATACACATTTCCAGGGGGTACGTGAAGAATAAAAGGTTGAGAACCACTGATCTATATGTTTTATTTTATTCCCATTGTTATACTATAACTATAGTTTGATCTATCTATACAAGTGGTATGGCAGTTACATACACATTTCCAGGGGTACGTGAAGCATAAAAGATTGAGAACCACTGATCTATATGTTTTATTTTATTCCCATTGTTATACTCTAAATATAGTTTTATCTATCTATACAAGGGTTACGCCAGTTACATGCACATTTCCAGGGGGTACGTGAAGCATAAAAGGTTGAGAACCACTGATATATATGTTTTATTTTATTCCCATTGTTATACTATAACTATAGTTTTATCTATCTATACAAGGGGTCGCCAGTTACATGCACATTTCCAGGGGGTACGTGAAGCATAAAAGGTTGAGAACCACTGATCTATATGTTTTATTTTATTCCCATTGTTATACTATAACTATAATTTTATCTATCCATACAAGGGGTCGCCAGTTACATGCACATTTCCAGGGGGTACGTGAAGCATAAAAGGTTGAGAACCACTGATCTATCTGTTTTATTTTATTCCCATTGTTATACTATAACTATAATTTTATCTATCCATACAAGGGGTCGCCAGTTACATACACATTTCCAGGGGGTACGTGAAGCATAAACGGTTGAGAACCACTGATCTATATGTTTTATTTTATTCCCATTGTTATACTCTAAATATAGTTTTATCTATCTATACAAGGGGTACGCCAGTTACATACACATTTCCAGGGGGTACGTGAAGCATAAAAGGTTGAGAACCACTGATCTATATGTTTTATTTTATTCCCATTGTTATACTCTAAATATAGTTTTATCTATCTATACAAAGGGTACGCCAGTTACATACACATTTCCAGGAGGTACGTGAAGCATAAAAGGTTGAGAACCACTGATCTATATGTTTTATTTTATTCCCATTGTTATACTATAACTATAGTTTTATCTATCTATACAAGGGGTACGCCAGTTACATACACATTTGCAGGGGGTACGTGAAGCATAAAAGGTTGAGAACCACTGATATATATGTTTTATTTTATTCCCATTGTTATACTATAACTAGAGTTTTATCTATCTATACAAGGGGTACGCCAGTTACATACACATTTCCAGGGGGTACGTGAAGCATAAAAGGTTGAGAACCACTGATATATATGTTTTATTTTATTCCCATTGTTATACTATAACTATAGTTTTATCTATCTATACAAGGGGTACGCCAGTTACATACACATTTCCAGGGGGTACGTGAAGCATAAAAGGTTGAGAACCACTGATCTATATGTTTTATTTTATTCCCATTGTTATACTCTAAATATAGTTTTATCTATCTATACAAGGGGTACGCCAGTTACATACACATTTCCAGGGGATACGTGAAGCATAAAAGGTTGAGAACCACTGCTCTAAACGATTATTAGAGATTTTTCTGTCTGCCGAAAAAATGCGCCGTAATTATCCATGCAATGAATAACAAATCAACGCTAAAAACCTAATCTTTGGAAGAGTAGATCAATCAAATTATGCAAAAATATTCTTGATTTCAATTTCTTTATTTTTCTCGTTTAAAAACAAAGTTTTTGGAAATCTTAAACTTTGGGCTTACATTTAAAAATTGTATATTACTTTTAAAAAAAATGCCAGTTGAGAGAAATACCTTCTTAATGGATTTAGCAAAATGTTCAATTACACGATTTAGGCAGGGCCACCAGATAATATGAAATAATCGAAATAATAAAAAAGTATTAATGATGATTTTTATTATACAAATTCACCATAAAAGACATTCTTAAAGAAGCGCTAGTATATATATATATGGATGTATTCAAACTTAAAAAAAATAACATTGTTGTTTTTATTATTAAAGCCTTTCCTTGGGTCAATGCCATATAAAGTATGGTGGCTGTACACAGTCTGTGAATATTTGATGACAATTGAGTCATTATGTGAAAAAACAATGGAACAAAAATTCTTTCATATTATAAATAATCTTAGAAGTCTATACATACTTAACATTTAATTAAATTTTTTTTAATGTTACCACAGAAAATTTCTCGCAGTAATAAGTACATATCTCTTGCGAATCAATGATTTAAATGATAACAAATACATTTCACATCCTGACTGGATATTCAAAGAAAAAAGAAGTTGGATCTTTCAAATAAATGAGAGAGTCTAAAGATCATTATGTGCAGAAGAATGTAAAAGACTGGACAGAAAAGTATTTAATTATTTCGGCCATTTTTCAAAGAATGAGTGAGAATCGAGATGAGTGAGAATCAAGAAGTGTCTGGTATAAATTGAACATGAGAACTTCTGGAGAAAAATGTAGTTGAAATTAAATTTCAAAATAAATTCTCAAAGTAAAATGGTGTGATCTTGTGCGAAACAGTATGTGAGAGTATGTCAAATAGGTCGTAATTTAGTTAAGCATTTTTCATGGTCAAATAGTAAAACGTTTAAAATGAAACTTTTATTCTCAAGATGAAATTGGAAAGAGGAGGATATTGTACATCAGAATAAGAGAAAATGCAAAAGCTCTGGTTGTGTGTGTGGATAAGAGATGCAACTTCTTTAATGTTGGAAATATACGTAGAATCTTTGCATATCATTAGTATCAAAATATAAGCTCAAGCCGTGGAACTTCTGGTTGTATGTCAATACTTTATGTTCACTCTGATTACGAATTAATATATGAACTTTGGTTTTGTGAGAAAATAAGAGCAAACGTAAAAGACACTTTTGTTATATGTCGGAATACATATGGAAGTTTTCTGGTTGCATTAAAAGAAGGAGCAATTAATTAATAATTAATTAAGAAACCGTGGCTGTATGACAGGTAAGGTTAAATGATATTACGGAGACACGAATAAATATATAGACTTTGGTTTGGTGTCAAGATAGGAGCAAAATTATAAGCTATGGTTCTGTCTCTGCAAGATAAGAGCAAAATTATAGTGGTTCTGTGCAAGATAACAGTAATATTATAATCTGTGGTTCTGTGCAAGATAAGAGCAAAATTATAGTGGTTCTGTGCAAGATAACAGTAATATTATAATCTGTGGTTCTGTGCAAGATAAGAGCAAAATTATAGTGGTTCTGTGCAAGATAACAGTAATATTATAATCTGTGGTGCTGTGCAAGATAAGAGCAAAATTATAGTGGTTCTATGCAAGATAACAGTAATATTATAATCTGTGGTGCTGTGCAAGATAAGAGCAAAATTATAGTGGTTCTGTGCAAGATAACAGTAATATTATAATCTGTGGTGCTGTGCAAGATAACAGTAATATTATAATCTGTGGTGCTGTGCAAGATAAGAGAAAAATTATAGTGGTTCTGTGCAAGGTAAGAGCAAAATTATAGTGATTCTGTGCAAGATAAGAGCAAAATTATAGTGATTCTGTGCAAGATAACAGTAATTTATAATCTGTTGATCTGTGCAAGCTAGAAGCGAAATAAAAATTCTAGTTTTCAGCCAAGGTAGAACAAATATAGATATGACTGTTGTTTTAGAAAATAAAAACACACAGAGAAAGAATTTGACTGTTTTAATTTACCTTTTACACCTCTGCAATCCGATTTTTCTTTACTACTATTTGCTTTCATGTTCTCCATTAACCCTTAGAAGAGAATAGTATGTAATTATATCATTTTCGAAATTTCAGTTTCAAACTAAATTTTGGTAACAATCCACGTGGAAAAAACGAAAAACTTCAAAACAAATCATCAGGAAAAAAAACAGATTTCCTGAATTCCGATTGTAATAATTCTGTTGCAAAATGATTAGCAGCAGTGTGAATGAAATAAAGAAAAAACACACTTCACTGGTATTGAAAAAAAAAAACTCTACAATTATCTCTTCTTTCAATTTCATTTACGTTTCCAAAAAGATAGAGTTTATCATAAATTTTGAATATTTTCCAAAAATCGTTTGCTTCCAGGTATGAAACCGAGTTAGGAGATTCTTAAACAAAATAATCCGAGAATTAATAACGTTTAGTTTGTGTTTTTTTAAGCCAAGCAGTAGATCAATTTAAAGACTATCATTTTTTCATTCTTTTCTGCTGTACTGTCCGTTGTTTATAAACATCACAGTGGAGCACAAAACACACACACTGTGACTCTGTGCACAATCGGAATTGCAATGTCAGAGGTAACAGACACAATTCTCTTTGTACCTTTGGCTTCCTTCTCAGAGCAGGCGTTAACCTTAAAAAAAAAACTGAAAAAAGCGGATTTGGACCATAATAAGAAGAAAGGAGGATTTGGCTGTCCTCCAACTCAGACAGTAAGAGAGAGAGAGAACTCTATAAGGATGTCTTTGGCTGGCTTCTTTGTACACTTACGGAATCGCAGACAGACCTTCGAACGACTGTCTTTGGTTTGTTCAAACCAGATCTATAAGCAGGAAACTGAATGTCGTTAAACAGCAAATAGAGATATATAGTCCAATAAAAAGTAACGTTTCAAAACTTCAACATTGTGTAGTTAGGAAGGGAGTTTTGGAAAAGAAAAACCTTAGGAAGGCATAATACATTTATTTGCTAGTTGATTTAGAGGTTTCTTTCTTCTTTTGTTAAATTATCCTAAGTAATGTAGCAAGAAATAAATAGTTTGCTTTTATATTGGGGATGAAATATATGTTTGAATCTAAAAATTCCACGATTTTTATTACTTTTATTGAAAAACGTTTCTTGTCTTTATGACTAATTCCTAAACAATTTTACTTATGACTAATGGATAGAAAGAAAATGTCACAAATTGGAGAAACACTAAATGGTAAACAAATTAATGAAGGAACAAATATTTTCAATATCGCAAAAATTAATAATAAGTCTTTTAGGTTAGAGCTCTTGGTAACTGATCAAAAGGACTTCTGCTCGAACCCCGGATAACGTGAATCTGTTTCTTTATATTATTGTCTTTCTGCCAATGTGTATCTTTCATTACAGGTATTCTCTATAACGTGTTATACTGACAGGATACTGACGAACCTCTATGGCAAGTAGATGCTTGAAGGGGTGATTTATTGCAATGTAACCAATGACTCTAACCAATGTCTCCCATTGAAATAGTAATCAAACAATCTCACCACTACATTTCACTGAAACAATAGTGGGCTTCTGTGACCACAACATATCTTCTGTGACCACAACATATCCGCATCCCACTGAAACAGTAGTCAGGTCTTCTGATCACTTCATCCCAATGAAACAATAATCAGTTTCTCTAACCAATGTATCCCATTGAAATAGTAATCAAGCAATTTCACCACTACATCCCACTGAAACAATGGTGGGCTTCTGTGACCACAACAAATCCTCTGACCACTGCATCCCACTGACACAGTAGTCAGGTCCTCTGATCACTTCATCCCAATGAAACAATAATCAGTTTCTCTAACCAATGTCTCCCATTGAAATAGTAATCAAGCAATTTCACCACTACATCCCACTGAAACAATGGTGGGCTTATGTGATCACAACAGATCCTCTGACCACTGCATCCCACTGAAACAGTAGTCAGATCCTCTGATCACTTCATCCCAATGAAACAATAATCAGTTTCTCTAACCAATGTATCCCATTGAATTAGTAATCAAGCAATTTCACCACTACATCCCACTGACACAATGGTGGGCTTCAGTGACCACTGCATCCCACTGAAACAGTAGTCAGGTCCTCTGATCACTTCATCCCAATGAAACAGTAATCAGTTTCTCTAACCAATGTATCCCATTGAATTAGTAATCAAGCAATTTCACCACTACATCCCACTAAAACAATGGTGGGCTTCTGTGACCACAACAGATCCTCTGACCACTGCATCCCACTGAAACAGTAGTCAGATCCTCTGATCACTTCATCCCAATGAAACAATAATCAGTTTCTCTAACCAATGTCTCCCATTGAAATAGTAATCAAGCAATTTCAGCACTACATCCCACTGACACAATGGTGGGCTTCAGTGACCACTGCATCCCACTGAAACAGTAGTCAGATCCTCTGATCACTTCATCCCAATGAAACAGTAATCAGTTTCTCTAACCAATGTATTCCATTGAAATAGTAATCAAGCAATTTCACCACTACATCCCACTGAAACAATGGTGGGTTTCTGTGACCACAACAGATCCTCTGACCACTGCATCCCACTGAAACAGTAGTCAGATCCTCTGATCACTTCATCCCAATGAAACAATAATCAGTTTCTCTAACCAATGTCTCCCATTGAAATAGTAATCAAGCAATTTCACCACTACATCCCACTGAAACAATGGTGGGCTTCTGTGACCACAACAGATCCTCTGACCACTGCATCATACTGAAACAGTAGTCAGATCCTCTGATCACTTCACCCCAATGAAACAATAATCAGTTTCTCTAACCAATGTCTCCCATTGAAATAGTAATCAAGCAATTTCATCAGTACATCCCACTGAAACAATGGTATGCTTCTGTGACCACAACAGATCCTCTGACCACTGCATCCCACTGAAACAGTAGTCAGATCCTCTGATTACTTCATCCCAATGAAACAATAATCAGTTTCTCTAACCAATGTCTCCCATTGAAATAGTAATCAAGTAATTTCACCACTACAGCCCACTGAAACAATGGTGGGCTTTTGTGACCACAACAGATCCTCTGACCACTGCATCCCACTGAAACAGTAGTCAGATCCTCTGATCACTTCATCCCAATGAAACAATAATCAGTTTCTCTAACCAATGTCTTCCATTGAAATAGTAATCAAGAAATTTCACCACTACATCCCACTGAAACAGTTGGGTTGGGTTGTTTTACCTCTGAGCGGCGCTTTTTTGCACACCATGGGCTAAATGGCCAGGTCACAAGAACCCCGAAGGCTCAGAGAAGGTTGGGGGAGGGGACCCACTGGAACAGCTGTTGGGAGACAGATGGTAGCCTCCCGTCAAGGCCATCCAGCGTGTTCTTTAACGTGCACAGGGTATGGCTCTCCCGCACACGGGGCCACGGCTTAACGTCCCATCCGACGGACGGCGGCCTTTCCAAGCCCATCGGTGTCTCCTACTGACCGTGGGCAGGGCGGGGCATTGAAACAGTAGTCAGGTCCTCTGATCACATCATCCCAATGAAACAGTAATCAGTTTCTCTAACCAATGTCTCCCATTGAAATAGTAATCAAGAAATTTCACCACTACATCCCACTGAAACAATGGTGGGCTTCTGTGACCACAGCTGATCCTCTGACCACTGCATCCCACTGAAACAGTAGTCAGATCCTCTGATCACTTCATCCCAATGAAACAATAATCAGTTTCTCTAACCAATGTCTCCCATTGAAATAGTAATCAAGCAATTTCACCACTACATCCCACTGAAACAATGGTGGGCTTCTGCGACCACAACAGATCCTCTGACCACTGCATCCCACTGAAACAGTAGTCAGATCCTCTGATCACTTCATCCCAATGAAACAATAATCAGTTTCTCTAACCAATGTCTCCAACTGAAATAGTAATCAAGCAATTTCACCACTACATCCCACTGAAACAATGGTGGGCTTCTGCGACCACAGCTGATTCTCTGACCAATGCATCCCACTGAAACAGTAGTCAGATCCTCTGATCACTTCATCCCAATGAAACAATAATCAGTTTCTCTAACCAATGTCTCCCATTGAAATAGTAATCAAGCAATTTCACCACTACATCCCACTGAAACAATGGTGGGCTTCTGTGACCACAGCTGATCCTCTGACCACTGCATCCCACTGAAAGAGTAGTCAGGTCCTCTGATCACTTCATCCCAATTAAACAATAATCAGTTTCTCTAACCAATGTATCCCATTGAAATAGTAATCAAGCAATTTCACCACTACATCCCACTGAAGCAATGATGGGCTTCTGTGACCACAACATATCCTCTGACCACTGCATCCCACTGAAACAGTAGTCAGGTCCTCTGATCACTTCATCCCAATGAAACAGTAATCAGTTTCTCTAACCAATATATCCCATTGAAATAGTAATCAAGCAATTTCACCACTACATCCCACTAAAACAATGGTGGGCTTCTGTGACCACAACAGATCCTCTGACCACTGCATACCACTGAAACAGTAGTCAGGTCCTCTGATCACTTCATCCCAATGAAACAATAATCAGTTTCTCTAACCAATGTATCCCGTTGAAATAGTAATCAAGCAATTTCACCATTACATCCCACTGAAACAATGGTGGGCTTCTGTGACCACAACAAATCCTTTGACCACTGCATCCCACTGAAACAGTAGTCAGGTCCTCTGATCACTTCATCCCAATGAAAGAGTAATCAGTTTCTCTAACCAATGTATCCCATTGAAATAGTAATCAAGCAATTTCACCACTACATCCCACTGAAACAATGGTGGGCTTCTGTGACCACAACAGATCCTCTGACCACTGCATACCACTGAAACATTAGTCAGGTACTCTGATCACTTCATCCCAATGAAACAGTAATCAGTTTCTCTAACCAATGTATCCCATTGAAATAGTAATCAAGCAATTTCACCACTACATCCCACTGAAACAATGGTGGGCTTCTGTGACCACAACAAATCCTCTGACCACTGCATACCACTGAAAGAGTAGTCAGGTCCTCTGATCACTTCATCCCAATGAAACAGTAATCAGTTTCTCTAACCAATGTATCCCATTGAAATAGTAATCAAGCAATTTCACCAGTACATCCCACTGAAACAATGGTGGGCTTCTGTGACCACAACAAATTCTCTGACCACTGCATCCCACTGAAACAGTAGTCAGGTCCTCTGATCACTTCATCCCAATGAAACAGTAATCAGTTTCTCTAACCAATGTATCCCATTGAATTAGTAATCAAGCAATTTCACCACTACATCCCACTGAAACAATGGTGGGCTTCTGTGACCACAGCAGATCCTCTGACCACTGCATCCCACTGAAACAGTAGTCAGGTCCTCTGATCACTTCATCCCAATGAAACAGTAATCAGTTTCTCTAACCAATGTATCGCATTGAAATAGTAATCAAGCAATTTCACCAGTACATCCCACTGAAACAATGGTGGGCTTCTGTGACCATAACAGATCCTCTGACCACTGCATACCACTGAAACAGTAGTCAGGTCCTCTGATCACTTCATCCCAATGAAACAGTAATCAGTTTCTCTAACCAATGTATCCCATTGAAATAGTAATCAAGCAATTTCACCAGTACATCCCACTGAAACAATGGTGGGCTTCTGTGACCACAACAGATCCTCTGACCACTGCATACCACTGAAACAGTAGTCAGATCCTCTGATCACTTCATCCCAATGAAACAATAATCAGTTTCTCTAACCAATATATCCCATTGACCACTACATCCCAATGAAACAATAATCAGTTTCTCTAATCAATGTATCCCATTGACCACTACATCCCAATGAAACAATAATCAGTTTCTCTAATCAATGTATCCCATTGACCACTACATCCCAACGAAACAATAATCAGTTTCTCTAATCAATGTATCCCATTGACCACTACATCCCAATGAAACAATAATCAGTTTCTCTAATCAATGTATCCCATTGACCACTACATCCCAATGAAACAGTCACCAAGTTATCTGACTACTGCATCCTCATTGAAGAAGTCAAGTTCTATTTATTACCAATACATCACACTGGAACAGTAGTCATGTTTTGTGACCAGTGCATCACACTAAAAACAGTAATCAAGTTTTATGACCAGTGCATCACACTAAAATAGTAATCATATGTTGTGAGCACTTATATTCAAGTTTTGTGATCAATGCATCACACTGAAGCAGCAATCACTTTTCTGATAAGTGCATCACAGTAAAACAGTATTCGGATTATGTGAGCCCTTATAATCAGGTTATTTTTAACACTGCATCACACTGAAACATCATCAGGTTTTGTGGCAAATGCAACACATTAAACGGTAATCATCTTTGGTGAGCACTTATAACTTCCTGAAATGGCAGCCATCTTTGTGACCATTGTATCCTACTGAAAGAGTGGTCAGGTGGTCATTCAAAATAGCACCTTTGCATCCCACTGAAACAGTAGCCAAGTTCACTCACCATTCTATCAGTTAAAACAATCATTCAATTGTATGCTAACTATAACAGAAAACTAGTTCTCCTATTACTCCATCAGTTAGTATAATCCTTATTTCATTTGACAAAAATAAACGTAACAAATTGAAATTCAAATTCAGTTAAACTAAGCTTCTGATAATCAGGTTTAAAACCATTTTTTTTTTTCAGCTTTTTATTTCATAGTATCTTTTTACGATCATTTTTTGGTCTGAATCAAAATACTTACCACCTCACACCATTACTATTCACACTACCTAAAAAAGTGGTAAATGTGTAAACAATGTCAGAAACCATTCTGTATAGTATTTCCTTGTAAAAAAAATACCCCCTCAAGCAGCTGCATGTATGCAAGCATGCATGCAGCTGTATGCAGCAAGCATCCATGCCTTACCCGGGGCTCCAACCCAGGTCCCTTAGATCAGTAGCCAAGCGCGCTAACCACTCGGACATGGGGTGGCTAAATAAATACCCCCTCAAGCAGCTGCTTGCCACAGAGGTCTGACAGGAGCCTGTCAGTTTATATGCCACAGTAGAAGGTCTGAGAGGATGACAGGACCTCAGCAGAAAAGCAACACGAACATCCATGCCTTACACCGGACTCGAACCCAGGTCCCTTAGATCAGTAGCCAAGCGCGCTAACCACTCGGCCATGGGAAAGCACGAATAAAATAAATACCCCCTCAAGCAGCTGCTTGCCACAGAGGTCTGACAGGAGCCTGTCAGTTTATATGCCACAGTAAAAGGTCTTAGGAAACAAAAATTTTTAAACATTAAATTCATTTTCTCATTATGAACCAATATATTTTGTCATTACTTAATTTACAGTGTGAAGACATTTTTAACTTTCTAAAACTTGCAATATTTAAATATTTAGCATTTCTTTACCAATCATAAAAGCGACGTTTTCAGTTTAAATACATCTAGAAAGAAGAAAGCTTTTTATCAGACTACTCTAGATTACAATTGTCTTGAAGAATGCTTGAACACTTGCAGATAATTCAGTGGTCAGACTGAGGCGGGGGTGGCTCAGTCGGTAGCGCGCCAGGCTCGTAATCTAAGTTCCCAGGTTCGAGTCCCAGCTGGGTCAGCGTTGAGATTTATCTCCGCAAAAATCCCCGCCCTGCCCACGGTCAGTAGGGGACACCGATGGGCTTGGAAAGGCCGACGTCCGTCGGATGGAACGTTAAGCCGTGGCCCCGTGTGCGGGAGAGCCATACCCTGTGCACGTTAAAGAACACACTGGATGTCCTTGACGGGAGGCTACCATCTGTCTCCCAACAACTATTCCAGTGGGTCCCCAACCTTCTCTGAGCCTTCGGGGTCCATGTGACCTGGCCATTTAGCCCATTGTGTGCAAAAAAGTGCCGCTCAGAGGTAAAACAACCCAACGTTAAAGAACACGCTGGATGGCCTTGACGGGAGGCTACCATCTGTCTCCCAACTACTATTCCAGTGGGTACCTCCCCCAACCTTCTCTGAGCCTTCGGGGTCCATGTGACCTGGCCATTTAGCCCATTGTGTGCAAAAAAGTGCCGCTCAGAGGTAAAACAACCCAACGTTAAAGAACACGCTGGGTGGCCTTGACGGGAGGCTACCATCTGTCTCCCAACAACTATTCCAATGGGTCCCCTCCCCCAACCTTCTCTGAGCCTTCGGGGTCCATGTGACCTGGCCATTTAGCCCATGGTGTGCAAAAAAGTGCCGCTCAGAGGTAAAACAACCCAACCCAACTCTAAATTACAACTGTCTTGAAGAATGTTTGAACACTTGCAGATAATTCAGTGGTCAGACTGATAATTTATTATCATTATTTTTAAAAGATCTTGATATTTGATCGCTGGCCGGTAGTCCTCATTTCAGTCACATCCCCTTCACATGCCATTAGGAGGTTGAGTTCATATTCCATCCATCTCCAGACAATTCATCCTCTAAATCTAATGTCGATGGTTAAAAGTGAATTCGGGATATTTCGATTTCACCAAATTTTACTTTCATACGCATTTTGCAAAATTCCGTGTCTGAATTCTTCGGTTTTTCTCAGAAATGCGAGGCAAGGTTAGCTCAGTCGTTCGCACTCCAAACTCGAAATCTTTAATTCCCAGGTTCGAGTTCTAATTTTGCCACAGTTGAGATTTATTTCCGCCAACACTTGGCTTGGAATGCCAACACTTGAGCCACACTTGAGCTTGGAATGGTCGTCGTCAATTAGATGGGTAATTGATCCGTGGCCTAATGTACAGAAGGTCATATCTTGTGCATGTTAAAGAACATACTGGATGGACTTAACGGGCGTCTATCATCTGTCTCCTAACAGCTTCCAATGGGTTCCCTCCCCCCAATCTTCTCTGAGTCCTCTCCTGAGTCCTCTCCTGAGTCCTTTGGGGAGGGGTGGGCCAGTCAGTAGCGCGCCAGGCTCGTAATCTGTAGTTCTCAAGTTCGAGTCCCAGCTAGGGCAGCGGTGAGATTTATCTCCGCAAAAATTCCCCGCCCTGCCCACGGTAATTAGGGAACACCGATGGGCTTGGAAAGACCGCCGTCCTTTGAATGAGACGTTCAGCCGTGGTCCCGTGTGTAGGAGGGCCATACCCTGTGTACGTTAAAGGACACGCTGGATGTCCTTGACGGGAGGCTACCATCTGTCTCCCAACAGCCGTTCCAGTGGGTCCTCCCCTTCAACCTTCTCTGAGCTTTCGGGGTCCTTGTGACCTGGCCATTTAGCCCATGGTGTGCAAAAAAGTGGCGCTCAGAGGTAAAACAACCCAACGTTAAAGAACACGCTGGATGGCCTTGACAGGAGGCTACCATCTGTCTCCCAACAGCTGTTCCAATGGGTCCCCTCCCCCAACCTTCTCTGAGCCTTCGGGGTCCACGTGACCTGGCCATTTAGCCCATGGTGTGCAAAAAAGTGCCTCTCAGAGGTAAAACAACTCAACCTTGAATCTTCGAGACCTGTCTATTTAGCCCACTGTGTGCAAAAGAAGTACCACTCAGAGGTAAAACAATACACCTCGCCATATATCTCAGCCATATTTAATAACAAACTGGTCGACTTCAAATATTGCACATAGACTCTCATGGGTTTTGTGGCCAGTACATCACACTGAAAGAGTAATCAGATTCTTTGAGTACTTATAATCAGTTTTTGTGACTAACGCATCACATTGAACTAGTAATCAGATTTTGAGAGCATTTCTAAACACGATTTCTGACCAATGCATCACACTTAAAACAGTAATCAACTTTTGTGAGCCCTTAAAATAAGGCATTTTTTAACCACTGCATCACACTAAAACAGAAATCATGTTTTGTACAGGAGAAATTACCACATTAAAGAACACACTGGATGGTCTTGATGGGAGGCTATCATGAGATGAACCCTGCCCTAATCTTAGAAATGTATGTGTAGAAAAAGCCTTCTTGTTCTTTCGTTTTATCAATGCATTCGTTTCCCTCTATTAATTAGAACATTTGAGCGTTTATCTCAGCAAGCAACTCTCTCTCCGTAAGAAAACAAGCACCTATAAAAATTACCCCATGAAATATTAATTAGCTAGAAGTCCCGTGGCCGAGTGGTTAGCGCGCTTGCCTACTGATCTACGGAACCTGGGTTCGAGCCCCGGGTAAGGCATGGATGTATGTGTCGTTTTTCTGCTGAGGTCCTGCCATCCTCTCAGATCTTCTACTGTGGCATATAAACTGACAGGCTCCTGTCAGACCTCTGTGGCAAGCAGCTGCTTGAGGGGGTATTTATTTTATTTTTTATAGAAGATATATCTCTCTTTTACGCATTGCATAATAATCTTCTTCTATACATTTATATTTTTAAAAAAAGCAAAGTTTTATTGACCCTAAGTTGGGTTGTTTTACCTCTGAGCTGCACTTTTTTGCACACCACGGACTAAATGGCCAGGTCACAAGGACCCCGAAAGCTCAGAGAAGATTGCGGGGAGGGGACCCACTGGAACAGCTGTTGGGAGACAGATGGTAGCCTCCCGTCAAGACCATCCAGCGTGTTCTTTAACGTGCACAGGGTATGGCTCTCCCGCACACTGGGCTCCGACTTAACGTCCCATCCGACGGACGGCAGTCTTTCCAAGTCCATCAGTGTCCCTTACTGACCGTGGGCAGGGCGGGGAATTTTTGCGGAGATAAATCTCAACGCTGACCCAGCTGGGACTCGAACCTGGGAACTGCAGATTACGAGCCTGGCGCGCTACCGACTGAGCCACCCCCGTCTCTATTGACCCCAACGAAACATTTATGTGTTCATCTATTTAGTTTTTCAGAGTGAAATTATAATTATAAAAGGCTAACTCTAAACCCTAAGACAAACTAAAATTGGATTTTCCCTGGTGAAACTTATATTTTGGGATATACACAGTCGTATCAGAATAATACATATATATTATTCTGATACGACCGTGTCTATATAATACATATCTTTAGGGATACTACACTAGTGTTAAATGTTGTCCATAAAAAAAAACAATTCACCTCATGTGTAAAAAAATTGTATCTTCAACTGTGCAATGGTCTATTTTGTTGAATTGCGTTTGTAGGATCATGATAGCAGAATTATTTGAAACACTCATTCGCGATTAATTAAGATTATTTCACTAAAGAAAAGATTTCTTGACCTAATGAAACTCTCTGTGTGGAGTTGTAATTAAAAGTTTGCCATGAAAGGGGAAAAGAACGACCATGTAACGCTATTTCAGAGGTGTCTGCAGGTACCACTGATCCTGCGCACTAGGTAGTTGTGTCGCTCTCGAGTTTTATTCGCTACGATTCCTGTGACGTCACCAAGCGCCATGTGCATTGTAGCAGTCCAGAAGTTAAGGCAAATCCGTCGAACGGTTTAAAGATCTTTATTTTTTGAGAGGTGCAAAATATTTTTTTATAGTTTTTATAGAAAATGGAAAAATAATGTAGGGTTTAGTTGACTCATTGTCAATCACGATTATCTTTTCAGAGAGCGTGATTTTTTTTTTTCTTTAAGCTTTAAGTTCACGTTTTAGTAGAAATGTATGACGTTATATAGGCAAAAAATATTGTGTCGATAAAACATTGGGTTGGGTTGTTTTACCTCTGAGCGGCACTTTTTTGCACACCATGGGCTAAATGGCCAGGTCACATGGACCCCGAAGTCTCAGAGAAGGTTGGGGGATGGGACCCACTGGAACAGCTGTTGGGAGACAGATGGTAGCCTCCCGTCAAGGCCATCCAGCTTGTTCTTTAACGTTGGGTTGTTTTACCTCTGAGCGGCACTTTTTTTCACACCATGGGCTAAATGGCCAGGTCACATGGACCCCGAAGGCTCAGAGAAGGTTGGGGGAGGGGACCCACTGGAATAGTTGTTGGGAGACAGATGGTAGCCTCCCGTCAAGGCCATCCAGCGTGTTCTTTAACGTGCACAGGGTATGGCTCTCCCGCACACGGTACCACGGCTTAACATCCCATCCGACGGACGGCGGCCTTTCCAAGTCGGTAAAACAATCTTGTTTAGGTTTCGATGTATGTGAAGAAAAAAAAATAAACCGAAAACTGATAACGAGTCTTATTAAATTCAATCTTGTTAAGGTTTCGATACATGTGGGGAAAAAATTAAATTGAAAGCTGATTATTACTCATTATTGACCTGCAACTATGATATCGATGGCTGATTCAGAAGACATTGCCAAGCTATCTATTAGATCAATATATTATTGATAAGTTATTGAATTGTGATTTATGAGATCGATAGATGATCGATAAGTCACTGACCTGTGAACTATGAGATCGACACATGATCGGTAAGTCATTGACTTGTGAACTATAAGATCACACACATGATCGGTAAGTCATTGACCTGTGAACTATAAGATCACACACATGATCGGTAAGTCATTGACCTGTGAACTATAAAATCGACACATGATCGGTAAGTCATTGACCTGTGAACTATAAGATCACAGAAATGATCGGTAAGTCATTGACCTGTGAACTATAAGATAGACAAAGGTAAGTCATTGATCTGTGTTATCGGTAAGTCATTGACCTGTGAACTATAAGATCGACACATGATCGGTAAGTCATTGACCTGTGAACTATGAGATCGACACATGATTGGTAAGTCATTGACCTGTGAACTATAAGATCACACACATGATCGGTAAATCATTGACCTGTGAACTATAAGATCACACACATGATTGGTAAGTCATTGACCTGTGAACTATAAGATCGACACATGATCGGTAAGTCATTGACCTGTGAACTATAAGATCACACAAATGATCGGTAAGTCATTGACCTGTGAACTATAAGATCGACACATGATCGGTAAGTCATTGACCTGTGAACTATAAGATCACACAAATGATCGGTAAGTCATTGACCTGTGAACTATAAGATCGACACATGATCGGTAAGTCATTGACCTGTGAACTATAAGATAGACACATGATCGGTAAGTCATTGACCTGTGAACTATGAGATCGACACATGATCGGTAAGTCATTGACCTGTGAACTATAAGATCACACACATGATCGGTAAGTCATTGACCTGTGAACTATAAGATCGACACATGATCGGTAAGTCATTGACCTGTGAACTATAAGATCGACACATGATCGGTAAGTCATTGACCTGTGAACTATAAGATCACACACATGATCGGTAAGTCATTGACCTGTGAACTATAAGATCGACACATGATCGGTAAGTCATTGACCTGTGAACTATGAGATCGACACATGATCGGTAAGTCATTGACCTGTGAACTATAAGATCACACATATGATCGGTAAGTCATTGACCTGTGAACTATGAGATCGACACATGATCGGTAAGTCATTGACTTGTGAACTATAAGATCACACACATGATCGGTAAGTCATTGACCTGTGAACTATAAGATCACACACATGATCGGTAAGTCATTGACCTGTGAACTATAAAATCGACACATGATCGGTAAGTCATTGACCTGTGAACTATAAAATCGACACATGATCGGTAAGTCATTGACCTGTGAACTATAAGATAGACAAAGGTAAGTCATTGATCTGTGTTATCGGTAAGTCATTGACCTGTGAACTATAAGATCGACACATGATCGGTAAGTCATTGACCTGTGAACTATGAGATCGACACATGATTGGTAAGTCATTGACCTGTGAACTATAAGATCACACACATGATCGGTAAATCATTGACCTGTGAACTATAAGATCACACACATGATTGGTAAGTCATTGACCTGTGAACTATAAGATCGACACATGATCGGTAAGTCATTGACCTGTGAACTATAAGATCACACAAATGATCGGTAAGTCATTGACCTGTGAACTATAAGATCGACACATGATCGGTAAGTCATTGACCTGTGAACTATAAGATCACACAAATGATCGGTAAGTCATTGACCTGTGAACTATAAGATCGACACATGATCGGTAAGTCATTGACCTGTGAACTATAAGATAGACACATGATCGGTAAGTCATTGACCTGTGAACTATGAGATCGACACATGATCGGTAAGTCATTGACCTGTGAACTATAAGATCACACACATGATCGGTAAGTCATTGACCTGTGAACTATAAGATCGACACATGATCGGTAAGTCATTGACCTGTGAACTATAAGATCGACACATGATCGGTAAGTCATTGACCTGTGAACTATAAGATCACACACATGATCGGTAAGTCATTGACCTGTGAACTATAAGATCGACACATGATCGGTAAGTCATTGACCTGTGAACTATGAGATCGACACATGATCGGTAAGTCATTGACCTGTGAACTATAAGATCACACATATGATCGGTAAGTCATTGACCTGTGAACTATGAGATCGACACATGATCGGTAAGTCATTGACCTGTGAACTATAAGATCGACACATGATCGGTAAGTCATTGACCTGTGAACTATGAGATCGACACATGATCGGTAAGTCATTGACCTGTGAACTATAAGATCACACACATGATCGGTAAGTCATTGACCTGTGAACTATGAGATCGACACATGATCAGTAAGTCATTGACCTGTGAACTATGAGATCGATACATGATCGGTAAGTCATTGACCTGTGAACTATGAGATTGACACATGATCGGTAAGTCATTGACCTGTGAACTATAAGATCACACACATGATCGGTAAGTCATTGACCTGTGAACTATAAGATAGACAAATGATCGGTAAGTCATTGATCTGTGAACTATAAGATAGACACATGATCGGTAAGTCATTGACCTGTGAACTATGAGATCGACATATGATCGGTAAGTCATTGACCTGTGAACTATGAGATCGACACATGATCGGTAAGTCATTGACCTGTGAACTATGAGATCGATACATGATCGGTAAGTCATTGACCTGTGAACTATGAGATCGACACATGATCGGTAAGTCATTGACCTGTGAACTATAAGATCACACACATGATCGGTAAGTCATTGACCTGTGAACTATAAGATAGACAAATGATCGGTAAGTCATTGATCTGTGAACTATGAGATCGACATATGATCGGTAAGTCATTGACCTGTGAACTATGAGATCGACACATGATCGGTAAGTCATTGACCTGTGAACTATGAGATCGATACATGATCGGTAAGTCATTGACCTGTGAACTATGAGATCGACACATGATCGGTAAGTCATTGACCTGTGAACTATAAGATCACACACATGATCGGTAAGTCTTTGACCTGTGAACTATAAGATAGACAAATGATCGGTAAGTCATTGACCTGTGAACTATGAGATCGACACATGATCGGTAAGTCATTGACCTGTGAACTATAAGATCGACACATGATCGCTAAGTCATTGACCTGTGAACTATGAGATCGACATATTATTAGCCTGATTTCAATGAGACAAACAGATGATTGATAAATCATTATTCACTTGTAATCTTTGAGACCTATACATGTTTGATAGTCATCATCGCCTTGTGGTCTACGAGATCGACACATGATGGAGAATACATTATTCACATCTGACCTGTGAGATCGACAGATGATTGCAGTGGCATTATTGGTCTACGATCTCATAGTTCATTGTTAAGCATTGATCTATGAAATATGAGATCTACAGATGATTGATAAATCGTTGACCTGTAATCTATAAGATCGTCATATGATTGATGAATCATTGACCTGTAATCTATGAGATCGACATATAATTGATGAGTCATTGGCCTGTGAACTATGAAATCGACACATAACTGATATGTCATTGGCCTGTAATCTATGAGATCGACACATAATTGATGTCATTAGCCTGAGAACAATGAGATCGACATATGATTGTCATTGGCCTGTGAACTATGAGATCGACACATAATTGATGTCATTGGCCTGTGAACTATGAGATCGACACATAATTGATGAGTCATTGCCTGTGAACTATGAGATCGACATACAATTGATGTCATTGTCCTGTGAACTATGAGATCGACAAATAATTAATGTCATTGGCCTGTGAACTATGAGATCGACACATAATTGATGTCATTGGACTGTGAGCTATGTGATCGACACATAATTGATGTCATTGGCCTGTGAACTATGAGATCGACACATAATTGATGAGTCATTGCCTGTGAACTATGAGATCGACACATAATTGATGTCATTGGCCTGTGAACTATGAGATCGACACATAATTAATGAGTCATTGCCTGTGAACTATGAGATCGACACATAATTGATGTCATTGGCCTGTGAACTATGAGATCGACACATAATTGATGTCATTGGACTGTGCGCTATGAGATCGACACATAATTAATGTCATTGGCCTGTGAACTATGAGATCGACATATAACTGATATGTCATTGATCTGTGACTATGAGATCGACATATAATTGATAGGTCATCGGCCTGTGATCTATGAGATCGACACATTATTACTGTCATTGACCTGTGATCTATATGATCTACATATGATTGATGAGTCATTGATCTGTTATCTATGAGATCGACACATGATTGATGAGTCATTGACCTGTGATCTATAAGATCTACATATGATTGATGAGTCCTTGACCTGTGATCTATAAGAGTTGTGTTAGTGATCTGGCAACCTTCGTGTACCGTACACGAGCTAGCGACTGTACCTGGAGTAATTCGCAATCTATTAAAAGCTTCCTTTAATTTTTACTCCGCTTCACATTAAGAATGGTCTGTAAATTGTAAAGATCAAAGAAGTCAACAAGCAATAAAAAAGAGAATGAGTTCTAGCAAGAACAACGCTCTGATTAATATACCGCTACAGAAAATAGTTCCGCACCTATATGCAAGAATTTAATACTCTTCCTAAAGTAAATTATTATTATGTATAATTTATGGAAGTTTGCAACGGAAAATACTGTTTTTAATTTCGGATTGTTGTAAAGTACATAAGGAAACATAATTTCTTTTACACCAGTAAGTTCGCGTTGTGAACACTTGCTGTAGAAACTCTCTAATGAGTCGAGGATTGAAGCATTTTTCTTGCTTTTAATTAGGCTTTGTGGTTAAGTATAATAAGCTATGGTTGTACAAGAAACTCTTTGAAAGAGACTTGCCGTTCCATTCTTTATGTGAAAGATTATAAAATAATGAAAAGGCTGATGTAGTTAAAAACATCAGCATTAACTAGCTGTCAATTAACAATTGCATGGAAAATAACATGTTCATATTTTAAGATAAGTAAAAAAATACGTAACCAATTCTTGTTATCAAAATCTCTCCTTCTTGTTATCTTCTTCTTTTCCACAGATATTTTCTGAAAATATCAAAAACAGAATTTGAAATTTTTCACTTAAAATGTTTCGCGAGTGTCTCTTAGTATCTTCTTAAAGCAAATCGAAATTAAAATTCAAATATCTTACGTAAAATTGCGCAATTACAAGAAACAGTTTAAATATTTGATTTCAACGTTCAAGTTACCAATTGTTGTTATCAAAATCAACGGTTATTAAAAATACGAGAAATTTTTTACATTAATATCCTAAGATTTAAAGATATTTTTAGTATTTTTATAAATAGTTATATTTATTGTAGGCTAAGGTTTTACTTGTCTATGATTTAGAATCCTTTGCTAATAAAGATTTCTTATATTCATCCTTTTAATACTCATATTATACCATATTTATATTCTCTCAAATAAAATAATTACTGTACAGTCGCTCAAAAAGTATCCGAACACTATGGTTGATTACAGAATTCAGAAAAAATATCTGGAAGTTTTAGAAATTATTTATCTGGCAACCTTCGTGTACAGTCGCTCAAAAAAGTATCCGAATACTATGGTTGATTGCAAAATTCAGAAAAAATATCTATCATTGATTTTTTCAATGATAGATATTTTTTTCTGTCATCTGGCAACCTTCGTGTCACGTGACACGAAGGTTGCCAGATGACTAATTTCTAAAAAAATCAATGATAGATATTTTTTCTGAATTTTGCAATCAACCATAGTATTCGGATACTTTTTTGAGCGACTGTACAGTACACGAAGGTTACCCGATCACTAATTTCTAAAACTTCCAGATATTTTTTCTGAATTCTGTAATCAACCACAATGTTCGGATATTTTTTAAGCAACTGTACATGTTAAGAAATTTGAAGATTGATAGTCATAATATTGCATTAACCAAAATCTTTGGATTTTGCTCTTGGGGACCTGGGTTCGAGTCCCGGGTAAGGCATGGATGTATGTGTCGTTTTTCTGCTGAGGTCCTGCCATCCTCTCAGACCTTCTACTATGGCATATAAACTGACAGGCTCCTGTAAGACCTCTGTGGCAGGCAGCTGCTTGAGGGGGGTATTTTTTTTTTTTTATAAATTTCCTGTTAATAAGCTACCGATTTTTTACTGAAAGGTCTTAAGACAAAAGAGATAATTATGTTATGAGACTTTTTTAAACACTCAAACTACTAAAATGAGCATTTTGGATTTTGGTCATCATCTCTGTAATGCTTTGTATCTCAACGAATTATAAATGTTATCGATCTGAAAATTTACACATAGACTCTCATTATGGTTCTCAAAGAACACAAATATAAATTTTGGATCCAAACAAAATAGAAAGTCCTATTCCAGGACTCTCATTTTTCTTTTCCTATTTTCATACACAGTTTGAAAGCTGAAAAACCAAAGAGAATCAAGACACACATTTGAATGATTACAGAGTTTTTATACACAGCGTGATGGATTAGGGAACTTTTATCTGACAATAATGTGACATTAGATTTAGAAGATTAGAGATGTTGAATCAAGCTTTATAGAAAGAAAAATATTAATTTATATCCTTCAATATTGACTGCAAGTTTAAATCAAACCAAAATATCACGGCTCATTTAAACTGATTATTTTTTAGTTAATAATATATTAATTACACTAAATGAGCGCAGTCCAACTGATGAAAGCGCATGTATTTCTATAATCAGTTAAATTTATGGGATTTAAGAACAGTACCGAGTGGTTAGCGCGCTTGGCTACTGATCTACGGGACCTGGGTTCGAGCCTCGGGTAAGGCATGGATGTTCGTGTTGTTTTCTGCTGAGGTCCTGCCATCCTCTCAGATCTTCTACTGTGACATATAAACTGACAGGCTCCTGTCAGACCTCTGTGGCAAGCAGCTGCTTAAGGGGGTATTTATTTTTTTTTTATTTAATATAATATTTAAAGAGTTATGGAAGCTGAAACATTTAAGTGAAACTTTTGCTAGTTTTGAAAATTTACTTCAAAAAGTTAAATCACAGCTGTTATAACAAGTTGTTCGCAATATAAATGCGATATTTGAATTTTGTGTAAGGATTTTTGAAGTTTTCAACATTTTTGGGGGAGGGGGGAATGTTTTGGAAGTGTGGTGTGATAACATCTGTTGTTAAATATTATAGCTTCCATAACTCTTTAAATATTAGATTAATGTTATAGAAAATAGAGATTTAGAAAGATCTGACCAAGATTTCAAATCCAGTGACTTTTTCCATAAAAACCTTATTTTCAAAATTAGGTAGATTTGAATGTGTCATTCGTTCACTTAATATGAAAGTGTTCGGACACTTTTTGCAATATAGTGTATTATGCAAATAAATATATTGGGAACGAATATATTAAGTCGTGAATAGTACAAATACCACTTAATAGCTTGTAACATTTTGAAAGAGTATACTGAGGCTCATTCTGACAGGTGCACTGAAGTCATGATTTTCGACAGGTGTTCTATATAATAAAAATACATAATACATAAAAATATATACGATAAAAAAAGCTACAAATATATCAGTACATTTATTAAATTACTTGGAATAGTATTTGATAAGGGTATAGCGGCAATATTGTTTCGCCTGCAAAAATGAAATATGTAAAATACTTATATTTGCCTATTGCAACAAATAGCTTCAAACGTGGACTTCCAAATATATTATTAATATGCAGTTGTCAACAGCAGCCAATCAAAACAGATAGCTGAAATAGTTCGTGATTATATCTTTGCATAATTTTTAACTGTTTCTTATTTCCCTGAGACAAAATTACTATTATAATGATTATCAATTATTTCTAACAACAACTGCAATCATTTCTCGGCAGCGTAACTATTGAGTTACCAAAATATGCAATTACATTAACATATTATTTCTTAAAAGCTCCAAAAGGAAACTTATTGGGATCTTCGATAAACTAAATTGAAATTTGTCTCTCTTAAAGCTTTATTTACCACATACCATGTGAACATTTGCGGAACATGTAGAGAAAAGAAAAATCAAGAGTCAAAAAATATAATCACCCATAATTTTTATTTACATTTAACGTCGAGCCTTGAGGATATCATGTACTTTCACTATAGGAAACGGAACTATATGAGAATCGTTTATAGCATTGAGTGCAAAAAGGTGCAATAATAATAGTCTTCGAGGCTTACTATAAGCTTTTTCAGTGATTTAAATGATAATGCTTGCCTCAAAAGAAAGGATAGTTGTTTTTTAAAGAACCGGAAAATAATACTAACTGTTTTATAGTGATTATATAAACTCTTGATTTCTATTTTCTTTACGTAGCATTACAAAAATCGTTTAAAACAAACTCTTGGTTTCTCTTTTTTTGTGTAGAGTCGCAAAAAATTAATTACTGGAACTCTTAATTTCTGTCTTCTTTAAGTAGATTTACAAATATTAATTCTGCAAACTCTTGATTTCTGTTTCCTTTATGTAGCATTATAAAAATGATTTAAAACAAACTCTTGGTTTCCCTTTCTTTTGTGTAAAGTTGCATAAAAAATAATTACTGGAACTCTTGGTTTCTGTCTTCTTTAAGTATATTTAAAAATATTAATGGTTAGCGCGCTTTGCTACTGATCTAAGGGACCTGGGTTCGAGCCCCGGGTAAGGCTATGGATGTTCGTGTTGTTTTCTGCTGAGGTCCTGCCATCCTCTCAGATCTTCTACTGTGGCATATAAACTGACAGGCTCCTGTCAGACCTCTGTGGCAAGCATCTGCTTGAGGGGGAATTTATTTTTTTTATTTAATATAATATTTAAAGAGTTATGGAAGCTGAAACATTTAAGTGAAACTTTTGCTAGTTTTGAAAATTTACTTCAAAAAGTTAAATCACAGCTGTTATAACAAGTTGTTCGCAATATAAATGCGATATTTGAATTTTGTGTAAGGATTTTTGAAGTTTTCAACATTTTGGGGGGGGGGAAATGTTTTGGAAGTGTGGTGTGATAACATCTGTTGTTAAATATTATAGCTTCCATAACTCTTTAAATATTAGATTAATGTTATAGAAAATAGAGATTTAGAAAGATTTGACCAAGATTTCAAATCCAGTGACTTTTTCCATAAAAACCTTATTTTCAAAATTAGGTAGATTTGAATGTGTCATTCGTTCACTTAATATGAAAGTGTTCGGACACTTTTTGCAATATAGTGTATTATGCAAATAAATATATTGGGAACGAATATATTAAGTCTTGAATTGTACAAATACCACTTAATAGCTTGTAACATTTTGAAAGAGTATACTGAGGCTCATTCTGACAGGTGCACTGAAGTCATGATTTTCGACAGGTGTTCTATATAATAAAAATACATAATACATAAAAATATATACGATAGAAAAAGCTACAAATATATCAGTACATTTATTAAATTACTTGGAATAGTATTTGATAAGGGTATAGCGGCAATATTGTTTCGCCTGCAAAAATGAAATATGTAAAATACTTATATTTGCCTATTGCAACAAATAGCTTCAAACGTGGACTTCCAAATATATTAATATGCAGTTGTCAATAGCAGCCAATCAAAACAGATAGCCGAAATAGTTCGTGATTATATCTTTGCATAATTTTTAACTGTTTCTTATTTCCCTGAGACAAAATTACTATTATAATGATTATCAATTATTTCTAACAACAACTGCAAACATTTCTCGGCAGCGTAACTATTGAGTTACCAAAATATGCAATTACATTAACATATTATTTCTTAAAAGCTCCAAAAGGAAACTTATTGGGATCTTCGATAAACTAAATTGAAATTTGTCTCTGTTAAAGCTTTATTTACCATATACCATGTGAACATTTGCGGAACATGTAGAGAAAAGAAAAATCAAGAGTCAAAAAATATAATTACCCATAATTTTTATTTACATTTAACGTCGAGCCTTGAGGATATCATGTACTTTCACTATAGGAAACGGAACTATATGAGAATCGTTTATAGCATTGAGTGCAAAAAGGTGCAATAATAATAGTCTTCGAGGCTTACTATAAACTTTTTCAGTGATTTAAAAGATAATGCTTGCCTCAAAAGAAAGGATAGTTTTTTTAAAAAAAAACGGAAAATAATACTAACTGGTTTATAGTGATTATATAAACTCTTGATTTCTATTTTCTTTACGTAGCATTACAAAAATCGTTTAAAACAAACTCTTGGTTTCTCTTTTTTTGTGTAGAGTCGCAAAAAAATTAATTACTGGAACTCTTAATTTCTGTCTTCTTTAAGTAGATTTACAAATATTAATTCTGCAAACTCTTGATTTCTGTTTCCTTTATGTAGCATTATAAAAATGATTTAAAACAAACTCTTGGTTTCCCTTTCTTTTGTGTAAAGTTGCATAAAAAATAATTACTGGAACTCTTGGTTTCTGTCTTCTTTAAGTATATTTAAAAATATTAATGGTTAGCGCGCTTTGCTACTGATCTAAGGGACCTGGGTTCGAGCCCCGGGTAAGGCTATGGATGTTCGTGTTGTTTTCTGCTGAGGTCCTGCCATCCTCTCAGATCTTCTACTGTGGCATATAAACTGACAGGCTCCTGTCAGACCTCTGTGGCAAGCATCTGCTTGAGGGGGAATTTATTTTTTTTATTTAATATAATATTTAAAGAGTTATGGAAGCTGAAACATTTAAGTGAAACTTTTGCTAGTTTTGAAAATTTACTTCAAAAAGTTAAATCACAGCTGTTATAACAAGTTGTTCGCAATATAAATGCGATATTTGAATTTTGTGTAAGGATTTTTGAAGTTTTCAACATTTTGGGGGGGGGGGAAATGTTTTGGAAGTGTGGTGTGATAACATCTGTTGTTAAATATTATAGCTTCCATAACTCTTTAAATATTAGATTAATGTTATAGAAAATAGAGATTTAGAAAGATTTGACCAAGATTTCAAATCCAGTGACTTTTTCCATAAAAACCTTATTTTCAAAATTAGGTAGATTTGAATGTGTCATTCGTTCACTTAATATGAAAGTGTTCGGACACTTTTTGCAATATAGTGTATTATGCAAATAAATATATTGGGAACGAATATATTAAGTCTTGAATTGTACAAATACCACTTAATAGCTTGTAACATTTTGAAAGAGTATACTGAGGCTCATTCTGACAGGTGCACTGAAGTCATGATTTTCGACAGGTGTTCTATATAATAAAAATACATAATACATAAAAATATATACGATAGAAAAAGCTACAAATATATCAGTACATTTATTAAATTACTTGGAATAGTATTTGATAAGGGTATAGCGGCAATATTGTTTCGCCTGCAAAAATGAAATATGTAAAATACTTATATTTGCCTATTGCAACAAATAGCTTCAAACGTGGACTTCCAAATATATTAATATGCAGTTGTCAATAGCAGCCAATCAAAACAGATAGCCGAAATAGTTCGTGATTATATCTTTGCATAATTTTTAACTGTTTCTTATTTCCCTGAGACAAAATTACTATTATAATGATTATCAATTATTTGTAACAACAACTGCAAACATTTCTCGGCAGCGTAACTATTGAGTTACCAAAATATGCAATTACATTAACATATTATTTCTTAAAAGCTCCAAAAGGAAACTTATTGGGATCTTCGATAAACTAAATTGAAATTTGTCTCTGTTAAAGCTTTATTTACCATATACCATGTGAACATTTGCGGAACATGTAGAGAAAAGAAAAATCAAGAGTCAAAAAATATAATTACCCATAATTTTTATTTACATTTAACGTCGAGCCTTGAGGATATCATGTACTTTCACTATAGGAAACGGAACTATATGAGAATCGTTTATAGCATTGAGTGCAAAAAGGTGCAATAATAATAGTCTTCGAGGCTTACTATAAACTTTTTCAGTGATTTAAAAGATAATGCTTGCCTCAAAAGAAAGGATAGTTTTTTTAAAAAAAAACGGAAAATAATACTAACTGGTTTATAGTGATTATATAAACTCTTGATTTCTATTTTCTTTACGTAGCATTACAAAAATCGTTTAAAACAAACTCTTGGTTTCTCTTTTTTTGTGTAGAGTCGCAAAAAAATTAATTACTGGAACTCTTAATTTCTGTCTTCTTTAAGTAGATTTACAAATATTAATTCTGCAAACTCTTGATTTCTGTTTCCTTTATGTAGCATTATAAAAATGATTTAAAACAAACTCTTGGTTTCCCTTTCTTTTGTGTAAAGTTGCATAAAAAATAATTACTGGAACTCTTGGTTTCTGTCTTCTTTAAGTATATTTAAAAATATTAATGGTTAGCGCGCTTTGCTACTGATCTAAGGGACCTGGGTTCGAGCCCCCGGTAAGGCTATGGCTGTTTGTGTCGTTTTTCTGCTGAGGGCCTGCCATCCTCACAGACCTTCTACTATGGCATATAAACTGACAGGCTCCTGTCAGACCTCTGTGGCAAGCAGCTGCTTGAGGGGGTATTTATTTATTTATTTATAATTACTACAAACTCTTGATTTCTATTTCTTTATGTAGCATTACAAAAATCATTTAAAACAAACTCTTGGTTTCTCTTTGTTTTGTGTAGAGTCTCTACAGTCGCTCAAAAAAATATACGAACACTATGGTTGATTACAGAATTCAGAAAAAATATTGCGCAACGATTTTTTTAGAAATTAGTGATCTGGTAACCTTCGTGTACAGTACAGTCGTTCAAAAAAGTATCCGAACACTATGGTTCATTACAGAATTCAGAAAAAATATCTGGCAACGATTTTTTTTCAGAAATTAGTGATCTGGCAACCTTCGTGAAAACGAAACACGAAAGTTGCCAGATCACTAATTTCTAAAAAAAATAGTTGCCAGATATTTTTTTTGAATTCTGTAATCAACCATAGTGTTCGGATACTTTTTTGAGCGACTGTATTATAGTATGCTCCATGAAGTACAAAGGTGTATTTATAATTGAAACCTGTAAAATATTAATATACTTCTTTCGTTTTTGGTGGAATTCAGTTTTGTAATATATTTTCCAAAATAATATCTATGAAAAAATATTTTCTCTTTAAAGCATTTTCATTATTTGAAATAATAATTTTCACTCTTCAATGGCACTATTTTGTCCACAACGTGTTTCTTCGGCGATAACATGCTTTATCCATAATTTCACAAACACTTATTCATTTTGACTAAATATAGTATTTTGTTGCTTGCAAGATATATAATCGTATAAATAGTACTGTTTAATATCGCAAAACATAGATCAAAATCATGGTGTTTTAAATTTGATCATCAGCAAATAAATGTTCAATTCAAAGTCTTTGAATGAACATAATCAATAATAAAAATTATATTCATAATAATTGAGTGGTACCAGGTCCGGATTTAGAAAAAAATATATAGGTGGAGTATAAAAATAAGTCTTAGATCTGATCCTGACTGGTATTATATTTTTTTAGATTCTTTTTACAAAAGTTTACGCTTCACCTTTTTATTTTTTTATTAATTTCCTAAAATGTAACACTTTGAAGGATTATACATATCAAGCATTGTACACCGTCCCGTGGCCGAGTGGTTAGCGCGCTTGGCTACTGATCTAAGGGACCTGGGTTCGAGCCCCGGGTTAAAGCTTAGCTGTTTGTGTCGTTTTTCTGCTGAGGACCTGCCATCCTCTCAGACCTTCTACTACGGCATATAAACTGGCAGGCTCCTGTCAGACCTCTGTGGCAAGCAGCTGCTTGAGGGGGTAATTTTTTTTTTTACATTGATATACATTTGTACAGTCGCTCAAAAAAGTATCCGAACACTGTGGTTGATTACAGAATTCAGAAAAAATATCTGGCAACGATTTTTTTTTAAATTAGTGATCTGGCAACCTTCGTGTACTGTACACAAAGGTTGCCTGATCACTAATTTCTAAAAAAAATCGTTGCAGATATTTTTTTTTAATTCTGTAATCAGCCATAGTGTTCGGATATTTATTTGAGCGACTTTACATCGTGGAACGTTTTATGATGCATAAAAATATATGTTTACGACAAATGCTAAAATGATAATTTATTTTTTAATATTAATATTTATCAAAACGTCGGTTAAATGCTATAAACTAATTATTTTTATACATTATCAATGCCGCAAAGTAATGTCATAACTTAGAAATATGAAAGTAATGGTTTGCAGGGAGATACAGAGGGCAAAAAAAACATTGCTTTTTAAACACGAATCAATACGATTTTTAACTCTGTTTAATAACCTGATAATTTCATATATTTTACTATTCACTTTAAAGCAGGGCATTACAAACTCTGTTTCCTTGAAATATTCATTCATATTATTTTATTTATATACCTAACAACCATATAACCCTTCTGCACGAGGTTCAGTTAAAATCAATACAAAAATATAAAGAAAAACAAGAGAATATTTTAAATATTATAGATATCAAATATATATGTTGCCATTATTCAATGAAGTATCATAGTTATAATTTTTTAATAGTTTTGTGCTTAATAGTAAAATAAATAAAAAATAGTTTAAAGTTTGAAAATAGATAATTCTTAAACACAAAACTACATTATATTCAGAATTTTAAGGTGTTGTAGAAAAATCCAACGATTACACGTCAATTGACTATCACCAGGAGAATGCATTGTGTCGCAACACCCCTATTTTTTTAAATAAAATTAGGATTATAAGTTCTTTTCCTGATATTGGCTCTTGCCATACGTTATGTTTACCTGGATTCACCATCTTATGCAGATGATATGTTAGATATAAGTAAGCAATTTTCTTACTTTGACTGTCAAGACAGAAGAATGGGACACACCAGTTCCAAATGATGTATATTCACATATATCCCGTTTCCCAAAGCCTTTGGCATGAATATTTCCTCCAGGTTAATGAAGACTTTTATTAATAGATTTAAGACTGAATGTAGCAGCGCTACAAGATTTTCATTTTCAGCGAGTGGTTAGCACGTTTGGCTACTGATCTAAGGGACTTGGGTTCGAGCCCCGGGTAAGGCATGGCTGTTTGGGTCGTTTTCCTGCTGCGGTCCTGCCATCCTCTCAGACCTTCTACTATGGCATATAAACTGACAGGCTCCTGTCAGAACTCTGTGGCAAGCAGCTGCTTGAAGGGGGTGTAGTCTCAATAATTCCAATAAGTGCCCAGAATGTGAAGATCATGAAAACAATTTTCCTTTTTAATCTACAGTACCAACGAAATGATACAAGTCGTACCTCAATGATGAATTATTACAGATCACGTGGACTACATACGAATGCACCACGTGTGACTTCTCATTCTTTAAAATCTAAGATTTCATATCGTCGATAGAAACTTTTCATCAGAACAATCTCACATATTCTATCTAATTTGCTAAATTCGAAAATCTGCATACAACTTATTTTTGGTCCATTCAGCGTTAAAGTTTTATCGAATAATAGTTTCGATTGTGAACTTTCTTTTGACTGTTCAAACTTTTAATAACGTTGCTCACAGACAGGGAACTTTACATCAAAATTTCTTTAATGCCGGGACGGGGGTGGCTCAGTCGGTAGCGCGCCAGGCTCGTAATCTGTAGTTCCCAGATTCTAGTCCCAGCTGGGTCAGCGTTGAGATTTATCTCCGCAAAATTCCCCGCCTTGCCCACGTCAGTAGGGGACACCGATGGGCTTGGAAAGGCCGCCGTTCGTCGGATGGGACGTTAAGCCGTGGCCTCGTGTGTGGGAGAGCCATACCCTGTGCACGTTAAAGAACACGCTGGATGGCCTTGACGGGAGGCTATCATCTGTCTCCCAACAGCTGTTCCAGTGGGTCCCCTCCCCCAACCTTCTCTGAGCCTTCGGGGTCCATGTGACCTGGCCATTTAGTCCATGGTGTGCAAAAAAAGTGCCGCTCAGAGGTAAAACAACCCAACGTTAAAGAACACGCTGGATGGCCTTGACGGGAGGCTACCATCTGTCTCCCAACAGCTGTTCCAGTGGATCCCCTCCCCCAACCTTCTCTGAGCCTTCGGGGTCCATGTGACCTGGCCATTTAGTCCATGGTGTGTAAAAAAGTGCCGCTCAGAGGTAAAACAACCCAACTTCTTTAATGCCATGATGGAGATTTAATGCATTGTAATCTAACTTTACTACGGAACTAAGTTTGCTATCAAACAAATGTTCAGTCACAAATTATTGTAAAATGCTAAATTAGGAAAACTATATACTAACCTGCCTTCCCATGGCCGAGTGGTTAGCGCGCTTGGCTACGGATCTAAGGGACCTGGGTTCGAGCCCCGGGTAAGGCATGGATGTATGTGTCGTTTTTCTGCTGAGGTCCTGCCATCCTCTCAGGCCTGCTCTGGCGTATATACTGACAGGCTCCTGTCAGACCTCTGTGGCAAGCAGCTGCTTGAGGGGGTATTTATTTTTTTTATATACTACCGTGGCCGAATCTAGAGATTGAGGAGAGCGAGGCAGGCCGGAGGTCATAACCCTTCCTTTGAGAATACTAGCAAGAGTAAAAAAAAAATAAATAAATACCCCCTCAAGCAGCTGCTTGCCACAGAGGTCTGACAGGAGCCTGTCAGTTTATATGCCAAAGTAGAAGATCTGAGAAAATGGCAGGACCTCAGCAGAAAAACAACACATACAGCCATGCCTTATCCGGGGCTCGAACCCAGGTCCCTTAGATCAGTAGCCAAGCGCGCTAACCTCTCGGCCATGGGACGACTAGCAAGAGTAACAGTTAACAGTTGTAAAAAAAAATCATTAAACTTAATAATCTTTCTGCGTTTTTAAGAATTTTTTTAAAAAAAATCTGTAAGATGGAGGGTAAATTGTTATTCAGTAAATAGATTTTTACTTTTTTCCAGCTCGATTGAGTTTCTTGCCCCCCCCCCCCCTCCCTTAATTTGTTTTTATATAACCGGGCTTGTATACACCTATTCATTTCTTCATTAATGACGAATAAAATACAGTCGCTCAAAAAAAATATCCGAACACTAGGGTTGATTACAGAATTAAAAAAAATATCTGGCAACAATTTTTTTTTTATAGAAATTAGTGATCTGGCAACCTTCGTGTACAATACACGAAGGTTGCCAGATCACAAATTTATATTAAAAAAAAATCGTTGCCAGATATTTTTTCTGATTTCTGTAATCAACCATAATGTTCGGATATTTTTTTGAGCGACTGTACAAAATGCGACTAAAGATGTTAATCCTTTCTTTATTCCACAGCTTCTGAATCCTTTTTATTTACAATGACACTGAGCGCAAACTAAAAAATATTTCTAATAATTGGACAAGTGTGAAAAAAATCCCTATTCACATTTGTCTAAATACTAAAACCATCACTGCAGTGATATTTATTCCTGCCTGAAAATATTTCAACACACCAAAAGCTTTTAATTAATAAAAAAATCTCTGAAAGAGGAAAACAGTGAAAATTTTAGAAAAAGAAAAATAGAAAGATGAAAAATATATATAATAATAAAAATAATAATCATTTTATTCATTCATATTTATATTAGCGATACACTTTCATTCTTTGACCCACAAGATTTATTACAACTCGCCAGTGGAGTTGAAATACATTGTTTTTTTTTTAAATGCAATGTTTTTGCTCATTAAATAAAATTACAAAAAAATAGATACTGAAAAAGCACATAAATAAAAATATTAAAATTCAATTTTCTAAATTCTAATTTTCGAAAAACCGTGCCAAATTAGCTTAACAACAATTTTTTAACTTCGTTTTTGAAATTTGTGTCATCTATTATTTCACTCAGATAATTTGGTAAACAATTGTATTTTTCAAAGCTGAATAGCCAAAAATATTTTTCGAAAAAACTCTTTTAAAATTTTGGTTTGGGTAATATAAATGTTTTAGAAACCATTTATCTTGTATTATATGTGTTTGTCATCCTATAAAACCACAGAAGAATTTTTATCAATGAGTATTAAGAATTTCAAGGTGAAAATTTGAAATTTGCAAGTCAAGAAAATGCATTACCAAATTTAAATTTGGAGAGCTCTGCTCTATTTGCTAAAACTCTAACTATTCTCTATTCTAAAGACTGTTAAATTGTTAATCACTTGAACAATTTACAGGAAAATTTTGATACATGCATTAACTTTTAAAGAAAGCGCAGAGCTGTAGAAATCCATTCGTATGGCCTCACTATGATATATAGTAGGCATTTTTTACCTCTGAGCGGCACTTTTTTGCACACCATGGGCTAAATGGCCAGGTCACATGGACCCCGAAGGCTCAGAGAAGGTTGGGGGAGGGGACCCACTGGAACAGCTGTTGGGAGACGGTAGCCTCCCGTCAAGGCCATCCAGCGTGTTCTTTAGCGTTGGGTTGTTTTACCTCTGAGCGGTACTTTTTTGCACACCATGGGCTAAATGGCCAGGTCACATGGACCCCGAAGGCTCAAAGAAGGTTGGGGGAGAGGACCCACTGGAACAGCTGTTGGGAGACAGATGGTAGCCTCCCGTCAAGGCCATCCAGCGTGTTCTTTAGCGTTGGGTTGTTTTACCTCTGAGCGGTACTTTTTTGCACACCATGGGCTAAATGGCCAGGTCACATGGACCCCGAAGGCTCAGAGAAGGTTGGGGGAGGGGACCCACTGGAACAGCTGTTGGGAGACAGATGGTAGCCTCCCGTCAAGGCCATCCAGCGTGTTCTTTAGCGTTGGGTTGTTTTACCTCTGAGCGGTACTTTTTTGCACACCATGGGCTAAATGGCCAGGTCACATGGACCCCGAAGGCTCAGAGAAGGTTGGGGGAGGGGACCCACTGGAACAGCTGTTGGGAGACAGATGGTAGCCTCCCGTCAAGGCCATCCAGCGTGTTCTTTAACGTGCACAGGGTATGGCTCTCCCGCACACGGGGACCAGTAGAGTCGGAAGCTATTCGTTAGCAGGCAGTGAACGAATACTGCGTTCTAGTCTAGTTTGCACATAACAATTTTCATCTGTTTTTTTTTTTGTTTTGCGGCCCGCGATTTAATATATAATACTTAATATGGCCCAAGGTGGTTAACGAGTTTGACATGCCTGATATATAGCATTAATGTTTGCGAACGAAATAAGGCATATAATGTTTGTTGTCATCAAGACCATCAGTTTTTTTAGAACGTAGCAGATTTAGTTTTCTAATATGGAATGATTACCTGACAAGTATGGGTTATGACCAACTACAATAAATTGTTTTTTTTAGATGTAGTGGCATTGTGACGATTTGAAAGAGTGTTTAAACATGGCATTAAAAGACAACTATTATAATTCAAACGTCTCTATATTGATTTATTATAACTTCTTATATATTTATTTAATTTATTATATCAGTAACATCATAATAAGTGCATTATGACAATATTTTTGCTTTTGGGTTATATGAAAAGGGTAAAGAATTTGGAAAAATATCTCATTGAAGAAATAACATGTCTTCTTAGCTGAGTCAACATCGAAATTTATATATTTTTCGCATTAATTTTTCAACCAATATTTCTACCTCTGGCATGTGTCCTCGAGAATGTGTCGATTTACATTAAAAATGCTTTAGGCGATTCTTGGCAAAAACACAAACAAACTGATATTATTCAAGAAATCTGTATATCGACTGAAACTGATGCTATTTTCTGAATGCTTACAATTTCTCGGTGGAAACTCATCTTTCCTGTTTTTAACCTTCATTAGAAGGCAAAAATAGTGGAGAAAAAATAGGGAATAAGACAGACAGAACAAAGGGTTATTTTGTTATTTTATGGAAAGGAAACATTTCGAGAGTTATTTTATTTATATTATTATTTGTTCTTTCACCTTTTAGGCGAATGTTGAACTATTGCGCCTAGGTCCTCTACTGTCAAGACGGATCATACAACGTGCGGTTAAAGACGATGCTAAAAAAAATTCCAATGCCCATATCGCGTGCAGGTAGTCTCGTATATATAGATATATATATCTCCGTCTTGCATCATAGCGTTGCAATGTTTAGAGCTCCATAAGTCCTGACAACCAAACGGCCACAGCCAGCTTTACTTCACCTCTGTTTGAAGGACCATAACCCTCATGCAGGTAACATATCTCCTATACTGTATCAAGGTGAAAAGTACTACAAAGCCTCCTCCGCCTCCATCTCTGTGCGTTTGCCTTTCTTTAGGCTGCCCGTTCGTCTCTTGCGGAGGATACGGCTCAAGGCCAGGGGTCAATACAAAGGCGACGCCGGCATCGGCCGCACAGGTGTCGGCATCGCACATTCCCCCGGTCGCCGGAGCCGGTGTATTCGTGCAGCGGCGTGGAGGCCCACGTGCGTCCGCGGGAATTCTTTTGTCCTAGCCCACTCCTTTCGCAGAGTACACGGCGACACGGAATATGTACTTTACGCTTCCTATACCTGCATGACTGAGGGATGAAAGAGATGCTGCATAGGGTGGTGAGTAACGGAGGAGGGAGAATGCTAGAGGAACGCAGATTATCTTTCTCTATGGAGAGGGAGACGTGCGATATGCAAAACACGACGGCTCATATATAAATATCTCTAAAGGAACAATTTGTACGGATAACACCTTGAATTGAGATTCTTTTCAATTTTTCCGTTATAAATGTCAGGAAACACGGGAGATCTCAGTTTTATTTTTGTGCATCGCAGTAGAAAGCTCTATGGGAAACAGGAGTGAGGGTGAGAGGCAAGTAAAAAAAAAAATCGGAAGGAGTGCCAATGTGCAGTAATGACGTGCTCTATGTAGAGGAACGTCGTAACTGGCTTATGATTCGAAGAGTACTTTTTCTTCTCGTGTAAAGGGTACCCAAGAGGTGTGACTGCTTCCAATTGGACGAGAGACGACATAAAATAGGGAGATGGAAGCATACTCGAGTCATCTGCTGCGAAAAAAGTTGGAGCATGTTGCAATCTGTTTTCTTGAAAAAAAAAAGGAAGAGTTTCGGCGCTAATCTACGGAACAGGAGATCTTGACAGATAGGTTTAGTCTCATATGAATATATTTATCTCTTTGTTTTGCATAGGTATTGTGAGGTGCAAAGACTTACAAGCACGCTTTTCGAAGCAATAGAGACAATCAGAATAACCCAATAAAGTGCTTGAGATTGAAATGTTGCAAAATCGAAAATTCTCGCTATTTTGTTTGGGGAATTATATTTTTGCAAACGTCTGAGATTAGAAACACAGAAACGACTATAGTTTCTGCTTTACCTGTTGTTGTTATTTTTCTGTACTTATTGATTATAAATGTTTAGAAAAGATTTAAATATTGCAAACATGGCTTGTTTCAGCCGTTGCAACAGTAGGGGCAAAATTCCACATGTTTGTAGACAATTGTAAAATTTCACTGAGTAGAAGCGCGTGTAATAAACTAATAAAATAAATAAATAAATACCCTCTCAAGCAGCTGCTTGCTACAGAGGTCTGACAGGAGCCTGTCAGTTTATATGTCATAGTAGGAGGTCTGTGAGGATAGCAGGACCTTAGCAGAAAAACGACACTACTAAAATATCATAAAAAACGCACACAAAAAAACTAGTTTTTGTTTTTTTGTACAGGAAATTATCTTTAAAATAAAAGAAAAATCTATAATTTCTATATCTTTTTAATTCTCTAATAAATTAATTTCAAATTAGATTAAATAAAAAAAGCAATTTTTTTTAATTTATTGATTGATCAAAAAACGTAGAATTTGAATATTTGAGAGAATTATAAATATCAATAGTGAATTCTTGTGAAACATGCATGGGTTTTGGGATATAGAAATAAAATTATTATATAATACGGATATATCTGCGTGAAAAATGTCAATCAAACATATATATTAGTATTTTGTTTATTTCATTATAATTTGTTTGATCAATACAATATAAAGTTAAAAATATAAGTTAAAAATTGTAAAAAATAAAAAATAGTGTACGAAATTTAGTAAGTAGAAATCTCTGAAATGCTGTTTTGATTTCTTATTATTCTATCTTCTACACTATTCTTCAACTGTTAAACATCGTACAGATAAAATGAATTATAGTGAAATAAACAAAAGGAGAAATAATATATATTTGATGAAATTATTATTTGGTGCAAATGTTTCTTAAACTAAAAATATCAACAAGAAGAGAAAAGTGCATTTATTTTTAAAAAAAATGATTGGAACAGAAGAAGAACAAATGATTTATTACAGTTCGCTTTGGAATAATAATAATAATACAATTTTAGCCATAATTTAGCAAATGCTGTAAATGGGAAATGCTTAACGTCAGTTTATTAACAAATCATTTTATGAGGTACTAAAAATTTAAGTAAAGACTGACTTCCAAAAAGGTTGTGGATATTTCAGAAGGTTGTTTCATGTAAAAGGGTTTTGAAAGTTGTAAAGTGCCAATTGTTTTCAATGCTTAATCGAAAAATAGTGTAAAGATTTTATAAGAAATGAAAATGAATTTTGCTATTGCAAGTGGTCGCAGAAGATAACAGTGAGGTGGACTTTTGATTTAGCAATGAGATTTCCCTTTTGGAATTTAAACATGGTTGTCCTCTACAGGAATTTATATGTGGTTTTCCCCAATAGGAATTTATATGTGGTTGTCCTCTACAGAAATTTATATGGTTTTCCCCTACAGGAATTGATATATGGCTGTCCTCTACAGGAATTTATATGTGGTTTTCCCCAATAGGAATTTATATGTGGTTGTCCTCTACAGAAATTTATATGGTTTTCCCCTACAGGAATTGATATATGGTTGTCCTCTACAGGAATTTATATGTGGTTTTCCCCAATAGGAATTAAAATGTGGTTGTCCTCTACAGGAATTTATATGTGGTTTTCCCCAATAGGAATTAAAATGTGGTTGTCCTCTACAGGAATTAACATGCGGTTTACCCCTATAGGAATTGATATGTGGTTTTCCCCTACAGTAATTGATATATAGTTGTCCTCTACAGGAATTTACATGTGGTTTTCCCTTATAGGAATTGATATGTGGTTTTCCTGTACATGAATTTATATGTGGTTTACCCCTACAGGAATTGATATATAGTTGTCCTCTACAAGAATTGATATGTGGTTATCCCCTACAGGAATTTATATTTGGTCATTGCTTACAGGAATTTATATGTGGTTATCTCCTTGACGAATTTATATGTTGTTATCCCTCCGGGAATTTACGTGTGGTTATCACCTCTTATAATTTAGTGTGGTTGTTCTCTTTCGAAATTTATACGTGATTATCCCCTTCAAAAAAATATCTATCCTTTTCCTTTTCAGAAATCATTCGTCAGAATTTCAATTTTAAACTGCAAATTTACACTTATCTATTCGCAGGAAAACCTGACAATATGTGCAGAGGTACTTTTTTGACTGTACAAATGACCTCTAAAAGAAAGCTTCGACTGAGAGAAGACCATTAGATTTTTACGTTAAACTGACCCCCTCGCTGAGTATTCATAGCAAAAAAAATTTCATTTTATCCTAACCAAAGGGATTCTTCAATTTTATGAATGTTTTAATAATCACAGATTGAATAATCATCTTACTTAGTACGTTAGTAATAATGCGGTACAATGCAAATACAATACAACACAGCTAATACAGATATGGGTTCGAATTTCTGTCATAAGATCTTGAGCTGGAGTTTTTATAACTCCAGTTTTAAAAGATGTGCATAGTTACGAAGCAGTAACAACACATAATTGACAAGTCCTATTCAAAATTTAAAATCAAAATTTAATATATTAAAAGTGCATCGAGTGCAGAATTGCAAGTTAGTTAAATCTCAGAAAATTTTTTATATTTTGTATATCCAGTAGCAAATTTCAAAATTTTCATTTAAAAAATGGGAAAGGGGTTTTACTTTTTATATTATTATCTAAAAAAATATAAACTCTTGTTGCCTGAAAAGTGATATACTTTTTCAGAATATTTTTATGACGTAAAGACTCTATATATTAATTATTTCCTCCTCTCATGTTCTAAGGATGATTTGAATGCTCTAACTAATACTAGCTCAAATACAACAGTATAAATAACTGCGATTTTTTGCTTTCGTAGTGTACAAAAAAAATGCGAAAACAAAGCTTAAAAAGTTACTTTACTATGAAATTACAAAATGAAAACTCGTGAATCAAAATAAAATTTACGCTTCCTTTTCCAAAAGGTGATATCTACAATTTTTATTCCCATTCATTGGATTGCGCTTTATTTTAATTAAAGAAGAAATTTAAGGAAAAAGAACTCTGGCTTTGCTGGTTGTTTCAGGTAATAAGTGGAGTGCATACTGAGTTTGGTGGATAACATTTCACATGTTTATAAATTAGTCGTTCTCTACACCAGTGGTTCTCAACCTTTTATGCTTCACGTACTCCCTGGAAATGTGTATGTAACTGGCGTACACCTTGTATAGATAGATAAAACTATAGTTATAGTATAACGATGGGAATAAAATGAAACATATATATCAGTGCTTCTCAACCTTTTATGCTTCACGTACCCCCTGGAAATGTGTATGTAACTGGCGTACCCTTTGTATAGATAGATAAAACTATAGTTATAGTATATCAATGGGAATAAAATAAAACATATATATCAGTAGTTATCAACCTTTTATGCTTCACGTACCCCCCTGGAAATGTGTATGTAACTGGCGTACCCCTTGTATAGATAGATAAAACTATAGTTATAGTATAACGATGGGAATAAAATGAAACATATATATCAGTGGTTCTCAACCTTTTATGCTTCACGTACCCCCTGGAAATGTGTATGTAACTGGCGTACCCCTTGTATAGATAGATAAAACTATAGTTATAGTATAACAATGGGAATAAAATAAAACATATATATCAGTGGTTCTCAACCTTTCATGCTTCACGTACCCCCTGGAAATGTGTATGTAACTGGCGTACCCCTTGTATAGATAGATAAAACTATAGTTATAGTATAACAATGGGAATAAAATAAAACATATATATCAGTGGTTATCAAACTTTTATGCTTCACGTACCCCCTGGAAATGTGTATGTAACTGGCGTACCCCTTGTATAGATAGATAAAACTATAGTTATAGTATAACGATGGGAATAAAGTGAAACATATATATCAGTGGTTCTCAACCTTTTATGCTTCACGTACCCCCTGGAAATGTGTATGTAACTGGCGTACCCCTTGTGTAGATAGATAAAACTATAGTTATAGTATAACGATGGGAATAAAATGAAACATATATATCAGTGGTTCTCAACCTTTTATGCTTCACGTACCCCCTGGAAATGTGTATGTAAATGGCGTACCCCTTGTATAGATAGATAAAACTATAGTTATAGTATAACAATGGGAATAAAATAAAACATATATATCAGTGGTTCTCAACCTTTTATGCTTTAAATACCCCTGTAAATGTGTATGTAGCTGGCTTACCCCTTGTATAGATAGATAAAATTATAGTTATAGTATAACAATGGGAATAAAATAAAACATATATATCAGTGGTTCTCAACCTTTTATGCTTCACGTACCCCCTGGAAATGTGTATGTAACTGGCGTACCCCTTGTATAGATAGATAAAACTATAGTTATAGTATAACAATGGGAATAAAATAAAACATATATATCAGTGGTTCTCAACCTTTTATGCTTCACGTACCCCCTGGAAATGTGTATGTAACTGGCGTACCCCCTTGTATAGATAGATAAAACTATAGTTATAGTATAACAATGGGAATAAAATAAAACATATATATCAGTGGTTCTCAACCTTTTATGCTTCACGTACCCCCTGGAAATGTGTATGCAACTGGCGTAACCCTTGTATAGATAGATAAAACTATATTTATAGTAGTACAATGGGAATAAAATAAAACATATATATCAGTGGTTCTCAACCTTTTATGCTTCACGTACCCCCTGGAAATGTGTATGCAACTGGCGTAACCCTTGTATAGATAGATAAAACTATAGTTATAGTATAAGAATGGGAATAAAATAAAACATATATATCAGTGGTTCTCAACCTTTTATGCTTCACGTACCCCCTTGAAATGTGTATGCAACTGGCGTAACCCTTGTATAGATAGATAAAACTATATTTATAGTAGTACAATGGGAATAAAATAAAACATATATATCAGTGGTTCTCAACCTTTTATGCTTCACGTACCCCCTGGAAATGTGTATGCAACTGGCGTAACCCTTGTATAGATAGATAAAACTATATTTATAGTAGTACAATGGTTATTTTTACTATGTATATTAACAGCTCTAGCGACTTTTGAGCTCTCACGACGTACAGTCGGTCAAAAAAGTATCCGAACGCTATGGTTGTATACAAAGTTCGGAAAAAACAACTGGCAACGATTTTTTTAGAAATTAATGATCTGGCAACCTTCGTGTACCGTACACGAAGGTTGCCAGATCATTAATTTCTAAAAAAAAACCTTTACCAGATTTTTTCTGAATTTTGTATGCAACCATAGCGTTCGGATACTTTTTTGAGCGACTGTACTCCAAAAAATTTTACCGCGTACCCCACGTTGAAAACCCCTGCTCTATACAATAAAAATGGGAAAAATACATTCGCAATAGAATCATTAAGAATGCATATTTCGAGAAAATTAAACTACGACGTGTAAAAAATTTAAAAACAATTGATTATGGCTGAAATACTATGAATTAAATCATAACTTGAGTAGTTTCATTTGGAACAATAAAATCAACAAGAAGCATTATTTGAGTTTGGAATTTCTTAGCTCTTTGTAATAGCTAGGCATAATTCTGGAAGCATCTATTTTGTTCATCTAATATATGATATAGCACATGCAATTCTAATAAGTATTTTTTTTTTTATAAAAGGATGAATTAAAAAAGATAAATAGCCAAAGTTAGATCAAACTTTTCAGAGGATGAATAGAAAATAAGAGACATCAGAAAAATAGAAACTGGAGAATGGTTTAAAATTTGTTAGCAGAAAAAAAAATGTCTGAAAGAACTTGAACGAAATATCTTTGTCAAATTATTGACAATAAAGTGTAAAACTTTAATATATTATTATTTGGAAATTAAATCCTAGTTTTCATTCTGTGGCGAATGGATTTAACGCTGCCAATTAGAAACTATTCAGCTTCTTCTGGTTATTAAAGATTTTTTAAGTTCTTTTCTTCCGGATGTTTTTTTTCATATTGCAGTTTCACCTACCTGTCTATTTTTTACACTCTACAAATTCATGAATTATTGTTAGATTTTAGAAGTTCGTCAATGTGGTCACAGTTAGCACTTATCTATTCGCATTTTTCTGTTTTACAGCTATGAAAATTTATCTTATTCTACAATTTTTTTTAACTTAAATTGAATAATTGCAAAAGCAAAATAGTTAAGAGAACGTTTGTGTGGATTTCATAAAGGTAACTACAACAGAATAAATTTTTGCGCGAATTTCATCATGGTAACTGTAACAGAATAAACGTTTGAGTATTCTGTCATTAGTGTTGTAAGACAAGATTCGTTAAAGCTACGAAAACTTTTTTAGCCAATGGCCTTTCAATAAACTATCCAATTCATCACAATCATATTATTCCTACATCAGTCATGCAATCCACCAGGTGCAATTTAGATCATCACATTGTTTATTTTCTCTAGACAAACATAGTCATCGCATTCTCTACAGATTGCTTTAAAGTACATAATTGTAATCATTTGAAAGATTTCCATGTGCTAGAAGAAATTTGAGCAATCAACAAAAAACTGAGTGATAAACTACATGCATAGTTGAACGGTAACGCAAAATATCTTCATCATTTTTTTTCTCTTCACCATTTCAAAATATCTTCATCATTTTTTTCTCTTCACCATTTTTTTTAACTTCACCATTTCAAAATATCTTCATCATTTTTTTCTCTTCACCATTTTTTTTATCTTCACCATTTCAAAATATCTTCATCATTTTTTTCTCTTTACCATTTTTTTTATCTTCACCATTTCAAAATATCTTCATCGTTTTTTTCTCTTCACCATTTTTTTTAACTTCACCATTTCAAAATATCTTCATCATTTTTTTCTCTTCACCATTTTTTTAACTTCACCATTTCAAAATATCTTCATCATTTTTTTCTCTTCACCATTTTTTTATCTTCACCATTTCAAAATATCTTCATCGTTTTTTTTCTCTTCACCATTTCAAAATATCTTCACCAATCAATGTAATTCTAAACTTTTTTTTTTCACAGCTTCTCCTCTCTTAGCCTATTAATTTCTTTACAGCTCTGGAGTATGGATGATTATTTAATTTCGCTTTGTAAAAGTCCTGGGTAAGGCATATATGTTCGTGTTGCTTTTCTGCTGAGGTCCTGCCATCCTCTCAGACCTTCTACTATGGCATATAAACTGACAGGCTCCTGTCAGACCTCTGTGGCAAGCAGCTGCTTGAGGGGGTATTTATTTATTTTTTTATTAATAATTTTCCTGAATTTTATTACAAGCACATGGAAATATCAAACTGTGTTGTTACTTATATCAGTCGAGAATTTTATAGTAATTTTATATAATTTTATAATTTTATAGAGTTACTTATATCAATCGAGAAGAAAGGCCAAAAATTTAAATCAATATTTGTAGTTGTAGATTCATTTTTATAGGCTAAATGTAGTTGAGAAAAATTTAAAAAAAAAACGGTAGCGATTAATTTTTTAATGATACAAAATAAAGAAAAATCAATAATTTACAGGACTTCATTTTTGAAATATTACACAGGCGATAAGATGTTGCAATAATTCATACTCGTAATGCTACATGTAAAAAATAAAAAAAAGAAACTAATAAAATTGCAGGAATTCATATTTTAATTCTACACAGAGAGAGAGAGCAGAAATCTGGAATAATCCATTTTTGTAAAGAGATATTAGGTACGAATTTTTTGTCACGTGACACGAAGGTTGCCATATCACTAATTTCTGAAAAATTCGTTTCCAGATATTTTTTCTGAATTCTGTAATCAATCATAGTGTTCGGATACTTTTTTTCAGCGACTGTAGGTGGTCATATTATTTTGATACTAGATCGTGTGGGCTCACTCACGGAAATATTGAGCGTGTGCAGTTACCGTTCACAGCAAACTGGACCGTGTGCAGTAACTGCACACGCTCCAGTTTGCTGTGAACGGTAACTGGAGCGTGTACAGTTGCTGTACACGCTCCAGATATTTTTCCTGAATTCTGTAATCACGTGACACGAAGGTTGCCAGATCACTAATTTCTAAAAAAAATCGTTTCCAGATATTTTTTCTGAATTCTGTAATCAATCATAGTGTTCGGATACTTTTTTGAGCGACTGTAGGTGGTCATATTATTTTGATACTAGATCGTGTGGGCTCACTCACGGAAATATTGAGCGTGTGCAGTTACCGTTCACAGCAAACTGGAGCGTGTGCAGTAACTGCACACGCTCCAGTTTGCTGTGAACGGTAACTGGAGCGTGTACAGTTGCTGTACACGCTCCAGATATTTTTCCTGAATTCTGTAATCACGTGACACGAAGGTTGCCAGATCACTAATTTCTAAAAAAAATCGTTGCCAGATATTTTTTCTGAATTCTGTAATCAACCATAGTGTTCGGATACTTTTTTGAGCGACTGTAGGTGGTCATATTATTTTGATACTAGATCGTGTGGGCTCACTCACGGAAATATTGAGCGTGTGCAGTTACCGTTCACAGCAAACTGGAGCGTGTGCAGTAACTGCACACGCTCCAGTTTGCTGTGAACGGTAACTGGAGCGTGTACAGTTGCTGTACACGCTCCAGATATTTTTCCTGAATTCTGTAATCACGTGACACGAAGGTTGCCAGATCACTAATTTCTAAAAAAAATCGTTTCCAGATATTTTTTCTGAATTCTGTAATCAACCATAGTGTTCGGATACTTTTTTGAGCGACTGTAGGTGGTCATATTATTTTGATACTAGATCGTGTGGGCTCACTCACGGAAATATTGAGCGTGTGCAGTTACCGTTCACAGCAAACTGGAGCGTGTGCAGTAACTGCACACGCTCCAGTTTGCTGTGAACGGTAACTGGAGCGTGTACAGTTGCTGTACACGCTCCAGATATTTTTCCTGAATTCTGTAATCACGTGACACGAAGGTTGCCAGATCACTAATTTCTAAAAAAAATCGTTGCCAGATATTTTTTCTGAATTCTGTAATCAACCATAGTGTTCGGATACTTTTTTGAGCGACTGTAGGTGGTCATATTATTTTGATACTAGATCGTGTGGGCTCACTCACGGAAATATTGAGCGTGTGCAGTTACCGTTCACAGCAAACTGGAGCGTGTGCAGTAACTGCACACGCTCCAGTTTGCTGTGAACGGTAACTGGAGCGTGTACAGTTGCTGTACACGCTCCAGATATTTTTCCTGAATTCTGTAATCACGTGACACGAAGGTTGCCAGATCACTAATTTCTAAAAAAAATCGTTTCCAGATATTTTTTCTGAATTCTGTAATCAACCATAGTGTTCGGATACTTTTTTCAGCGACTGTACAAACCAATGATTTGCAGGTCTTTATTTTTGCAATACTACACATGGGAAAGAGAAGACGAAAAGTTGCAGTAATTCACGCGTGAATTCTACACAAAAGGAGTGAGAGATAATCTATCTGAGGGAAATTTTGTTTTATACTTCTGCGTGTAGTAGAGATAAACAAAGAATTTGCAATGTTTCATTTGTGTAATTCTAAACGTAGGAAACAGAAATCAAGAATTTGCCATAATTTTAAACATGGGTCTTCTAAACGTAGGAAACAGAAAACAAAATGTTTTTAAAAAGTAATTCTTAAAGTAGGAAAGTGAAGCCAAGATTTTTCAGTAATTCTTAAAGTAGGAAAGTGAAGTCAAGATTTTTCAGTAATTCTATACATACGAAACAGAAACCAAGGATTTGCAGTAATCAATTTTTTTTATATCATATGTAGGAAATAGCAACAAGAATTTTCAGTAATTCATTTTGTATGTCACTTATAGGAGAGAGAGAAACAATCTTCTCATATACAAGGGGGCGGGGGTGGCTCAGTCGGTAGCACGCCAGGCTCGTAATCTGTAGTTCCCAGGTTCGAGTCCCAGCTGGGTCAGCGTTGAGATTTATCTCCGCAAAACTTCCACGCCCTGCCAACGGTCAGTAGGGGACACCGATGGGCTTGGAAAGGCCGCCGTCCGTCGGATGGGACGTTAAGCCGTGGCCCCGTGTGCGGGAGAGCCATACCCTGTGCACGTTAAAGAACACGCTGGATGGCCTTGACGGGAGGCTACCATCTGTCTCCCAACAGCTGTTCCAGTGGGTCCCCTCCCCCAGCCTTCTCTGAGCCTTCGGGGTCCATGTGACCTGGCCATTTAGCCCATGGTGTGCAACAAAATGCCGGTCAGAGGTAAAACAACCCAACGTTAAAGAACACGCTGGATGGCCTTGACGGGAGGCTACCATCTGTCTCCCAAAAGCTGTTCCAGTGGGTCCCCTCCCCCAACCTTCTCTGAGCCTTCGGGGTCCATGTGACCTGGCCATTTAGCCCACGGTGTGCAAAAAAGTGCCGCTCAGAGGTAAAACAACCCAACGTTAAATACGCTGGATGGCCTTGACGGAAGGCTACCATCTGCCTCCCAATAGCTGTTCCAGTGGGTCCCATCCCCCAACCTTCTCTGAGCCTTCGGGGTCCATGTGACTTGGCCATTTAGCCCATGGTGTGCAAAAAAGTGCCGCTCAGAGGTAAAACAATCCAACCCTGATACGACTGTGTAGTTCAGTGTTAGCTACTAAAGGAAAAGTAATACGTTTGTATGATACAGTAAATAATATAAATTGCAATAATAATAATAATGCTTTATTTAAAATTGAATGACAGTCATCTTTACTGAAAATGTCAAATTTATATTTTCGATGGGACTAGATCGACTTTAGTAAAAGAAAATATTGAAGTTAAATTTGTGACTAAGAAATTTTTAATATTTCATTCTTAAACAAAGCTTAAACGAAGCTAAGTTATTCTTAAACATTCTTAGACAATAGATAATCTACTTTGTCTAGAGACGTAATATCAATTATATCATGGGAAAACCTCGTGGCAATTGTGAAAATAATACATGAGTCTGACCAAAAAAATCTCAGACTAAATTAAAATTCATTTAACCCTTTCACCGACTAAGGGGAAACATTTTTCCCACTTTAAAATTGTCGATTGTCGTATTTAATTATAACCTTATCTGCATTTTTTATACAGAATGTCAAAATAGAACGTGTGCCGAACGCAATTACGTAAACGGGAACGTTTCGAAAACAAAAAAAAAGAACTGTCAGGGCGCATAATATATGTACTATGTGCAATGTCCATCTTTGCCTCACTACCAAAAGAAATTGCTTCGCAGAATATCATAATTAACACATCATTTTGTATAGTAATTTTATTTCATAATTTTGTATTATTTTAGTTAACATTTTGTTCTAATAAACCAATAAATAAAAGACATTGCATAATAAGCCTAACTATAATTTGTGTTACCTTTATAGTCCATTGGGAAAAATATTTCCCATAAAATTCCAAAAAAAGTACACATTGTTATGTATTTTTATTGTGATTTTTATTTATTTTACGTCTAAACAAACTAAAATGAACAGTTACCTACTAATATTTACTCTTAGAAACCTTATGGTCCTGAAAGGGTTAATCCGGTTTTAGTAAAGTATTTGTGTTATTTAAAAACGGTCAGGCGCACAACGTGTCCAGGTGTTCCTAAGTGGAATATCCCTTACTAGGATTACTAAAAAACAAAGCTACTTTTTGTGGGGAACTTAAAAGAAAAATTCAAAACTTAGTGGCTTTAGTGATTTACAGATCCATGGTCTTTTTTTAAGTTTTTTCCTCTTGACTGCTGCGAATTTAAAGTTATTAGTGTTCAAAATTTTACAAATATTGAAATTGTGTGATAATGTGCAATTATAATCTTTTTTTTGTGCCATAAAAAGGAACGTCGGTTTTGTTCTTTATAATTTGAAGAAGCGCAATAAGCCAAAAAATTATATATTATAGATGTTAAAAAATAATATTGGCGAAAACTGTTTGGCGGCCAACTGGTCGAGTTATTTAGTGTCTTGGATAATTATTTCTACCGGTTAAATAATTATTCTACCGGTTAAATAATTATTCTACCGGTTAATTAATTATTTCTACCGATTAAATAATTATTCTACCAGTTAATTAATTATTTCTACCGGTTAAATAATTATTCTACCGGTTAATTAATTATTTCTACCGGTTAAATAATTATTCTACCGGTTAATTAATTATTTCTACTGGTTAAATAATTATTCTACCAGTTAATTAATTATTTCTACCTGTTAAATAATTATTCTACCGGTTAATTAATTATTTCTACCGGTTAAATAATTATTCTACCGGTTAGTTAATTATTTCTACCGGTCTGATTCAGCTGGAAATGATTTATGTTGGATGTGGAACTAAGGTACTTGGGTTCGATTCTAAGATAAGACAGGGATGTGTCCTTTCTCAAACTTTTTCTGTGGTATACTATACTGACAGGTTCCTGTGAGTTTCAGGGGCATGGGAAATAATTGAGGAGTAGTTTTGTTTTCTATTTAAAGGGAGAAAAAAAAAGATGTTGTACCTTTTTAACATAATGAAATGTTTTTTAAAAAAAAAAGATTTCATTCAAGAGTAATATCTTCAAAAAATTCCAATATTTCCATTGGAGAGCGAACGGAATAAGATTAATACGTTCCATGTTAAATTAAAAGCAATTTCAAAGATGCAGATTCTAAAACTATTTATTATAAATCTGACATAAATTTTAGCAGATCAAATACATTTCAAATTTGATTTTGAATTTCATCTTATGTCCATGGAGGGCCAAGTTCAAGGTGATAGGAAATAGAAATGAGCCTATTAAGTGTTATGTTAAAGAACTGCTAAAATTTTATTATAGGGCAAAATGAACATTTCCATTTAATGTTAAATGAATCCCAAAATTCAAAGTTATTACAGGACAAACTGAATATTTCGGTGTTAATGACCGAGTGGTTAGTGCGCTTGGCTACTGACTAAGGGACCTGGGTTCGAGCCCCGGGTAAGGCATGGTTGTGTGTATTGTTTTTCTGCTGAGGTCCTGCCATCCTCACAGACCTTCTACTGTGGCATATAAACTGACAGGCTCTTGTCAGACCTCTGTGGCAAGCAGCTGCTTGAGGGGGGGGGGGTAATTTAATTTTTTTTTGTTTAAGAAGTGTCAAATTTAATGTCATTAAAAGGTAAAATAAACATTTCTATGTTCAATTTTAGACATCTATACATTCCAAACGAATATTTTCCTGTTTTAATTCTATTTTATCATCAGGATCAATAATGTTTAGAGATATATAGTGCGTTAATGCTCATTGTGCTTTTCTTGTTAACTACCAGTAGTTATCAGACTAAACAGTGAAAGAATCGCAAAAATTTATTAACGAAGCAAAATGCTTTTTTTCCTTTTATGGGTTTTACATCTACAGTGTGCTAATTATATTTTAGTTAAAGGTTGCTTTTGGCAATCTTTTAATAATCAACCTGATTTGAAAACTCATTGAGGAAAAGAAAGAGGTATATTTAACTGATATCTAACCTCAAGAAACAAAAATATTCTGACTCACTGATATAGAGTCTATTTACCATTTAGCAATGAAAATATGAATGTATGTCGTTTATAAATACCTAGTAGAAAGCAAATAAATAAAATAAATACCCCCTCAAGCTGCTGCTTGCCACAGAGGTCTGACAGGAACCTGTCAGTTTATGTGCCAAAGTAGAAGGTCTGAGAGGATGGCAGGACCTCAGCAGAAAAACGACACATACATCCATGCCTTATCCGGGACTCGAACCCAGGTCCCTTAGATCAGTAGCCAAGCGCGCTAACCACTCGGCGCATAATCAAAATTTAGAACTAGACTAAATGAAAGAAAATTATGTTGTATGAAATTATAACTTCTGACTAACCAACACGGTTATAACATTTGCCTGAAAAAACTGGTGTTTCTTAATAGATATTTCAAAATAAAATCTGATCATCGAAAATATATATATATGTTCTCTCTACAGTAACTTAAAGTAAACTGTATTAAAGTTTATTTTCATATTTCTTCATTCAAATAAATTCTGATTCCATCCCAAACACAACTATAACTCTGTTAGGCTTAGGAATCATCCTTCACATTTCAGAATTTTTATCATCATTTGCAGAACATTTTGAATCATCAACAGATTACAAGTTTAATTAGTAAGCAGATTTTTTTTTATTGAAATATAATGAATGATATATAAACTGAATAATGTCATATTAATATTATGTCCTTTATTAATTGTACAAATTGAGAGAATAATAAAATCTGTCTGTCTATATTTTTCTATCTGCTTTTTTGGTTTAGCGTGCCTTTAATATAGATTTCTTTTCACATTATATTTTTTTATGTAATTAAAGGTGCTTTAAATGTTTAGTTACTATATTTTTTTATTTACAATTCACTTTATTTTGTGGCTTTTGTAATAACTATTATAACGATCACAATCCATTCTTTTTTCAATGAGCATGATAAAAAAAAGTACATTAATTTGTTTTTAGATCATAAAAATTGTTGATCGCAGGATTATAACGAAAATAAATATCTCACACTACTATAAAGGGTTAAACTTCATTGTACTAGCTGTAAAGCTGTTTATCGCTCTTTGGAATTTTCTCTTGATGATATGGTGGGAAAAAAAAGTAGAGAGAAAAGTCCTAGTACGCATTTCCTTGGATGTCAATCCTAGTAATAAATTAATCAAAAATCATTAGCACATATTTCTCTATACATATTATGCGAATTAATGCTAATATATGCAGAGTCCTAGTACGCATCCTGTCAAAGTCCTAGTACGCATTTCCTTGGATGAAATGCGTACTAGGACATGGAAAAGTCCTAGTACGCATTTCCTTGGATAAACGCATTTCCTTGGATGTGATAATGTCACTACAAGTTTGAATCTAATGATTATGATCAAATTCTTGAATTTTGATGGTGGGGGAGAATGATATCTTTATAGATTAATTTATTACTAGGATTGACATCCAAGGAAATGCGTACTAGGACTTTTCTTTCTACTTTTTTCCCCCACCATATTATCAAGAGAAAATTCCAAAGAGCGATAAACAGCTTTTTTTATTGTGACAATTAGTGCCTTTTTTACCCAATTATTTAAATGACGACTTATGGAACACATATATGGAAAAAATATGCATATGTCTATTATGTTTCTCATTTTTTCCTCTTATTGCATGTACAGTCGCTCAAAAAAAGTATCCGAACACTACGGTTGATTGCAGAATTCAGAAAAAATATTGGGCAACGATTTTTTTTAGAAATTAGTGATCTGGCAACCTTCGTGTCACGTGACACGAAGGTTGCCAGATCACTAATTTCTAAAAAAAATCGTTGCCCAATATTTTTTCTGAATTCTGTAATCAACCGTAGTGTTCGGATACTTTTTTGAGCGAATGTACATGTTCAATCCTTTCATATATATTGTTTACAAGACGAACACACTAATTTTGCCAATAAATACCAGTTAAATTTATATTTTATTTTGTATTCGTCAACATTAATTATCTGTTACTAAAAATCAATGTATTAGAGTTCTATGTTAAATGAAAAACTAAGCAAAAATGGTATTCTGTCCTTTATTTATTACATCTCGCACACAAAAATATTTTTATATTATTTTTAATGTAGCTTTGCACGTTATATTTCGGTTCTGTATAAATATATATATTTACTTACTGAAATAATTAAATCAGCAATACACGCAATTAGAAAAGGCCTCCAACTCCCAGTTCACAACAGGTTATAAACCTAATATTGATATAACTGTTAGATTGGATTGATTGGATTGTTTTACCTCTGAGTGGCACTTTTTTGCACACCATGGGCTAAATGGCCAGGCCACAAGGACCCCGAAGGCTCAGAGAAGGTTGGGGGAGGGGACCCACTGGAATAGCTGTTGGGAGACAGATGGTAGCCTCCCGTCAAGGCCATCCAGTGTGTTCTTTAACGTGCACAGGGTATGGCTCTCCCGCACACGGGGCCACGGCTTAACGTCCCATCCGACGGGCGGCGGCCTTTTCAAGCCCATCGATGTCCCATACTGACCGTGGGCAGGGCGGAGAAATTTTGCGGAGATAAATCTCAACGCTGACCCAGCTGGGACTCGAACCTGGGAACTACAGATTACGAGCCCGGCGCGCTACCGACTGAGCCACCCACGCCCAATATAACTGTTAGAATCAAACTGATGTTTAGACTATAAGACCCTAAATATCTTAAAATTTAAGAAATATTTCGTTCACAGTTATAATACATAATTATACAAAGTTATATTTAAGATGGCATGATATATTTAGATGTCTGTACAATACCAATAGCCACTTTCATTCCATCTATCTGCATTCCTTTCCGATAACTAATCGTATGGGAGAAATGCATTTTAAGGCAGATTAAATTCTGCTGATACATAAGAATTTTATAGGTACGTTTCTTTCTATATATCATGCTGTCAAAACCATCAGCAAAAACTTGAAGTTTAGTGTTTTCTACCAAAGATAACTCAGGAAGAAATGCATTCTGTATCCTTTATCTGTTGTTCAATTTGAAATCTTGAAATGCAAAAGCTTATTTGAACGACTATTAAAAATCACAAAGATAAAAAAAAATGAATACTTTTCTCTGGAAATATTCAATATTAAAGTCAATTATCAGCATCTTTAAAGATAAATGAAAAGAGGATATATTAGGTCTTCAAATTGAATGATTTTCCATACATATACATACACGAGGTCTACATGAACATGAATTATAAAAATATAAACTGCTAAACCGCAGAAATGAACATGAATTATAAACGTATATAGATGAGTTCAATCTTAATTTATATAATTCACCATTTAGATAATACCAATACCCACTTTCATCACTGCTCATCGGGGGGCGGGGGGGGGGGCTCAGTTGGTAGCGCGCCAGGCTCGTAATCTGTAGTTCCCAGGTTAGAGTCCCAGCTGTGTCAGCATTGAGATTTATCTCCGCAAAATTCCCCGCCCTGCCCACGGTCAGTAGGGGACACCGATGGGCTGGGATGGCCGCCGTCCGTCGGATGGGACGTTAAGCCGTGGCCCCGTGTGCGGGAGAGCCATACCCTCTGCACGTTAAAGAACACGCTGGATGGCCTTGACGGGAGGCTACCATCTGTCTCCCAACCGCTGTTCCAGTGGGTTCCCTCCCCCAACCTTCTCTGAGCCTTCGGGGTCCATGTGACCTGGCCATTTAGCCCATGGTGTGCAAAAAAGTGCCGCTCAGAGGTAAAACAACCCAACGTTAAAGAACACGCTGGATGGCCTTGACGGGAGGCTACCATCTGTCTCCCAACCGCTGTTCCAGTGGGTTCCCTCCCCCAACCTTCTCTGAGCCTTCGGGGTCCATGTGACCTGGCCATTTAGCCCATGGTGTGCAAAAAAGTGCCGCTCAGAGGTAAAACAACCCAACGTTAAAGAACACGCTGGATGGCTTTGACGGGAGGCTACCATCTGTCTCCCAACAGCTGTTCCAGTGGGTCCCCTCCCCCAACCTTCTCTGAGCCTTCGGGGTCCTTGTAACCTGGCCATTTAGCCCATGGTGTGCAAAAAAAGTGCCACTCAGAGGTAAAACAACCCAACCCAACCCAATCACTGCTCATCAAAAATATGATTAAAAATATGTGATACAAACTACAAATTCAAGAATTTGATCATAATCATTAGATTCAAACTTGTAGTGACATTATCACATCCAAGGAAATGCGTTTATCAACGCCTGCATATAATGTGTGTGTGATGCTTCAATTATAATAAATTAATTCCTTTAACAATATTATTTCCTGTAATTCCCTTATTTTCCCTCTTTTAAATCAATTAGATTATATAAGAAAGAAGAAATTATCGCAAACTTTCGTGGTTCTTAAAGATAGTTAAAAAATTAACTCATTCACAAAATATCTCAAAATTAATGCAAAAAGTGCTATCATTCATAGATATCATATGGAAATAAGTAATGCACCTTGGAGTAGGTCGGTCGTTGACCCATCTTACGTTTCCGATTTTTTCTAAGTCCTTTTCTGACATTGTTCCTTTGTTCTCTTTTCCTCCTGAAGGGTCGTAAACGCGTGACGTCGGGTCTATGGGCTTCTGGGTGCTCTATAACCACTTCCCTTATGGTACCTCATGGCTCGTGTGCTTTACAAGACATCCAGCAGAGCTTCCGCATTTTGCTCAGTCTCCCTTCACATAAAAAAACAAAATAAAAAAAAAGGCATAAAAAACTGTGTGCTATTTAGGTTTTACTGACCTTTAAAATTCCGTTTTTTGCTGCTTATTTCTGTTCAACTGATAATATCGGGGTCTATTTGTGACGTGCAGTAAAGAGCATTTGAAAATACGTTTGTAAGAAAATTAAAACTTTGGGGAAAACGCAAAGCATGTAATATGTATGATAAGTAAGTTTTGGTTGGGTTGTTTTACCTCTGAGCGGCACTTTTTTGCACACCATGGGCTAAATGGCCAGGTCACAAGGACCCAGAAGGTGCAGAGAAGGTTGGGGGAGGGGACCCATTGGAACAGCTGTTGAGAGACAGATGGTAGTCTCCCGTCAATGCCATCCAGCGTGTTCTTTAAAGTTGGGTTGTTTCACCTCTGAGCGGCACTTTTTTGCACACCGTGGGCTAAATGGCCAGGTCACAAGGACCCCGAAGGCTCAGAGAAGGTTGGGGGAGGGGACCCACTGGAACAGCTGTTGGGAGACAGATGGTAGCCTCCCGTCAAGGCCTTCCAGCGTGTTCTTTAACGTGCACAGGGTATGGCTCTCCCGCACACGGGGCCAAACACGGGCAACTCCGCACACGGGGCAACCTTCGTGTCACGTGACACGAAGGTTGCCAGATCACTAATTTCTAAAAAAAATCGTTGCCCAATATTTTTTCTGAATTCTGTAATCAACCGTAGTGTTCGGATACTTTTTTGAGCGAATGTACATGTTCAATCCTTTCATATATATTGTTTACAAGACGAACACACTAATTTTGCCAATAAATACCAGTTAAATTTATATTTTATTTTGTATTCGTCAACATTAATTATCTGTTACTAAAAATCAATGTATTAGAGTTCTATGTTAAATGAAAAACTAAGCAAAAATGGTATTCTGTCCTTTATTTATTACATCTCGCACACAAAAATATTTTTATATTATTTTTAATGTAGCTTTGCACGTTATATTTCGGTTCTGTATAAATATATATATTTACTTACTGAAATAATTAAATCAGCAATACACGCAATTAGAAAAGGCCTCCAACTCCCAGTTCACAACAGGTTATAAACCTAATATTGATATAACTGTTAGATTGGATTGATTGGATTGTTTTACCTCTGAGTGGCACTTTTTTGCACACCATGGGCTAAATGGCCAGGCCACAAGGACCCCGAAGGCTCAGAGAAGGTTGGGGGAGGGGACCCACTGGAATAGCTGTTGGGAGACAGATGGTAGCCTCCCGTCAAGGCCATCCAGTGTGTTCTTTAACGTGCACAGGGTATGGCTCTCCCGCACACGGGGCCACGGCTTAACGTCCCATCCGACGGGCGGCGGCCTTTTCAAGCCCATCGATGTCCCATACTGACCGTGGGCAGGGCGGAGAAATTTTGCGGAGATAAATCTCAACGCTGACCCAGCTGGGACTCGAACCTGGGAACTACAGATTACGAGCCCGGCGCGCTACCGACTGAGCCACCCACGCCCAATATAACTGTTAGAATCAAACTGATGTTTAGACTATAAGACCCTAAATATCTTAAAATTTAAGAAATATTTCGTTCACAGTTATAATACATAATTATACAAAGTTATATTTAAGATGGCATGATATATTTAGATGTCTGTACAATACCAATAGCCACTTTCATTCCATCTATCTGCATTCCTTTCCGATAACTAATCGTATGGGAGAAATGCATTTTAAGGCAGATTAAATTCTGCTGATACATAAGAATTTTATAGGTACGTTTCTTTCTATATATCATGCTGTCAAAACCATCAGCAAAAACTTGAAGTTTAGTGTTTTCTACCAAAGATAACTCAGGAAGAAATGCATTCTGTATCCTTTATCTGTTGTTCAATTTGAAATCTTGAAATGCAAAAGCTTATTTGAACGACTATTAAAAATCACAAAGATAAAAAAAAATGAATACTTTTCTCTGGAAATATTCAATATTAAAGTCAATTATCAGCATCTTTAAAGATAAATGAAAAGAGGATATATTAGGTCTTCAAATTGAATGATTTTCCATACATATACATACACGAGGTCTACATGAACATGAATTATAAAAATATAAACTGCTAAACCGCAGAAATGAACATGAATTATAAACGTATATAGATGAGTTCAATCTTAATTTATATAATTCACCATTTAGATAATACCAATACCCACTTTCATCACTGCTCATCGGGGGGCGGGGGGGGGGGCTCAGTTGGTAGCGCGCCAGGCTCGTAATCTGTAGTTCCCAGGTTAGAGTCCCAGCTGTGTCAGCATTGAGATTTATCTCCGCAAAATTCCCCGCCCTGCCCACGGTCAGTAGGGGACACCGATGGGCTGGGATGGCCGCCGTCCGTCGGATGGGACGTTAAGCCGTGGCCCCGTGTGCGGGAGAGCCATACCCTCTGCACGTTAAAGAACACGCTGGATGGCCTTGACGGGAGGCTACCATCTGTCTCCCAACCGCTGTTCCAGTGGGTTCCCTCCCCCAACCTTCTCTGAGCCTTCGGGGTCCATGTGACCTGGCCATTTAGCCCATGGTGTGCAAAAAAGTGCCGCTCAGAGGTAAAACAACCCAACGTTAAAGAACACGCTGGATGGCCTTGACGGGAGGCTACCATCTGTCTCCCAACCGCTGTTCCAGTGGGTTCCCTCCCCCAACCTTCTCTGAGCCTTCGGGGTCCATGTGACCTGGCCATTTAGCCCATGGTGTGCAAAAAAGTGCCGCTCAGAGGTAAAACAACCCAACGTTAAAGAACACGCTGGATGGCTTTGACGGGAGGCTACCATCTGTCTCCCAACAGCTGTTCCAGTGGGTCCCCTCCCCCAACCTTCTCTGAGCCTTCGGGGTCCTTGTAACCTGGCCATTTAGCCCATGGTGTGCAAAAAAAGTGCCACTCAGAGGTAAAACAACCCAACCCAACCCAATCACTGCTCATCAAAAATATGATTAAAAATATGTGATACAAACTACAAATTCAAGAATTTGATCATAATCATTAGATTCAAACTTGTAGTGACATTATCACATCCAAGGAAATGCGTTTATCAACGCCTGCATATAATGTGTGTGTGATGCTTCAATTATAATAAATTAATTCCTTTAACAATATTATTTCCTGTAATTCCCTTATTTTCCCTCTTTTAAATCAATTAGATTATATAAGAAAGAAGAAATTATCGCAAACTTTCGTGGTTCTTAAAGATAGTTAAAAAATTAACTCATTCACAAAATATCTCAAAATTAATGCAAAAAGTGCTATCATTCATAGATATCATATGGAAATAAGTAATGCACCTTGGAGTAGGTCGGTCGTTGACCCATCTTACGTTTCCGATTTTTTCTAAGTCCTTTTCTGACATTGTTCCTTTGTTCTCTTTTCCTCCTGAAGGGTCGTAAACGCGTGACGTCGGGTCTATGGGCTTCTGGGTGCTCTATAACCACTTCCCTTATGGTACCTCATGGCTCGTGTGCTTTACAAGACATCCAGCAGAGCTTCCGCATTTTGCTCAGTCTCCCTTCACATAAAAAAACAAAATAAAAAAAAAGGCATAAAAAACTGTGTGCTATTTAGGTTTTACTGACCTTTAAAATTCCGTTTTTTGCTGCTTATTTCTGTTCAACTGATAATATCGGGGTCTATTTGTGACGTGCAGTAAAGAGCATTTGAAAATACGTTTGTAAGAAAATTAAAACTTTGGGGAAAACGCAAAGCATGTAATATGTATGATAAGTAAGTTTTGGTTGGGTTGTTTTACCTCTGAGCGGCACTTTTTTGCACACCATGGGCTAAATGGCCAGGTCACAAGGACCCAGAAGGTGCAGAGAAGGTTGGGGGAGGGGACCCATTGGAACAGCTGTTGAGAGACAGATGGTAGTCTCCCGTCAATGCCATCCAGCGTGTTCTTTAAAGTTGGGTTGTTTCACCTCTGAGCGGCACTTTTTTGCACACCGTGGGCTAAATGGCCAGGTCACAAGGACCCCGAAGGCTCAGAGAAGGTTGGGGGAGGGGACCCACTGGAACAGCTGTTGGGAGACAGATGGTAGCCTCCCGTCAAGGCCTTCCAGCGTGTTCTTTAACGTGCACAGGGTATGGCTCTCCCGCACACGGGGCCACGGCTTAACGTCCCAACCGACGGACGGCGGACTATTCCAAGCCCATCGGTGTCCCGTACTGACCGTGGGCAGGGCGGGGAATTTTGCGGAGATAAATCTCAATGCTGACCCACCTGGGACTCTAACCTGGGAACTACAGATTACGAGCCTGGCGCGCTACCGACTGAGCCACCCCCGCCCCAGTAAGTTTTGGTTACTTGCAGTTAGTTGGTGTTGAGCTAACACAAAAAATTATCAAAATATTATCAGACGGAAAAAAATAGTAGTTTATATTTTTTGTATAGTTGGGTTATTCATTCAGTAGCATAGTATTAAAAGGTCTTAATCAAAAATCATTAGCACATATTTCTCTATACATATTATGCGAATTAATGCTAATATATACAGAGTTCTCTATTCTTAGCTTACTCAACAAACTTGTAATAGGAAATAAAATAAATTAGATTAAAGAAACAGTGCTTTGAAGAATTCAAGCTTTTGATGGCAAATAATTTATAGGAATATAGCATAATTACTAAAAATTCAGTTAATTTTGAATTCAAAACTGAAATTATGCATAATGAATATCCATAAATACAATTCCCACTAAAAAATTGTTCTAACGACAGAAAAAACTCAAGTAGTTGTATCAAAAATTCAAAATAATATCAAACGCTGCTTTTCTACACACCGTTTCCAGGAAAACTATTTTAAAATAATTATTATTGTAATTAAATAAATAATCCTCATTAAAAGAAAAAAAAATAATCATGTTGTAAAACCTATTAAAAGAAAATCTAAATACAAATTCGTTCATTCTCTAATTTCAACATTACTATCAAAAGCATGCTAACTAAATATATTATGGCAGTGAAGTATATTATTTTCCTCTCAAAAAAAATATATATATATATATATACCCCCTCAAGCAGCTGCTTGCCACAGAGGTCTGACAGTAGCCTGTCAGTTTATATGCCACAGTAGAAGATCTGAGAGGATGGCAGGACCTCAGCAGAAAACAACATGAACATCCATGCCTTACCCGTGGCTCGAACCCAGTCCTCTCATTCTAAATAAAATAAACGAAATTTATAATGACATTATTTTCAAACTTACAAGTTTTTTTTTTTTCTGTCTTGTAAACTTACAATTTTACAGTTAGCTAGACTAGATAGTTAAGCTAGCTAGTCTAGCAAAACTATCTAGTCTAGCTAACTAGTTAAGATTTGTAGAATTCGTAAACTGATTAAATTCCCCAAAGAATATTTTTTTTAATTAAAAGAGATAACTTTTTGTTGTGAATTCTGTGTTAGATTTAATTAATACAGTTGCCAAAGAAACTGACTTCTGTATTAGTGAGCGTGTTTTATTTGAGAAACACCTGTAAATCAAATAATAAATAGATGCTCTTGGGTTAATAAGAGTATTACAAATATATGTTGTTTGTAACCTTATTATTATAATAAAACTGAACTGAACTGTTATAAATATCTGTAAGGAAACCTGTATTGTATGTGTATAAGAACACTTGCACAAGTTAGAAAAAACTATCATAGTTTTTCTATCTTTATAGCATAACGAAACGAAATATATGAAAATAGTTTTTCCTAAGCAATTTTGAAATACTTTTGTATTTTTAGTAGGGTATGTCTAAATCGCGAAAAAAAACTGCTTTCCAAAGGGATAATTATTTAAATATATATATATATTTTTTTCATTTCCCATTGATGTGTAATGTGATTAGAATGTTAAATAACATTTTATTTTAACTTCTCTTTTTGCAAGGTTACCACTACACTTAGGCGGAATGAACTACATTCAAAGATTTCAGTATCAAAAACCATCTTCTGGTTGAATAAATTTCAGTGCTACTTGCAGCTTGGATGCTGGCATATCAAAAAGTAGAAAATAAAAATCCGAAAACACCATGCTCAGATTTGAAAACTTCAAATCATTTCGTTTAATTTGCCTGTCAGAAGCTAAAATGATTGCTCCGCAAAAAAATATATTCTAAAAAGCATTATGAAAAATATAAATTTCATTCCAATTAGTTGCTTATGACAAAGCTCCCGAAGTTCGAACCCAGGAGCTTGATACCAAGTTCCTTTGATCATTACTGATCTAAGGGACCTGGTATCGAGCCCCTTAGATCATTACTGATATAAGGAAGCTGGTATCGAGTTCCTTTGATCATTACTGATCTAAGGAACCTGGTATCGAGCCCCTTTGATCATTACTGATCTAAGGGACCTGGTATCGAGCCCCTTTGATCATTACTGATCTAAGCGACCTGGCATCGAGCCCCTTTGATCATTACTGATCTAAGGTACCTGGTATCAAGTTCCTTTGATCATTACTGATCTAAGGGACCTGGTATCGAGTTCCTTTGATCATTACTGATCTAAGGGACCTGGTATCGAGTTCCTTTGATCATTACTGATCTAAGGAAACTGGTATCGAGTTCCTTTGATCATTACTGATCTAAGGGACCTGGTATCGAGCCCCTTAGATCATTACTGATATAAGGAAGCTGGTATCGAGTTACTTTGATCATTACTGATCTAAGGAACCTGGTATCGAGCCCCTTTGATCATTACTGATCTAAGGGACCTGGTATCGAGCCCCTTTGATCATTACTGATCTAAGCGACCTGGCATCGAGCCCCTTTGATCATTACTGATCTAAGGTACCTGGTATCGAGTTCCTTTGATCATTACTGATCTAAGGGACCTGGTATCGAGTTCCTTTGATCATTACTGATCTAAGGGACCTGGTATCGAGCCCCTTAGATCATTACTGATCTAATGGACCTGTTATCGAGTTCCTTTGATCATTACTGATCTAAGGGACCTGAGTTCGAGTCCCGGGAAAGGCATGGATGTTTGTGCTGTTTTTCTGCTGAGTTCCCGCCATCCTCATAGACCTACTATTATGGAGTATACACTGAGAGGCTCCTGTCAGACCTTTGTGGCAAGCATCTATTCGAGGGAATATTTATATATTTTTTTAAACCTCAATCTACCAAATAAATACGCTCCAAATTTATAAACCTGACAGTGAGAATCGAATGATGCAAAATTTGGAATTTACATGGTTCGCTTCTGACAAGTCCACTTGAGCTATCGAACAATAACAAGTATTGATCATCCAAAAATGCCTTTAATGATCTTTTATTAGAATAAATGCCGTGCTTAGACAAAAATAAAAACTTAGAATTAATTGTCCAATGGAAAGAGAAATTTGAAGCCCTGGGTTCGAGCCCCGGGTAAGGCATGGATGTTCGTGTTGTTTTTCTGCAGAGGTCCTGCCATCCTCTCAGACCTTCTACTCTGGCATATAAACTGACAGGCTCCTGTCAGACCTCTGTGGCAAGCAGCTGCTTGAGGGTTTTTATTATTATTATTATTATTATTATTATTATTATTATTATTATTATATATCTTGTAGAATAAGCATTTTATGTGAATGAAACTGAAACTAAATATCTAAATCAATTTTCTCTAAGTTTTAAATTTCAACAATATTCGTTCGGTGGTTTAAAGAAAAAGATTAAAGAAAAAGCTCTTCATAAAAAGCATATTTAAAAAATGCTGCGTCAAAATCTCCCTTTTGACGTAATATATTCCTAAATAAAGTGGCCACTGAGTGTATTTCTTCAGTTCTCAAATCAATACAGTAATATGCATTCAAAGTTGATTTTCTTCTCAATAAAATCCATCAATACTGATTCGTAATGACGCTACGTTCATAATGAGCTATTTTGTCACAATGAGGAGACACGCATGCACACGAGCTGTGATTTCATTGGCTGAAACAAGACGCATGCTAATTGCGCTCCGCGCGGAGCAGCATTGATCAATAAAGTGCGTTGTCTTTTGTGTAGCTAATGAAAAGCATTCCACTGCTATTCTGCCAATGGAGAATTTATGTAAATGGAGAGTTTTTCGTTAAAATAAAAATATATACCCCCTCAAGCAGCTGCTTGCCGCAGAGGTTGGGTTGGTTGGTTTTACCTCTGAGCGGCACTTTTTTGCACACCATGGGCTAAATGGCCAGGTCACATGGACCCCGAAGGCTCAGAGAAGGTTGGGGGATTGGACCCACTGGAACAGCTGTTGGGAGACAGATGGTAACCTCCCGTCAAGGCCATCCAGCGTGTTCTTTAACGTGCACAGGGTGTGGCTCTCCCTCACACGGGGCCACGGCTTAACGTCCCATCCGACGGACGGCGGCCTTTCCAAGCCCATCGGTGTCACCTACTGACCGTGGGCAGGGCGGGGAATTTTCACAGAGGTCTGACAGGAGCCTGTTAGTTTATATGCCATAGTAGAAGATCTGAGAGGATGGCAGGACTTCAGCAGAAAAACGACACAAACAGCCATGCCTTACCCGGGATTCGAACCCAGGTCCCTTAGATCAGTAGCCAAGCGCGCTAACTACTCGGCCATGGGACGGCTAAAATAAATACCCCCTCAAGCAGCTACTTGCCACAGAGGTCTGACAGGAGCCTGTCAGTTTATATGCCATAGTAGAAGGTCCGTGAGGATGGCAGGACCTCAGCAGAAAAACGACACAAACAGCCATACCTTACCCGGGGTTCGAACCCAGGTCCCTTAAATCAGTAGCCAAGCGCACTAACCACTCGGCCATGGGACGGCTAAAATAAATACCCCCTCAAGCAGCTGCTTGCCACAGAGGTCTGACAGGAGCCTGTCAGTTTATATGCCATAGTAGAAGATCTGAGAGGATGGCAGGACCTCAGCAGAAAAACGACACAAACAGCCATGCCTTACCCGGGGCTCGAACCCAGGTCCCTTAGATCAGTAGCCAAGCGCGCTAACCACTCGTTAAACTCATGGGAAATTAGAAAGACAGTTAAAAATAACTCATTTTAAACATAAAATAATATTTAAAAAATGAATATTGAAGGCAATAGTAAAGAATATAATTTTTTTTTCTGCGGATAAATCTGTGAAAAACACGTTGATAATTTTTGTCATTAAATGAGTCACCAAACCTGGAAATATCGCTTTCGTTTTTATTAATAACTTTCGTTTTTTGTTGTGTTTCTTACTTTTGTGTAGAATATTTTAATACTTAATTGATGCAAACTGAATGCTACGCAAGCATGTGTTTTAGTTCAGAGAATCATATATAAATAAATAAATAAAATAAATACCCCCTCAAGCAGCTGCTTGCCACAGAGGTCTGACAGGAGCCTCTCAGTTTATATGCCAAAGTGGAAGATCTGAGAGGATGGCAGGACTTCAGCAGAAAAACAACACATGCAACCATGCATTACCCGGGGCTCGAACCAAGGTCCCTTAGATCAGTAACCAAGCGCGCTAACCACTCGGCCATGGGGAGGCAGGTAGTATATAGTTTTCCTAATTTAGCATTTTACAATAATTTGTGACTGAACATTTGTTTGATAGCAAACTTAGTTCCGTAGTAAAGATAGATTAAATAATAAATAAAAATAATAAATACCCCCTCAAGCAGCTGCTTGCCACAGAGGTCTGACAGGAGCCTGTCAGTTTATATGCCATAGTAGAAGGTCTGAGAGGATGGCAGGACCTCAGCAGAAAAACGACACACACATCCATGCCTATATATACGTTTAAGAAAAATTTCTCCATCGTGATGTGAATTTTTTAAGTGGCCGAGTGGTTAGCGCGCTTGGCTACTGATCTACGGGACCTAGGTTCGAGCCCCGGATAAGGCATGGATGTTCGTGTTGTTTTCTGCTGAGGTCCTGCCATCCTCTCAGATCTTCTACTGTGGCATATAAACTGACAGGCTCCTGTCAGACCTCTGTGGCAAGCAGCTGCTTGAGGGGGTATTTTTTTTTTAGCTTTCTAAGTGGATGCATCGTTTACTATTCATTTTTAGGGTATTTTTTGTAACTAGTTTCTATTCGCAATTTTCAGGTCAATCGAACACGGAGATTAAAGAATTATTTTTTGCTAAAAAAACTGACTTTCACTGTAAGTGGGATTCGAACCCTGTTCTTCTGAATGCATGCCAGGTGTTATAACCATTAAAGTGTCAGTGGTTAAATCATTTTGCAGCAAATTTTGACAACTGATATCTATTAAGATACGAAAACAACGAAACACTACAACACGAAAATGAAAAAAAATATATATATATTTATGTACAAAAAATTACTGATTTTTATCTATTGAATTTCTGAAAAAGTTCAGAGTTTTTTCTTACTGCATTGAAAAAGCTATAAATTACTTCATGTACAGTCGCTCAAAAAAAATATCCGAACACTGTGGTTGATTACAGAATTCATAAAAAATATCTGGCAACGATTTTTTAGGAATTAGTGATGTGGCAACCTTCGTGTCACGTGACACGAAGGTTGCCAGATCACTAATTGCTTTGCCACTAATGCTTTGCCACCTGATCACTAATTGCTTTGCCACACCTGTCAGTTTATATGCCACAGTAGGAGATCTGAGAGGATGGCAGGACCTCAGCAGAAAAACGACACACACATCCATGCCTAATCCGGGACTCGAACCCAGGTCCCTTAGATCAGTAGCCAAACGTGCTAACCACTCGGCCACGGGACGGCTATTATATCAAACCATTTAGTAAAACAATTGTATGTATAGAAATTCATCTAATATTTTTTTTTTTAATTTTTCTCAAAGGAAAAGTGACTCTGTTGTTAAATATTCCAGCTGCTATAATTCTGTTTATAAAATGTAAACAGATATATATATGCTTTCTCAGTAGAATAAATATTATCTGTTGAAAGATATGGAACATTTTGAATTGGATTATAAGGAGCCTTGTTATTTCTTCGGTTGTATCAATATGAATTTTGATATCAGTACATCTAAGCCTTTTTCTTTTTACCATCTCTTTTTAGTTATTTTCCTATTATACTGAACGAAAACGTCTGCTGAAGATGCAGGCGAATTGCGTTCTGAAAGTCGAGATAGATTTAAAACTTTAAAATCCTATCAGTCTGACGAAAAATGTATTACTGAAGGTTTCTAATTTTGATTTTTATTCGTATGTCGATAAAAATCTCCAACGACTTGGTAATGCTCTATATTTTTTTATATAATATACTATACTTTTTTTTTTTTGGCTGTAATCGTTATAGCTTCATTTGGTATCATGAACTTTTATTATTATTAATATTTTATAGTGAACAATCTGAGGATTTGAATTCTGGCCTTAATACGTTTTGTCTACTGATTAGGATAAAATTTTCGGAAACCCTTTTAAAAAAATATTTTTCTCAAATGATATTTGCATTTTAAAAATTCTCTCAATGCGTATATACCATAATTAAAAATAATAAATAAAAATAAATACCCCCTCAAGCAGCTGCTTGCCACAGAGGTCTGACAGGAGCCTGCCAGTTTATATGCCATAGTAGAAGGTCTGAGAGGATGACAGGACCTCAGCAGAAAAACAACACATACATCCATGCCTTACCCGGGGCCTGAACCCAGGTCCCGTAGATCAGTAGCCAAGCGTGCTAACCACTCGGCCACGGGACGGCTTACCATAATTAAAGCCCTCATAAAATATTACACTTCAGACGTCACCGCAAAATTTAAACTCTAATTGCTCCACTAATGCAGTTCTGAATTCAGACCACAAAGAAAAACACCCCCTCAAGCAGCTGCTTGCCACAGAGGTCTGACAGGAGCCTGTCAGTTTATATGCCATAGTAGAAGGTCTGAGAGGATGGCAGGACCTCAGCAGAGAAACGACACAAACAGCCATGCCTTACACCCGGGGCTCGAACCCAGGTCCCGTAGATCATTAGCCAAGCGCGCTAACCACTCGGCCACGGGACGGCTTACCATAATTAAAGCCCTCATAAAATATTACACTTCAGATGTCACCGCAAAATTTAAACTCTAATTGCTCCACTAATGCAGTTCTGAATTCAAACCACACATTCCTCTAAAACCAGCCAACCTCTAACTATAATTCTTAGGAAAAACAGCGAACTATCTTTAAAGCAATTTTAAGAAAAGATATCTAATTTCGTAAAACAAAAATTTAGATCCCTTGGCTGATACCGTTTGCTAATTAATAATTTTTTGGACTCGTACAGTAGTTTTCTCATTGAAGAATTTAAAGAACACTAGTTAAATATCACACCTTTCGCACCACCCCCTCTTTCTTCCTGGGGCGGGGGTGGCTCAGTAGGTAGCGCGCCAGGCTCGTAATCTGTAGTTCCCAGGTTCGAGTCCCAGCTGGGTCAGCGTTGAGATTTATCTCCGCAAAATTCCCCACCTTGCCCACGGTCAGTAGGGGACACCGATGGGCTTGGATAAGGCCGCCGTCCGTCGGATGGGACGTTAAGCCGTGGCCACGTGTGCGGGAGAGCCATACCCTGTGCACGTTAAAGAACACGCTGGATGGCCTTGACGTGAGGCTACCATCTGTCTCTCAACAGCTGTTCCAGTGGGTTCCCTCTCCCAACTTACTCTGAGCCTTCGGGGTCCATGTGACCTGGCCATTTAGCCCATGGTGTGCAAAAACGTGCCGCTCAGAGGTAAAGCAACCCAACGTTAAAGAACACGTTGGTTGGCCTTGACGGGAGGATACCATCTGTCTCCCAGCAGCTGTTCCAGTGGGTCCCCTCCTGCAACCTTCTCTGAGCCTTCGGGATCCATGTGATCTGGCCATTTAGCCCATGGTGTGCAAAAAAGTGCCGCTCAGAGGTAAAACAACAAAACCCTCTTTCTTCCAACACACAAACATTCAGACACACACATACCATTAAAACTAACCGCTCTTAATTATAATTCTTAGAAAAACACTATCTTTATGCATTATTTTTCAGAACCCTTAAAACTCAACACAGTTTAACTAAAATTCTTAGAAAAATCATTAAAAACAGGCTATCTTTAAGCAATAATTTTCAGAAACGCTTAAAATTGGCCAACCCTTAACTATAATTCTTAGAAAAAAAATCACTAAAAATGACCAGCTTTAAATATTAATTTTCAGAATCCTTATAACTGACTACCCCTTACCTATAATTCTTAGAAAAAACACTAAAATTTATCACCTTCATGTATTAAGTTTCAGAATCCTTAAAACTGACCACCCCTTAACTCTAATTCTTAGAAAAAAATCACTAAAAATTATCAGCTTTGAATATTAATTTTCAGAATCCTTAAAATTTATCACCCATTTATAATTCTTATAAAAAACACTAAAACACTATCAGCTTCATTTATTAATATTTGGAACCCTTAAAACTGACCACCCCTTAACTCTGATTCTTAGAAAAAAAAATCACTAAAAATGACCAGCTTTAAATATTAATATTCAGAATCCTTATAACTGACTACTCCTTACCTATAATTCTTAGAAAACAACACTAAAAAACTATCAGCTTCAGTATTAAGTTTCAGAACCCTTAAAACTGACCACCCCTTAACTATAATTCTTAGAAAAAAAATCACTAAAAATGGTCAGCTTTGAATATTAATTTTTCAGAATCCTTAAAATTGACCACCCCTTTATAATTCTTAGAAAAAGCACTAAAGAACTTCCAGCTTCAAGTATTAATTTTCAGAACCCTTAAAACTGACCAACCCTTAATTATAATTCTTAGAAAAACATCACTAAAAATGACCAGCTTTGAATATTAATTTTCAGAATCCTTAAAATTAACCACCCCTTTGTAATTCTTAGCAAAAACACTAAAAAAAATGGCTTTCTTTAAGTATTAATTTATGGAACCCTTAAACCTGACCTCCCTTTAAATATAATTCTTAGAAAAAAATCACTAAAAATGTGAATAAAAATTTGAATATTAATTTCAGAATCCTTAAAACTGACCACCCCTTTTTAATTCCTAGAAAGAAAAAAACACTAAAAAATGACTATCTTTATATAGTAATTTATGGAACCCTTAAAACTACCCCTTAACTATATATCTTAGAAAAACGCGTTTAAGTATTAATTTTCAGAACCCTTAAAACTGAACACAGCTTAACTACAATTCTTAGAAAAATCACTAATAAAAAGATCTATCTTTAAATATAAATTTTTAGAACTCTAGAACAGCTTCATGATTGTAAGATTTACAGAATACCAATTAAATATATCCCACCTGTAAAGGACTGATTTCAGAATTAATTAATTTGCATTGCATTTTTAATGATCACTCTTTTGGATATAAATGTTTCAAATTCCAGGAATAATAATTCAGTTTAGCCTATGCATCTAATTTCTCTTCGATATAGCTCAGAGACAATCTGAATTGTTTACCGTTACAAGATTCAGTTGGCCTATCATTCCTGATTCAATTATTCTTTTCTGTGTCTAAATTCAATGCTATGGAATGCCATCCATATGTTATTACTTTAGTGTGGGCTCAGTGCAGTAAGTGGTATTATTACCCACATAAGAGAAATATTTTCACTCACTCTGTTTACAAATGTAAACAGATACATCTACTTTGGCAGCCGAATAAATATTCGTTGTTGACAGATAGCGATCACATTGAATGGGATTATCAGGAGTTTTGCTACTGCATCGGTGGTATCAATATGAATTTTGATATCAATTCTCCTAAGCCTGTCTCATCTTTAACATTTTTTTTTCTACTTATTTTTTGTTCGTGATATGCTGATACTAAGCAAACAGAGAAACAGAAAATTACGTTGAGCTTACTGTAATCTAAACAGGGTTTACAGTTTTGGCTTTCTCGAACCAATTTCGTTGCTTGTGTGTGTATGAATAAGCTCTTGGTGGTTGTAAAATATATTTATGTGATTCTACATTTCTTAATCTATCCAAACAGTGTTTTCGATACCTTTTTCTAATTAAATTCGTCCACTGGAATCTTTACGTTAAGAAATAAAATTCATTCTTTTATTATCTATTTGCCAAAAAACTAAAGTGCATCATTTTAGAAAATAATATCATTGGGAAGTAGAGGAAGAGAAATATAGGTTCCTATGACTGATAACGTTCGTTAATTAATAATTAAATTTCGAAATATGATAACAGTTTTAACAATTCAAGTTTCTAAAGCCAAAGGATTTTCTCGTTTATAAGTCTTATAAAATTGTGCTTCGAGAAAATACTCATGTTTTTTTTGTGTGTCTACATTTCACTAGAAGTGTAATTTCATGATTATTGGATAGAAAACATTTTTTCCCTAGGTATTTTTTTGGCTAAAACTGTTAATACTCTCAATTCGTTAAAATCTTGATCACAGCTGCAATAATCCATAATTATTTTCAGACTCTCCTTAGATATATATATTATTTTTAAAAAATGTAGCCCCTTCTTGGGTAATCAAAGAAAATCACAATTTTCTGAATTGACGCCTTTTTTTACAACTTTACAACTTCAATGACAGGCGTCTCCACCTACTCAATTTCACTAATGTTGAAGAAATTGAATGTTTCAAGAAAACAAATGATTTGTTCTTTATCAGTTTCTTATCAGCTCTGTAGGGTGTCACTCATCATTTAAATCTACATTTCTAGCCTCTCTTTTAATAATGATATTAATAACAAGCTTTTCATTAATACGCCTCTCTTTTAATAACGATATTAATAACAAGCTTTTCATTAATACGCCTCTCTTTTAATAACGATATTAATAACAAGCTTTTCATTAATACGCCTCTCTTTTAATAACGATATTAATAACAAGCTTTTCATTAATACGCCTCTCTTTTAATAATGATATTAATAACAAGCTTTTCAATATGCCTCTCTTTTTTCTAGAGTGCTAGTAACAGAACGGAACCTCTAAAAAAATCCCAAAATCACTCCAAAGCAATAAAATGTGCTTGGCACAAAATCTAACATGTTTCTAAATCGAGATTGGATTCTTTAACCGCAGATTTTTCAACGGCAAAATCTAAAATGCATTTTCAATTCTTTTTTTTTTTCATTTTGCTTTTCCCATTATTAGTTTACTAAATTGTTTAAGTTTCAACTGAATTTATTTCGAATCAATTTAAGTGTTCTGTTCCTGCTTCAAACGAAAATATCTCAGTTTTGAAAGTATCAACTGCTTAACTATGATATCTATATCAGTTGACATTGAGTGTTTTCAGTGTTCGTGACTGAGTTATCATTTTGAAAACACTGGAACCAAACTTTCCCTGGGTAATATCCCAGTTCTGAATGTTATAATTAAGTTTAGCTTATTTTAAGTTCTGAATATTATATTTAAGTTTAGCACATACTTGATCTAATGGTTAACATACCTGACTACAAAATCAAAGGGCATCTCCCTGTGTTTGTATGCTATATGAGAATCCAGGAAGAGCTCAATAGAGCTTCTAGGTATCTCCGACTTTTCTATAAAGTAACTTCTTTCTTTTTTATTTTAATCAACTGATAACAGGGACATAACCAATTAAGCGTTTTGAAAATAAAATTCCAAATTTATTTTGAGTCAATCTATTTTAGTATTAAAATATTTTAAAATGTTATAAATCAAAGTAAGTTTATTCTTATTCTTGCTACGTAATCTTTTTCATCTTATCCTTCGTCTTTCCAATTCGAATTTAAATCTGATGCCCTCAGAGACCCCCCCCCCCACATCTGTTAAGTTCCCTATTGCTGATTGGTCATGCCTGTATCGCAAAACATAAACCTTTACTAGTTATTTCTTAAATATTATAATTAAGCCAAGATATTATCAAGAATATGAATCATCTACACGTAATGAATAGTCGAGATATAGAAACTATTAAATGTTTTCAAAACTTGAACGTTTTACCTCTTTAGTCATTAATCTTTAAAATGTTAAAAAAAAATAGAACACAGCAAACTGAAACTTTAGCGACGAATATCAATACAATTTATCTATCTGTTTAGACGCACGTCATACTCTAATTTGCCATTGTGTTATTTTTTTTTTCGTCTTGTTATTTTTTGGTCTGCCTTCGTGAGACCCTCTACCATCATGCATGCAACTGCTATAATTATATACCCAACGTCATGCATAATGCCACAACAACAACCTCTATTAGAGTACTTAGCTGTTTCGATTGTTACGAAATGCATCAAGAAGACACAAAGCACTAGAACTTTAACGATACATCATACTCAACATCGATTAAAACATTTGCCAAAGATCAACTTAATTTATATATAAATATCAGTGATGATGGGGGTTTCGCATTTCGGTTAATCGATCCCGTTTTGTTACTACCGTCTACGATGCCCGATGTATAATATATGTACACATACATACTCACAAACACAAGCGGTGGCCGTTCTAACTACACTATCCCCCAAACCCCCATCACCTGTACGACGCCCTAGATTGCTATCACGGACTAATGGGTCTTCAGATAATAGCTTCAATGGATAACTTTATCGGTTCAGCCAATAGACTTACATGAGAGACAGGCGCTAGGTTGGGTGGAGTCTGATAAAGACAGACACCTGCAATTAAGTAGCCTTTATCGACACACGCTCACTGTCCTCTTGTGTACCATGCCTGAAGCGAGAGGGTCCCTGCGGAAAGGGGGACGCCACCGTGCCGCCATGACACTGGCTGCCTGAGGACGCTGGCTGACCCGACAGCCAATAGGAGGACTCCTCCAGACACGTTGAACAGAGGTGGGGATGGAAAACGTCACCGGCCTCCCCTCGTTACTGATACACCACGTGGCCGTCTTATTGGTGGTGGTCGTTCCCTAATGCGCCGCCGTCATCTTCCATGCACAACTTCGAGAGAAAAGCGATTTATACAAGAAACGTTATCTATAATCAATAATTGGTGGGTTGTGTGAGAGTACGTGTGTACGTTCATAAATAGGTAGAGGAGTGTGCTGGCTTGTGTGCGTGCATGTGTTACACGCGAACAGAACAGAAGGATGGGTAATTGCCGAACGTATTGAACAAAAACTTAAAGTTGTTTTCTCATGATGCTCGGAGTGTTGTTGAATGTATTATTCTTAATAAGATTCAAACGGAAATATTTAAGCACATTTAATTTATTTTTTACCTGTTTTCTTACGTAGGAAGAATGGCTGGCTTGGAGAACGTAATATCGATTTATAAGACCAGGTGTGTCAAAATGGGACATAATATTTTGCAGATGATATTTGCATTTCTCGATAAAGAACATGCAAGTTAATATAAGCTTCAATTTAAATGGATATATGCCGCCCGAACAGAAACTTTCTTGTCAACACGTTACAATAAGTACTGGCGTCAAGATTTTCAGATTTTAGATTTTAGCCAAAAGTTCATCAATATAGTGGCCTTTCTAATATGGCGGCATCAATATGGTAGTCTCATAATGGTGATGTGCGGCATGAGATTAACAAACGAATAGGGATTGCTGCCGGGACTTTTAAGAATCTATGGAGAGTGTGGAGAAATAGGCGTATACACCTAAAGACTAAAATTAGGCTGTATAATAGTTTGGTTCTTTCTAGGGTTAGTTATGGTAGTGAAACTTGGACACTTTGTAAACAAGATAACAGGAAACTAGATGCTTTTGATTCCAGATGCTTACGCAAGTATCTTGGGCATTAGGTGGTTCAACTTTGTAACTAATGATGAGGTTAGGCAAAGGAGTTTGCAACCTCCTTTAAGCAGCATATTGTGCAGAGAGAGACTCCGCTGGTTTGGCCATGTTGCCCGTATGGATAATTATAGATTGGCGAATAGGATTAGGAACAGTGTGTCTAAAGGCCTCAGAAGGGAGATCTAGGATGCGGTGGGCAGACAATGTCAAAAGGGACCTTGTTAGAATTGGTGTGCAATGGACAGATGCATTAGATGTAGCTCAGGATAGAGTTGCTTGGAGAACTAAATTGCACGGTCTGGTTGGACCTCCGTAGACAATGGCTGCTTGAGGATGATGATGATGATGATGAAAAGGGTTATGAACAGTGTGCCTAAAGGCCTCAGAAAGAAGGGGAGACCTAGGATGCGGTGGGCAGACAATGTCAAACAGGACCTTGTTAGAATTAGTGTGCAGTGGTCAAATGCAGTAGATGTAGCTCAGGACAGACTTGCTTGGAGAACTAAATTGCACGGTCTGGTTGGACATCCGTAGCCCATGGCTGCTTGAGGATGATGATGATGTATTGATGATACCATATTAGAGAGACCACCGTATTGAAGACATCATAATATGGTGGTCTCTCTAATATGGCGACATCAATATGGTAGTCTCTCTAATTTGGTCATCTGTCTAATATAGTGGTCTCTCCAATTCCGTGGTTTCTCTAACATGGTGACATCAATATCATGGTCTCTTCAATATGAAATCAATATGGTGGTCTTTCTAATATTGTGGTTCCCTTATTAAGATTAATATTGGTACCACCACATTAGACACACACCCAAATTAGAGAAATCGCAGTATTGATACCATATCAGACTTCTTTGCATAAATAACTCACACAAAAACAAAACGGAAATAGAGAAAAAAAATGTAAATGTTGATTTCATTTCATGAATTTTAAAGTTCGACAGCAGCACTAACTGAACTTCAAGAAAAAAAAAATGCATAAAATGATAGCAAGGTTTGATTATTGCAGCAAGAATCTGAAATTCGTGGAAGGATAAAATTTACGTTCTTCTTAATATACTATCATAATAAAGTCTTAGTGGGGACATTCAAAATCTGTTCAATCAGGAGCATTGGTAAGATCACAAACCTCAATATTTCGTGAAATTATAGACTCTGCTCTTGTTTGGGTAAAGGAATGATCAGTTGCAAAAATACACCCATAATAAAAAAAAATTAATAACGGCATTAATTCTTTAAACAAAAAATAAACATTCTGACTTCCCCAGTTCAAATACCAACAAATTAGAGGCACCATCATATTAAAGAGACCATCAAATTAGATACTGATATCACTACCTTTAGAAATATAACAACTTTAAGCTATCTGCGAATTAGAGATCCATGTTAGAAACACCACGAAATTGTAGAGCTCACTATATTAATACCACCATATTAAAAAACCACAATATTAGAGAGACCACCGTATTGATGACACCATATTAGAGAGACCACCGCATTGATGACATCATATTAGAGAGACCACAGTATTGATGACACCATATTAGAGAGACCACCGCATTGATGACAGCATATTAGAGAGACCACAGTATTGATGACAACATAATAGAGACACCACCATATTGACGACACCATATTAGAGAGACCACCGTATTGATGACACCGTATTAGAGAGACCACCGTATTGATGACACCGTGTTAGAGAGACCACCATATTGATGACACCGTATTAGAGAGACCACTGTATTGATGACACCTTATTAGAGAGACCACCGTATTGATGACACCATATTAGAAAGACCACCGTATTGATGACACCATATTAGAGAGACCACCGTATTGATGACACTATATTAGGGAGACCACCGTATTGATGACACCATATTAGAGAGACCACAGTATTGATGACACCATATTAGAGAGACCACCGCATTGATGAAACCATATTAGAGAGATCACAGTATTGATGACAACATAATAGAGACACCACCATATTGACGACACCATATTAGAGAGACCACCATATTGATGACACCGTATTAGAGAGACCACCGTATTGATGACACCATATTAGAGAGACCACCGTATTGATGACACCATATTAGAGAGACCACCGCATTGATGACACCATATTAGAGAGACCACAGTATTGATGACACCATATTAGAGAGACCACCGCATTGATGACACCATATTAGAGAGACCACAGTATTGATGACAACATAATAGAGACACCACCATATTGATGACACCATATTAGAGAGACCACCGTATTGATGACACCGTATTAGAGAGACCACCGTATTGATGACACCGTATTAGAGAGACCACCGTATTGATGACACCGTGTTAGAGAGACCACCATATTGATGACACCGTATTAGAGAGACCACTGTATTGATGACACCTTATTAGAGAGACCACCGTATTGATGACACTATATTAGGGAGACCACCGTACTGATGACACCATATTAGAGAGACCACCGTATTGATGACACCATATTAGAGAAACCACCATATTGATGACACAATAATAGAGAGATCACCGTATTGATGACACCATATTAGAGAAACCACCATATTGATGACACCATATAAGAGAGACCACCGTATTGACGACAACATATTAGAGAGACCACAGTATTGACACCATGTCATAGAGACTATCGTATTGATGACGCCATATTAGATATATCCTATATTAGAGACACTCTCGATATCACATTATTTAAAAAAAACAGGAAATTTGAAAGACCACCTTACTGATGCCACCATGATAGAGAGACCGCCATAATGATGCCACCATGTTAGAGAACTATTACATTAGAGTTGGGTTGGGTTGTTTTACCTCTGACCGGCACTTTTTTGCACACTGTGGCAAAATGTGTGCTAAATGGCACATGTTTTGTGCCATTTAGCACACATTTTGTGTGTGCTAAATGGCACAAAACATGTGGGCTAAATGGCCAAGTCACAAGGACCCCGAAGGCTCAGAGAAGGTTGTGGGAGGGGACCCACTGAACAGCTTTTGAGAGACAGATGGTAGCCACACATTTTGTGTGTGCTAAATGGCACAAAACATGTGGGCTAAATGGCCAAGTCACAAGGACCCCGAAGGCTCAGAGAAGGTTGTGGGAGGGGACCCACTGAACAGCTTTTGAGAGACAGATGGTAGCCTCCCGTCAAGGCCATCCAGCGTGTTCTTTAACGTTCTCAGGGTATGGCCTTCCCCGCACACGGGACCACGGCTTAACGTCCCATCCGACAGTCGGTGGCCTTTCCAAGTCCATCGGTGTCCCTTACTGACCGTGAGCAGGGCGGAGAGTTTTGCGAAGATAAATCTCAACGCTGACCCAGCTGGAAGTCGAACCTGGGAACTGCAGATTACGAGCCTGGCGCGCTACCGACTGAGCCACCCCCGCCCCCATTACATTAGAGATACCATAGCACGTGACCTGATTCAAAACGAATTGAGGATACTCTATAGCTACGTAAAGAAAACAACTGCATCCCTAAGATATTTGAATAATTAAATTTTGTTATAAAACCTCTGTAACTTAAGACCACAGCTACATGAGGATCGCAAGTTTTTCTATTTTTTTTAATCGAAATTCGAAACTAAAACAACATTCTTTTACTGAGTTTTTTTTTACTGAATTTGCATCGTTCTCTCAATCTTCGTATTCCCAATTTTCTGTTTTGATTTTCCACCCTTCTTTTTTAACATCATTAATTTTAATCTGCATCCTCTCCAATTGTGCGGTTAGTTAAAGAACACGTTAGATGGCCTTGAAGGGAGGCTACCATCTATCTCCTAACAGCTATCCAAATGATGGAGAACCGTTCGATTAAAGAACACGTTAGATGGCCTTGAAGGGAGGCTACCATCTATCTCCTAACAGCTATCCAAATGATGGAGAACCGTTCGATTAAAGAACACGTTAGATGGCCTTGAAGGGAGGCTACCATCTATCTCCTAACAGCTATCCAAATGATGGAGAGCCGTTCGGTTAAAGAACACGTTAGATGGCCTTGAAGGGAGGCTACCATCTATCTCCTAACAGCTATCCAAATGATGGAGAGCCGTTCGGTTAAAGAACACGTTAGATGGCCTTGAAGGGAGGCTACCATCTATCCCCTAATCCTTGTCTAATCCTTGTCTTCAGCATTTACCTTTCTCTTCAATACACAGCCTTGTCTTCAGCATTTACCTTTCTCTTCAATACACAGCCTTGTCTTCAGCATTTACCTTTCTCTTCAATACACAGCCTTGTCTTCAACATTTACCCTTTCTCTTCAATACACAGCCTTGTCTTCAGCATTTACCTTTCTCTTCAATACACAGCCTTGTCTTCAACATTTACCCTTTCTCTTCAATACACAGCCTTGTCTTCAGCATTTACCTTTCTCTTCAATACACAGCCTTGTCTTCAACATTTACCCTCTTTCTTCAATATACCGCCTTGTCTTCAGCATTTACCTTTCTCTTCAATACACAGCCTTGTCTTCAACATTTACCCTTTTTCTTCAATATACCGCCTTGTCTTCAGCATTTACCTTTCTCTTCAATACACAGCCTTGTCTTCAACATTTACCCTTTTATTTCAATATACAGCCTTGTCTTCAGCATTTGCCTTTCTCTTCAATACACAGCCTTGTCTTCAACATTTACCCTTTTTCTTCAATATACAGCCTTGTCTTCAGCATTTACCTTTCTCTTCAATACACAGCCTTGTCTTCAACATTTACCCTTTTTCTTCAATATACCGCCTTGTCTTCAGCATTTACCTTTCTCTTCAATACACAGCCTTGTCTTCAACATTTACCCTTTCTCTTCAATACACAGCCTTGTCTTCAGCATTTGCCTTTCTCTTCAATACACAGCCTTGTCTTCAACATTTACCCTTTTATTTCAATATACAGCCTTGTCTTCAGCATTTGCCTTTCTCTTCAATACACAGCCTTGTCTTCAACATTTACCCTTTTTCTTCAATATACAGCCTTGTCTTCAGCATTTACCTTTCTCTTCAATACACAGCCTTATCTTCAACATTTACCCTTTTTCTTCAATATACAGCCTTGTCTTCAGCATTTACCTTTCTCTTCAATACACAGCCTTGTCTTCAACATTTACCCTTTTATTTCAATATACAGCCTTGTCTTCAGCATTTGCCTTTCTCTTCAATACACAGCCTTGTCTTCAACATTTACCCTTTCTCTTCAATACACAGCCTTGTCTTCAGCATTTGCCTTTCTCTTCAATACACAGCCTTGTCTTCAACATTTACCCTTTTTCTTCAATATACAGCCTTGTCTTCAGCATTTACCTTTCTCTTCAATACACAGCCTTGTCTTCAACATTTACCCTTTTATTTCAATATACAGCCTTGTCTTCAGCATTTACCTTTCTCTTCAATACACAGCCTTGTCTTCAACATTTACCCTTTTTCTTCAATATACAGCCTTGTCTTCAGCATTTACCTTTCTCTTCAATACACAGCCTTGTCTTCAACATTTACCCTTTTTCTTCAATATACAGCCTTGTCTTTAGCATTCACACCTTGCCTTCAGAATCCACTCTTTGTCTTCAGTTTTCACCCACTTTATCCAGCATATACCATTTGTTTTCAGTACGAAACTCTTGTCTTCAGCATTCTCACATTATCTTCAGCACTCAATCCTTTTCACCCACTTTTTTCAGCATTTACCCTTTCTCTTCAATACACAGCCTTGTCTTCAGCATTTACCCTTTCTCTTCAATAAACAGCCTTGTCTTCAGCATTTACCCTTTCTCTTCAATACACAGCCTTGTCTTTAGCACTTACCCTTTCTCTTCAATACACAGCCTTGTCTTCAGCACTCACACCTTGCCTTCAGAATCCACTTTTTGTCTTCAGTTTTCACCCACTTTTCCCAACATATAACCATTTGTCTTCAGTACAAAACTCTTGAGTAGTATAGTCCCACTCCACGGAATCCCTTTGCACAGTGCTTTCCCCCTATGACGCCACCGGCCATGCCCCTATGACGTCACTGACCACATCCCTTTATTAATATTCATAATTAATAATTAATTAAAAATTCCTCCCTCCTTATTAAAACCCCTTCCTCCCCCCTTAACCCGTGGCGCCATCCGGTGACTATGAGGAGTACTATTTTCGGAAAAACCCCCATTTTAGCTCTAATTTCCCGATTTTTGACTCCCCCTTATTAAAAAACCCCTCCCCCTTTTTTAACCCCTGGCGCCATCTGGTGACTATGAGGAGTACTATTTTCGGAGAAAACCCTATTTTAACTCTAATTTCCCAATTTTTCAGCCAACACATCATTAAAGATCCCTGGTTAACCCACCTATATTTTAAGCCCTCCTTCTCGAATAATCCCGATTTTTCTTTATTTCAGACCCCCCTGGTTCACCCCCTATATTTTAAGCCCCCTTAATCTCCGAATAAGTCCCTTACCAACTAAACTTCGGGTGGCAACGATCGGATGATGCAAGCCTCAGAATAATTGCATGGGCGGCAACCTCACTCAGAAAGGGATAATGCAAGTCTCTAAATAATTGCAAAATTTTCGATAGCAGTCACTCACAGAAAATCAACTCCCAAAGTTGTATTACCCATTTTTATTCCTTATTAATGAAACACTCTTTAAAACCCTCTCCCCTTTATTAAACCCCCCTTATCAAAAGTTCACTCTATTAAAACTTCACTGATCGCAAACTCCCATCCTTTTTAGAAGTCCACTAAACTTAGAAAATCAACTCCCAAAGTTGTATTACCCATTTTCATTCCTTATTAATTAAACACTCATTAAAACCCCCTCCCCTTTATTAAACCCCCTTATCAAAAGTTCACTTTTTTAAAACTTCACCAAACTCCCATCCTTTTTAGAAGTCCACTAAACTTAGAAAATCAACTCCCAAAGTTGTATTACCCATTTTTATTCCTTATTAATTAAACACTCATTAAAACCGCCCTCCCCTTTATTAAACCCCCTTTATCAAAAGTTTACTCTATTAAAACTTCACCAAACTCCTTTGGTGTCCACGTTCATCTGAAATTTGCCAAGTCCTGCTAAACTTTGGGTGCAACCCCTCACTGGATGGTTGATGCAATCCTTGAACAAGGTCCCCGTATTTTGCGAGTTCAACCTTCACTAGAAGAAGGACTATCCCACAGTAACTGTTTTAAAAGACTGTCCCACAGAAAATACCATAGGGTAAAAAAATTAATAAAAGGAGTAAAATCTGAATTATGAAATGATATTGAGGTGTAATATGGTCTGTAGGGTGACATATAAGACCCGCTTTAGAACACGCAACAGATGTTCGGTACCTCACCTTGGACCACGTTTTATCGACGGATCACTCTCAGCAGTGAAAAATTGTTCGAATTCTCTAATCTGTCATCTGTGTCAACAATCGCGTGGTATGAATTGACCTTCCTTCAAATCATACGACGGGGTCGCTTATTGATGGGTGCAATCGGACTTTCAACATATCATGCGACACACGGTCCTGGTGCAATCACTTATCAGTATGGGTTCAAGAGCACGAGTGTAGACGCTGCCACAGTGTTTACATTTGGTGCTGATAAAAATGTGCATTTTAATATTTACAACTCGGCAGCGGTCACTTATCGATGTCAGCAATCACACAATATAAATTTGATCTTACAACGTATCGGTCTGGGGGTCAAGAGGGCGAGTGCAGAACGTGATGGTTTTTAACAAAAGTCCTACGAAATTAAAAACTCCCCTGTTACGCGACATGGTTTAAAAATACTTATTACGGATGTATCCTCAGTACATGATGCAAACTCTTTCCTAGGAAGTAACGCTACTCGAAGAAAAATCAGGTATGGGAGTAATCATTAATCTACAAGCACTCGCACAGTTTATAAAAATCGTCTCTTCCACCGTTTATCGGCGAACGTGAGACGCTGACGAAATTCACGTTTCAGCGTCAGTTACATGCTTTTACAGGGTAAAGACTGCGCGGCAGAATGCTATAGAAAGTAAGGATGCTAAAAGTAGAATTCATACATTTCCGTAAAAAACTTTAGTTCCAACATGAGTTAAAGGAGTATGGTTCGACTCACTTTGAGAAGACCAGTCGCAGAAAGTTAAATAATGACATGACGAAATGTTCAGAACAACGGAAATTCCTTGTAGGGGGCCTTCGGATCTTAAGTTATCGCGTTCTCCAAGCGATAACTGCTGATTTTACGAGGTCGTCATTGCAATTAAAGAATGTAGCGGTTACAGGGAGAATAGGATTTGAACTCGTACATTAGAAAAGGAAACAATTGTTAATGTCATAAGAAATGTGTGACGTATAATTCAGTGGAAAAACTTAATACGAAATCTTTAGCATTATTCCCGGCATCCTTTGTTAGGTGATAGTATTAACATCCTTATACGTTCTCACTTCAAATTTTCATGACATTCGGGATAGTTATCACTTAAGTTTCAACTTTTATTTTTTTCCAACTACGTTAATGCACCGTTTCTGTGGAACGCTGGTGACATCGATGCAAAGGACGATCTTTCTCACACTAACGAGACGGGGGTGGCTCAGTCAGTAGCGTGCCAGGCTCGTAATCTGTAGTTCGCTGGTTCGAGTCCCAGCTGGGTCAGCGTTGAGATTTATCTCCACAAAATTCCCGCCCTGCCCACAGTCAGTAGGGGACACCGATGGGCTTGAAAAGGCCGCCGTCTGTCGGATGGGACGCTAAGCCGTGGCCCCGTGTGTGGGAGAGCCATACCCTGTGCACGTTAAAGAACACGCTGGATGGCCTTGACGGGAGGCTACCATCTGTCTCCCAACAGCTGTTCCAGTGGGTCCCCTCCCCCAACCTTCTCTGAGCCTTCGGGGTCCATGTGACCTGGCCATTTAGCCCATGGTGTGCAAAAAAGTGCCGTTCAGAGGTAAAACAACCCAAACAACCCATTCTCACACTAACGATACGACCGTGCACTAAAAAACAAACCTGGAACCCCATAGAAAATAAAGATTTGAACTAAAAAGTCATTAAAACCGTGAATGGTCTTATGTGAAACGTAATGTACTGAGCTTGACAACATTAATATAGATAGGGATCCACACTTGTTTTCTCTATACTCTCATAAATTGAGAAACCTCGATGCTTGAGAAATTATCAAAGATGAATAGAGCTCTGTAAAGTTTAATTCTCCACTCTGAGTTCATTCTGCTGGTAGATGTCTAATTCTGTCAGGATCACAAGGGGTGTTTTACACATTCAAGGACTTTTTCTGACATTCGTTAATCAAAGTGTCTATCTACGCATCAGACTCATCATTACACAGACAAACCACCTATCCATAGGTTGTGTAAGCATTTAGGACGAAAAATTGAGTTTGCTTCACTGTCATACAATCTCATAACTTAATTTTCAGATGCACATTTCTTCATAGAATCATAAACTCTCAATATCTATGCATTTCCTCACACATCTCGCAAGATAATTAAAGTTCAATCACTGATTCATCTTCCCTATGTGTATATTTACTTTCTAATAAACCATACTTTAACGACCAAAGTAGGTAAATCGCAAGCATCATCAGATTATTACTGCTTACGTTGAAAATATCACAATAATCTATTCAGTACTTTACACCCCGATACAGCTATAAGTTATGATAGCCAACATCTATCTCATAGACAGTAGGTTAGTTACTTCTAACAAAGCCAAGGTTTGAGATCCATAGTAAGACATGAACGTTGTTTACCTGCCAAGATTCCAACATCCTCTCATCCCTTCTTCAGGGTCGTGTGAAAGATAACCGTTAAGACAATTAGCTGCGTTGTTGGGTTGGGTTGTTTTACCTCTGAGCGGCACTTTTTTGCACACCATGGGCTAAATGGCCAGGTCACATAGACCCCGAAGGCTCAGAGAAGGTTGTGGGAGGGGACCCACTGGAATAGCTGTTGGAAGACAGATGGTAGCCTCCCGTCAAGGCCATCCAGCGTGTTCCTTAACGTGCACAGGATATGGCTCTCCCACACACGGGGCCACGGCTTAACGTCCCATCCGACGGACGGCGGCCTTTCCAAGCCCATCGGTGTCCCCTACTGACTGTGGGCAGGGCGGGGAATTTTGCGGAGATAAATCTCAACGCTGACCCAGCTGGGACTCGAACCTGGGAACTACAGATTACGAGCCAGGCGCGCTACCGACTGAGCCATCCCCGCCCCAATTACCTGTGTGAAGTCGTATTTATTTTTAAAGCAAAGATACACTGATTTCGAACTCACTCTTACATGCACGAACCTTCCATTTCCTAATGTATGAAAAGGGAAGTAGCGTAAACAGTCATAGCGATTATAGTATGTTGACGGCATTAAATATGATTCGAACGGAGGACAATCTGAAAAGGTGCCTTTATCTGGAAATTAAAAAACTGAAAACTCATTGTTTCTAAGAAAACAACAATATTTCCATGAAAAGTTGGGTCCCAGAATCGATCCCCTAGCCCTAACATTGCATTCTCTGACTTCAGCAACCGATAAAACGTAACGTAAGCTCTCTCGACGGTTATTCCATGGCGCTATCTCTTTTCAGAGTCCCCCCCCCCCCCCGGTACGTATGAATAACCACATAAGTGTGGATGAAGGTGGTTAGCTGCAAACACAAGTTCGACAAAGATAGGGTGTTTCACTACACGAGGAAATCTAACATACACACACATTTTCATGTCTAAGAATCGATTTAATTATTTTTCCTGCATGAGAATATTTTTACACTAGTGTGGAATTCTTAGAACAAGTGGTACTATGTTCGTGTGAAAGTGGTTCTGGCAAGCACACGTTTTTTTGATAATGTTATGTATCCTGTTTGGAAAGAACACTGTCTATGGAGCATTACTCCCGTAAGCCAGCACTAATTTCGATTCTGAGGGCCCCATAACGGATAGACAATACTTTGCATTTCAAACGTAATAAACGTATAAAGCGTCAAGTCTTTCAAAGGTTATTTCATACTTCAAACCACTTCTGAAAACAATATTGCAGAAGTGAGATTGAGAAAGAGAAGCAATAAGAAAGCACACTACCTGCATTCTCACATTAAAAGAAAACGTAAGCATTCGAAACAGAGGGAGCCCTCTGCCAGCTTAAAAGGCAACAAGAAGGTTGGTAACAATGGTTTAACCATTCATTTTTTAAGTATTAGAACGTTAATGTTACAATTTCTTACAAGAGCGTTCATTTCTGGTGAAGATGCAAGTCAGCAACATTCACTTTTCATGTAAGCATGTGAATATTACATTTCAGCAACATTCACTTTTCGTGTAAGCATGTGAATATTACATTTCAGCAACATTCACTTTTCGTGTAAGCATGTGAATATTACATTTCAGCAACATTCACTTTTCGTGTAAGCATGTGAATATTACATTTCAGCAACATTCACTTTTCGTGTAAGCATGTGAATATTACATTTCAGCTGCAAGTGAATCAGTCACTTCAGAATATTGACCCCTTGCGAACTCACTGAAACGTGTCTCCTTTTTGTGTTTGGGGCGGGGGTGGCTCAGTCGGTAGCGCTCCAGGCTCGTAATCTGTAGTTCCCAGGTTCGAGTCCCAGCTGGATCAGCATTGAGATTTATCTCCGCAAAATTCCCCGCCCTGCCCACGGTCAGTAGGGGACACCGATGGGCTTGGAAAGGTCGCCATCTGTCGGATGGGACGTTAAGCCGTGGCTCCATGTGTGGGAGAGCCATACCCTGTGCACGTTAAAGAACACGCTGGATAGCCTTGACAGGAGGCTACCACCTGTCTCCCAACAGCTGTTCCAGTGGGTCACCTCACCCAACCTTCTCTGAGCCTTCAGGGTCCATGTGACCTGGCCGTTTAGCCCATGGTGTGCAAAAAAGTGCCGCTCAGAGGTAAAACAACCCAACCTTCTTGTGTCTCTTCATATCTATATACTATCCTTACGAACACAAAAGATAGAACTTTCGAAGGAAGATGATCAGTGCAACAGTTAAAAAAAGTGATTTTCTGAGTTTTGGGCTTTTCACCAACGCCATCTAGTGGCAAATATGTTGACTGTCTTATTCGAGTAAAAAGAAGATTATTACTTTCAAGCAGTCTGTTTATGAATATGTAGGAGAATGTTTCTCTGATCTTATGCAAAGTATATTCATGTGTGGTGTGTGGTATTATTCAATGGATGTCTTTCTAAGTGTATGCATATATCCGTGCAATGGACAAAGTTTTTTCTCACATACTTGTTTCGTCTCTGTAATTGTATGTATGTGCGTGCGTATGCTTTCATGCTTGTGTGTGTGTGTATGTTTGTTTCTGTGTGCAGGTGAGTGTGTGCGTGCGTGCGTATGTTTTCATGTTTGTTTCGGTGAATCGGATGTGTGTGTGTGTGTATGTTTGTTTCTGTGTGCAGGTGAGTGTGTGCGTGCGTGCGTATGTTTTCATGTTTGTTTCGGTGAATCGGATGTGTGTGTGTGTATACGTCTTCATGTCTGTCTCTCTCGGTGTGTCTGTATGTGTTAAAAGTGTCTGTATGTGTATATGCTATCGTATGTGTACGTGTGTGTTTGTTCACACGCAAGAATAAACATATTGTCTTACAGACACTTGCTTGCTACAGAAGAAGTTAACAATTTAAGAGACTAGTGGTTATGCAAAATATTTTATCACAGATCTTAACTTGAATACTCATATTTCAGGAGGTGTAAGGATTTTTCTTCAACACGTTCGAATATTTTTTTGAACATGACTGTCTTACGTTACGTCTTACGTTATGTTTACTGTCAGATGTCTCGTAACGAACAAAACGAACAAAACGCGTTTTTTGCTAATACAGAAGAGGACATACAACCGAGAATATTTCAAACTTAGAATAACACAACATCCTGATGCGTTAAGAACGAAGCGGAGGGATACTAACAACTGAACCATGACCTGAAACGATCGAAATCCTGTTGTTTCGCGCAAGGGGGCGAAGGGTATAAAACGTAATACTCCTGAAAAAATCCTTGTACCATAAAAGGTCCTCTTTTTTGAAACAATTGGATTTCCCTTTTCAGATTATTACTAAAGTGTGAATGCTGAAGGCAAAGTATGAATTCTGAAGAGAGAGTGGATGCTGAAAGCAAAGTGTGAATGCTGAAGAGTGGATGCTGAATACAAAAGTATGAATGCTGACGAGAGAATGGATGCTGAAGGCAAAATTGTGAATGCTGAAGGCATAGTGTGAATTCTGAAGAGAGAGTGGATGCTGAAGGCAAAATGTGAATTCTGAAGAGAGAGGGGATCCTGAACGCAAAGTGTGAATTCTGAAGAGAGAGTGGATCCTGAACGCAAAGTGTGAATGCTGAAGAGTGGATGCTGAATGCAAAAGTATGAATGCTGACGAGAAAGTGGATGCTGAAGGCAAAAGTGTGAATGCTGAAGGCAAAGTGTGAATTCTGAAGAGAGAGTGGATCCTGAACGCAAAATGTGAATGCTGAAGAGTGGATGCTGAATGCAAAAGTATAAATGCTGATGAGAAAGTGGATGCTGAAGGCAAAAGTGTGAATGCTGAAGGCAAAGTGTGAATTCTGAAGAGAGAGTGGATCCTGAACGCAAAATGTGAATGCTGAAGAGTGGATGCTGAATGCAAAAGTATGAATGCTGACGAGAAAGTGGATGCTGAAGGCAAAGTGTGAATTCTGAAGAGAGAGTGGATCCTGAACGCAAAGTGTGAATGCTGAAGAGTGGATGCGGAAGGCAAAAGTGTGAATGCTGAAGGCAAAAGTGTGAATGCTGAAGGCAAAGTGTGAATTCTGAAGAGAGAGTGGATCCTGAACGCAAAATGTGAATGCTGAAGAGTGGATGCTGAATGCAAAAGTATGAATGCTGACGAGAAAGTGAATGCTGAAGGCAAAGTGTGAATTCTGAAGAGAGAGTGGATCCTGAACGCAAAATGTGAATGCTGAAGAGTGGATGCTGAATGCAAAAGTATGAATGCTGACGAGAAAGTGGATGCTGAAGGCAAAAGTGTGAATGCTGAAGGCAAAGTGTGAATTTTGAAGAGAGAGTGGATCCTGAACGCAAAATGTGAATGCTGAAGAGTGGATGCTGAATGCAAAAGTATGAATGCTGACGAGAAAGTGGATGCTGAAAGCAAAAGTGTGAATGTTGAAGGCATAGTGTGAATTCTGAAGAGAGAGTGGATGCTGAAGGCAAAGTGTGAATTCTGAAGAGAGAGTGGATGCTGAATACAAAAGTATGAATGCTGACGAGAGATGGATGCTGAAGGCAAAGTGTGAATTCTGAAGGGAGAGTGGATGCTGAACGCAAAGTGTGAATGCTGAAGAGTGGATGCTGAACTCAAAGTGTGAATGCTGAAGAGTGGATGCTGAATACAAAAGTATGAATGCTGACGAGAGAATGGATGCTGAAGGCAAAAGTGTGTATGCTGAAGAGAGAGTGGATGCTGAAGGCAAAGTGTGAATGCTGAAGAGATAATAGATGATGAAGGGCAAAGTGTGAATGCTGAAAATAAAGAGTTTTAACGAGAAGGGATGCTGAACGTAAAAGTGTGAATGCTGAAAATAATGATTTTTAACGAGAAGGGATGCTGAAGGCAAGATCTGAATAGATACGGAAGAAAGTTTCTGTTGATTTATGTCATCCACGGGGCATGTGAAGACTATCTAGTCTGGCAATTAACCCGTCACAAAAAACGACAAAAATAATGGACCAATGTAAAAGATGGGCTGCTATACTTTCGAAATGGTTTACTTTTTATTATTTTGCTTCTCAGTGTGCTCAATGGCGAGGTCACAATGAGTTCAAAGTTCAGAACCACAGTGCTTTCCCCAGAAACTGATATTAAAGAGGAGACGGGAAGTTAAAGTTTTGAGACGCTGCATTCGATTGTTCAAAGAGTTTTGAACAATCGAATGCAGCGTGACTGAAAAATCAGCGATATTGAAATTGGTTGAAATTGATGACGCTGCATGAAACTAATTGATTACTCTGAAGGTATTAGGGACTGGGGTGGCTCAAACGATAGCGCGCCAGGCTCGTAATCTGTAGTTCGCAGGTTCGAGTCCCACCTGGTCAGCATTAAGATTTTTCTCCGCAAAACTGCTCACGGTCATTAGGGGACCCCGATGGGCTTGGAAAGGCCGCCGTCAGTCGGATGAGACGTTAAGCCCGTGTGTGGGAGAACCATACCTGTGCACGCTAAAGAACACGCTGGATGACCTTGATGGGAGGATACCATCTGTCTTCCAACAGCTGTTCCAGTATATACCCTTCCTCCAACCTTCTCTGAGCCGTCGGGATTCTTGTGACCTGGCCATTTAGCCCATGGTGTGCAAAAAAGTGCCGCTCAGAGGAAAAACAACCCAACGTTAAAGAACACGCTGGATGGCCTTGACGGGAGGCTACCATCTGTCTTCCAACAGCTATTCCAGTATATCCCCTTCCACCAACCTTCTCTGAGCCTTCGGGGTTCTTGTGACCTAGTCATTTAGCCCATGGTGTGCAAAAAAGTGCCGCTCAGAGATAAAACAACCCAACGTTAAAGAACACGCTGGATGGCCTTGACGGGAGGCTACCATCTGTCTTCCAACAGCTATTCCAGTATATCCCCTTCCACCAACCTTCTCTGAGCCTTCGGGGTTCTTGTGACCTAGTCATTTAGCCCATGGTGTGCAAAAAAGTGCCGCTCAGAGATAAAACAACCCAACGTTAAAGAACACGCTGGATGACCTTGATGGGAGGTTATCATCTGTCTCCCAACAGCTGTTCCAGTATATTCCCTTCCTCCAACCTTCTCTGAGCCATTTGGGTTCTTGTGACCTGGTCATTTAGCCCATGGTGTGCAAAAAAGTGCCGCTCAGAGGTAAAACAACCCAGCAGAAAAAAATCCTCGATATTATGCAACGTCTGCAAATGACTGATCAGTCTCATTAACGTTTTGAAGCATTTCCTGGCAATCTGAAAAAAATTAAGGAATCAACTTGACAATGAAGAATACTTTTTTTTCATTTTTACTCGATTTCTCTTAAGCTCTATTTTCTTCGTGTAAATAACGTAAGTTCAATTGACATTCTAAACGACACAATCGAATAGTTAGCCAACATTTTATGTCTCCTAACTATAATTGCAAATTTAACACATTTACAGAAAATTAAAAAAAAGAAGCTTAAAATTCCGCCTTATTGCCCAAAAATCCCAATATCGTTTCATACTTCCAGAAAAAAAAAATTAAACTTCGATTTTTTTTTTCACTTCGGGATGGATACACACATGACATAAAGATGGCTGCCAGAAGAAAGATTGTGAGGAAGGGCACAAAAAAAGGGGATAGCAAAATCGAACAAAAAACGAAGGAAAGAAACATCCCCTAGAGCTCTAACATCAGCAAGAGCAGTAGTAGCAAGTTCTAGAGCGCACGCGGTGGACTTTAATCTCGGCCCCCAAGTCGCGCGTTCCTGACAGCCCAAATTGTGCTAATGACACGTGGCGCTACTTCTGCCCCCTAGCGGCCTTCTCTGTCGTTCCCTTTTTGCCAGCTCTGGAGCTTAGTCATTACCATGAGATGCATACTTTCAAATTCACGCTCGAAAGCAAGGAGGAGCTTGCCATTAGCAAGAAGCAGCTTCCTTCGTCGCTTTTGTCTCTCGCCTCTCTCCTCCTCCTCTTCCCCCCTCCCCACCTCCCCCCCACCGTCCTTCCCCAGTTTCTCCTTCTCTCTCTCAGCTTGTTTTTTAATCCACTTTCGGCTTTCGGCTCCTCCTTTTTATTTATTTTTGCTCTCCTTCTATCTCCACGTCTCTCCCTCCACTTCCCTCCTCGGCTCCTTCTTCTCCTCCTCCTCCTCCTCATCGCACACGCTCATCCACGCACCACTCGCCGTTGGTGTTTCTCGGGAGTACAGACGTCCCTCGAAGCATCTTACACTCGCCACGAGCAGGCCAAGCGTAAACGGCAAAGCTTCCCACTTTTTTTTTCCCCAGTTTTGATTTTTCTTTATGTTTCTGTATTTCTCCCTCTCTTCTTCCCTAAAGCCTTCTGTCTCCTCCTTCAAGCGTTGTCTTCAGAAAACTCTCTTGCAACCAGTCCCCAAAGTGTTACAGACATCAATACGGTAAAAAAAAACAAGGTCTTCTTAGACTCCCCTCAAATACCCTCCTAACAAATCACTACATCTTCTTGCGCCCCCCTCTTTGTCGCCCCACCCCCGGCAACCTCACACCATGCTCACCACCAGCAACCTCACACCATGCTCACCACCAGCAGTGCTCATTACTGATCATTGTCGCACCTTCGCTCCCTCAAGTTACACACAAACCCTCGACTCACTTTATTAACGGAAAGTTCCCGAGTTTCAAAACGCCCCTGAATAATCTTGTCAATTCGCAAAATATTATTACTTTAAGGTAAGCTCCAACAATGGACGACCAATCAGAAGCCTCGTCCTCATTCACTGCGGGGGTGCATCACAACCTGCGCACAGGTGGGTCACCGAGAAAAGAAGTGCAGATCTCGCTTCTTCTATTCGTTTCCCGTTAGCGATCGTGACGGACACCGTGGGAGGCACGAGGAAGGAGGCGGGCGCGAGGGGTCAGAGGTCACCGCACGTGATGGGGATGCTGTGGGATGCTCCTTGTTATCTAATGACGGGGAAAAGCAGAACCGCGCCTGGTAATGATGATGGTGACACCTGGGTCAACTTGCGGCGCGGTGTACAGGTGTGATCGCCCTCCAATCGTCTTACGCCTCCATTGTTCAACTTCACTTGGTCCCGGAACAAAATGCTTATCAACATTTACTTGATTCAACAACTCTGGGCATTAAATAAAATGGCAGCTGACAGTCAGGTTCGTGCAAGGTGAAGACGTGGTCAAAGTAAGAAACCCTAAGATTCGTGAAGAAACTACCAGACACGGAGAGTAAAATTGGACGCGCAATTAACGACTGAAACACGTCAAAGAATAAAGAAAATATATTCATATAAAACGTAAGCATCTTAGGGACTGAAATCACGTGTTCACGTTTAGAAGATTAAAAGACTTTGCTCAAAAAAAATTTTTTTTTTTCCTTTTCTCTCTGCATTGTGAATTACTCAGTCGTTTTATTAAGATTTTTATGATGACATACTTACGTGCGTGTGAAAACCAGTCAGCATTGAAAGGACTTCAGCTAGTTTTTATGTAACTCTGTGGTTTAAATGTTATTCAAACGACAAACTTCAATAAGATTATGTGGATTTAAAATTCTGATTTCTAATTGCTTTGCAAACTTCGTTTAGATTGAATTTGGAGGACCCAGATTGATTTGTTGTTTGGGTTGGGTTGTTTTACCTCTGAGGGGCACTTGTTTTGCACACCATGGGCTAAATGGCCAGGTCACATGGACCCCGAAGGCTCAGAGAAGGTTGGAGGAGGGGACCCACTGGAACAGCTGTTGGGAGACAGATGGTAGCCTCCCGTCAAGGCCATCCAGCGTGTTCTTTAACGTGCACAGGGTATGACTCTCCCGCATACGGGACCACGGCTTAACGTCCATCCGACGGACGGCGGCCTTTCCAAGCCCATCGGTGTCCCCTACTGACCGTGGGCAGGACAAGGAATTTTGCGGAGATAATTCTCAATTTTCTTATCACGCCCCATAACAGTGAATAGTTTTTTCATTTTTCGATTTAGAGTGTTCAGAGATTGAAGGGGGGGGGGTGCTTTAGAACCCCCCCCCCCCCTTCCGTTCCAAAATAAAATTACAATATTTATATGTAGGAATAAGTTTGTGCAATTAATTTATTACGAAAAGGGAAATAATTCAGTGGAGAAAAAAAATTGTGTTACTATCTTCCAATTAACGAAAAAAACAACGCGACCAAGTGATGACTACCTTCCGGTTAATGGAAACCCCCTCACATTACCATGTGATGACTATCTTTCGGTTAACGGAATCCCTTCACGCTACCATGTGGTGACTGTATATTTTTTATCACTATATTCCCTTCATCATTAATGCATTGTCTGATATTATGGGATACGCACGGGTATATTTCTTCTTTAAATCAGGAATTCTTTAAAACAGTGTTTCTCAACCTTTTATGCTTCACGTACCCCATGGAAATGTGTATGTAACTGGCGTACCCCTTGAATAGATAGATAAAACTATAGTTATAGTATAACAATGGGAGTAAAATAAAACATATAAATCAGTGGTTCTCAACCTTTTATGCTTCACGTACCCCCTGGAAATGTGTATGTAACTGGTGTACCCCTTTTATAGATAGATAAAACTATAGTTATAGTATAACAATGGGAATAAAATAAAACATATAGATCAGTGGTTCTCAACCTTTTATGCTTCACGTACCCCCTGGAAATGTGTATATAACTGGGGTACCCCTTGTATAGATAGATAAAAGTATAGTTATAGTATAACAATGGGAATAAAATAAAACATATAGATCAGTGGTTCTCAACCTTTTATGCTTCACGTACCCCCTGGAAATGTGAATGTAACTGGCGTACCCCTTGTGTAAATAATACCCCCTCAAGCAGCTGCTGGCCACAGAGGTCTGACAGGAGCCTGTCAGTTTATTTGCCATAGTAGAAGATCTGAGAGGATGACAGGACCTTAGCAGAAAAACAACACGAACATCCATGCCTTACCCGGGACTCGAATCCAGGTCCCATAGATCAGAAACCAAGCGCGCTAACCACTCGGCCACAGGACGGCTACCCCTTGTATAGATAGTTAAAACTACAGTTATAGTATAACAATGGGAATAAAATAAAACATATACATCAGTGGTTCTCAACCTTTTATGCTTCACGTACCCCCTGGAAATGTGTATGTAACTGGCGTACAGTCGCTCAAAAAAGTATCCGAACATTATGGTTGATTACAGAATTCATAAAAAATATCTGGTAACGATTTTTTTAGAAATTAGTGATCTGGCAACCTTCGTGTCACGTGACACGAAGGTTGCCAGATCACTAATTTCTAAAAAAATCTTTCACAGACATTTTTTCTGAATTCTGTAATCAACCATAGTGTTCGGATACTTTTTTGAGCGTCTGTACCCCTTGTATAGATAGATAAAACTATAGTTATAGTATAACAGTGGGAATAAAATAAAACATATACACCAGTGGTTCTCAACCTTTTATGCTTCACGCACCCCCTGGAAATGTGGATGTAACTGGCGTACCCCATGTACAGATAGATAAAACTATAGTTATAGTATAACAATGGGAATAAAATAAAACATATAAATCAGTGGTTCTCAACCTTTTATGCTTCACGCACCCCCTGGAAATGTGGATGTAACTGGCGTACCCCATGTATAGATAGATAAAACTATAGTTATAGTATAACAATGGGAATAAAATAAAACATATAAATCACTGGTTCTCAACCTTTTATGCTTCACGCACCCCCTGGAAATGTGTATGTAACTGGCGTACCCCTTGTATAGATAGATAAAACTATAGTTATAGTATAACTATGGGAATAAAATAAAACATATAGATCAGTGGTTCTCAACCTTTTATGCTTCACGCACCCCCTGGAAATGTGGATGTAACTGGCGTACCCCATGTATAGATAGATAAAACTATAGTTATAGTATAACAATGGGAATAAAATAAAACATATAAATCAGTGGTTCTCAACCTTTTATGCTTCACGTACCCCCTGGAAATGTGTATGTAACTGGCGTACCCCTTGTATAGATAGATAAAACTATAGTTATAGTATAACAATTGAAATAAAATAAAACATATAGATCAGTGGTTCTCAACCTTTTATGCTTCACGTATCCCCTGGAAATGTGTATGTAACTGGCGTACCCCTTGTATAGATAGATAAAACTATAGTTATAGTATAACAGTGGGAATAAAATAAAACATATACACCAGTGGTTCTCAACCTTTTATGCTTCACGCACCCCCTGGAAATGTGTATGTAACTGGCGTACCCCATGTATAGATAGATAAAACTATAGTTATAGTATAACTATGGGAATAAAATAAAACATACAGATCAGTGGTTCTCAACCTTTTATGCTTCACGTACCCCTGGAAATGTGTATGTAACTGGCGTACCCCTTGTATAGATAGATAAAAGTATAGTTATAGTATAACAATGGGAATAAAATAAAACATATGCATCAGTGGTTCTCAAATTTTTATGCTTCACGTATCCCCTGGAAATGTGTATGTAACTGGCGTACCCCTTGTATAGATAGATAAAACTATAGTTATAGTATAACAGTGGGAATAAAATAAAACATATAGATCAGTGGTTCTCAAATTTTTATGCTTCACGTACCCCCTGGAAATGTGTATGTAACTGGCGTACCCCTTGTATAGATAGATAAAAGTATAGTTATAGTATAACAATGGGAATAAAATAAAACATATACATCAGTGGTTCTCAACCTTTTATGCTTCACGTATCCCCTGGAAATGTGTATGTAACTGGCGTACCCCTTGTATAGATAGATAAAACTATAGTTATAGTATAACAATGGGAATAAAATAAAACATATACATCAGTGGTTTTCAAATTTTTATGCTTCACGTATCCCCTGGAAATGTGTATGTAACTGGCGTACCTCTTGTATAGATAGATAAAACTAGAGTTATAGTGTAACAATGGGAATAAAATAAAACATATACATCAGTGGTTCTCAACCTTTTATGCTTCACCTACCCCCTGGAAATGTGTATGTAACTGGCGTACCTCTTGTATAGATAGATAAAACTATAGTTATAGTGTAACAATGGGAATAAAATAAAACATATAGATCAGTGGTTCTCAAATTTTTATGCTTCACGTACCCCCTGGAAATGTGTATGTAACTGGCGTATCCCTTGTATGGATAGATAAAAATATAGTTATAATATAACAATGGGAATAAAATAAAACATATATTGTATATATATATATATAAAACATATCTAGCAACTTTTGAGCTCTCGCGTCGTACCCCTAAAAATTTTGCTTCGTACCTCACGTTGAGAACCTCTACTTTAAATTATCCAGAAAAAAATTTTCCTTGATTTCGCAAAGAATAAGATTTTGTTTGCAATGTCATATTATTGCTACTCTAAAAAACCTGATATGCATTATATCTAAAATAATACGTTCATATCGTACTCATACTGATGTTCATTATATTTTCTACTTGGGATTTATTATTGAAAGAACTTTTTATTAAAAGGTAAAAGGACAGCATAAAACAAACGTAGAACGACACAGGAATCAAAAGGTCACAGAAATAAGTTTAAGGATTATATGCGAATCAAAAGGCCATCGAAAATAAATGCGAAGACTAAAAACAGGACTGTAACACTTCTTAGCTTAGTGGTTAGTCATTCAAACTAGTAACCTACGTTTTTATGGGTAGAAAAAAATCATCATGTAAATAAAGAATGTGAACACTTGGCTCTTCTTAATAATATTTTACGTCTATTGCATTTTTTTTTACGTATGTAATGTGACTTATTTGGATCAGATTGGATAACTTATTTGGCAAGAAAGATAACTTATTTTTATTGGGATTATTGTTAAATATTACAGCCTCCATAACTCTTCAAATACTGAACGAATATTGTTGAAACTAGAGATTTAAAGAGATTTGATTGCAATCTTTAGTTTATCTTCAGTCACATTTTTCGATTTATCTTAGAAGTTATAGAGCTTGAAAGATGGATTCACATTGACTTAACAATTCTGATATTTTAGTACTGTAATGTAATTTAATTTGATCATCACCTATTAAAATATTTTTAAGTAAATAATAATAGCAATATTTCATTCTTCAGCACAAATGTACAAATCAGAAAATTATGACAAAGATGAGCAATTATAATCTTGGGAAGAAATAAACAATAATCCTAGAGCACTCGCTTGGGGAAGTGAAAATTAAATATAAATAAAATTACCTTTTCACAATAGTATCATTAAATAACAAAAACATTAGCGTTTCACATAATGCCAAGGAAAATTAATAAATATCAGTTTTGTGCGTATGGTGAGAAAGTATAATAACTAAAAAAAATATCCTACAACTGTGGTCGATTACAGAATTCAGAAAAAATATCTGGCAAAGATTTTTTTAGAAATTAGTGATCCATGGCTTAACGTTCCATCCGACGGACGGCGGCCTTTCAAAGCTCATCGGTATTGCTTACAGACCGTGGGACAGGGAATTTTGCGGAGATAAATCTCAACACTGACCCAGCTGGGACTCGAACCTGAGAACTACAGATTACGAGCCTAGCGCGCTACCGACTGAGCCACCCCCGTCCCTAATTGACAGGGGTGATTAACTCCTGTGGTAATGCTATATGTCTGATCCTGCAGATGATTCAGGCTCAATAGACCGTCGTATCGAATCGTCCGGACATCAATTGGAATAACTAGTATCGCCTAAATAAAAAAAATAAAATAAATACCCCCTCAAGCAGCTGCTTGCCACAGAGGTCTGACAGGAGCCTGTCAGTTTATATGCCATAGTAGAAGGTCTGTGAGGATGGCAGGACCTCAGCAGAAAAACAACACACACAACCATGCCTTACCCGGGGCTCGAACCCTGATCCCTTAGATCAGTAGCCAAGCGCGCTAACCACTCGGCCACGGGACGGCTATCGCCTAAAAGACAGCGAAAAATAATAGACTCGTATTGAACCAATTTTCTTTTACCTACTGAACAGGTTCGATAACTACGAAAACCAAAATTCAGATGGCATTTTTTTTTTCACTTCGGGATTTCCTTCCTTACTCTCTCCACTTCCACTTCTTTCCTCTTCCATCTATTATGTAGCTACGCTTCAATTAACAGACTGCTTCGCGGAGAGAGAGAGAGAGCCCGAGAACCATGAGAGGGGGGGAAGAAAATGTCTCTGAAAAAAAAAAACGAAAGAACGTGAAGCAAAGGAAAGTTCAAGTTAGAGAAGAACGAGACCCGACGAAGGACAAAAAAAAAACTTTTTCAGACTCGTTACAGTTACAAACTGTGCGAAGAGAAAGAGCTCGTAAGTTGGCACCTGCCCGTGCCCGAGCGTGGCTGTTCACGTGACCCTTCGGGCGTGCAATCAATGTCTTGCTTCCTGTCGCCAAAGACCCGATATCTTAAATTACTAGACGCTACTGAGGTCCGTACTATTGGTGATAAGGAGATACAGGCAGATGAATAATGAGTTCAGCAGCTTCTTGCAGGGAGGAGCTCAAGCTCTCTTCACTTCGATATTGGATCATAGGCCTTCGTTGTGAGTAGTTCTCCAGCGGGAAATAAAAATGGCTCACAGATATATTGAGGAATAGACTCATTCTTTATCTTTTTTTTGGAGGTCGTTTTTTTTTAATTTTCTTTTTGTTTTATAGCATAATGTAGACGTTAATCAATTATTTCTCTTATATTATAGTTCTTATGATAGTTGTTTGGGTTGTTTTACCTCTGAGCGGCACTTTTTTGCACATCATGGGCTAAATGGTTAAGTCACAAGGACCCCGAAGGCTCAGAGAAGGTTGGGGGAGGGGACCCACTGGAACAGCTGTTGGGAGACAGATGGTAGCCTCCCGTCAAGGCCATCCAGCGCGTTCTTTAAAGTTGGGTTGTTTTATCTCTGAGCGGCAGATTTTTGCACATCATTGGCTAAATGGCCAGGTCACAAGGACCCCGAAGGCTCAGAGAAGGTTGGGGGAGGAGACCCACTAGAACAGCTGTTGGGAGACAGATGGTAGCCTCCCGTCAAGGCCATCCAGCGTGTTCTTTAATGTGCACAGGGTATGGCTCTCCCGCACACAGGACCACGGCTTAATGTCCCATCCGACGAACTGCGGCTTTTCCAAGCCCATCGGTGTCCCCTAGTGACCGTGGACAATGCGAGAAATTTGCGGAGATAAATCTCAACGCTGACCCAGCTGGGACTCGAACATGGAAACTGCAGATTACGAGCCGGACGCTCTACCGAATGAGCCACCCCCGTCACGTGTATGGTAGACTAAACTCTATGCCCGTTAAAGAACACGATGGATAGCCTTGACGGGAGGCTATCATCTGTCTCCTAACAGCTGTTAAGGGGATCCCCTTCCACCAACCTTCTCTGAGCCTTCGGGGTCCATGTGACCTGGCCATTTAGCGCATGGTGTGCAAAAAGGTGCCGCTCAGAGGTAAAACAACCCAACGTTAAAGAACACGCTGGATGACCTTGACGGGAGGCTACCATCTGTCTCCCAACAGCTGTTCCATTGGGTCCCCTCCCCCAACCTTCTCTGAGCCTTCGGGGTCCCTGTGACCTGGTCATTTAGCCCATGGTGTGCAAAACAGGTGCCGCTCAGAGGTAAAACAACCCAACGTTAAAAAACACGCTGGATACCTTGACGGGAGGCTACCATCCGTCTCCAAACAGTTGTTCCAGTGGGTCCCTTCCCCCAACCTTCTCTGAGCCTTTGGGGTCCATGTGACCTGGCCATTTGACCCATGGTGTGCAAAAAAGTGCCGCTCAGAGGTAAAACAACACAACCCAACTGTTGCCATTTCGAGGATGTGTGTTTTTTTTTAAAGATAAATATCGGAGGAGAAGAAAAAAAAATATCTCCTCTCTTAAACTAGCGATGACGACAGCCAGGAGGGGAGAGGGGATCACGTGACAGCTGCTCACCATTGAGCTGCCACGTGACCGCTTTATGTGCAAGACGCGGACATTTGAACATACAACATAAACTACCTTCGTTACCTGTTTTATGATTCTTGGATCGTAACTTTCGCTATAACGACTTAGGTGTCTACGGACCCCTTAGGCCGATAGAGCAAGAATAGCTGACTATTCCTTAACTCATATAACTCTATAGTTATAGCTCTTAGCTTAGGTTAAGCTCTCAGATATATGACAGCAAAAAAAAAAAATCTTTTTAAAGACAATGAAAGTTTTTACTTGATTTAGTGTCTTCTAATTTTTAAAAAAATTCCTTAAGTTTTACTTCGATTTTGTTGCTGTGTTGTTGATTTTCTTTCTTTTGTAAAGTTATTAGTGCAACATTGTTTTAGTCTGTTGGGCTTTTACTTAAATGGGTTGGGTTGTTTTACCTCTGAGCGACACTTTTTTGCACACCATGGACTAAATGGCCAGGTCACATGGACCCCGAAGGCTCAGAGAAGGTTGGGGGAGGGGACCCACTGGAACAGCTGTTGGGAGACAGATGGTAGCCTCCAGTCAAGGCCATCCAGCGTGTTCTTTAACGTGCACAGGGTATGGCTCTCCCCCACACGGCGGGGCCACGGCTTAACGTCCCATCCGACGGACGGCGGCCTTTCTAAGCCCATCGGTGTCCCCTACTGACCGTGGGCAGGGCGGGGAATTTTGCGGAGATAAATCTCAACGCTGACCCAGATGGGACTCGAACCTGGGAACTACAGATTACGAACCCGGCGCGCTACCGACTGAGCCATCCCCGCCCCAAAGGTTGGGGGAGGGGACCCACTGGAACAGCTGTTGGGAGACAGATGGTAGCCACCCGTCAAGGCCATCCAGCGTGTTCTTTAACGTGCACAGGGTATGGCTCTCCCCCACACGGGGCCACGGCTTAACGTTACATCCGACGGACGGCGGCCTTTCCAAGCCCATCGGTGTCCCCTACTGACCGTGGGCAGGGCGGGGAATTTTGCGGAGATAAATCTCAACGCTGACCCAGATGGGACTCGAACCTGGGAACTACAGATTACGAGCCTGGCGCGCTACCGACTGAGTAACCCCTGCCCCTTGCTTAAATGAGAATCTTTCACGTATCAAGTCTGTAAATGTTCATATTTGAACGCCTTTTTATGAAAAAAAATATCCCCTCAAAATACTCCGCTTGCCACAGAGTTCTGACAAAAGACTGTTTATACGTCATAGTGGAGGGTCTGTGATTATGGCGGGGCCTCAGTAGAAAGACAAGGCAAACATTTTTCAAAAATAAAGAACGTCTAAGTCTGAGAACTTTAACAATAAAAAAGTTGTGTTCTTGCCAGAGCTCTTAAACAAGAATAATAAGAGAAAGTCTAGATCTAAGCTCTTTGACAAATAAGGGAGTGTTTTGATTTCATTACACCACTTTATAAATAATAATAAAAATAAAAAATACCCCCTCAAGCAGCTGCTTGCCACAGAGGTCTGACAGGAGGCTGTCAGTTTATATGCCAGAGTCTGAGAGCATGGCAGGACCTCAGCAGAAAAACAACACGAACAGCCACGCCTTACCCGGGGCTCGAACCCAGGTCCCTTAGATCACTAGCCAAGCGCGCTAACCACTCGGCCAAGGGACGGCCACTTTAACATTAAAAAAATAATGGGAAGGTCCAAAACTAATATCCTCGACAAAAAAGGTTGCTGTTCAGTTTACTCCTCTTGAAGATAAAAGTGGATAATTTTCTGGTCTAAAAACCTTAACGAGAAAAGGTGTTTTAGTTACTCAAATATAATTATCATTAGGAAAACAGAAGTTGTGGGGGATGTTAATGTTATAGCTGCTTAGAAAAAAAGATGTAGTTCTTGTTACAGCTGTTTTAAAAAAAGGGGGGACTCTCGTTTGAGCTCATTGACAAAAAGTGGGGTTTGGTTACAGCTCTTTAGCAAGAAAAGTGGGGATTTGGTTACAGCTCTTTAACAAGAAAAGTGGGGTTTGGTTACAGTTTTTTAATAAGAAAAGTGGGGGTTTGGTTGCAGCTCTTTAACAAGAAAAGTGGGGTTTTGGTTACAGCTCTTTAACAAGAAAAGTGGGGGTTTGGTTACAGCTCTTTAGCAAGAAAAGTGGGGTTTTGGTTACAGCTCTTTAGCAAGAAAAGTGGGGGTTTGGTTACAGCTCTTTAACAAGAAAAGTGGGGTTTTGGTTACAGCTCTTTAACAAGAAAAGTGGGGGTTTGGTTACAGCTCTTTAGCAAGAAAAGTGGGGTTTGGTTACAGCTCTTTAACAAGAAAAGTGGGGTTTGGTTACAGCTTTTTAACAAGAAAAGTGGGGGTTTGGTTACAGCACTTTAACAAGAAAAGTGGGGTTTGGTTACAGCTCTTTAACAAGAAAAGTGGGGTTTGGTTACAGCTTTTTAACAAGAAAAGTGGGGGTTTGGTTACAGCTCTTTAACAAGAAAAGTGGGGTTTGGGTTACAGCTCTTTAACAAGAAAAGTGGGGGTTTGGTTACAGCTCTTTAGCAAGAAAAGTGGGGTTTTGGTTACAGCTCTTTAACAAGAAAAGTGGGGGTTTGGTTACAGCTCTTTAGCAAGAAAAGTGGGGGATAATGTCGATATCTGAATTCCTTGGAGAAATAGAAACAGTTCTGGTTACAGCTTTAAAAAAAATATAGAGGAGGGAGGGTGGATGAATGTCACGTCTGTTTTTTACAGCGCTTTAAAAAAAATAGTGTGTGTGAGGGGGGGGGGGGGTCTTCATGTCTGCTGGTTTACATTACCTTAAAGCAAATTCTGGGGAAGGGGATGTTAATGTCTGAGCTCCTTGAGAAAAAAAATCGTTCTGGTTAATCTCTGTAAAAGAAAAGAGTCAGAGAAGAGGGCTTTCTTTTTATATCTCTTTAACAAAAAAAAGAGCCTTCTGGTTACAGCTCTTTAACGAAAAGAGTAAAGCCTTATGGTTACAGTCCTTTAATGAAAAGACGGCTTTCTCGTTACAGCTCTTTAACAAAACGAGTAGGGCCTTCTGGTTACATCTCTTTAACAAAAAGAGTAGGGCCTTCTGTTATAGCTCTTTAACAAAAAGGAGTAGGGGTCTTCTGGTTACAGCTCTTTAACAAAAAGAGTAGGGCCTTCTGTCATAGCTCTTTAACAAAAAGAGTAGGGTCTTCTGGCTACAACTCTTTAACAAAAAGAGTAGAGCCTTCTGTTACAGCTCTTTAACAAAAAAGTAGGGTCTTCTGGTTACAGCTCTTTAACAAAAAGAGGAGGGTCTTACTGATATTTACTGATACGAGATGCTTACTGATATTAAACAAAAAGAAAGTAGAATGTTCATGTGGGAGCTCATTATTAAAAGAGGGAGCTTTCCGGTTAGAGCTCTATTAATAAAAAAGATTCCCTCTGCGTTTCCTGCTAAACGAGGTGTTCGTTCTGCTGCTATTCGGCAAAAATGTGTTCTAAGTCTTTATAAAAAATAGAAATAAGGGGAAATATTCAAATCTGACGTCCTCAGTTAAATAAAGAACATTTAGTTCAAGTCCCTTTGCAAGAAAGGAAAGAAAGGAAAGTTTAGATGTCATTCTTCTAACGGAAGAAAAAGTTATCACTCTCGGATCGAAAATGGCGAGAGACCAAGACACAAAGTTCCTTTATTCCTAATAATAAGAGACCTAAGACTAAGCTCCTTTTCTCCTATGGATAAGAGACCTCAGACTAGGTTCTTTTCTCCTAGAGATAACAGATTTAAAACTAATTTCCTTTTCTCTTAAGATACCTCAGACTGGTCCTTTTTTTCAAAGAGGCCTAACACTAAGTTCCTTTTCTCCTAAGGATACAAGACCTAAGACTAAGCTCCTTTTCTCTTATGGCAGGGGTGGGCAAATAGCGGCCCGCGGGCCACATGCGGCCCGCTAAGAGTTTTTTGTGGCCCGCCAAGACAGTCAGAAAAATTTGCCTTGAACTGAGATTTCCTTCCCGTGCGCGACCGAAGATTCGTCTCGTATTTTCCACTAGGACGGCCACATCAATACGCATGCGCAGTGTAGATACGATGCGCAGTGCTTTTCCGGTTGATCTGGTTAATTTCCATTTTGTCTTTGCAACAGTAAATATATAAATTTCCAACTTTAGTGAAACCATGAACCCTCCGAAAAAACGTAAAATCGGTGATGAATGTCGTGTGTTTAATGAAGAATGGACAAACAAATATTTCTTTGGTAATACAGGGAATAAAGCAGTGTGTTTATTGTGTCAATTACGAAACAAAACATTGCGAATTTGGCTGCAAACTTTCCAAGAAAGAACCAAAATAAAAGCTGCGGAGTGTGTGAAAAGGCTGAAGAAGCAACAAACATTATTTACAAAGCAATCAATACTTCAAAATAGCGCTACAGAAGCAAGTTTCATGGTAGCCCTACAACCTTGCTAAACGCAACAAGCCTTTTTCGGATGGCGAGTATATTGAGCAGTGTATGGTAGAGTGTGCAAGCGTATTGTGTCCTGATGTTAGAAGCAAATTTGAAAGCATTTCATTGTCAAGGATTATAGTGCGGCGCATTGACTCAATTAGTGACGAACTCACAGAACAGCTGAAGACTGCGAGCACTGGATGAGAGCATAGATAACGAAGACACTGCACAATTACTCATCTTTATCCGTGGAATTAATGAAACTTTCGTCATCACAGAGGAATTACTTGGCCTAGAATCAATGAAAGATAGAACCACTGGTCAGGACTTGCTTGAGTGTGCTGTGAATTGTGTGGAGAAAAGTGGCTTGTCCTGGAACAAAATAGCAAGCATTACAACAGATGGGGCCAGAGCTTTCAGTGGAAAAAATGTAGGTATGGTCAAGCTTTTAAATAACAAGTTACAAACACAAGACACAGACAGTGATATCTTGTCTTTTCATTGCATTTTGCATCAGGAGAGCCTTTGTAAAGCTGCACTGGACTTAAAGCATGTGGTAGATCCTATTGTTAGTGTGGTGAACACAATCAGGGCAAGGGCACTCCACCATCGACAGTTCAAATCTTTTCTTGAGGATGTGGAGGCAGAGTATGAAGACGTAATTTACCACAACATTGTGAGGTGGTTGAGTCTGGACAAAGTGATAAAAAGAGTCTGGGCATTGCAGAATGAAATCCTCTTATTTCTGGACACGAAGGAGATATCTCATGATTTTGTTAAAAATAGGATGTGAGGAGTGGAAATATGAGATGATGTTTGCAGCTGATGTATTTGAGAAATTGAATGAACTGAATGTGACATTGCAGGGAAAGGGTTGTTTGCACATGAAATGTGGGAGCATGTAAAATCATTCAAAACAAAACTAGGCCTATTTGCAAGGCAAGCAGGTGAAGGCAATTTTTGTCATTTCCCTTTATTAGGAAAACAGAAAGTGCCTGAAAGTGTTTCTGCTAAGATTAGGGATCATCTGCAGAATTTGGAGGACGAGGTCACAAGAAGATTTCAGGACTTTAAGAAAATTGAGCCTAAATTCAATTTGCTCTCTTATCCCATCACTGCTGATATTGACACAGCACCTGAGGAGCTGCAGCTTGAACTTACTGACATGCAGTCAGATCACACTGTGAAAGAAATGTTTAATGCTGTGACATTAGTTGACTTTTACAAATTTTTGTCTGCTGAAAAATTTCCATGTATGAAGAAATTTGCTGGGAAAATGTTCTCTATATTTGGTCTACATATATTTGTGAGCAAAGTTTTTCTTGCTTGAAGATCAACAAGAGTAAATATAGATGCTCTTTGACAGACATTAACTTGCAAGCTGTGATGAGAATCTCAACAAGCAATCTCACTCCTGATTTCAAAAAAATTGTAGAAAAGTGTGATAGGGTAGATTTGTCTCATTAAACTGATTCTAAAATTAAATGTGCTTGCAGCTATAAATGATATGAAATTAACATAATAAATAAATTGAATAAAACTGCCACTATTTTATTTAATTTATATTTATTGATTTTTATGGTACAATTTATACCTTTTCTGAAATGCAAAGTTAACTAATGAATGCAATCATTTTAAAAGGTGCGGCCCTCCGCTAACCTCCGCTTCCACAAAGTGGCCCCCGAGCCAAAACAATTGCCCACTCCTGTCTTATGGATAAGAGACCTCAGACTAAGTTCTTTTCTCCTAGAGATAACAGATCTAAGACTAAGTTCCTTTTCTTTTAAGAGACCTCGGAGTAGTTCCTTTTCTCTTACGAGACCTCACAAAATCCTTTTCTCTTAAGAGACCTTAAGGTAGTTCCTTTCTTTTAAGAGATCTCAGGCTACGTCCTTTTCTCTTAAGTGATCTTCTCTAAGTTCCTTTTATCCTAAGGATAAGAGATCTAAGACTAAGTTCCTTTCCTCCTAAGGATGAGAGATCTAAGACTGAGTTTCTTTGGTCCTAAGGATAAGAGATCTAAGACTGAGTTCCATTTCTCCTTAGGATAAGAGACCTCAGACTAAGTTCCTTTTCCCCTAGGGATAATAGATCTAAAACTAAATTCCTTTCCTCTTAAGAGACCTCAGAGTAGTTCCTTTCTTTTAGAGATCTCAGGCTACGTCCTTTTCTCTTAAGTGATCTAACTCTAAGTTCCTTTTCTTCTGAGGATGAGTGATCTAAGACTAAGTTCCTTTGCTCATAAGGATAAAAGATCTAAGACTGAGTTCCCTTTCTCCTAAAGATAAGAGATCTAAGACTAAGTTCCTTTTCTCCTTAAGATAAGAGACCTCAGACTAAGTTCGTTTTCCCCTAGGGATAATAGATCTAAGACTAAATTCCTTTCTCTTAAGAGACCTCAGGGTAGTTTCTTTCTTTTAATAGATCTTAGGCTAGGTCCTTTTCCCTTAAGTGATCTAAGTCTAAGCTCGTTTTCTCCTAAGGATAAGAGATTTAAGACTAGGTTCCTTTGCTCCTAAGGATAAGACTCAGGCTAGGTCCTTTTCCCTTAAGTGATCTAAGTCTAAGCTCGTTTTCTCCTAAGGATAAGAGATTTAAGACTAAGTTCCTTTGCTCCTAAGGATAAGAGATCTAAGACTGAGTTACTTTTCTCCTAGAAATAAGATATCTAAGACTAAGTTCCTTTTCTCCTTAGGATAAGAGACCTCAGACTAAGGTCCTTTTCCCCCAGGGATAATAGAACTAAAACTAAATTCCTTTTCTCTTAAAAGACCTCAGGGTAGTTCCTTTCTTTTAAGAGATCTCAGGCTACGTCCTTTTCTCTTAAGTGATCTTCTCTAAGTACCTTTTATCCTAAAGATAAGAGATCTAAGACTAAGTTCCTTTCCTCCTAAGGATAAGGACATCTAAACTTTATGAAAACGGAACAAGATCTCTTAATAGAAACAAATATATAACACAGTGCTACACAATTAGGAAATATATATCACCATTACACTGTAAAGTCCTTCTTTTTTGCAATTGCTGCTGTCCGTACAAATGAAAGTTGTACTGTTCAATTTACACCAGTTCAATCAACAACAAAATAATAACTAACATTCATAGAATTATTATGCAGAGTGATACTTATGTTTTGGGAGATCCGCCAATTTTTATTTTTTTTTATTCTCACGGATAGCAACAATTTGAAAAACAAGAACTTTACAGTGTAAGTGATATGTTTCCTAAGATCTCATAATTTAAATTGCTATTCATTGCTTTCGAATGATGCTTTGATTATAGCATAGATTTAATTATCTAAAACTTATTGAAGTCACGCTTGACCAAAAGTATTTCGGCCACCTTTTCCTTTCAAGCAAATTTTCGAATGACAACATTTTGATATCTATATTAATTTATTTATTGTTGCTCTGAAACGGTTATTCAGGCCTGTTCTGACCCTCAGGACCTCAGGCCTGTTCTGACCCTCAGGACCTCAGGCATGTTCTGACCCTCAGTATCTCAGGCCTGTTCTGACCCTCAGGACCTCAGGCCAGTTCTGACCCTCAGTATCTCAGGCCTGTTCTGACCCTCAGTATCTCAGGCCTGTTCTGACCCTCAGTATCTCAGGCCTGTTCTGACCCTCAGTATCTCAGGCCTGTTCTGACCCTCAGTATCTCAGGCCTGTTCTGACCCTCAGGACCTCAGGCCTGTTCTGACCCTCAGTATCTCAGGCTTCTGACCCTCAGGACCTCAGGCCTGTTCTGACCCTCAGTATCTCAGGTCTGTTCTGACCCTCAGGACCTCAGGCCTGTTCTGACCCTCAGGACCTCAGGCCTGTTCTGATCCTCAGGACCTCAGGCCTGTTCTGACCCTCAGGACCTCAGGCCTGTTCTGACCCTCAGTATCTCAGGCCTGTTCTGATCCTCAGTATCTCAGGTCTGTTCTGACCTTCAGGACCTCAGACCTGTTCTGACCCTCAGTATCTCAGGTCTGTTCTGACCCTCAGGACCTCAGGCCTGTTCTGACCCTCAGGACCTCAGGCCTGTTCTGACCCTCAGTATCTCAAGCCTGTTCTGACCCTCAGGACCTCAGACCTGTTCTGACCCTCAGTATCTCAGGCCTGTTCTGATCCTCAGGACCTCAGACCTGTTCTGACCCTCAGTATCTCAGGTCTGTTCTGACCCTCAGGACCTCAGGCCTGTTCTGACCCTCAGTATCTCAGGTCTGTTCTGATTCGTAGGAACTTTAACAATTCAGCTATTTCTCCTTCTAAATAACTGACAAAAAAACATTTTAAAAAAATCACTCACCTGGGTTGATTTTCGAATGACCTCTTAGGTCGATTTTGATGAAAGAGGTTGGCTGTTGTCACCACTTAGGGCACTTTTGGAAAGAAGAAAAAATGAATTACATATAATGCTATGAGTATCACAAGTTCAATGTTTTTAAATAGAACTGTTATTCCCTCTTTGAAGATATTATTTCTAAAATCATTTATTATTCACGAAGAGAATATATTCAGAAAAACAATATCTTTATACTTGTGGGGCGGGGATTGGCTGTCGATAGTATGCCAGGCTCGTAATCTGAGGTTCCCGGGTTCGAATCCCACCTGTGCTGAGATTTTTCTACACTAAACACCAACAAAGCCCTCTGTTAGAAAGAGGATACCTATAGGCTTGGAAATGTCGCCGTCTTTCGGATTGGACGTTGAGCCATGGTCCCGTGCGAGAGAGCCATACCCTCTGCATGTTAAAGAACCCGCTGGATGGCCTTGGCGGGAGGCTACCATCCGTCTCCCAACAGCTGTTCCAGTGGGTCACCTCCCCCAACCTTCTCTGAGCCTTTGGGGGTCCTTGTGACCTAGCCATTTAGCCCATTGTTTGGAGAAAACTGCCGCTTGGAGATAAAACGATCCAGCATTGAATTATTTATAACCTGGCTTCAAAAATTTAATATTTTGTAGTCAGATGCCCGGATAATCTTTTTCGGTGGGGAAGCTTTCTTATATACATATATAGGGAAGTCTCTCCCCACAAAAAAGGGGGCGGGGTTGGCTCAGTCGGTAGCGCGCCAGGCTCGTAATCTGTAGTTCCCAGGTTCGAGTCCCAGCTGGGTCACCGTTGAGATTTATCTCCGCAAAATTCCCCGCCCTGTCCACGGTCAGTAAGGGACACCGATGGGCTTGGAAAGGCCGCCGTCCGTCGGATGGGACGTTAAGCCGTGGTCCCGTGTGCGGGAGAGACATACCCTGTGCAGGTTAAAGAACACGCTGGATGGCCTTTACGGGGGGCTACCATCTGTCTCCCAACAGCTGTTCCAGTGGGTCCCCTCCCCCAACCTTCTCTGAGCCTTCGGGGTCCATGTGACCTGGCCATTTAGCCCATGGTGTGCAAAAAAGTGCCGCTCACAGGTAAAACAACTCAACCCAACCCCACAAAAAAGAAAAAAAAATTGGTAAATACTGCTTTAAATTATTAGGAAACATATGGATTTCTAAACTAAGATGCTTTAAGAATTTGATTCGGGGAAAAATCTATTACTTTCCTTAATTTAAGTTTTATGTTCAAGTCCAATTGTCATAGTTGATTTTTGTGGACTTTGATAATGTTACAGATTAACATAATCTTTCCCATGTCTGATGAACATTGCATTTTTTTTTTCATCTTAATAACGCTTGTTTACATCCTCGAAGAGAAAAAAGAACAGCCCACTTGAGATTTAAGCACATGGCATGAACACAAAACGGTCGAACCTAATGGTGATTTTTGTTTCAGCCTCCAAAATTAGCATACACTATGAGCTCATGCGTGCAGAAAATGATGGTGCAACACGCTCTCCTTCTTTATTATATCCTCCATAATCAAAGGAAAACCAAGATCAATGAAGCTCTGCCGTACACCGCGATAGCAAAGAACTACTTTTGGTAGGAGTTTTAAAGTCCTCCCACAGACTGGAGTTCATCATGGATGGAGTCTCAGAAAGTAATTTGCTCTGAATATCAGCCTTGAAACCCTCCTCCATTTCGGAGCTGCATCCTCGGAGACTACAGCATCTCAGATAAGCAATTTCGAACCGTCCTTTAGTTGGTTTCTGGTGGAGTATAGCTTTGGGAGATATAATTGTCCGATCGATGCAGAGGAAGCAATACCTTTAGAAGAGAACGCTACAGTTAAAGAGGAGAGTTTGTATAGAAGGCTGCCTCAATCTTCCGTCATTTCGACATACATTTATAATCACAACCCGTGCCACGAAAGAGAAAAAAAAAATCAATAAATCCATAAGTGAGAAAAATATCGCACAGGTTTCGAACCCTACTCTCTTTAATATTTGCGCAGTTGTGCCTCTAGCTAGGCTTCAATTTTCTAGCAACAATCTTACGAAGCACTGGGTCCTGGATTATAGGTCCAGTTTTATGTTTGCCTTTAAGTAGTACTTAAACTTTATACTCTGTATTTTCTCCCTAAATTAGTGTCATTAATACTACATTTCCAAATTTGATAAACTATATGCAGCAGGAACACACTTAGTTCTCCCAGGAAAAAGAAAAACTGCACTTTTAAAATGCACTTTTTTATTTTATTTCCGCTAAAGTTTCATAATGAGGTTCAATGTTCATTTATAGATTAATCTGATTTTCAAGCTCCAATTTTTCCGAACGTACATACATATTAGTGTTATTTAACTTTATTACGTATATGTAACAATATATACTTAAAAATATGTACTTCATTTTGACATAACTATACTATCCTTTAAATTAGACAGCTTAGATATTTGCATCATTTGAAATATCACTATCATTCAGACATCTCTCAATATAAACGACTAACTATACTAATTTACGAGTAGTTATTACTGCGATTTAAACGAATTTTAATACATTTTGATTCATTCTATGAAATTTAAAACAATTTTACCCCAGTTTTTATTTCTTATGCACGTCTCCTTCAATATTTTTATATATATTCAATATATCAATTTTTCCACAATTTTTACTTTTTATGCATATCCTCCATGAATTACCCTTTTTATATTCAATTTTTCCACAATTCTTACTTTTTATGCATATCCCCCATGAATTACCCTTTTTATATTCAATTTTTCCACAATTCTTACTTTTTATGCATATCCCCCATGAATTACCCTTTTTATATTCAATTTTTCCACAATTCTTACTTTTTATGCATATCCCCCATGAATTACCCTTTTTATATTCAATTTTTCCACAATTCTTACTTTTTATGCATATCCCCCATGAATTACCCTTTTTATATTCAATTTTTCCACAATTCTTACTTTTTATGCATATCCTCCATGAATTACCCTTTTTATATTCAAGTTTTCCACAATTCTTACTTTTTATGCATATCCCCCATGAATTACCCTTTTTATATTCAATTTTTCCACAATTTTTACTTTTTATGCATACCCTCCATGAATTACCCTTTTTATATTCAATTTTTCCCCAGTTTTAACTTTTTATGCATATCCTCCATGAATTACCCTTTTTATATTCAATTTTTCCACAATTCTTACTTTTTATGCATATCCCCCATGAATTACCCTTTTTATATTCAATTTTTCCACAATTCTTACTTTTTATGCATATCCTCCATGAATTACCCTTTTTATATTCAAGTTTTCCACAATTCTTACTTTTTATGCATATCCCCCATGAATTACCCTTTTTATATTCAATTTTTCCACAATTCTTACTTTTTATGCATATCCCCCATGAATTACCCTTTTTATATTCAATTTTTCCACAATTCTTACTTTTTATGCATATCCTCCATGAATTACCCTTTTTATATTCAATTTTTCCACAATTCTTACTTTTTATGCATATCCCCCATGAATTACCCTTTTTATATTCAATTTTTCCACAATTTTTACTTTTTATGCATACCCTCCATGAATTACCCTTTTTATATTCAATTTTCCCCAGTTTTAACTTTTTATGCATATCCTCCATGAATTACCCTTTTTATATTCAATTTTCCCACAATTCTTACTTTTTATGCATATCCCCCATGAATTACCCTTTTTATATTCAATTTTTCCACAATTCTTACTTTTTATGCATATCCTCCATGAATTACCCTTTTTATATTCAAGTTTTCCACAATTCTTACTTTTTATGCATATCCCCCATGAATTACCCTTTTTATATTCAATTTTTCCACAATTCTTACTTTTTATGCATATCCCCCATGAATTACCCTTTTTATATTCAATTTTTCCACAATTCTTACTTTTTATGCATATCCTCCATGAATTACCCTTTTTATATTCAATTTTTCCACAATTCTTACTTTTTATGCATATCCCCCATGAATTACCCTTTTTATATTCAATTTTTCCCCAGTTTTAACTTTTTATGCATAACCTCCATGAATTACCTTTTTTATATTCAATTTTTCCGCAGTTTTTACTCTTTCTGCATATCCTCCATAAAAAATTTTTGAATATAAAATTCAAAAATTTTTTTGGCAATTTTTAATTTTTCCCATATCCTCCATGAATTACTATTTTTATATTCAATTTTTTCACAGTTTTTACTTTTTATGCATATCCTCCATGAATTACCATTTCTAATATCAATTTTTCGACAATTTTTACTTTTCATGCATATTCTCCATGAATTGCCCTTTTTATATTCAATTTCTTCCGCAATTCTTACTTTTCCTCCATATCCTCCATGAATTACCGTTTTTATATTCAATTTTTGCACATTTTTTTTTACTTTTTATGCATATCCTACATGAATTGCCATTTTTATTTTCAATTTTTCCGCAGTTTTCACTTTTTACGCATATCCCCCATGAATTACCCTTTTTAAATTCAATTTTTTCCAAAATTTTTACTTTTTCTGCATATCCTCCATGAATTTCCCTTTTTATATTCAAAAAAAAAATTTTTTGGCAATTTTCACTTTTTCTCCATATCCTCCATGAATTACTATTTTTATATTCAATTTTTTCACAGTTTTTACTCTTTATGCATATCCTCCATGAATTACCATTTCTAATATCAATTTTTCGACATTTTTTTACTTTTCATGCATATTCTCCATGAATAACCTTTTTTATATTCAATATCTTCCGCAATTCTTACTTTGTCTCCATATCCTCCATGAATTATCGTTTTTATACTCAATTTTTGCACATTTTTTACTTTTTATGCATATCCTACATGAATTGCCATTTTTATATTCAATTTTTCCGCAGTTTTTACTATTTACGCATATCCTCCATGAATTACCCTTTTTAAATTCAATTTTTTCCAAAATTTTTACTTTTTATGCATATCCTCCATTAATTACCGTTTTTATATTCAATTTTTTCACAATTTTTACTTTTTATACATATCCTCCATGAATTACCATTTTTATATTCAATTTTCCCACAATTTTTACTTTTTATGCATATCCTTCATGAACTACCCTTTTTATATTCAATTTTTCCACAATTCTTACTTTTTATGCATATCCTCCATGAATTACCCTTTTTATATTCAAGTTTTCCACAATTCTTACTTTTTATGCATATCCCCCATGAATTACCCTTTTTATATTCAATTTTTCCACAATTTTTACTTTTTATGCATACCCTCCATGAATTACCCTTTTTATATTCAATTTTTCCCCAGTTTTAACTTTTTATGCATATCCTCCATGAATTACCCTTTTTATATTCAATTTTTCCACAATTCTTACTTTTTATGCATATCCCCCATGAATTACCCTTTTTATATTCAATTTTTCCACAATTCTTACTTTTTATGCATATCCTCCATGAATTACCCTTTTTATATTCAAGTTTTCCACAATTCTTACTTTTTATGCATATCCACCATGAATTACCCTTTTTATATTCAATTTTTCCCCAATTCTTACTTTTTATGCATATCCCCCATGAATTACCCTTTTTATATTCAATTTTTCCACAATTTTTACTTTTTATGCATACCCTCCATGAATTACCCTTTTTATATTCAATTTTTCCCCAGTTTTAACTTTTTATGCATATCCTCCATGAATTACCCTTTTTATATTCAATTTTTCCACAATTCTTACTTTTTATGCATATCCCCCATGAATTACCCTTTTTATATTCAATTTTTCCACAATTTTTACTTTTTATGCATACCCTCCATGAATTACCCTTTTTATATTCAATTTTTCCCCAGTTTTAACTTTTTATGCATATCCCCCATGAATTACCCTTTTTATATTCAATTTTTCCACAATTCTTACTTTTTATGCATATCCCCCATGAATTACCCTTTTTATATTCAATTTTTCCACAATTCTTACTTTTTATGCATATCCTCCATGAATTACCCTTTTTATATTCAAGTTTTCCACAATTCTTACTTTTTATGCATATCCCCCATGAATTACCCTTTTTATATTCAATTTTTCCACAATTTTTACTTTTTATGCATACCCTCCATGAATTACCCTTTTTATATTCAATTTTTCCCCAGTTTTAACTTTTTATGCATATCCCCCATGAATTACCCTTTTTATATTCAATTTTTCCACAATTCTTACTTTTTATGCATATCCCCCATGAATTACCCTTTTTATATTCAATTTTTCCACAATTCTTACTTTTTATGCATATCCTCCATGAATTACCCTTTTTATATTCAAGTTTTCCACAATTCTTACTTTTTATGCATATCCCCCATGAATTACCCTTTTTATATTCAATTTTTCCACAATTTTTACTTTTTATGCATACCCTCCATGAATTACCCTTTTTATATTCAATTTTTCCCCAGTTTTAACTTTTTATGCATATCCCCCATGAATTACCCTTTTTATATTCAATTTTTCCACAATTCTTACTTTTTATGCATATCCCCCATGAATTACCCTTTTTATATTCAATTTTTCCACAATTCTTACTTTTTATGCATATCCTCCATGAATTACCCTTTTTATATTCAAGTTTTCCACAATTCTTACTTTTTATGCATATCCCCCATGAATTACCCTTTTTATATTGAATTTTTCCACAATTCTTACTTTTTATGCATATCCCCCATGAATTACCCTTTTTATATTCAATTTTTCCACAATTCTTACTTTTTATGCATATCCTCCATGAATTACCCTTTTTATATTCAATTTTTCCACAATTCTTACTTTTTATGCATATCCCCCATGAATTACCCTTTTTATATTCAATTTTTCCACAATTCTTACTTTTTATGCATATCCCCCATGAATTACCCTTTTTATATTCAATTTTTCCACAATTCTTACTTTTTATGCATATCCTCCATGAATTACCCTTTTTATATTCAATTTTTCCACAATTCTTACTTTTTATGCATATCCCCCATGAATTACCCTTTTTATATTGAATTTTTCCACAATTCTTACATTTGATGCATATCCCCCATGAATTACCCTTTTTATATTCAATTTTTCCACAATTCTTACTTTTTATGCATATCCTCCATGAATTACCCTTTTTATATTCAATTTTTCCACAATTCTTACTTTTTATGCATATCCCCCATGAATTACCCTTTTTATATTCAATTTTTCCCCAGTTTTAACTTTTTATGCATAACCTCCATGAATTACCTTTTTTATATTCAATTTTTCCGCAGTTTTTACTCTTTCTGCATATCCTCCATAAAAAATTTTTGAATATAAAATTCAAAAATTTTTTTGGCAATTTTTAATTTTTCCCATATCCTCCATGAATTACTATTTTTATATTCAATTTTTTCACAGTTTTTACTTTTTATGCATATCCTCCATGAATTACCATTTCTAATATCAATTTTTCGACAATTTTTACTTTTCATGCATATTCTCCATGAATTGCCCTTTTTATATTCAATTTCTTCCGCAATTCTTACTTTTCCTCCATATCCTCCATGAATTACCGTTTTTATATTCAATTTTTGGACATTTTTTTTTACTTTTTATGCATATCCTACATGAATTGCCATTTTTATTTTCAATTTTTCCGCAGTTTTCACTTTTTACGCATATCCCCCATGAATTACCCTTTTTAAATTCAATTTTTTCCAAAATTTTTACTTTTTCTGCATATCCTCCATGAATTACCCTTTTTATATTCAAAAAAAAAATTTTTGGCAATTTTCACTTTTTCTCCATATCCTCCATGAATTACTATTTTTATATTCAATTTTTTCACAGTTTTTACTCTTTATGCATATCCTCCATGAATTACCATTTCTAATATCAATTTTTCGACATTTTTTTACTTTTCATGCATATTCTCCATGAATAACCTTTTTTATATTCAATATCTTCCGCAATTCTTACTTTGTCTCCATATCCTCCATGAATTATCGTTTTTATACTCAATTTTTGCACATTTTTTACTTTTTATGCATATCCTACATGAATTGCCATTTTTATATTCAATTTTTCCGCAGTTTTTACTATTTACGCATATCCTCCATGAATTACCCTTTTTAAATTCAATTTTTTCCAAAATTTTTACTTTTTATGCATATCCTCCATGAATTACACTTTTTATATGCAATTTTTCCACAATTTTTACTTTTTATGCATATCCTCCATGAACTACCCTTTTTATATTCAATTTTCCCACAATTTTTACTTTTTATACATATCCTCCAAGAATTACCCTTTTTATATTCAATTTTTCCACAATTATTACTTTTTATGCATATCCTCCATGAACTACCCTTTTTATATTAAAATTTTCCTCAATTTTTACTTTTTATGCATATCCCCCATGAAATACCCTTTTTATATTCAATTTTTACTTTTCATGCATATCCTCCATTAATTACCCTTTTAATATTCAATTTTTCCACAATATTTACTTTTCATGCATATCCTCCATTAATTACGCTTTTTATATTCAATTTTTCCGCAATTTTTACTTTTTATACATATCCTCCATTAATTACCCTTTTTATATTCAATTTTTCCACAGTTTTTACTTTTTAAGCATATCCTCCACGAATTACCCTTTTTATATTCAATTTTTCCGCAATTTTTATTGCTTATCCACATCCTTTTCGAATTACACTTTTTATATTTTCTCATTATTTCTCATTCACGTTTTCATTATTAAATCATTGCATTAACTGGAACTAACGAGATGTTAACAAATTCGTCCAAGTATTGCTTCAAATTTTGGTCTCATAATCTTAAATTCGGAAAAACCAATGAAGCAATTAGTTAAAACTTCCGAAAAGGCGTTGTGACTCAGATGGCATCCCATCTGAGATGTTATTATCATCTTTTCGGAATGAATCCTTTCAATATTCGCAAATTTTTCAATTTTGAAATTTCAAATTTGAAAACTTCTTTCAATAATTAAAATTTCACCATTCTTTCAATGGGCCTTTCAAGTCCATGAATCCTCATCCACAGCGTAATCCATGTTCCCTGATTTCAGTTTCAATTCTGCCAGAGTTGGGATACATCTCCATCAGTCTCCATCTTGCCCTCGTTAAAGAATACGCTGGATGGCAGTTTAAGGGTTGGATTGGGTTCTTTTACCTCTGAGCGGCACTTTTTTGCGCACCATGGGCTAAATGGCCAGGTCACATGGACCCCGAAGGCTCAGAGAAGGTTGGGGGAAGGGACCCACTGGAACAGCTGTTGGGAGACAGATGGTAGCCTCCCGTCAAGGCCACCCAGTGTGTTCTTTAACGTTGGGTTGTTTTACCTCTGAGCGGCACTTTTTTGCACATCATGGGCTAAATGGCCAGGTCACATGGACCCCGAAGGCTCAGAGAAGGTTGGGGGAGGGGACCCACTGGAACAGCTGTTGGGAGACAGATGGTAGCCTCCCGTCAAGGCCAACCAGCGTGTTCTTAACATGCACAGGGTATGGCTCTCCCGCACACGGAACCACGGCTTAACGTCCCATCCGACGTACGGCGGCCTTTCCAAGCCCATCGGTGTCCCCTACTGACCGTGGGCAGGGCGGGGAATTTTGCGGAGATAAATCTCAACGCTGACCCAGCTGGTACTCGAACCTGGGAACTACAGAATACGAGCTTGGCGCACTACCGACTGAGCCACCCCCGCCCCAACCTCAGCCAGAAAGTTGGTAAAAAAATAAAATGGAGAGTTGGAAAGATCGCCATCCTTTGGGTAGAATGGGTTGTTTTACATCTAAACTCACTTTTTTCCACACAGGGCTAAATGATCAGGTCCCAAAGACCCCTTTTGGCTTAGAAAATTTCGGTAAGGGACCCACTGGACAGCTGTTACGAGACAGATAGTAGTCTCCAATCAAGCCATTCATCGTGTTCTTTAACGTGCATAGGATATGGTTCTTCCGCACACGGAACCAAGGATTAACGTCCCATCCGATGGACGACCGCCTTTCCAAGCCCACTACTCAAAGAGAGCAGGGCGGACAGTTATGCGGAGATAAATCTCAACCCTGGGCCAGCTGGGACTCGAACCTGGGTTGGGTTGTTTTACCTCTGAGCGACACTTTTTTGCACACCATGGGCTAAATGGCCAGGTCACATGGACCCCGAAGGCTCAGAGAAGATTGGGGGAGGAGACCCACTGGAACAGCTGTTGGGAGACAGATGGTAGCCTCCCGTCAAAGCCATCCAGCGTGTTCTTTAACGTGCACAGGGTATGGCTCTCCCGCACACGGGGCCACGGCTTAACGTCCCACCCGACGGACGGCGGCCTTTCCAAGCCCATCGGTGTCCCCTACTGACCGTGGACAGGGCGGGGAATTTTGCGGAGATAAATCTCAACGTTGACCCAGCTTGGACTCGAACCTGGGAACTACAGATACGATCCTGGCGCGCTACCGACTGAGCCACCCCCGCCCCACTCGAACCTGGGAACTACAGATTATGAGCCTCAAGTGCTTTCGATTGAGCCACCCTTGCTCCGCATTTGGTAGGACGTGTGTCGTGTGCAAAATTATTAAACCATGTTCACGTTAAAAAAAAAAGCTGGATGTCTTTGGTGTCCTTGTGACCTGGTCATTTAGCACATTTTGTGCATAAAAAATGCAGCTCAGAGAGATAAAAAAAACTCAACTTCTTGACTAACCAGCTATTCTTGAATCAGAATAGATTACACAAAAGTAATTAAGAGTGATACTTAAACAATATCCACCTCAAATCAGTAGAATCTTGTAGTCCAACCCCAATGATTGGCGGGGGCTCCGACGGTAGCGGGCCAGGCTCGTAATCTGCAGTTCCCAGGTTCGAGTCCCAGTTGGATCAGCATTGAGACTTATCTCCGCAAAACTCCCCGCCCTGCCCACGGTCAGTAGAGGACACCGATGGACTTGGAAACGCCGCCGTTCTTCGGATGGGACGTTAAGCCGTGGCCTCGTGTGCGGGAGCCATACCCTGTGCACGTTAAAGAACACGCTGGATGGCCTTGACGGGAGGCTACCATCTGTCTCCCAACAGCTGTTCCAGTGGATCTCCTCCCCCAACCTTCTCTGAGCCTTCGGGGTCCATGTGACCTGGCCATTTAGTCCATGGTGTGCAAAAAAAGGACCGCTCAGAGGTAAAACAATCCAACGTTAAGGAACACACTGGATGACATGACGGGAGGATACCATCTGTCTCCCAACAGCTGTTCCAGTGGGTCCCCTCCCCCAACCCTCTCTCAGCCTTCGGGGTCATTATGACCTGTCCGTTTAGCCCATGGTGTGAAAAAAAGTGCCGCTCACAGGTAAAACAACCCAACGTTAAAGAACACGCTGGATGGCCTTTACGGGAGGCTACCATCTGTCTCCCAACAGCTGTTCCAGTGGGTCTCCTCCCCCAACCCTCTCTTAGCCTTCGGGGTCATTATGACCTGTCCGTTTAGCCCATGGTGTGAAAAAAAGTGCCCCTCAGAGGTAAAACAACCCAACGTTAAAGAACACGCTGGATGGCCTTGATGGGAGCTACCATCTGTCTCCCAACAGCTGTTCCAGTGGGTCCCCTCCCCCAACCCTCTCTTAGCCTTCGGGGTCATTATGACCTGTCGGTTTAGCCCATGGTGTGAAAAAAAGTGCCGCTCAGAGGTAAAACAACCCAACGTTAAAGAACACGCTGGATGGCCTTGATGGGAGCTACCATCTGTCTCCCAACAGCTGTTCCAGTGGGTCCCCTCCCCCAACCCTCTCTCAGCCTTCGGGGTCATTATGACCTGTCCGTTTAGCCCATGGTGTGAAAAAAACAACCCAACCAACCCCAATGATTCCCAGCTTTCTACTAGCCCAATGGTTAAGTCAGAATGCATCGTTTGCGTTTAAGGATAAATCAACAAAGGACTTCTTGGCTTAGTCACTAGATATTTGGCTCAAAAAGAAGAAAAGGCCAAAAAAAAAAATCTAAGTCATTGACCCTAAGGTTTAGCGATCGGCCAAGGTTCGACCTCCATTCCTAGCCCTACTCAGCGCCGAATCAAGGAGGTCATTGAGCAGCTAGCTTTTGTTGCCTCCCCAACCATATATACTTCCTTCCCCCCCTCCTCCGTTTGTGGTCTCCGAGCTCAGTGAGTCGTGAACTCTCAGATAATAGTCAGAAGGGGAAGAAGTGTGTCCTGTGCCATTGTACTTTTCCTCAGCTTAATCTGTCCTTTTTTTTTTTGAAGAAATTCTTAAAAAGAACTTGGGGGAGAAGGAGAGTTAAAAGATTCCTAGGAGTTGCCTCACGTGCTTACAACATGCGGAAAGACATGTGGCGCGTGGCACCCGGCGGAAACCTGTAAGGTGATGACTTTGAGAGATCATCATTGGCCAATGAGGTGAAAGACGGAGCCGTACAGTTGATGAAAAAAATTAAGGTTATTTTATGTCGTTCAGGTTTATCTCTAGGATTTATTGTTTCGATGGAAGTTGGGTTGGGTTGTTTTACCTCTGAGCGGCACTTTTTTGCACACAATGAGCTAAATGGCCAGGTCACAAGAACCCCAAAGGCACAGAGAAGGTTGGGAGAGGGGACCCACTAGAACAGCTGTTGGGAGACAGATGGTAGCCTCCCGTCAAGGCCATCCAGCGTGTTCTTTAATGTTGGGTTGTTTTACCTCTGAGCGGCACTTTTTTGCACACAATGAGCTAAATGGCCAGGTCACAAGGACCCCAAAGGCACAGAGAAGGTTGGGAGAGGGGACCCACTGGAACAGCTGTTAGGAGACAGATGGTAACCTCCTGTCAAGGATATCCAGTGTGATTTTAACGTGCACATGGTATGGATCTCCCGCACGCGGCCCTCGGCTTAACGTCCAATCCGACGGACGGTGGCCTTTCCAAGCCCATCGGTGTCCCCTACTGACCGTGGGCAGGGCGGGCAGTTTTGCGGAGATAAATCTCAACGGTGACCCAGCTGGGACTCGAACCTGGGAACTGCAAATTACGAGCCTGGCGCGCTACCGACTGAGCGACCCCCGCCCCTTTTGATGGAGATAAATCATTCGCAGTGGTTTCATTTTCGGAGTGGGATATCTTGGTATAAATATGAAAGCTTGTAATACGCTACAAGCCAGGTCTTTTTGCATAGAAATGGAACATATAAATAGAATGATAATTACAAATGAAATAATTATTACGATTCTCTTGCAGCTACCCAGAAGGTTACCACTGTCCAAAATTTTAAGCTTTTGTCTCGCGCAGATAATGCTCGAAACTTAAATGCGTTGAATCTTCCATTTTTTTCTTTTTTTTCGTTTTCAAAAATCAGAAAATTTGAAATACAGCAATACTCTGTTGAAAGCTCTCGTATTTAACCATGATTCGATATTAGGTTGGGTTGTTTTACCTCTGAACGACACTTTTTTTTACACCATGGGCTAAATGGCCAGGTCACATGGACCCCGAAGGCTCAGAGAAGGTTGGGGGAGGGGACCCACTGGAACAGTTGTTGGGAGACAGATGGTAGCCTCCCGTCAAGGCCATCCAGCGTGTTCTTTAACGTGCACAGGGTATGGCTCTCTAGCACACGGGGCCACGGCTTAACGTCCCATCCGACGGACGGCGGCCTTTCAAGCCCATCGGTGTCCCCTACTGACCGTGGGCAGGGCGGGGAATTTTGCGGAGATAAATCTCAACGCTGACCCAGCTGGGACTCGAACCTGGGAACTACAGATTACGAGCCTGGCGCGCTACCGACTGAGCCACCCACGCCCCTTTCGATATTAGGCCTTTAGATGTTTGGCAAAAGAGTTGTATTATGAAAAGAATTGGTGATTTTTTTTGCTCGGATTTTAAATAATGAAGTTAATATTTTATTAACAAACAGAAATCGGAGTGAGAAACTAGAAATCAAGCGCTGCCTTGGGCACCTCTTCACCTCTTCTTAAACTTTACCTCTTAACTTTTTAAATTAGACTTTTAACTCCTTAAACTTGACCTCTTAACTTCTTAAATTAGACTTTTTAACTCCTTAAATTTGACCTCTTAACTTGTTAAACCTAACTTCTTAATTTCTTAAACTAAACTTGACCTTTTAACTTCTTAAACTAGACTTTTTAACTCCTTAAACTTGACCTCTTACCTTCTTAAATTAGACTTTTTAACTCCTTAAACTTGGCCTCTTAACTTGTTAAACCTAACTTCTTAATTTCTTAAACTAAACTTGACCTTTTAACTTCTTAAACTAGACTTCTTAACTCCTTAAACTAAACTTGTAAACTTCTTATCTTGACCTCTTAACTTCATAAACTTGAACTCTTAACTCCTTAAACTAGACCCCTTTAACTTCATAAACTTTACCTCTTAACTAGTTAAACTAGACCTCAACTTCTTAAACATTACTTCTTAACTTCTTAAACTAGACCTCTTAACTCCTTAAACTTGACCTCCTAACTCAAACTCGGCCTTCTAACTCCTTAAACTCGGTCTCTTAACTTCTTCAACTAGACTTCTTAACTCTTTAAACTAGACCTTTTAAACTTCTTAAACTAGACTTCTTAATTCCTTAAACTAGACTTCTTAATTCCTTAGACTAGACCTCTTAATTTAAACTTCTTATTTCTTCTGCTTAAACTTCTCAAATTTGACCTCTTAACGTCTTAAACTTGATCTCTTAATTTCGTCCTTGTTTACATCAATCTTTTTTTACAGCCCAATAACTTCAATGCGCATCCATCATCTTTCACGCCTACATAGTATACCATGATTAAATAGCATATTATTATATAGTCCACTATTGATAATATATTGATTATATAGTCCACTATTATTTAATGGCATGTGGTCCACCATCATTAAACATACATAGTATCTTACTTTCAATTCACTATATACTACTCCTACATATTTTATTTTATGCATATATCATATATATTTTAATCATACATAATTCATCATCTGTTATTCACACGTTACGTAGTTCACAATCATTTATATGAATACGGTACACTACACAGTCGTATCAGAATAACATGACCACCTACCATACATATACTGTGGTAGGTGGTCATATTATTCTTTAAATACATTATAAATATATAATATATAATATATAATATACTATAAATATATTCAATTTTGAGTCAATTTTAAAAACCACAAAAATTATGCGAATTTATTTCGAAAATCTCTTATACGTGAATAATCCTTCGAAATTAATAAATACTCCAGATCAACAAAAAAAAAATCGGTGAAATATAATTCCACAAACACAAAGTGAATTTCTTAAAATGTCTAGAAAACGTCCTTGCTTTTAATTAAGACATTCTCTGATAAAAATTCTAATGCATCGACTAAATACAAGAAAATCATCAACTCGAGTGAATACGATAATAATAATATAAATATATTTTTTAATAAATATTTATATTGTCTTTTCACAGGAAAATAAATACTCCTTTCATAAACGATAGAGATAACATAAAAGCTCTCGTTGGCTTATCATACAACATACAAACACATACACTGTTGACTTAGTAGTCATTGATGCTAACCCCTAAGCCAATTGTGGATGCTATAATTATTTTAATTTTGTTTTCTTATGCCTTTGAATTCATTTCCTTTTTTCAAAACATTTTATTTCAGATTGTATTATTTAAATAATATAATTGAAATGTTTGTCTCTATCATACCATATGCACTTAAGCATAAATATAGTTTACATATTTCATTACTAATTTTTCCAAATATTTAGGTGTTAAATAAAATGTTAATTAATCAATAAAAATGTTAGTTCTTCTCTTTCAATAAATTACATATTACTGCTATGAGTGTTATAAATTACATATTACTGCTTAATTACTGCTATGAGTGTTATATAAAGAGTATAAGAAATAAGTAAATTGTATAAAAAATAAGTTTGCAATTGCAAACAAAATATATCTATTTACAAAATTTTTGCTTTTCAAAATAATGCCATGTATTGTTTATGCTACATTTATTAATTAAGTATTAGATTATTCATCACTATATTATTTATGCTAATTTGTGTTAAAATAAATATATACAAATTGCATCTAACATATTTTGTTTTACTCCAAGTATTCCAGTTTCAAAACATTTCCGAATTAAATAAATTTATAATATTAAAAAAATATATAAATTCATAACGATATCATCTCTATCATAGTTAAAAGAATTATACTATATTTTATATATCCCTTGCATTGTTTCAGTTTTATTAAACTTCTTGCTGTATTAATTTTTTTTCTGAATCATTATGGGTGATCTTTATTTATTACAGAATAGGCATCCATTAGTATATTGTATTTCTGACAGTGCAATCTCTCAGCTTTAATTTTGTGCATTAAATGATACAGAAGTCCACATATGATATTTTAATTTTGAACAACACAATTATTCATATCTATATATGCAGTAGAGCCTTCCCATGGCCGAGTGGTTAGTACGCTTGGCTACTGATCTAAGGGTCCTGGGTTCGAGTCCCGGATAAGGCATGGATGTATGTATCGTTTTTCTGCTGAGGTCCTGCCATCTTCTCAGACCTTCTACTGTGGCATATAAACTGGCAGGCTCCTGTCAGACCTCTGTGGCAAGCAGCTGCTTGAGGAGGTATTTTATATATGCAGTATTATAAACTTATTCATTTAACGTAGAACTGTCTAATTATTTTAGTTTTCCTGATTTTACGTCTCAGCTTGTTATAATACCCTTTCATCTTTCATCTGATTATTTCTTTTTTTACTCCATGTTTCCATTTTTTTTTTTGGTTATACTAAATATTTTAAACGCTTATACTTTACCTTTGGAATATTTATTTTACACTTGTTTCTTTTTGTTTTGTGCATGGATCATCTACACCCATTCTTGATTTACGTCTTTTACACGTGTTGGTTCATTTTTACACGTGCCTTTTAACGACCATTTTATTGTTTTTGTTTGCTTTTTTTTGTACTGTCTTTTGCCATTTTTGAGTTTTGCTTTTCATTTTGAGTTTGGATGTATATTATCTTTATTTGTCTTCTTTTGCTGTTTATTTTGTTTTCAGTTAACCTTCTCTGATTCTCACATAATCCTATTTCATTCTCAGTTAACCTTCTTTGATTTTCACATAATCCTATTTCATTCTCAGTTAACCTTCTTTGATCCTCACATAATCCTATTTCGTTCTCAGTTAACCTTCTTTAATTCTCACATAATCCTATTTCATTCTCAGTTAACCTTCTTTAATTCTCACAAAATGCTGTTTCATTCTCAGTTAACCTTCTTTAATTCTCACATAATCCTATTTCATTCTCAGTTAACCTTCTTCGATTCTCACATAATCCTATTTCATTCTCAGTTAACCTTCGTTAATTCTCACATAATCCTATTTCATTCTCAGTTAACCTTCTTTAATTCTCACATAATCCTGTTTCATTCTCAGTTAACCTTCTTTAATTCTCACATAATCATGTTTCATTCTCAGTTAACCTTCTTTGATTTTCACATAATCCTATTTCATTCTCAGTTAACCTTCTTTGATCCTCACATAATCCTATTTCGTTCTCAGTTAACCTTCTTTAATTCTCACATAATCCTATTTCATTCTCAGTTAACCTTCTTTAATTCTCACAAAATGCTGTTTCATTCTCAGTTAACCTTCTTTAATTCTCACATAATCCTATTTCATTCTCAGTTAACCTTCTTTAATTTTCACATAATCCTGTTTCATTCTCAGTTAACCTTCTTTAATTCTCACATAATCATGTTTCATTCTCAGTTAACCTTCTTTAATTCTCACATAATCCTATTTCATTCTCAGTTAACCTTCTTTAATTCTCACATAATCCTATTTCATTCTCAGTTAACCTTCTTTAATTCTCACATAATCCTATTTCATTCTCAGTTAACCTTCTTTAATTCTCACATAATCCTATTTCATTCTCAGTTAACCTTCTTTAATTCTCACATAATCCTATTTCATTCTCAGTTAACCTTCTTTAATTCTCACCTAATCCTATTTCATTCTCAGTTAACTTTCTTTAATTCTCACATAATCCTGTTTCATTCTCAGTTAACTTTCTTTAATTCTCACATAATCCTATTTCATTCTCAGTTAACCTTCCTTGATTCTCATTTCGCTATTTTTTGTGCTTATAAAATACATCAAACCTTTTTTAACATATAATCCTTTTTTTAATTCTCTCTTAACTCTACTTTACACTCAATAAAAATAATCAAATGTTTTCAAATTTTTTTAATTCTTCTGCCATGCTACTTTTAACTGTTGTGAAAGTATATTATTCTTATATAAACCTTCTTTGATTCTCATATAACCTTATTTTGCTATTATAAAAATTACACTATTCTCATTTCAACTTTCTGTTATTCTCGCAAAACCCTACTTTAACCTCAGTGAACTCTTTTCGAAACAAATGTAATCCAGTTTTATTCCCATTAAATCTAGCCTTTTTCTCATGTAAACTTTCCTTTTAATTTTCTAGTAAATCTACATTATTCTGAATTAACTTTTTTTCTTCATTTCTCGTGTGTCCCTATATTACTGTTGTCAAACTAACATTAATCTTAAGTATGTTTGTGTCGTTTTTCTGCTGAGGTCCTGCCATCCTCTCAGACCTTCTACTATGGCATATAAACTGACAGGCTCCTGTCAGACCTCTGTGGCAAGCAGCTGCTTGAGGGGGTATTTATTATTTACGCCATCCCTTCGCCGAGTGGTTAGCGCGCTTGGCTAGTGTTCTAAGGTACCTGGGTTCGAGCCTCGGGTAAGGGGTGGATGTATGTGTCGTTTTTCTGCTGTGGTCCTACCATCCTCTCGGACCTTCTACTCTGGCATATAAACTGACAGGTTCCTGTCAAACCTCTGTGGCAAGCAGCTGCTTGAGGGGATATTTATTTTATTTATTTATAATTTCTTTGATTCTTACCTAACCCTGATTTATTTTCATTTAACCTTTCATATCTCATGTGACCTCTCTTTACTCTTGTGAAACTTTAGTTATTCTCATATTAACTTTTTTTAAATTCTTTTCCAACATAAATTTTCAATCAACCATTATTTATTCTTATGTAACCTTACTTTACTCTCATATAACCTTACTTTAAATGAATTGTCCGTTATTCTAATATGACTCTATTTCATTCCCATAAAAACTTTTTTTTTTTCTGATGCAAATCTTTTCTAATTCTTTTGTAACCCTCCTTAATTCTCAGTTAACCTTCCTTAAATCACCAATGATTCAACTTTACTCCTTTGAGACTTCTGTAATTTTCATGGAAATCTTTGATCATCGTGCAAACCAAATTTGTTTTCAAATAATCATTATTGATTCTACTGTGATCTGTTCCCTTTTAAATAGGAAACTACATTATTGAAATATAAATCTTTTATACTTGTATTACCCTATTTTATTTACTTATTATTGTTTTCTGTTTTAATTTCTTCACTTCGATGACATAAATAAAAATAATTCGAAGTTCTATAACATCTAAAATATTCATTTGAGGAAAATATGTTGCTGAAAATAAATTAAATACCGTAATCAAATCTATTTAAATCTCGATTTCTAAACATTATTCGTTTAATATTTAAAGAATTATTTAAGCTGGAATATTTCACAACAGTACTCTTCATAAGAATTTCGATGATATAAATAAAAACAAATTCGAAGTTCTATAACATCTAAAATATTTATTTGAGGAAAATATGTTGCTGAAAAGAAATTAAATATCGTAATCAAATCTATTTAAGTCTCGATTTCTAAACATTATTCGTTTAATATTTAAAGAATTATTTAAGCTGGAATATTTCACAACAGTAATCTTCATAAGAATTCCGATGATATAAATAAAAACAAATTCGAAGTTCTATAACTTCCAAAATATGCATTTAAGGAAAATATATTGCTGAATATAAATTAAATATCGTAATAAATTTTTTTTTAAATCTCGATTTCTAAACATTACATAATTCGAAAAAACAATTCGAATTTTTTTTTCATGTTTATTGAATCTAAATTATTATTCAATAAGCCTTGTTTAATATTCACGTAAACATATTTTGTTCCCGATTCATCTTTCTTGATTATCGTATGACACTATTTTATTCTAAATAATTTTTACTCTCATCCCTAATATAAGCAAGTAGATTTAACTCTCTATTTCAAATGATGATCATTTATTAATTGTAGCTACATTAAAAATGACACTCATTAAAAACAGAGCTTGAGTTTAATCAAGTTGTTAATCAAGTTATCAAGTTAAGAGCTTGAGTTTAATCAAGTTGTTAATCATTGAGTTAATAAGTTTAATCAAGTTTAATCAAGTAGTTGTTGAGTTAATCTAAGTGAAGAGTTAATCTAAGTGAAGTGTTAATCTTTGTTTAATCAAGTTAAGAGCTTGAGTTTAATCAAGTTGTTAATCATTGAGTTAATAAGTTTAATCAAGTTTAGTCAAGTAGTTGTTGAGTTAATCTAAGTGAAGAGTTTAATCTACTTGTTCACTATTCTTGTAAAACATTCTTCCATTTTTCATAAACTTCCACATTTCTGGAATTCGTGAAAACTGAGTATAGTTTTAAGCAGATCATAATCAAATCTATTTAAATCTCGATTTTAAAATCTTTCGTTCAATATTTAAAGAGCAATGGAAGCTCGAATATTTACAATAACTCATCCAGTTTTATAAAATCATTCATAATTATCTAATTTTGAAATAATCATCACGCAAACCTCTAAAAATGCATATTTATTATATTAAATAGTTCGAAACAATACCTAATATTTAAATTTTAACTAATATCTGAGGTAAAAATCTTATGAAGATTAGTGTTGTGAAATATTCCAGCTTAAATAATTCTTTAAATACTTAACGAATAATGTTAGAAATCAAGATTTAAATAGATTTGATTACGAAATTTCATTTATTTTCAACACATATTTTCCTTAAATGCATATTTTAGAAGTTATACTCGAAATTAAGATTGGCATTGACATAGCATGAAAATTCTCTGTTTTAGCAGGTATTGTATTTACTTTGTTCTAGATATTAAAATAATGATCGGTTCTGAAATTGAGTCATCACAAACGTTCGTTATTTTACTTCTTATTATTTCACCACAGCAAAAAATTCTCTTTTTTAGCAGGTATTGTATTTACCTTGTTCTAGATATTAAAATAATGATCGGTTCTGAAATTGAGTCATCACAAAACGTTCGTTATTTTACTTCTTATTATTTCACCACAGCAAAAAATTCTCTTTTTTAGCAGGTATTGTATTTACCTTGTTCTAGATATTAAAATAATGATCGGTTCTGAAATTGAGTCATCACAAAACGTTCGTTATTTTACTTCTTATTGTTCTCACCACTGCAAAAAAATTCTCTTTTTTAGCAGGTATTGTATTTACCTAGTTCTAGATATTAAAATAATGATCGGTTCTGAAATTGAGTCATCACAAACGTTCGTTACTTTACTTCTTATTGTTCTCACCACAGCAAAAAAAATTCTATTTTTTAGCAAGTATTGTATTTACTTTGCTCTAGATATTAAAATAATGATCGGTTCTGAAAATGAGACATCACAAACGTTCGTTATTTTACTTCTTATTGTTCTCACCACAGCAGAAAATCCTCTTCTTGCTTTCTCACAAAAAGTAGCGCCTTAGCTTTGATCAGAAGCTTAAAAATAATATTATGTAAGGCCCCTGTCAGCCGCTATGGCAAGCAGCTGCTTGAGGGAGCATTTATTTATTTTTATTTATATAGTCATTGTTTATCCCTAATGTATGAATATAAAATACTTTAAAATCTCCAGTCTGAAAATATATGCAAATAATATTTATCACTGAGATCGTTAAAATGTAAAGTATCAATGCAAAAGACATTGGTTATTAACTATACAATGCTTTCGTTATTTTATCTGAAATTTATTCTATAATCTGAAGTGAACTAAACCTACATCTTGAATAGACTATTTTCATTTCGCCTAAATATGCAATCTCATTCCATTACGAACAATACGATAAATATTAATTCCCATTACTCTGAATGCTATGCCTTCTGCAAGATGTTACTTCTGTGTTAAAATGCATATTAAGTATCAAAATTTCTCATAAAATATATAATGGCGTTTTTCCGACTTATTTGATAGAATGAAATTAAATCAAACAACAGTTTGGAAAAGTTAAAAATTTTTCAACGATCAATTTTAAAATCTAGAACATAATTTTGTGTTTCAGTATATTCATCACCAGTTTGAGTCTTCATTACTTCAAAGTTAGAAAGAGCTTTTTCGAATAAAAATCTATATTTGTTTTAGAGTTAAAAGTCATCAACTAATTAATAATCTGTATTATGTTTGATGCAGACTCAATACACATTGCATTTGAGAAATATCGAATCAATTCCTCGAGTCAAGACACCACTATAAGTTATTTTGTTGACTGTACAGTAAGAAAAATTATTGAGTGAAAAAAATCGTGTGGTGTTGAACACAAGAAAAAACTCTGTTATTAATATATTTAAAGAATAACTGCATAGCTACACAAATAGCAATATGCTAAACACTTACAGCTATTAGGTTTTAATTACATAGTTAATATGTAATGTAGTTATATCACAATGCTAGTTGTCAACCAGAACTCATCTGTATTAAGTTAAATTTCTACGGGACCTGGGTTCGAGCCCCGGGTAAGGCATGGATGTTCGTGTTGTTTTTCTGCTGAGGTCCTGCCATCCTCTCAGACCTTCTACTCTGGCATATAAACTGACAGGCTCCTGTCAGACCTCTGTGGCAAGCAGCTGCTTGAGGGAGTATTTATTATTATTATTAAGCTTTTAAAAATCACCATAGCAGTTAGCATACGTGGCTACTGACTTTAGGTCAGTAGCCAGGCATAGGCTCCTGTTAGAGCCATAGGCTCCTGACTTTAGGTCAGTAGCCAGGCATAGGCTCCTGTTAGAGCCATAGGCTCCTGTTATAGGCTCCTATGCCATAGGCTCCAGTTAGAGCCATAGGCTCCTATTATGCCATAGGCTCCTATTATGCCATAGGCTCCTATTATGCCATAGGCTCCTGTTAGAGCTCTGTATTATGTCTGCTTCAGGAATAAAAAAAGTTATATTTTTTGCAGTATCATATACGCACTACAAATATATGTTTATCTTAAAAACCTCAAATAAAAGTATATTAGGGTGCATATATATATAATATCCATGTTAGATTCTTAAACGTGTCTTGTTATAGGAAAATTTGGTTAAAATATTTAAAGTTGTTATTTTTTATTTAGGTAATAAGACCAAAATTTAGGTAATAATGATGCATAACATCTGTTACAATTTAAATCCAATAAATTGGATTTTTTTGTGATAAGTGAATATTTGTTTGACCTTATTTATGAAACAGTATGTTAAACAGCTTTCTCTGGAATTGTAAGTTTTCTATTGACATATATCATTTTACATTTTGTCGGAAGCTTTGTTATTACGATATACGTTTGGTTATGTCAGAACAGTGCAACTATGTTAAACAGAAATCTATTATCAAACGGGCTAATGTAAAATAACGTTAATTAACCCTTTCAGGACCATAAGGTTTCTAAGAGTAAATATTAGTATGCAACTGTTTATTTTAGTTTGTTTAGACGTAAAATAAATAAAAATCATAAGAAAAATACATAACAATGTGTAGTTTTTTTGGAATTTTATGGGAAATATTTTTCCCAATGGACTATAAAGGTAACACAAATTATAGTTAGGCTTATTATGCAATGTCTTTTATTTATTGGTTTATTAGAACAAAATGTTAACTAAAATAATACAAAATTATGAAACAAAATTACTATACAAAATGATGTGCTAATTATGATATTCTGCGAAGCAATTTCTTTTGGTAGTGAGGCAAAGATGGACATTGCACATAGTACATATATTATGCGTCCTGACAGTTCTGTTTTTGTTTTCGAAACGTTCCCGTTTACGTAATTGCGTTCGGCATACGTTCTATTTTCACATTCTGTATAAAAAATGCAGATAAGGTTATAATTTAATACGACAATTTTAAAATGGGAAAAATGTTTCCCTTAGTCGTGAAAGGGTTAAATTTTAGTGTGAAAAATTCGCTTGAAAATAAATACGAGGAATCTGAAAGTGTTTCCTACTCTCAGATTTGACACGTTTATAAACACGTTTATAAAACTACGTCTTCGATAGGTTCGGATTAAAGCCAAGTGATGCCCTAAGCGCAGCCCAACAATGGCACCCCCCTGTCCTTCCATTGCATAACTAACTAGACATTAAGACTCAATAAGTGCTGAAGACACTTATTGAGGATTAAGCCTTGAAACTTTTAAACTTTAGTCACTCACCATACCAAAGAAAACGTTCTTTTAACAATTCAGATTAAAGTCGAACACGGCAGATAAAGGCAATTACAAAAAAATCGACTAAAGTCGAGTGTGGCAGTTGAAATAGTTGAGAGTTAAGGTCATGATAACTAGGGGGAAAAACTTTGTGGTGCCCCCTTACCGTGTGCCGTGCTGATTTTGCTTAATGGTTAGCCCAACGCTGGTCTTCTGCAAGAAACATTTGAGAACATCCACAACTTCAGTCAAAGCATCTTCAAAGATTCGATTACATGTTTTGTTTTTTACTATATCTGGACAATGGCACATAATTATAAACTGACGCATATAGATCCCTCACGGTCGGGCCGCACTTTTTTTGCACACAATGAGCCAAATAGCCAGGTCACAAAGACCTCAAGGGCTCAGAGAAGGTTGGATGCATGGAGACCCACTGGACAACTGTTAGAAGACAGATGGGAGCCTCCCATCAAGGCCATCCAGTGCGTCCTGTAATGCGCACAGGTTATGACTCTTCCTCACACAGAAACACGGCTTTACGTCTCATCCGATAGATAACGGATTTTCCGAACTCATCAGTGTCCTCATGTTCGTCGAGGGCTGGGTTGGAGGGGGGGGGGATAACATAGGTAAATCTAAAAGCTGGAGCAATGTCACTAAGTCAATATTCCTAGATTCGCCATTTTTTTTATCTCCCATTAGGAATAGAAAACACATGTCGAAAACATAAAAGAAAATTTGGAACCTTAAATTAAATATAAAGCCTAAAAATATCTGTTCAATCTAACGTTGTTTACATTGATTTGTCAGTACTAATAAGACCTAAATGTTTTTCATTGAAAAAGAGAAAAAAAAAAGCCTCGAAACCTTTTTATTAAAACCCTGTATCCAGAAGAAAATGCGCCTTAAAAATGCGAGTGTTTACCTGTCCTTTTAGGTTCCTAAAACGCCTTACACACTTCTCACGATCTTCGCAGGAAACCATAATCCACCACCTCGTGACGTCATTGGAGGCAGTGCGCGCATCGAACGAAACTCGCTTGTAGCGAGAGTATCGCTGATTGCAGCGCCATCTATTGGTTCGTCCAATAAAAGGCCACACCAGGTAATCAGCATAATGGCGAACAAGGAGATTTCGCTTTAGCCATTAGTACCGTACATTGTCTTTGCGACAAATTTCTCAAACAACGCACTGGAGAAAAAAAAACACGAAAAATTTCTTCGTCAGGCTAGTCAATGCGAAATTCTGTCGCTTGTTTACGGGCGATGTTTCTCGACGAGTCAGAAATAAAATAGTTGTTGTTTTAATGGTTTCGGCAATAGCAGGTTTAACGATTCCTTAAGTTTAGAAAGATATTTGTCGTCAGTTTTGGAGAAAGGATCCATTTGGTACATTTGTTTCTTTGGACTCACCCTTGGTTGCATGCTTCAGTTGTATGTAATGTGCCTTCCTTCCTCAACCTCCTCTGTGTTCGTTGTCTAAAGTCGGCACATGTCGCCTGTCCTTTAATTCAACGTCAAAAATCCGATACATTATACTTGAAAGTCTGGATCGATATTCCAAAGACCACGCCCTCGGGCATCCTCAATGCGTTTCCTTGCCACGTCGCATTTTCATCTGAGCACATTTCTCTTTCTATGGAACCATATGGCTGCACAGAGACAAAAAAGAAAACTTGGCTTGTTTTTTTTTCTTCTGTTTGATGAGAGAGACATTTCTGCGCAATGGCAGCAATGGCATTAGTGCTATCGGCATTTATGTCTAGAAGAAAGAATACTTTTTTTTTCAAACTTTTTTTGCGTAATGTGTTTCGGTTTGTAGAAATAATTAACAAGTCGTTATATGAATAGTTAATTAGGTTGCTTATTTAGTTTCTCGCTAGAATTTGTGGCATTATGTGCAATGGCATTAATGCTATCGCATTTTTGTCTAGAAGAAAGAATACACTTTTTTTTCGTAATGTGTTTTGGTTTGTAGAAATAATTAACAAGTCGTTATATGAATAGTTAATTAGGTTGCTTATTTAGTTTCTCGCTAGAATTTGTGGCATTATGTGCAATGGCATTAATGCTATCGGCAATTATGTCTAGAAGAATACTTTTTTATTGCATAATGTGTTTTGGTTTGTAGAAATAATTAACAAGTCGTTATATGAATAGTTAATTAGGTTGCTTATTTAGTTTCTCGCTAGAATTTGTGACTAGAATTGTGGCATTCTGTGCAATGGCATTAATGCTATCGCATTTTTGTCTAGAAGAAAGAATACACTTTTTTTTCGTAATGTGTTTTGGTTTGTAGAAATAATTAACAAGTCGTTATATGAATAGTTAATTAGGTTGTTTATTTAGTTTCTCGCTAGAATTGTGGCATTCTGTGCAATGGCATTAGTGCTATCGGCAATTATGTCTAGAAGAATACTTTTTTTTTGCGTAATGTGTTTTGGTTTGTAGAAATAATTAACAAGTCGTTATATGAATAGTTAATTAGGTTGTTTATTTAGTTTCTCGCTAGAATTTGTGACTAGAATTGTGGCATTATGTGCAATGGCATTAATGCTATCGCATTTTTGTCTAGAAGAAAGAATACACTTTTTTTTCGTAATGTGTTTTGGTTTGTAGAAATAATTAACAAGTCGTTATATGAATAGTTAATTAGGTTGTTTATTTAGTTTCTCGCTGGAATTTGTGGCATTCTGTGCAATGGCATTAGTGCTATCGGCAATTATGTCTAGAAGAATACTTTTTTTTTGCGTAATGTGTTTTGGTTTGTAGAAATAATTAACAAGTCGTTATATGAATAGTTAATTAGGTTGTTTATTTAGTTTCTCGCTGGAATTTGTGGCATTCTGTGCAATGGCATTAGTGCTATCGGCAATTATGTCTAGAAGAATACTTTTTTTTTGCGTAATATGTTTTGACTTCTAGAAATAATTAACAAGTCGTTATATGAATAGTTAATTAGGTTGTTTATTTAGGTTCTCGCTAGAATTTGTGACTAGAATTGTGGCATTCTGTGCAATGGCATTAATGCTATCGCATTTTTGTCTAGAAGAAAGAATACACTTTTTTTTCGTAATGTGTTTTGGTTTATAGAAATAATTAACAAGTCGTTATGTGAATAGTTAATTAGGTTGTTTATTTAGTTTCTCGCTAGAATTGTGGCATTCTGTGCAATGGCATTAGTACTAATCGGCAATTATGTCTAGAAGAATACTTTTTTTTTTGCGTAATGTGTTTTGGTTTGTAGAAATAATTAACAAGTCGTTATATGAATAGTTAATTAGGTTGTTTATTTAGTTTCTCGCTAGAATTGTGGCATTCTGTGCAATGGCATTAGTGCTATCGGCAATTATGTCTAGAAGAATACTTTTTTTTTGCGTAATATGTTTTGGCTTGTACAAATAATTAACAAGTCGTTATATGAATAGTTAATTAGGTTGTTTATTTAGTTTCTCGCTTTAATTTGTGGCATTCTGTGCAATGGCATTAGTGCTATCGGCAATTATGTCTAGAAGAATACTTTTTTTTTGCGTAATATGTTTTGGCTTGTACAAATAATTAACAAGTCGTTATATGAATAGTTAATTAGGTTGTTTATTTAGTTTCTCGCTAGAATTTGTGACTAGAATTGTGGCATTCTGTGCAATGGCATTAATGCTATCGCATTTTTGTCTAGAAGAAAGAATACACTTTTTTTTCGTAATGTATTTTGGTTTGTAGAAATAATTAACAAGTCGTTATATGAATAGTTAATTAGGTTGTTTATTTAGTTTCTCGCTAGAATTTGTGACTAGTATTGTGGCATTCTGTGCAATGGCATTAATGCTATCGCATTTTTGTCTAGAAGAAAGAATACACTTTTTTTTCGTAATGTGTTTTGGTTTGTAGAAATAATTAACAAGTCGTTATATGAATAGTTAATTAGGTTGTTTATTTAGTTTCTCGCTAGAATTGTGGCATTCTGTGCAATGGCATTAGTGCTATCGGCAATTATGTCTAGAAGAATACTTTTTTTTTGCGTAATATGTTTTGGCTTGTAGAAATAATTAACAAGTCGTTATGTGAATAGTTAATTAGGTTGTTTATTTAGTTTCTCGCTAGAATTTGTGGCTAGAATTGTGGCATTCTGTGCAATGGCATTAATGCTATCGGCAATTATGTCTAGAAGAAAAAATACTTTTTTTCCGTAATGTGTTTTGGTTTGTAGAAATAATTAACAAGTCGTTATATGAATAGTGCCGTCCCGTGGCCGAGTGGTTAGCACGCTTGGCTACTTATCTAAGGGACCTGGATTCGAGCCCCGGATTCGGCATGGATGTGTGTGTCGTTTTTCTGCTGAGATCCTGCCATCCTCTCAGATCTCCTACTGTGGCATATAAACTGACAGGCTCCTGTCAGACCTCTGTGGCAAGCAGCTGCTGGAGGGGGTATTTATTTATTATTATATGAATAGTTAATTAGGTTGTTTATTTAGTTTCTCGCTGGAATTTGTGGCTAGAATTGTGGCATTCTGTGCAATGCTATCGGCATTTATGTTTAGAAGAAAGAATACACTTTTTTTCGTAATGTGTTTTGGTTTGTAGAAATAATTAACAAGTCGTTATATAAATAGTTAATTAGGTTGTTTATTTAGTTTCTCGCTGGAATTTGTGGCATTCTGTGCAATGGCATTAGTGCTATCGGCAATTATGTCTAGAAGAATACTTTTTTTTTGCGTAATGTGTTTTGGTTTATAGAAATAATTAACAAGTCGTTATATGAATAGTTAATTAGGTTGTTTATTTAGTTTCTCGCTGGAATTTGTGGCATTCTGTGCAATGGCATTAGTGCTATCGGCAATTATGTCTAGAAGAATACTTTTTTTTTTTTGCGTAGTGTGTTTTGGCTTGTAGAAATAATTAACAAGTCGTTATATAAACAGTTAATTAGGTTGTTTATTTAGTGTCTTGCTGGAATTTCTGGCTAGAATTGTGGCATTCTGTACAATGGCATTAATGCTATCGGCATTTATGTCTAGAAGAAAATATACTTTTTTTAAAACTTATTTTTCGTAATGTGTTTTGGTTTGTAGAAATAATTAACAAGTCGTTATATGAATAGTTAATTAGGTTGTTTATTTAGCTTCTCGCTGGAATTTGTGGCATTCTGTGCAATGGCATTAGTGCTATCGGCAATTATGTCTAGAAGAATACTTTTTTTTTGCGTAATATGTTTTGGCTTGTAGAAATAATTAACAAGTCGTTATATGAATAGTTAATTAGGTTGTTTATTTAGTTTCTCGCTAGAATTGTGGCATTCTGTGCAATGGCATTAGTGCCATCGGCAATTATGTCTAGAAGAATACTTTTTTTTTGCGTAATATGTTTTGGCTTGTAGAAATAATTAACAAGTCGTTATATGAATAGTTAATTAGGTTGTTTATTTAGTTTCTCGCTAGAATTTGTGACTAGAATTGTGGCATTCTGTGCAATGGCATTAATGCTATCGCATTTTTGTCTAGAAGAAAGAATACACTTTTTTTTCGTAATGTGTTTTGGTTTGTAGAAATAATTAACAAGTCGTTATATGAATAGTTAATTAGGTTGTTTATTTAGTTTCTCGCTACAATTGTGGCATTCTGTGCAATGGCATTAGTGCTATCGGCAATTATGTCTAGAAGAATACTTTTTTTTTGCGTAATATGTTTTGGCTTGTAGAAATAATTAACAAGTCGTTATGTGAATAGTTAATTAGGTTGTTTATTTAGTTTCTCGCTAGAATTTGTGGCTAGAATTGTGGCATTCTGTGCAATGGCATTAATGCTATCGGCAATTATGTCTAGAAGAAAAAATACTTTTTTTCCGTAATGTGTTTTGGTTTGTAGAAATAATTAACAAGTCGTTATATGAATAGTGCCGTCCCGTGGCCGAGTGGTTATCACGCTTGGCTACTGATCTAAGGGACCTGGGTTCGAGCCCCGGATTCGGCATGGATGTGTGTGTCGTTTTTCTGCTGAGGTCCTGCCATCCTCTCAGATCTCCTACTGTGGCATATAAACTGACAGGCTCATGTCAGACCTCTGTGGCAAGCAGCTGCTGGAGGGGGTATTTATTTATTATTATATGAATAGTTAATTAGGTTGTTTATTTAGTTTCTCGCTGGAATTTGTGGCTAGAATTGTGGCATTCTGTGCAATGCTATCGGCATTTATGTCTGGAAGAAAGAATACACTTTTTTTCGTAATGTGTTTTGGTTTGCAGAAATAATTAACAAGTCGTTATATAAATAGTTAATTAGGTTGTTTATTTAGTTTCTCGCTAGAATTCGGATCTTTTTTTTAAATATCTATCAGACAGTTTCTTAAATATCTATTTATCTGTCTATTGAATTAATCTGAGGGTGGGGGGAGGACGCTACCTCCCCCTTTCCCCTCCTTTCATATAGCTAGTAAATGCATTGGATGCGAAAATAATATTAAACACAGAAAGATAGATGTTATTATTCTGTTAATTTATACTATGCATACATGACATTATTCAATTTATTTAACACTACGTTATATTTTAATAAAAAAGAATTTATTACTATATATTAAAATTTTTAATTTTTACACAAGAATATGTCATTCTCATCAGCAATTAACTGAAATTAATGACCTTCGACAGAATAAAAAGTCGTATTTTGAAGTTAGTTTTGGCATAATGAAAACAAATTTTATTTCGGCAGCATATAGACTAATTTATGCAAAAATAGAACATCATTTATATTAAGAAAAAAAAAAAAGAGTTATTTTCTGAAACTATTAAAATGGTAGAATTTTAAAATTATTACATTATATATGTATGCCGTCCCTTGACCGAGTGATTACCGTGCTTGGCTACTAATCAATGGGGCCTGGGTTCGAGTCCCGGGTAAGACATGGATGTTTACGTTACCTTTCTGCTGAGATTATTTTACCAAATTTCCATATTTTGTTAATGGGAATCTAATTTCGTAGTTCTATAATTTCTAAAATACGCATTTAAAGAAAAATGTAAACGCATATAAGTTAAAAGTTCACAATCAAATTAATTTATTGTTAAATATTCCAGCTTCCATAACTCTTTAAATACTGAACAAATATTTCTGAAAATCGAGATTTCAACAGATTTTTTAACGATTTTTAATTTATCTTCAGTCACATTTTTCCATTAAATGCATATTTTAGAAGTTATACAGCTTCGAAGTAACAGACATTGATATAGCATAGAAATTCTCTAATATTTTACTAAGGACTGTGCAGTTTGAAATATTATATTCAGTGCCATGGCTTTGGGGCTAGGACTGTTATTGCTGCTATGAAGTTAAGCAGCTTTGGGCGCGGTCAGTACTTGGGAGGGTGACCACCTGGGAACACCGCGTGCAGTTGACATAAAAAAGCCGTCCCGTAGCCGAGTGGTTAACGCGCTTGGCTACTGATCTACGGGACCTGGGTTCGAGCCCCGGGTAAGGCATGGATGTTCGTGTTGTTTTCTGCTGAGGTCCTGCCATTCTCTCAGATCTTCTACTGTGGCATATAAACTGACAGGCTCCTGTCAGACCTCTGTGGCAAGCAGCTGCTTGAGGGGGTATTTATTTATTATTTTTTATATTTCAATTAGTCAGTAATTCCAGGATTAGATTGTGATTGTTCCCGAGTACGAAATGTGTCTTTGGTTTGGGTTCTTTTACCTCTGAGCGGCACTTTTTTGCACACCATGGGCTAAATGGCCAGATCACATGGACCCCGAAGGCTCAGAGAAGGTTGGGGGAGGGGACCCACTGGAACAGCTGTTGGGAGACAGATGGTAGCCTCCCGTCAAGGCCATCCAGCGTGTTCTTTAAAGTTGGGTTGTTTTACCTCTGAGTGGCACTTTTTTGCACACCATGGGCTAAATGGCAAGGTCACAAGGACCCCTAAGGCTCAGAGAAGGTTGGGGGAGGGGACCCACTGGAACAGCTGTTGGGAGACAGATGGTAGCCTCCCGTCAAGGCCATCCAGCGTTTTCTTTAACGTTGGGTTGTTTAACCTCTGAGCGGCACTTTTTTGCACACCATGGGCTAAATGGCCAGGTCACATTGACCCCGAAGGCTCAGAGGTTGGGGGAGGGGACCCACTGGAACAGCTGTTGGGAGACAGATGGTAGCCTCCCGTCAAGGCCATCCAGCGTGTTCTTTAAAGTTTGGTTGTTTTACCTCTGAGCGGCACTTTTTTGCACACCATGGGCTAAATGGCCAGGTCACATTGACCCCGAAGGCTCAGAGGTTGGGGGAGGGGACCCACTGGAACAGTTGTTGGGAGACAGATGGTAGCCTCCCGTCAAGGCCATCCAGCGTGTTCTTTAATGTGCACAGGTTATGGCTCTCCCACACACGGGCCACGGCTTAACGTCCATCCGACAGACGGCGGCCTTTCCAAGCCCATCGGTGTCCCCTACTGACCGTGGGCAGGGCGGGGAATTTTGCGGAGATAAATCTCAACGCTGACCCAGCTGGGACTCGAACCTGGGAACTACAGATTACGAGCCTGGCGCGCTACCGAATCAGCCCCCCCCCCCCGCCCCAATCTTCAGTCTCATTCTGTCACAAAGCTCTTTTTCCAAAAATTATAAAGCTTCGAAATTAGTTTCCACTGACATGACACGGAGGGAGGTGGTCATAAATCAGTAAGTACTGCAGGAATGTCAATTTTATTTACTCCTTTGTAATGACAATACTCTCATTTTGCTTTACTCCCTTTGCAATGACAGTACGCTTATTTTGCTTCACTCTTTTTGAAATGACAGTACGCTTATTTTGCTTCACTCTTTTTGAAATGACAGTACGCTTATTTTGCTTCACTCTTTTTGAAATGACAGTACGCTTATTTTGCTTCACTCTTTTTGAAATGACAGTACGCTTATTTTGCTTCACTCTTTTTGAAATGACAGTACGCTTATTTTGCTTCACTCTTTTTGAAATGACAGTACGCTTATTTTGCTTCACTCTTTTTGAAATGACAGTACGCTTATTTTGCGTCACTCTCTTTGTAATGACAAAGGGAGTAAAGGAAAATAAGCGTACTGTCATTGCAGAAAAGTGCAGGAAAATAAGAGTTCTGTCATTACAAAGAGAGTAAAGCAAAATAAATGTACTGTCATAATATAGTGCGCTTATTTTGCTTCATTTTTTTTGTAATGACAGTACCCTTATTTTGCTTTACTCCCTTTGTAATGACAGTCCGTTTATTTTGGTTTACTCCCTTTGTAATGACAGTACGATTATTTTATTTCACTCTTTTTGCAATGACAGTACGCTTATTTTCCTTTACTCCTTTCGTAATGACAGTTTGTATATTTTGCTTTACTCCCTTTGTAATGACAGTACGCTTATTTTGCTTCACTCTTTTTGCAATGACAGTACGCTTATTTTGCTTCACTCTTTTTGCAATGACAGTACGTTTATTTTACTTCACTCCGTTTGCAATGACAGTACGCTTATTTTGCTTCACTCCTTTTGTAATGACAGTTTGTATATTTTTCTTTACTCCCTTTGTAATGACAGCTTGTATATTTTGTTTTACTCCCTTTGCAATGACAGTACGCTTATTTTGCTTGACTCTTTTTGCAATGACAGTACGCTTATTTTACTTCACTCATTTTGCAATGACAGTACGCTTATTTTGCTTCACTCCTTTTGTAATGACAGTTTGTATATTTTTCTTTACTCCCTTTGTAATGACAGTTTGTATATTTTGTTTTACTCCCTTTGCAATGACAGTACGCTTATTTTGCTTCACTCTTTTTGCAATGACAGTACGCATATTTTACTTCACTCTTTTTGCAATGACAGTACGCTTATTTTGCTTCACTCCTTTTGTAATGACAGTTTGTATATTTTTCTTTACTCCCTTTGTAATGACAGTTTGTATATTTTGTTTTACTCCCTTTGCAATGACAGTACGCTTATTTTACTTCACTCTTTTTGCAATGACAGTACGCTTATTTTACTTCACTCTTTTTGCAATGACAGTACGCTTATTTTGCTTCACTCCTTTTGTAATGACAGTTTGTATATTTTTCTTTACTCCCATTGTAATGACAGTTTGTATATTTTGCTTTACTTCCTTTGTAATGACAGTACGCTTATTTTACTTTACTCCTTTTGCAATGACAGTACGCTTATTTTGCTTCACTCTTTTTGCAATGACACTACGCTTATTTTACTTCACTCTTTTTGCAATGACAGTACGCTTATTTTGCTTCACTCCTTTTGTAATGACAGTTTGTATATTTTTCTTTACTCCCATTGTAATGACAGTTTGTATATTTTGCTTTACTTCCTTTGTAATGACAGTACGCTTATTTTACTTTACTCCTTTTGCAATGACAGTACGCTTATTTTGCTTCACTCTTTTTGCAATGACAGTACGCTTATTTTACTTCACTCTTTTTGCAATGACAGTACGCTTATTTTGCTTCACTCCTTTTGTAATGACAGTTTGTATATTTTGTTTTACTCCCTTTGCAATGACAGTACGCTTATTTTGCTTCACTCTTTTTGCAATGCCAGTACGCTTATTTTACTTCACTCTTTTTGCAATGACAGTACGCTTATTTTACTTCACTCTTTTTGCAATGACAGTACGCTTATTTTACTTCACTCTTTTTGCAATGACAGTACGCTTATTTTACTTCACTCTTTTTGCAATGACAGTACGCTTATTTTACTTCACTCTTTTTGCAATGACAGTACGCTTATTTTACTTCACTCTTTTTGCAATGACAGTACGCTTATTTTGCTTCACTCCTTTTGTAATGACAGTTTGTATATTTTTCTTTACTCCCATTGTAATGACAGTTTGTATATTTTGCTTTACTTCCTTTGTAATGACAGTACGCTTATTTTACTTTACTCCTTTTGCAATGACAGTACGCTTATTTTGCTTCACTCTTTTTGCAATGACAGTACGCTTATTTTACTTCACTCTTTTTGCAATGACAGTACGCTTATTTTGCTTCACTCCTTTTGTAATGACAGTTTGTATATTTTTCTTTACTCCCTTTGTAATGACAGTTTGTATATTTTGTTTTACTCCCTTTGCAATGACAGTACGCTTATTTTGCTTCACTCTTTTTGCAATGACAGTACGCTTATTTTACTTCAATCTTTTGCAATGACAGTACGCTTATTTTACTTCACTCTTTTTGCAATGACAGTACGCTTATTTTACTTCACTCCTTTTGTAATGACAGTTTGTATATTTTTCTTTACTCCCATTGTAATGACAGTTTGTATATTTTGCTTTACTTCCTTTGCAATGACAGTATGCTTATTTTACTTCACTCTTTTTGCAATGACAGTACGCTTATTTTACTTCACTCTTTTTGCAATGACAGTACGCTTATTTTACTTCACTCTTTTTGCAATGACAGTATGCTTATTTTGCTTCACTCCTTTTGTAATGACAGTACGCTTATTTTACTTCACTCTTTTTGCAATGACAGTACGCTTATTTTACTTCACTCTTTTTGCAATGACAGTACGCTTATTTTACTTCACTCTTTTTGCAATGACAGTACGCTTATTTTACTTCACTCTTTTTGCAATGACAGTACGCTTATTTTACTTCACTCTTTTTGCAATGAGAGTACGCTTATTTTACTTCACTCTTTTTGCAATGACAGTACGCTTATTTTGCTTCACTCCTTTTGTAATGACAGTTTGTATATTTTTCTTTACTCCCATTGTAATGACAGTTTGTATATTTTGCTTTACTTCCTTTGTAATGACAGTACGCTTATTTTACTTTACTCCTTTTGCAATGACAGTACGCTTATTTTGCTTCACTCTTTTTGCAATGACAGTACGCTTATTTTACTTCACTCTTTTTGCAATGACAGTACGCTTATTTTGCTTCACTCCTTTTGTAATGACAGTTTGTATATTTTTCTTTACTCCCTTTGTAATGACAGTTTGTATATTTTGTTTTACTCCCTTTGCAATGACAGTACGCTTATTTTGCTTCACTCTTTTTGCAATGACAGTACGCTTATTTTACTTCAATCTTTTGCAATGACAGTACGCTTATTTTACTTCACTCTTTTTGCAATGACAGTACGCTTATTTTACTTCACTCCTTTTGTAATGACAGTTTGTATATTTTTCTTTACTCCCATTGTAATGACAGTTTGTATATTTTGCTTTACTTCCTTTGCAATGACAGTATGCTTATTTTACTTCACTCTTTTTGCAATGACAGTACGCTTATTTTACTTCACTCTTTTTGCAATGACAGTACGCTTATTTTACTTCACTCTTTTTGCAATGACAGTATGCTTATTTTGCTTCACTCCTTTTGTAATGACAGTACGCTTATTTTACTTCACTCTTTTTGCAATGACAGTACGCTTATTTTACTTCACTCTTTTTGCAATGACAGTACGCTTATTTTACTTCACTCTTTTTGCAATGACAGTACGCTTATTTTACTTCACTCTTTTTGCAATGACAGTACGCTTATTTTACTTCACTCTTTTTGCAATGACAGTACGCTTATTTTACTTCACTCTTTTTGCAATGACAGTACGCTTATTTTGCTTCACTCCTTTTGTAATGACAGTTTGTATATTTTTCTTTACTCCCATTGTAATGACAGTTTGTATATTTTGCTTTACTTCCTTTGTAATGACAGTACGCTTATTTTACTTTACTCCTTTTGCAATGACAGTACGCTTATTTTGCTTCACTCTTTTTGCAATGACAGTACGCTTATTTTACTTCACTCTTTTTGCAATGACAGTACGCTTATTTTGCTTCACTCCTTTTGTAATGACAGTTTGTATATTTTTCTTTACTCCCTTTGTAATGACAGTTTGTATATTTTGTTTTACTCCCTTTGCAATGACAGTACGCTTATTTTGCTTCACTCTTTTTGCAATGACAGTACGCTTATTTTACTTCCCTCTTTTTGCAATGACAGTACGCTTATTTTACTTCACTCTTTTTGCAATGACAGTACGCTTATTTTACTTCACTCTTTTTGCAATGACAGTACGCTTATTTTGCTTCACTCCTTTTGTAATGACAGTACGCTTATTTTACTTCACTCTTTTTGCAATGACAGTACGCTTATTTTACTTCACTCTTTTTGCAATGACAGTACGCTTATTTTACTTCACTCTTTTTGCAATGACAGTACGCTTATTTTGCTTCACTCCTTTTGTAATGACAGTTTGTATATTTTTCTTTACTCCCATTGTAATGACAGTTTGTATATTTTGCTTTACTTCCTTTGTAATGACAGTACGCTTATTTTACTTTACTCCTTTTGCAATGACAGTACGCTTATTTTGCTTCACTCTTTTTGCAATGACAGTACGCTTATTTTACTTCACTCTTTTTGCAATGACAGTACGCTTATTTTACTTCACTCTTTTTGCAATGACAGTACGCTTATTTTACTTCACTCTTTTTGCAATGACAGTACGCTTATTTTACTTCACTCTTTTTGCAATGACAGTACGCTTATTTTGCTTCACTCTCTTTGTAATGACAGTTTGTATATTTTTCTTTACTCCCATTGTAATGACAGTTTGTATATTTTGCTTTACTTCCTTTGTAATGACAGTACGCTTATTTTACTTCACTCTTTTTGCAATGACAGTACGCTTATTTTACTTCACTCTTTTTGCAATGACAGTATGCTTATTTTGCTTCACTCCTTCTGTAATGACAGTTTGTATATTTTGCTTTACTTCCTTTGTAATGACAGTACGCTTATTTTACTTCACTCTTTTTGCAATGACAGTACGCTTATTTTACTTCACTCTTTTTGCAATGACAGTACGCTTATTTTACTTCACTCTTTTTGCAATGACAGTACGCTTATTTTGCTTCACTCCTTTTGTAATGACAGTTTGTATATTTTTCTTTACTCCCATTGTAATGACAGTTTGTATATTTTGCTTTACTTCCTTTGCAATGACAGTACGCTTATTTTACTTCACTCTTTTTGCAATGACAGTACGCTTATTTTACTTCACTCTTTTTGCAATGACAGTACGCTTATTTTACTTCACTCTTTTTGCAATGACAGTTTGTATATTTTTCTTTACTCCCTTTGTAATGACAGTTTGTATATTTTGTTTTACTCCCTTTGCAATGACAGTACGCTTATTTTGCTTCACTCTTTTTGCAATGACAGTGCGCTTATTTTACTTCACTCTTTTTGCAATGACAGTACGCTTATTTTACTTCACTCTTTTTGCAATGACAGTACGCTTATTTTACTTCACTCTTTTTGCAATGACAGTACGCTTATTTTGCTTCACTCCTTTTGTAATGACAGTTTGTATATTTTTCTTTACTCCCATTGTAATGACAGTTTGTATATTTTGCTTTACTTCCTTTGTAATGACAGTACGCTTATTTTACTTTACTCCTTTTGCAATGACAGTACGCTTATTTTGCTTCACTCTTTTTGCAATGACAGTACGCTTATTTTACTTCACTCTTTTTGCAATGACAGTACGCTTATTTTGCTTCACTCCTTTTGTAATGACAGTTTGTATATTTTTCTTTACTCCCTTTGTAATGACAGTTTGTATATTTTGTTTTACTCCCTTTGCAATGACAGTACGCTTATTTTGCTTCACTCTTTTTGCAATGACAGTACGCTTATTTTACTTCCCTCTTTTTGCAATGACAGTACGCTTATTTTACTTCACTCTTTTTGCAATGACAGTACGCTTATTTTACTTCACTCTTTTTGCAATGACAGTACGCTTATTTTGCTTCACTCCTTTTGCAATGACAGTACGCTTATTTTACTTCACTCTTTTTGCAATGACAGTACGCTTATTTTACTTCACTCTTTTTGCAATGACAGTACGCTTATTTTACTTCACTCTTTTTGCAATGACAGTACGCTTATTTTGCTTCACTCCTTTTGTAATGACAGTTTGTATATTTTTCTTTACTCCCATTGTAATGACAGTTTGTATATTTTGCTTTACTTCCTTTGCAATGACAGTACGCTTATTTTACTTTACTCCTTTTGCAATGACAGTACGCTTATTTTGCTTCACTCTTTTTGCAATGACAGTACGCTTATTTTACTTCACTCTTTTTGCAATGACAGTACGCTTATTTTACTTCACTCTTTTTGCAATGACAGTACGCTTATTTTACTTCACTCTTTTTGCAATGACAGTACGCTTATTTTACTTCACTCTTTTTGCAATGACAGTACGCTTATTTTGCTTCACTCTCTTTGTAATGACAGTTTGTATATTTTTCTTTACTCCCATTGTAATGACAGTTTGTATATTTTGCTTTACTTTCTTTGTAATGACAGTACGCTTATTTTACTTCACTCTTTTTGCAATGACAGTACGCTTATTTTACTTCACTCTTTTTGCAATGACAGTATGCTTATTTTGCTTCACTCCTTTTGTAATGACAGTTTGTATATTTTTCTTTACTCCCATTGTAATGACAGTTTGTATATTTTGCTTTACTTCCTTTGCAATGACAGTACGCTTATTTTACTTTACTCCTTTTGCAATGACAGTACGCTTATTTTGCTTCACTCTTTTTGCAATGACAGTACGCTTATTTTACTTCACTCTTTTTGCAATGACAGTACGCTTATTTTACTTCACTCTTTTTGCAATGACAGTACGCTTATTTTACTTCACTCTTTTTGCAATGACAGTACGCTTATTTTACTTCACTCTTTTTGCAATGACAGTACGCTTATTTTGCTTCACTCTCTTTGTAATGACAGTTTGTATATTTTTCTTTACTCCCATTGTAATGACAGTTTGTATATTTTGCTTTACTTCCTTTGTAATGACAGTACGCTTATTTTACTTCACTCTTTTTGCAATGACAGTACGCTTATTTTACTTCACTCTTTTTGCAATGACAGTATGCTTATTTTGCTTCACTCCTTTTGTAATGACAGTTTGTATATTTTTCTTTACTCCCATTGTAATGACAGTTTGTATATTCTGCTTTACTTCCTTTGTAATGACAGTACGCTTATTTTACTTCACTCTTTTTGCAATGACAGTACGCTTATTTTGCTTCACTCCTTTTGTAATGACAGTTTGTATATTTTTCTTTACTCCCATTGTAATGACAGTTTGTATATTTTGCTTTACTCCCTTTGCAATGACAGTACGCTTATTTTGCTTCACTCTTTTTGCAATGACAGTACGCTTATTTTGCTTCACTCCTTTTGTAATGACAGTTTGTATATTTTGCTCTACTCCCTTTGTAATGACAGTACGCTTATTTTGCTTCACTCTTTTTCTAATGACTGTCCGCTTATTTTGCTTTACTCTTTTTGTAACGACAGTAAGTTTCTTTAATTCTATTGCCTTTGTAACGATGGTGCATTTATTTCGCCTTCCTATCCGTTCTAATGACAACAGTACACTTATTTTGCGTTACTGTCCACTGTAATGACATCACACTTATTTTACCTTAGTATTCATTGTAATGACAGTACACTTGCATTTTCTCACTATCCGCATTGCAAAGACGGTGCTCTATACTGTTCTTTACCCTTTTTGTAAGACAATGCACTTATTTTTCCTCATTGTCCATGGTAATATCAATCTTTGTTAGATTAATAGAACTGTTAACTTTAAGAAATGAAAACTAAATTTAAAAAAATAGTCCTAGAAAAAGAATAATTAATGTAGCAGAAATAATTTCCTCTTAGCATATAATCATAAATGTACAGTCGCTCTAAAAAGCATCCGAACGCTATGGTTGATTACAGAATACAGAAATAATATACGGCAAAGTTTTTTTTAGAAATTAGTGATCTGGCAACCTTCGTGTACGTACACTTACAATGTACGTGTACGTGCACGTACACTGTATATTAGTATTAGACTGTACATTGTATTTTAGGAATTAGTGATCTGGCAACCTTCGTGTACGTACACGTGCAATGTACATGTACGTACACATACACTGTACATTGGTATTAGACTGTACATTGTATTTTAGAAATTAGTGATCTGGCAATCTTCGTTTACATACGTACACTGTATATTAGTACTAGACTTATATACTGTATTTTAGAAATTAGTGATCTTCGGGTACGTACACGTACACTGTACATTAGTATTAGACTGTACACTGTATTTTAGAAATTAGTGATCTGGCAATCTTCGTGTACATACACGTACACTGTATATTAGTACTAGACTACACACTGTATTTTAGAAATTAGTGATCTTCGGGTACGTACACGTACACTGTACATTAGTATTAGATTATACACTATATTTTAGAAATTAGTGATCTTCGGGTACGTACACGTACACTGTACATTAGAATTAGACTGTACACTGTATTTTAGAAATTAGTGATCTTCGGGTACGTACACGTACACTGTACATTAGTATTAGACTGTACACTGTATTTTAGAAATTAGTGATCTTCGGGTACGTACACGCACACTGTACATTAGTATTAGACTATACACTGTATTTTAGAAATTAGTGATCTTCGGGTACGTACAAGTACACTGTACATTAGAATTAGACTGTACACTGTATTTTAGAAATTAGTGATCTTCGGGTACGTACACGCACACTGTACATTAGTATTAGACTATACACTGTATTTTAGAAATTAGTGATCTTCGGGTACGTACACGTACACTGTACATTAGAATTAGACTGTACACTGTATTTTAGAAATTAGTGATCTTCGGGTATGTACACGTACACTGTACATTAGTACTAGACTACACACTGTATTTTAGAAATTAGTGATCTTCGGGTACGTACACGTACACTGTACATTAGAATTAGACTGTACACTGTATTTTAGAAATTAGTGATCTTCGGGTACGTACACGTACACTGTACATTAGAATTAGACTGTACACTGTATTTTAGAAATTAGTGATCTTCGGGTACGTACACGTACACTGTACATTAGAATTAGACTGTACACTGTATTTTAGAAATTAGTGATCTTCGGGTACGTACACGCACACTGTACATTAGTATTAGACTATACACTGTATTTTAGAAATTACCTGGCAAACCTTCGTGTACGTGTACGTACACGAAGGTTACCAGATCACTAATTTCTAAAAAAAATCGTTGCCAGATATTTTTTCTTTATTCAGATATTTTTTATAGCGTTCGGATACTTTTTTGAGCGACTGTATATCACTTATCGCCTTCTATCATGGATCAATTCAACAATAAAAAGCACCTAAAGAATATTCCCCTTGCTCAATTTCTACGACAACTGAAACAAATTTTCAAACATCTCTCCATTTATACTTTAACTTTTTACATCAAACTGTTTTTAAAAAAAAATAGTCCACGTTTTTTTTTAAGTCAGTAATCAATACAAAAGCCAAATATCAACTCTAATAAACTCCACTCTTCTTAAAATGCAAAGATGCACAACCTTCCGGAAAAAAAAAAAAAACATTTCAAAGGAGCTAGCAGCATATTCATCGAATTTGTCGACGGTCCCTCTTCAGACCTAGGGGGTGGGGAGAACGCTGCCCTAATGGCTTTCCTTAGACTAACGGGCTCGTGTCTGCTTCTGCGCTTACTTTGCATGTTCCTTAATCTGGGAGAGCAGAAAGGACAATTACTACCAATCGATGTAGACTGCAGCTGCAGTGGGCAGTGACTTCTGCAGGCGCTCGCCAGAGTCTCTCCAACATCAACCTTGCCCCTCCTCCTAACCTTCATCTTCTTCAACGCAACTTCTGAGAAATCTAATTTTTTAAAGTACTTCCATGGCCAGGGAGGTACTTTCTAAATTACTTTCCAACTGGAATACTCGTTGAAGTGCTAATTTTAATAAATCGGAGAAGTCCATACTAATTATCTTCCTAGAACAGAAATCGAGTTTTTTTCTTGATGTTCTTTTATACACTACCACCCCCTATTGCAGAAAAGTTAAAAAAAAAATATGATGCGATGTAGTTTTGTGTGAAGGTCTACTCCCAGGTTGACGTAATAAAAAATAATACTGGATATTCCGTAGTATTATAAGTGTTACTAATGAAAAATTTGCAAAAAAAAAAACATTTTTTACTACGGCTATATCAGCCGTTTATTTTGCTTTACTCCCTTTGTAATGACAGTGCGCTTATTTTGCTGCATTTTTTTTGCAATGACAGTATGCTTTTTCTTTTGTTTTACTCCCTTTGTAATGACAGTGCGCTTATCTTGCTTCACTCTTTTTGAAATGACAGTATTCTTATTTTGCTTTACTCCCTTTGTAATGACAGTGCGCTTATTTCGCTTCACTCTTTTTGCAATGACAGTGCGCTTATTTTCCTTTACACCTTTGGTAATGACAGTGCGCTTATTTTCCTTTACACCTTTGGTAATGACAGTGCGCTTATTTTGCTTCACTCTTTTTTGCAATGACAGTATGCTTATTTTGTTTTACTCCCTTTGTAATGACAGTGCGCTTATTTTGTTCACTCTTTTTGCATTGACAGTATGCTTACTTTGCTTTACTGCCTTTGTAATGAGAGTAGGTTTATTTTGCTTCACCCTTTTTGCATTGACAGTATGCTTACTTTGCTTTACTGCCTTTGTAATGAGAATACGTTTATTTTGCTTCACTCTTTTTGAAATGACAGTATGCTTATTTTGCTTTACTCCATTTGTAATGAGAGTGCGCTTATTTTGTTCACTCTTTTTGCATTGACAGTATGCTTATTTTGCCTTACTCCATTTGTAATGAGAGTGCGCTTATTTTATTTCACTCTCTTTGTAATGACAGAGCGCTTATTTTGTTTTACTCCCTTTGTAATAACAATGCGCTTATTTTGCTTTACTTCCTTTGTAATGACAGTGTTTTTATTTTGCTTTACTTCCTTTGTAATGACAGTGTTTTTATTTTGCTTTACTCCCTTTGTAATGACAGTGCGCTTATTTTTGTTTCATTCTTTTTGCAATGACAGTGCGCTTATTTTGCTTTACTCCATTTGTAACGACAGTGCGCTTATTTTGCTTTACTCTGGCTTGACGTAATGAAAAATAATACTGGATGTTCCGTAGCATTTTAAGTGTTATTATGTAGAAATTTAAAAACAAAAAACTCTTAATTGTTTACTTTTTTTACTACGTCTGTCAACAGTCTCAGACCTAGGGAGGGGGGGGGGAGGAGGAAGGAAATACCATCGAGGGGAATTTCAACGATATTCATCCGCTACTTAGAAAGATCCCGAAGTTCTTAACAGCAGTAATAATTGCCCAAGAATTGTTTTTCTAAATTACTTGGAACAATAAATTAGGTTTTATAATTAAACAATACTATTAAAGGAAAGGTTCAGTTCAGTTCGGTTGTTTTCCTGAACTGTTTTGTACGCAATGGGCTAAATGGCTAGGTCACAAGAACCCCGAGGGTTCAAAGAAGGTTAGGGGAGGGAACCCACTAGATATCTGTTAAGAGACGGATCGAAGCCTCCCATCAACGCCATCTAGTATGTTCTTCAACGTGTATATTTTATGTGTTGGGTTATTTTACCTCTGAGCGGCACTTTTTTGCGCACAATGGGCTAATTGACAAAGTTACAAGGACCCCGACGGCACAGAGAAGGTTGCGGTGAGGGGACCCACTGGACAGCTGTTAGGAGACAGATAGTAGCCTCTCATCAAGGCCATCCAGCGTGTTCTTTAACGTGCACAGGGTATGGCACTGCCGCACACGGGGCAACGGCTTAACGTCCCATCCGACTGACGGCGTCCTTTTCAAGCCCATCGGTGTCCCCTATTGTCAGAGGGAACGTCGGGGAGTTCTGCGGAGATAAAACTAAACGCTAACTCAGCTGGGACTCGAATCTGGGAAATGCAGATTACGAGCCTGGCGTGCTACCTGCTGAACCGCTCCCACTACGTACTTCGTATGGTTGTCCTGCACAAAGAACACAGCTTAATGTCCTGTCCGACGGACGGCGACCTTTCAGTTGGTGCTACCTTTCTCTCTACACAGTTGGTGCTACCTTTCTCTCCGAGGGTAGAACGGGAATTAGGAGAGAAAATTCCTATATAAAATATGTATCGGAAAGAAAGGAGAAATATGCATCGAAAAGAAAGGAGGAGGAATACGTATCGAAAAGAAAGGAGGAGAAATATGCATCGAAAAGAAAGGAGGAGGAATACGTATCGAAAAGAAAGAAGGAGAAATATGCATCGAAAAAAAAGGAAGAGAAATATGTATCGAAAAGAAAGGAGGAGAAATAGGTATCGAAAAGAAAGGAAGAGAAATATGTATCGAAAAGAAAGGAGAAGAAAAATGTTCGAAAAGAAAGGAAGAGAAATAGGTATCGAAAAGAAAGGAAGAGAAATATGTATCGAAAAGAAAGTAGGAGAATACGTAGCGAAAAGATAGGAAGAGAAATAGGTATCGAAAAGAAAGTAAGAGAAATATGTATCAAAAAGAAAGGAGGAGAAATGTGCATCGAAAAGAAAGGAGAAATGTGTATCGAAAAGAAAGCTGGTGATATATGTATCGAAAAGAAAGGAGGATAAAAATGGATCGAAAAAAAAGGAGGAGAAATATGTTAGAAAAGAAAGGAGGAGAAATATGCATCGAAAAGGAAGGAGGAGAAATATGCATCGAAAAGGAAGGAGGAGAAATATGCATCGAAAAGAAAGGAAGAGAAATAGATATCGAAAAGAAAGGAGGAGAAATATGTCCGAAAACAAAGGAGAAGAAATATGCATCGAAAAGAAAGGAACAGAAATATGTATCGAAAAGAAAGGAGAAGAAATATGTATCGAAAAGAAAGGAGGAGAAATATGTTAGAAAAGAAAGAAGGAGAAATATGCATCGAAAAGAAAGGAAGAGAAATATGTATCGAAAAGAAAGGAAGAGAAATATGTATCGAAAAGAAAGGAAGAGAAATATGTATCGAAAAGGAAGGAGGAGAAATAGGTATCGAAAAGAGAGTAGCAGAAACATGTATCGAAAAGAAAAGACGAGAAACATGCATCGAAAAGAAGAGACGAGAAACATGCATCGAAAAGAAAGGGAGAGAAATATGCATGGAAAAGAAAGGAAGAGAAATATGTATCGAAAAGGAAGGAGGAGGAATACGTATCGAAAAGAAAGGAGCAGAAATATGTATCGAAAAGGAAGGAGGAGAAATATGCATCGAAAAGAAAGGAGGTTAAAAATGGATCAAAAATGGAGGAGAAATATGTATCGAAAAGAAAGGTGCAGAAATATGATCGGAAAGAAAGGAGGAGAAATATGCATCGAAAAGAAAGGAGGAGAAACATGTATCGAAAAGAAAGGTGGAGAAATAGGCATCGAAAATAAAGGAGGATAAAATATATCGAAAAGAAAGGAGAAGAGATATGTATAGAAAAGAAAGGAGAAATATGCAACGAAAAGAAAGGAGAAGAAATATATATCGGAAAGAAAGGAGCAGAAATATGCATCGAAAAGAGAGGAGCAGAAATACGTATCGAAAAGAAAAAACGAGAAATATGTATGGAAAAGGAGGGAGGAGAAATATATATCGAAAAGAAATGAGGAGAAATATGTTCGAAAAGAAAGGAGGAGAAACATGTATCGAAAAGAAAGCTGGAGATATATGTATCGAAAATAAAGGAGGAAAAATATGTATCGAAAAGAAAGGAGGATAAAAATTGATCGAAAAGAAAGGAGGAGAGAAATGTATCGAAAAGAAAGGAGGATAAAAATTGATCGAAAAGAAAGGAGGAGAGAAATGTATCGAAAAGAAAGGAGCAGAAATATGTATCGAAAAAAAAGGACGAGAAATATGTATGGAAAAGGAGGGAGGAAAAGTATGTATCGAAAAGAAAGGAGGATAAAAATGGATCGAAAAAAAGGAGGAGAAATGTGTATCGAAAAGAAAGCTGGTGATATATGTATCGAAAATAAAGGAGGAGAAATGTGTATCGAAAAGAAAGGAGGAGAAATGTGTATGGAAAAGGAGGGAGGAGAAATATATATCGAAAAGAAAGGAGAAGTAGGTATCGAAAAGAAAGGAGGATAAAAATGGATCGAAAAAAAGGAGGATAAAAACGGATCGAAAAAAAGGAGGAGAAATATGTATCGAAAAGAAAGGATGGAAATATGTATGGAAAAGGAGGGAGGAGAAATATATATCGAAAAGAAATGAGGAGAAATATGTATCAAAAAGAAAGGAGGATAGATATGTATCGAAAAGAAAGGAGCAGAAATATTTATCGAAAAGGAAGGAGCAGAAATATGTATCGGAAAGGAAGGAGGATAAAAATGGATCGAAAAAAGGAGGAGAAATATGTATCGAAAAGAAAGGAGGATAATAATGGATCCAAAAAAGGAGGAGAAATATGTATCGAAAAGAAAGGAGCAGAAATATGTATCGAAAAGAAAGGACGAGAAATATGTATGGAAAAGGAGGGAGGAGAAATATATATCGAAAAGAATAGAGGAGAAATATGTTCAAAAAGAAAGGAGGAGAAACATGTATCGAAAAGAAAGCTGGAGATATATGTATCGAAAATAAAGGAGGAAAAATATGTATCGAAAAGGAAGGAGGATAAAAATGAATCGAAAAGAAAGGAGGATAAAAATGGATCGAAAAGAAAGGAGGAGAAATATGTATCGAAAAGAAAGGACGAGAAATATGTATGGAAAAGGAGGGAGGAGAAATATATATCGAAAAGAAATGAGGAGAAATATGTTCGAAAAGAAAGGAGGAGAAACGTGTATCAAAAAGAAAGCTGGAGATATATGTATCGAAAATAATGGAGGAAAAATATGTATCGAAAAGAAAGGAGGATAAAAATGGATCGAAAAGAAAGGAGCAGAAATATGTATCGAAAAGGAAGGAGCAGAAATATGCATCGAAAAGAAAGGAGGAGAAATATGTATCGAAAACAAAGGAGAAGAAATATTTATCGAAAAGAAAGGAGGAGAAATATTTATCGAAAAGAAAGGAGGAGAAATATGTATCGAAAAGAAAGGAGGAGAAATATTTAAAGAAAAGAAAGGAGCAGAAATATGTATCGAAAAGAATGGAGGAGAAATATGTATCGAAACGTAGGGAGGATATATATATATAGAAAAGAAGGGAGAAAAGATATATATCGAAAAGAATTGAGAAGAAATATATATATGGAAAAGATGGCAGAACAAATATATATATGGAAAAGAACTGAGAAGATATATATATATATATATGTCGAAATAAAGGGGGGGGGGAATATGTATCGAAAAGAAAGGAGCATAAATATGCATCGGAAAGAAAGGAGAAGAAATATATATTTAGAATGAAGGGTGGAGAAATGTATATCGAAAAGAAGGGAAAAGAAATATGTATGGAAAAGAAAGGGAAAGAAATATATATGGAAAAGAAAGAAAAGAAATATATATATATATATCGAAGAGAAGGGACCAAGAAATATTCAGAGAGAGAGAGGTGAAATATCCGTAAGATGAAAGGGATATGAAATATCCATAAGATGAAAGGGATGTGAAATATCCAGAAGAAAAAAAGAGAGGCAAACTTTCCATAGAATGAAAAGGAGGTCAAATATCCATCAAAAAGTAGGGTAATGAATTATCCAGGAAAAAGAAAGGATGTAAAATTATTATCGAAAGAAAGCAAAAAAAAAAAAAAATCCGGTGAAAGGAAGAAAAGAGAAATATCGGGAGGAAGGAAGGTGAAATATTCGTATAAAGCAAGATAGGTGAAATATCCATCGAATATCCAGTAAAAGGAAGGTAGATGAACATTGGAAAAGATGGCAGGAGATATATCTAGTGAAAAGAAGTAAGGTAAAAATGGGGGGATGATAAATATCCATCGGAAACAAGAAGGTGAATTATCTAGAAGAAATAAGTAAGGTGAAACATTCATCGGAAACAAGGTGAATTATGCAGAAAGAACAAGTAAGGTTATAGGTTTATGGAAAAGAAAGGAGGTGACGCATACAAAGAAAAGAAGGGAAGGGGATACATCAAGAGAAAACAAAGAATGTGAAATATTCATCGAAAAGAGAGAATTATAATATCCAGTGAAAAATAGGGAGGTGGAATATCAAAAGAAGAGAAGGAAGTCATATATCCATCGTAAAGGAAGAAAGTGAAACATCCGGAGAAAAAAAGAGATAAAGAAATGTTCGGAAGAACAAAGTTAAGTGAAATATCCTGAAAAATGAATGAAACTGAAATATCCATCAAAAGAAAGCAGGCGAAATATTCATTGAAATGAAAGTGAAATATCCAAAGGAAAGAAGGTAGGAAATATATTCATCGAAGGGAAAAAAATTCACATACCTGGAGGAAGAAAGGTGAAATATCCGTCCAAAAGAAAGGAAGAGAAATATCCATCGAAAAGAAGGGATAAAGAAATTTCCAGAAGAAGAAAGGTAGATGAAATATGCATTGAAATGAAAGCAGGTAAAATATTCATTGTAAAAAAAGGAAGCGAATTATCAAAAGGAAAGAAGGGAGGTGACACGTTCATCGTAAGTAAAGAGAAGTAAATATCCAGAGGAAGGAAAGATTTGATATTTACAGCAAAATGAAGGGAAGTGAAATATCCATCGAAAATAAGGGAGGGGAAAAAAGGGAAAGAAGGGAAGTGAAATATCCATCAAAAAGAAAGGAGGGAAATTTCCCAAAAATTAAGGGTGGTAAACTATCCAGCGTAAAGAAGAGAGGTGAAATATCCACTGAAAGAAAGGAAGGTAAAATATTCCTCGAAAATAAAGACACGAAATACCATTGAAAAGAAAGGATAATGAAATATTCAGTGAAATGAAGAGAGGAGAAATATCCACCTAGAAAAGAAAGGTGAAATATTCATCGAACGGAAAACAGGTGAGATATTGAAAAGAACGGATAAAGAAATATCCGTCGAAAATGATTTAAGAAATATCCGAAGGAATGGAGAGAGGTGAAATATCCGTCGAAAAGAAAAAATCAAAAGAAATATCAAGGGTTAAATATATATATATATCGAAAAGAAGGGATAAAGGGATAAAAAAAATATCCAAAAGAAGAAAGAGATTCGAAGCATCGAAAGTAGGTAGGTGAATACTCCATCGAAAAGAATGTATAAAGAAATATCAGAGAAAAAATGTTAAAGAAATGTTAAAGAAAGGAGGATAAAAATAGATCGAAAAAAAGGAGGAGAAATATGTATCGAAAAGAAAGCTGGAGATATATGTATCGAAAATAAAGGAGGAAAAATATGTATCGAAAAGAAAGCTGGAGATATATGTATCGAAAATAAAGGAGGAAAAATATGTATCGAAAAGAAAGGAGGAGAAATATGTATGGAAAAGGAGGGAGAAGAAATATATATCGAAAAGGAAGGAGGAGAAATAGGTATCGAAAAGAAAGGAAGAGAAATATGTATCGAAAAGAAAGGAGGATAAAAATGGATCGAAAAAAAAAGAGGATAAAAATGGATCGAAAAAAAAAGGAGGATAAAAATGGAGCGAAAAAAGGAGGAGGAAAAAGGAGCGAAAAAGGGAGTAAAAAACGGAGGAGTAAAAAAGGAGGATAAAAAGGAGCGAAAAAAAAGGAATAAAATAATAGTCATTGAAAGTAAGGGAGTTGAAATATATATGAGAAAGAAGGCATGTGAAATATTTATCGAATAGAAGAGGTTAAATATTATTCGGAAAGAAGGTATAAAGAAATACCCATCAAAGAGAAGGCAAGTAAACTACTATCTATCTAATAGAAGGAGGTGAAGTATCCGTCGGAAAGAAGGTATAAAGAAATGTCCAGAAGAAGGAAGGGAAGGGAAATGTCCATCGGAAAGAAAGCATGCGAAATATTCATCGAAAAGAAGGAAGTGATATATCCAAATTAAGAAGGGAGGAGTAATACGTAGAGAAAGGAAGGGCTGTGAATTATTCACCGAAAGGAAGGGATAGAGAAATATTCAAAGGGAGGAAAGGGAAAATATCCAGAGGAAGGAAAGGCGAAGTTTCCATCGAAGAGAAGGAAGGTGAAATACAATCGTATCGAAGAGAACTGAGGTGAAATATCCGTCGGAAAGAAGGAAAGGGAAATATCCAACGAAAAGAATGGTATGAAATATTCATCGAAAGGAAGGGGTAAAGAAATATCGAGTGGAGAAAAGTGAGATGAAATATCCATCTAAAAGATGGGAGGTGACATATCTACAGAAGAGAAGGAAAGTGAAATGCCCGGAGGAAGAAAGGGAGGTAAAATATCCACCCAAAGAAAGGCATGTCAAACATCTATCGAATGAAAAGAGGTGAAATAGCCATCGTTTAGGAGGTAGATGCAATATCTATTCGATGGGTAGAGGCGAAATATCAGTGGAAAAGAAGGGATAAAGAAATGTTTTCGAGAAGGAAGGGATAAGAAATATCCATCGTAAAGAAGACAGGTGAAATATCCACCGAAAAGAAAGCATGCGAAATATTCACCGAAAAAAAGGATGTTAAATATAAAAAAAAATAAATAAAGGAGGAGAAATATGTATCAAACGAAGTGCTTTGAAATATTCTTTGAAAGGAAGGGATAAATATATATCAAGAGGAATGAAGAAAGGTGAAATATCCATCGAAAAGAATGAAGGTCATTCATCGATAACAGAGGGGACGAAATATCCATCGAAAGGTTCGAGGAGAAATAGCAGTGAAAATAAAAGAAGTGAAATATCGATGGAAAAAGAAAGGAAATGAAATATCCATGAAAAGATAAGGGAAGCCAAAGTGAAATATCCATCGAAAAGAAGGAGAGGTTAAATATTCATAGAGAAGAGTGAGTTGACATATCCGTGGAAAAGAAGGGAGATCAAATATCCACCAAAAACGAGGTTAGTGAAACCACCGTAGGAGGTTGGGTTGGGTTCTTTTCCCTCTGAGCGGCACTTTTTTGCACACCATTGGCTAAATGGCCAGATCACATGGACCCCGAAGGCTCAGAGAAGGTTGGGGGAGGGGACCCATTGGAACAACTGTTGGGAGACAGATGGTAGCCTCCCGTCAAGGCCATCCAGCGTGATCTTTAACGTGCACAGGGTATGGCTCTCCCGCACACGGGGCCACGGCTTAACGTCCCATCCGACAGACGGCGGCCTTTCCAAGCCCATCGGTGTCCCCTACTGATCGTGGGCAGGGCGGGGAATTTTTGCGGAGATAAATCTCAACGTTGACCCAGCTGGGACTCGAACCTGGGAACTACAGATTACGACCCTGGCGCGCTACCGACTGAGCCACCCCCGTCCCCACACCGTAGGAGGAGAATTATCTTTTGGAAAAAAGGGACTAAAATATGGAAGGTGCGAACATTTAACCGTTGGCGCAGTTATTACAGTGCTCTTAAATTTCTAACTTTTTCATAATGAATTTAAAGAATCATTAACTTCGAAAAATTATTATTTTATTTCAATATATGGTAATATAATAATTTCTTGGGTAAAAAATTAAGGTGACATTTTACTTAGTAGCGCCAAACTATGAAAAAAAAGCTGAGTTTAAACAAGTTGCAGGACCGCACTCTGAAAAAAATATATAACAAAAAGTTACCCTGGAAGAAAATGTTAAATATAGCATTACACAGAATAAACACTTAAATATGAAAGTAGCATTCGGTCTAAAATTGAGCGGACATTTTTGAAAACCGAAATCAAGTCTTACAAAGGAAACAATTAAGAATTTTCATTACACAAATTTATAATTTGAACCTAACTGAATTTTGAAAAATTTTATCGTGTTTGGATCTAGCAAATTACTTCTGAAGGAAATTGAATCGAGGTCGGTTTAGACAAAGCCGAACTCTGATTTAAAAACAAAATCGAGGTTTGTCTTGGCAGAACAGAACTCTGATTTTTTTTAAAGGTAATCCGAGGTTTGTGATGGGATAATAAAACTCTGATTTAAAAAAAAATTAATCCAGGGTAGATAAAATATCTGTTAAAAAAAATAATTGGAGATTTGTCCTGGAAGATCAGAACTCTGATTTAACAAATATTTTAATCCAAGGTTTGTCCAGGCAGATCAGATATCTGATTTTTTTTTAATGTAATCCGAGGTTTGAAATAACAGAACCGAACTCTAAAAATATTAAACTGTGTTGGTCCTCCTAGCAGAACCGAACTCTAAAAATATTAAACTGTGTTGATCCTCCTAGCAGAACCGAACTCTAAAAATATTAAACTGTGTTGATCCTCCTAGCAGAACCGAACTCTAAAAATATTAAACTGTGTTGATCCTCCTAGCAGAACCGAACTCTAAAAATATTAAACTGTGTTGATCCTCCTAGCAGAACCGAACTCTAAAAATATTAAACTGTGTTGGTCCTCTTAGCAGAACCAAACTCTAAAAATATTAAACTGTGTTGGTCCTCCTAGCAGAACCGAGGTATAAAAATATTAAACTGTGTTGGTCCTCCTAGCAGAACCGAACTCTAAAAATATTAAACTGTGTTGGTCCTCTTAGCAGAACCAAACTCTAAAAATATTAAACTGTGTTGGTCCTCCTAGCAGAACTAAACTAAAAATATTAAACTGTGTTGGTCCTCCTTGCAGAACCGAGGTCTAAAAATATTAAACTGTGTTGGTCCTCCTAGCAGAACCGAACTCTAAAAAATATTAAACTCTGTTGGTCCTCCTAGCAGAATCGAACTCTAAAAATATTAAACTGTGTTGGTCCTCCTAGCAGAACTAAACTAAAAATATTAAACTGTGTTGGTCCTCCTTGCAGAACCGAGGTCTAAAAATATTAAACTGTGTTGGTCCTCCTTGCAGAACCGAGGTCTAAAAATATTAAACTGTGTTGGTCCTCCTAGCAGAACCGAACTCTAAAAAATATTAAACTGTGTTGGTCCTCCTAGCAGAACTAAACTAAAAATATTAAACTGTGTTGGTCCTCCTTGCAGAACCGAGGTCTAAAAATATTAAACTGTGTTGGTCCTCCTAGCAGAACCGAACTCTAAAAAATATTAAACTGTGTTGATCCTCCTAGCAGAATCGAACTCTAAAAATATTAAACTGTGTTGATCCTCCTAGCAGAACCGAACTCTAAAAATATTAAACTGTGTTGGTCCTCTTAGAAGAACCGAACTCTAAAAATATTAAACTGTGTTGGTCCTCTTAGAAGAACCAAACTAAAAATATTAAACTGTGTTGGTCCTCCTAGCAGAACCAAACTCTAAAAATATTAAACTGTGTTGGTCCTCCTAGCAGAACCGAGGTCTAAAAATATTAAACTGTGTTGATCCTCCTAGCAGAACCGAACTCTAAAAATATTAAACTGTGTTGGTCCTCTTAGAAGAACCGAACTCTAAAAATATTAAACTGTGTTGGTCCTCTTAGAAGAACCAAACTAAAAATATTAAACTGTGTTGGTCCTCCTAGCAGAACCAAACTCTAAAAATATTAAACTGTGTTGGTCCTCCTAGCAGAACCGAGGTCTAAAAATATTAAACTGTGTTGGTCCTCCTAGCAGAACCAACTTCAGGAATTTTTTTTCCAAAATGACTGATCTTATTTGATGAGACTAAAAACGATTCTCAGAATTTATAGCTAAAGGCTAAATTAAGAAGTATTCAAACAAGTGTAGAAAATGTTCATCATTCTCTTTTAATGAAGAATATAATTTTTTTATACTTAATTTTTCTTGACCACATTAACCGAAAACAGCGCGAGATTTTGGATCCTAGGAGCTCGAAATTCAGTCGAGTGGAAAATTTAGAAGTCTTTCCCTTCTCTACTGCACCCAACAAAAGAAAGGAAGGGGCGAAAATACTTCTCCATAAAGTCTGAATTTACTGAATTTAATAAGAATATCAAAAGTAAGCGTTTTCCCAAACAGCTGAAGAATAGTATACAAGAATAAAAAAAAATGCCCTTCTTCTGTCAGATATATAAAAAGCAAAGTTTGCCCCACTCCTAAGTCGTATTTCCCACCCCTGGCACAGCTCGCATCCTTTCCTTAAAAACCGTTTTCAAGCTAGGAAGTCATCTGTATGCTTATCTGCGTCTGTGTGTCAGCGCCATCTATCGGCCGGTCGGAGTACTAAGGATAACAATGGAGAGGCCGTACTTGAGATGTCAGGGTTAAGGCACGCAATCAATCACCTCACTTTCAGGAACTTGCGCATATGTTCAACCACATGCAAATCAGCGGCTGCTGGTGCTCTATCAAAGTGAAACGTGTACTGACAGAACATCTTGTTTAACCTGACTTCAAGAGCTTTAGGGAGATAAAGGAGTTTTTTATTGCTTCTCTATTGTTGCTCCTTTCCTCTTCCTACAAAACGTATGGCAGATTTGGCCTGCTTTTCTTACGGACAGGACAGTTTGCGATATCAATTTTATTCGTTTCGCAAAGGGACAGCTCGATAAAATGAAGCGTAGTAGCTCTTAAACACTCAGCTTACGGCCTTTTCGTGAGCAAAGGGGAACTTAAGGAGCGAAAGAAGAATTTTGAGGTCTCCTTTCTTTAATAGCTGCTCATTCTTCTGAACTTCGATTTCGTTTCTTTAATAGCTGCTGCTCATTGTTCTGAATTTCGGTTTCGTTTCTTTAATAGCTGCTCATTCTTCTGAACTTGGATTTCGTTTCTTTAATAGCTGCTGCTCATTGTTCTGAATTTCGGCTTCGTTTCTTTAATAGCTGCTCATTCTTCTGAACTTGGATTTCGTTTCTTTAATAGCTGCTCATTCTTCTGAATTTTGGTTTCGTTTCTTTAATAGCTGCTTATTTTTTGGATTTGGGTTTTGTTTCCTTGATAGCTGCTCATTCTGTATTTGGTTGTTTTTTTTTATATAGCTGCTCATTCTTCTGAATTTGGGTTTCGTTTCTTTGATAGCTGCTCATTGTTCTGATTTCGGTTTCGAATCTTTGATAGCTGCTCATTGTTAATTTCGGTTTCGTTCTTTGATAGCTGCTCGTTGTCTTGAATTTCGGTTTCGTTTCTTTACCACCTACTCATATTCTGAATTTCGGTTTCGTTTCTTTGATAGCTGCTCATTCTTCTGAACTTGAATTTCGTTTCTTTAATAGCTGCTCATTGTTCTGAATTTCGGTTTCGTTTCTTTAATAGCTGCTCATTTTTTGGATTTGGGTTTTGTTTCCTTGATAGCTGCTCATTCTGTATTTGGGTTTTTTTTATATAGCTGCTCATTCTTCTGAATTTGGGTTTCGTATTCTTGATAGCTGCTCAATTTGCATTCGGATTGTTTCTTTTATATATAGCTGCTCATTCTTCTGTATTTGGATTTCGTTTCTTTGAGAGCAGCTCATTGTTCTGAATTTCGGTTTCGTTTCCTTGATAGCTGCTAGTTTTCTGAATTTGGGTTTCGTTTCATTGATAGCTGATATTCAGGTTTTTTTATAGCTGCTCATTCTTCTGAATTTAGATTTCGTTTCTTTAGTAGCAGTTCATTGTTCTGCATTTCGGTTTCGTTCCCTTGTAGCTGCTCGTTTTCTGAATTTGGGTTTCGTTTCCTTGATAGCTGCTCATTTTGCATTCGTTTTTTTTTCTATAGCTGCTCATTCTTCTGAATTTGGGTTTCGTTTCTTTGATAGCTGCTCACTGTTCTGATTTCGGTTTCGAATCTTTGATAGCTGCTCATTGTTAATTTCGATTTCGTTCTTTGATAGCTGCTCGTTGTTTTGAATTTCGGTTTCGTTTCTTTGCCACCTACTCACATTCTGAATTTCGGTTTCGTTTCTTTGATAGCTGCTCATTCAGATCAATTTTGGTTTCATTTCTTTAACAACTGGCCATTCTTACGAAACTCGAGAAAAATAAGAGTATCTGAGCGAGAAAAAAAATTAATTTCATGTGGTAAAGAGTTGGGTTGTTTTACCTCTGAGCGGCACTTTTTTGCACGCCATTGTAATCAGCCATAGTGTTCCGATATTTTTTTGTTCTGGACCCCGAAGGCTCAGAGAAGGTTGGGGGAGGGGACCCACTGGAACAGCTGTTGGGAGACAGATGGTAGCCTCCCGTCAAGGCCATCCAGCTTGTTCTTTAACGTGCACAGGGTATGACTCTCCCGCATACGGGGCCACGGCTTAACGTCCCATCCGACGGACGGCGGCCTTTCCAAGCCCATCGGTGTCCCCTTCTGACCGTGGGCAGGGCAGGGAATTTTGCGGAGATAAATCAACGCTGACCCAGCTGGGACTCGAACCTGGGAACTACAGATTACGAGCCTGACGCGCTACCGACTAAGCCACCCCCGCCCCGTGGTAAAGAGTTAATTTAAATGAACAGTTTATGAGATGTAAAAATTTGTTTGAGTATTAAAGTTATTGTTGTTTCTTGATATGCGGCACTTTTTTTTCAGTGCAGTCAACTTTCGATTAATGGTCAAGGATAACCCAAAATCTTGGTTAAAATAAAACTATTCAAATCGTGGTACAAAACAGATTTAACCAGAACATGCTCGTGAGGTGATCACGTGAGACTCTGGCCCTGGCGGCAAAATTTTAAACACCAGTATTATGTCATCTTGATACTAGTATTTCACTAACATTAATTTCGTACCTAAATATTTTATTAATATCAATTTCCTAAATAAATATTTTCTAAACATCAACTTCTTCCACAAGCATTTCATTAAAACTACTCCAAAATAAAATGGGGGCGGGGGTGGCTCAGTCGGTAGCTCGCCAGGCTCGTAATCTGTAGTTCCCAGGTTCGAGTCCCTGCTGGGTCAGCGTTGAGATTTATCTCCGCAAAATTTCCCCGCCCTGCCCACGGTCAGTAGGGGACACCGATGGGCTTGGAAAGACCGCCGTCCGTCGGATGGGACGTTAAGCCGTGGCCCCGTGTGCGGAGAGTCATACCCTGTGCACGTTAAAGAACACGCTGGATGGCCTTCACGGGAGGCTACCATCTGTCTCCCAACAGCTGTTCCAGTGGGTCCCCTCCCCCAACCTTCTCTGAGACTTCGGGGTATCTGAGCTATCAACTTCGGGGTATCTGAGCTACCAACTGTTCCAGTGGCCAGGTCCCCCTTCTCTGAGCCTTCGGGGTCCATGTGACCTGGCCATTTAGCCCATGGTGTGCAAAAAACTGCCGCTCAGAGGTAAAACAACCCAACATTAAAGAACACATTGGATGGCTTTGACGGGAGGATACCATCTGTCTCCCAACAGCTGTTCCACTGGGTCCCCTCCCCCAACCTTCTCTGAGCCTTCGGGGTCCATGTGACCTGGCCATTTAGCCCATGGTGTGCAAAAATGTGCCGCTCAGAGGTAAAACAACCCAACGTTAAAGAACACGCTGGATGGCCTTGATGGGAGGCTACCATCTGTCTCCCAACAGCTGTTCCACTGGGTCCCCTCCCCCAACCTTCTCTGAGCCTTCGGGGTCCCTGTGACCTGGCCATTTAGCCCATGGTGTGCAAAAATGTGCCGCTCAGAGGTAAAACAACCCAACCCAAAATAAAATACAGAGTGCATTCTTCTTTATTAAAATATGAAAAATTATCTGACATGAAACAAATACATTTAAGTTTAAAAAAAATTAAATATTTAAGCCTTTTAAGTCTTTAAAAAAACTTAACTATATTGATGTCTATAATTTATCGTAAAACTTTCTCAAAAATTTAATAATAATAATTTAAATAATAAGTCACTCGAAGTTTGATCGAAATTCAATTTTAAGTTATGGGAAACCTAATTTTTTTAAAATTTTACAACTTTAATAAAATTCTCGCAAAGTCGATTTTAATCTGGAGATTTTAGGATGCTCGTTTTAAAAGAGAAGGAAGTTTTTAATTTTGCGATTTCTGCACACCTCTAACGGAGGAAATTTGTACAAATGGAATTTTGGAAAATGGAAATATATTCTGTTTTACATAAAATAATGGAGAGGCAATTAACCCTGAAACAGTTTCTTGTCGAATTGTCGCTTACCATTCTTAATTACAAAAGTTAATGAGTTGGGTTGTTGGGTTGTTTTACCTCTGAGCGTCACTTTTTTGCACACCATGGGCTAAATGGCCAGGTCACATGGACCCCGAAGGCTCAGAGAAGGTTGGGGGAGGGGACCCACTAGAACAGCTGTTGGGAGACAGATGGTAGCCTCCCGTCAAGGCCATCCAGCGTGTTCTTTAACGTTGGGTTGTTTTACTCTGACCGACATCTTGTTGCACACCATGGGCTAAATGGCCAGGTCACATGGACCCCGAAGGCTCAGAGAAGGTTGGGGGAGGGAACCCACTAGAACAGCTGTTGGGAGACAGATGGTAGCCTCCCGTCAAGGCCATCCAGCGTGTTCTTTAACGTTGGGTTGTTTTACCTCTGAGCGACACTTTTTTGCACACCATGGGCTAAATGGCCAGGTCACATGGACCCCGAAGGCTCAGAGAACGTTTGAGGAAGGAGATATACTGGAACAGCTGTTGAGAGACAGATGGTAGCCTCCCGTCAAGGCCATTCAGCGTGTTCTTTAACGTTGGGTTGTTTTACCTCTGACCGACACTTTGTTGCACACCATGGGCTAAATGGCCAGGTCACATAGACCCCGAAGGCTCAGAGAAGGTTGGGGGAGGGAACCCACTAGAACAGCTGTTGGGAGACAGATGGTAGCCTCCCGTCAAGGCCATCCAGCGTGTTCTTTAACGTTGGGTTGTTTTACCTCTGAGCGACACTTTTTTGCACACCATGGGCTAAATGGCCAGGTCACATGGACCCCGAAGGCTCAGAGAAGGTTGGGGGAGGGGACCCAGTGGAACAGCTGTTGGGAGACAGATGGTAGCCTCCCGTCAAGGCCATCCAGCGTGATCTTTAACGTGCACAGGGTATGGCTCTCCCACACACGGGGTCACGGCTTAACGTCCCATACGACGGACGGCGGCCTTTCCAAGCCCATCGGTGTCCCCCACTGATTCTAATGAAAAGCAAATTTAACTCCTCCAAATATATCAACCTTTAACCAAGAGGGTGTTTTTACTTAGAAGTGTTTTATGTCGCAAATTTATCGATGTAAAAGAAATTAAGCTTCCTAGTGTACAGTCGCTCAAAAAAATATCGGAACACTATGGCTGATTACAGAATTCATAAAAAATATCTGCCAACGGTTTATTTTAGAAATTAGTTAAATTTCTAAGAAAAAGTTGCGAGATATTTTTTCTGAATTCTGTAATCAACCATAATGTTCTGATATTTTTTGGAGCGACTGTACTTCACACTAATCAGAATTTTTTTTTTTTAAGCATTTTTAATTGCTCGTTTACATAAACCATATCTATTAATCATTTACGCTTAGAAAATTATTTCTTTCTTTCGTAAAACATGGAACTATTTGCTATGGCGGAGTATTACAACTGCGAGTTGTTCTTGCTAGAACTCATGCAGGTATGAATTTTTTTTTTCTCAAAGTCAATTATTTAACTCTTATTGCTGCTGGGGGGCGGGGGGGCTCAGTCGGTAGCGCCACAGGCTCGTAATCTGTAGTTCCCAGGTTCGAGTCCCAGCTCGGTCAGCGTTGAGATTTATCTCCGCAAAATTCCCCGCCCTGCCCACGGTCAGTAGGGGACACCGATGGGCTTGGAAAGGCTGCCGTCCGTCGGATGGGACGTTAAGCCGTGGCCCCGTGTACGGGAGAGCCATACCCTGTGCACGTTAAAGAACACGCTGGATGGCCTTGACGGGGGGCTACCATCTGTCTCCCAACAGCTGTTCCAGTGGGTCCCCTCCTCTAACCTTCTCTGAGACTTCGGGGTCAACGTGACCTGGCCATTTAGCCCATGGTGTGCAAAAAAGTGCCGCTCAGAGGTAAAACAACCCAACCCAGTTCAAAACTCAATCAAATATTTTACTGTCAATGTTGTTGTTAAATAGGTCATCTCCTATAACTTTTTGAACATTGATGAACGAATATTGTAGAAAATAAAGATTTAGATTTTATTCAAATAAAAAATATGTAAACTGCAAAAATATGATACGGCCCTTTAGTAAGTATAATTTAATGGCTAATATTTTTTATTCGTTATATATCTGTTACGGAAGCGATCCCAAAAATGTCTCAAACATAGGGGGAAACACCACTAAAGTGACTTGGGAGTGACCCCAGGTGACCCAGGCGAAGCAGAAGTGACCCAGATTACAGAGTTCCACATTACTCACAACCCCTCACCACCCAAACCGGAAGTGGCCCAACCTAGAAGGGAAGTGATCCCAAAAATGCCTCAAACATAGGGGGCAAAACACCGCTAAAGTGACTTGGGAGTGACCCTAAGTGACCCAGGTTAAGCAGAAGTGACCCAGAGTAGAGAATTCCACAATAATCACAATCCCTCACCACCCAAACCGGAAGTGACCCAACCTAGAACGGAAGCGATCCCAAAAATATCTCAAACATAGGGGGGGCGGGGAAACACCACTAAAGTGACTTGGGAGTGACCCCAGGTGACCCAGGTGAAGAGGAAGTGACCCAGACTACAGAGTTCCACAATGTTCACAACCCCTCACAACCCAAACCGGAAGTGGCCCAACCTAGAAGGGAAGTGATCCCAAAAATGCCTCAAACATAGGGGGCAAAACACCGCTAAAGTGACTTGGGAGTGACCCTAAGTGACCCAGGTTAAGCAGAAGTGACCCAGAGTAGAGAATTCCACAATAATCACAATCCCTCACCACCCAAACCGGAAGTGACACAACCTAGAACGGAAGCGATCCCAAAAATATCTCAAACATAGGGGGGGGAAACACCACTAAAGTGACTTGGGAGTGACTCCAGGTGACCCAGGTGAAGAGGAAGTGACCCAGACTACAGAGTTCCACAATGTTCACAACCCCTCACCACCCAAACCGGAAGTGACCCAATCTAGAACGGAAGCGATCCCAAAAATGTCTCAAACATAGGGGGGGAAACACCACTAAAGTGACTTTGGGAGTGACCCCAGGTGATCCAGGTGAAGCGGAATTGACCCAGACTACAGAGTTCCACAATGCTCACAACCCCTCAACATCCAAACCGGAAGTGTCCCAACCTAGAATGGAAAATAAATCCTTATTGAAACAATAAAGATCTGTTCTTAATAAAGTGGTCTTTTGGAGTATATATAACAATACATTTTAATCGAAAGCCCAGAGTACATCAAACTAAATCCACGATTAGTTAACAAAGTTGTTTACTACAAATGTTAATCGCAGACTTTCACAGATTCATTTTCCTTTCAGTGCTACGAGTGTTTCTGAAACGTTTGACGAATTCCAGCTGTAGAAATGAATTCACGAGGAATCAAGACAGTGATTGTTTTCACGCGATAAATGGTATGTAATTTATTTCTTGCTGTCAGTTGAAGAGGCTCCTTTCAATGTTTTGTTTTTAATGAGAAAAAATTTCATGATGTAATGTGCTTGAACCGTCTGACCGCCCCCTACTGAGGCGGGGGTGGCTCAGTCGGTAGCGTGTCAGGCTCGTAATCTGTAGTTCCCAGGTTCGAGTCCGAGCTGGGTCAGCGTTGAGATTTATTTCCGCAAAAATTCCCCGCCCTGCCCACGGTCAGTAGGGGGACACCGATGGGCTTGGAAAGGCCGCCGTCCGTCGGATGGGACGTTAAGCGTGGCCCGTGTGCGGGAGAGACATACCCTGTGCACGTTAAAGAACACGCTGGATGGCCTTGACGGGAGGCTACCATCTGTCTTCGAACAGCTGTGACAGTGAGTCCCCTCCCCCAACCTTCTCTGAGCCTTCGGGGTCCATGTGACCTGGCCATTTAGCCCATTGTGTGCAAAAAAGTGCCGCTCAGAGGAAAAACAACCCAACCCAACCCGCCCCCTACTGTCAACTCCCACTACGACCAGATGCAGCAAAGTCATCGGCGACAGCACTCAGCGTTTGTTACGAAAATGTTTTTGTAAACAATTATTATTTTCTTATTCTAAATAGGATGTACTTTATCTTTTCGCTTTTACCATTACTGTAATGACTTTGCTGTCCCTTGGCCGAGTAGATAGCATACCTGGGTTCCAGTTGCAGAGGGACATTTTAAAAAAAGGGATAGGGAATTTCAGGGGAGAGGGAGTCATTTTTTTTTTGTTTTGGTTTAGAGAGGTGACTTGACAGTTGGGTCATTTTGGTTCACTTCCGGTTTTTTCTTTGGGTCACTTCCGGATCATCTAGGACATTTTTGAGGCGTTTTTACACCGCCGACCACTGTGACATTGTGGGTCATTTTGGGTCGTTTTGCGTCATTTCCGCTTTCTTGGAGGGGTCACTTCCGGTGTGTTACTTTCTGTTGAGGTCCAGCCATCTTCACAGACCTTCTTCCTCTGTGACAACCAGCTGCTTGAGGGGTAAGGTCTATGTTATTGCCACAAATAAATAGTGTGGGTCACTTTGGGTTGTTTTGGGTCATTTCTGCTTTTAGGAGGCGTCACTTCCGGTTTGTCACTTTCTGTTGAGGCCCAGCCATCCTCACAGACCTTCTTCCTCTGTGACAAGCAGCTGCTTGAGGGGTAAGGTCTATGTTATTGCCACAAATAAATAGTGTGGGTCACTTTGGGTTGTTTTGGGTCATTTCCGCTTTTAGGAGGGGTCACTTCCGGTGCGTCACTTTCTGTTGAAGCCTAGCCATCCTCACAGACCTTCCTCTTATGGTAAGTTGCTGCTTGAGGAGTAAGGTCTATATTATTGCCACAAATAAATAGTGTGGGTCACTTTGGGTTGTTTTGGGTCATTTCCGCTTTTAGGAGGGGTCACTTCCGGTGCGTCACTTTCTGTTGAAGCCTAGCCATCCTCACAGACCTTCCTCTTATGGTAAGTTGCTGCTTGGGGAGTAAGGTTATTGCCACAAATAAATACTTTATTCTTATGAGGAAATTATGATTATTGAAGGCCGGCTGACTGACAGAGGATCACGTTAATTCTAATTATGCTGCACAAATGGTAGAGTCCGAAAATTTGCTCCCAGGGTTAATCCGGGTCGTAGATCTCTGGAAAAATCCGAAAATTTGACTGACCTCCGACGTGTTCTTTAAGGTCAAATAGGGGTCACACACAGGTCAAACATTGATCTACCAGTGCTAGAAACGTGGAAATTGGTGCCCGGGGCTGTTTTGGACTGTACAGTACTGTGCGAATTAGTCGGGACAAGGGAAGGAAGGCTAAGTCCCTTCTGCTGCAGAGTCTAAACTGCTGCAAGTCTAAACTTGTTCGCAACCTTCTGCTGCAAGTGGGGCGGGGGTGGCTCAGTCGGTAGCGCGCCAGGCTCGTAATCTGCAGTTCCCAGGTTCGAGTCCCACGTGGAGCAGCGTTGATATTTATATCCACAAAACTTCCTTCCCTGCCCACGATCAGAAGGGGACACCGATGGGTTTTTCCCTTGGAAAGTGTGCCGTCCGTTGAAGAGAATGTTAAACTGTGGTCCAGTGTATAGAAGAGCCATACCCTGTGCACTTTAAAGAACATGCTGGATGGAGTAACTGGGAGGCTACCATCTGTCTTTCAATAGCTGTCTGGTGGGTCCCCTGCCCCAAACTTTTCTGAGTCCTTGTGACCTGTCAATTTAGCCCATTGTGAGTAAAAATAAAGACTAGTGCTTAGAGGTAAAACGACCCAAGTTGGGTTGGGTTGTTTTACCTCTGAGCGGCACTTTTTTGCACACCATGGGCTAAATGGCCAGGTCACAAGGACAAGGACCCCGAAGGCTCAGAGAAGGTTGGGGGAGGGGACCCACTGGAACAGCTGTTGGGAGACAGATGGTAGCCTCCCGTCAAGGCCATCCAGCGTGTTCTTTAACGTGCACAGAGTATGGCTCTCCCGCACACGGGGCCACGGCTTAACGTCCCATTAGACGGACGGCGGCCTTTCCAAGCCCGTCGGTGTCCCTTACTGACCGTGGGCAGGGCGGGGAATTTTCCGGAGATAAATCTCAATGCTGACACAGCTGGAACTCGAACCTGGGAACTACAGATTACGAGCCTGGCGCGCTACCGACTGAGCCACCCCCGCCACCTTTTTTTCGAGGAAAAAAGAAAAAGATCAATATAGAATTTATCCCAGATAACAGTTTAAATTGCCTTACCTGACAAATTCTTCGTTCCTTTAATAAGAATCACACGAAACCAGTTTTTCGGGTCGTTTTACCTGTGAGTGGCACTTTTTCTTTTTTTCTTTTTTTCACCAATGTCTAAACGTCCAGGTCACAAAAACCCCAAGGGGCTCAGCGAAGAATGGTTGAAGTGGGGGGAGGCAATCACTTAACAGGTTGGGGGGGAGAAAACCCACTGGAAAACTGTTAGGAGACAGATGGTAGCTTCCCGTCAAGGTCATCCAGTATGTTCTTTAACGTGAACAGGTTACGGCTCTCCCGCACACTGAACCACGCCTAACATCTTATCCGACGGACGACTGCCTTTCCAAGCCCATAGCTGCCCTATTTCTCACTGAGGGTTTAGCGGAGATAAATTTCAACGCTGGCAACAGTTAGGAATCGAACCTGAAAAGTACAGATTTCAAGACTTTCGCGCTACCGACTCAATGGAACCAATAAAACATCAGCTAACTTTTAACACGGTCTTCAAATTGTGTGATGGATATTTGCTTGGACGTAGTTTCACTCACCTGAGCTCTGTGTCGTGTATGTAATTCAGCGAAGTTCACTTCACAGGTTCGTTCATATGTCTGTCATTCAATGTCCTATTATTACGTCGGCATAATGCTTTCGCTTCCGTTTCATTCCCCCTCCCCCCTGCCTTGTCATACAACCGCCAAACCATTGATTGCAATATGACGGTTCATATCTATTGTGCTCTGTACAAAACTATCAGTCTGCAAAAGAAATCTTAATATTTAAATAAACACGCCATTCCGCAGTCCCTATGGTACAAAACAGTTTTGCTATTGTGCGATGATTTCAGCAGAGATTTTGTGATTGGGTCAAATTGTTGAATGCAGCTGGCTTTGACAGTTAAGTATCGTTAAGACCACACGTGTCACACGAGTTGAATACATCAGAGACTCGTTTTTGGGTCTATCAAAAAAATCTAGAAGTCAGGTACTTTAAGGGGACAACCAAATATTCAGAAAATTTGTTTATTCTAAACTTCGTGAAATAGGTTTTAAATCTATTTACCATTTAAGAGCATTCATCATCATCATCATCAAGCAGCCATGGGCTACGGAGGTCCAAAAATTCTGGATCCATAATCAAGCTCAGAGCCATATATCTGTCCAGTCCAGTGGGTTTATATGGTCAGCACCAGGACCCTGTGTGGTTGACCACTCCTCAGCAGGGTAGGAAAAAAAAAGAAAAGTAGCCATAGTTGTCCAGATCAGTAGGCCACACTAATCTGGCAGCCCTCCCCTTCCGTTCACTTCCACAAGAGAGTATCTTTTTTGGAAGGTACTAACGGTCTGCACCACGAGAAGGCGGGGTTGGACATTAGGTGCTAGGCCTGGCCGGTTCTATGCATCATCACAGGGGATTGGTGCATAGCTCTCCTTCCAGTGACTACCTAGCTACCATTTACAGAAAGCATGGGAAAGTTTCAAATTTTATCATAAAACCATTTTACATTTAATTCATTTCTTTTCTTCTGACAGTTTGGGCAAGTAATACTAATTCGTATTTTTCTTGTTTTTAATTAAATTATTGAATCTCTTCCAGAAAAATCGATTTTATAATTTTTACCGAAAACCTGACCCCTTTCTGAATGTGCTTAGTTTAGAGTTCAAATGTCAGGTTGGAATTCTGGTGATGATCCAACTTTCATTAATAACGACAAATGATTTTTGACTTTCCCTTAGGGCGGGGGTGGCTCAGTCGGTAACGCGCCAGGTTCGTAATCTGCATTTCTCAGGTTCGAGTCCCAGCTGGGTCAGCGTTGAGATTTATCTCCGCAAAATTCCCCGCCCTGCGCACGGTCAGTAGGGGACAACGATGGGCTTGGAAAGGCCGCCGTCCGTCGGATGAGACGTTAGGCCGTGGCCCGTGTACGGGAGAGAGCCATACTTTGTGCACGTTAAAGAACACGCTGGATGGCCTTGACGGGAGGCTACCATCGGTCTCCTAACAGCTGTTCCAGTGGTCCCCTCCCACAACCTTCTCTGAGCCTTCGGGGTCCTTGTGACCTGGCCATTTAGCCCATGATGTGCAAAAAAGTGCCGCTCAGAGGTAAAACAACCCAACGTTAAAGAACACGCTGGATGGCCTTGACGGGAGGCTACCATCTGTCTCCTAACAGCTGTTCCAGTGGGTCCCCTCCCACAACCTTCTCTGAGACTTCGGGGTCCTTGTGACCTGGCCATTTAGCCCATGATGTGCAAAAAAGTGCCTCTCAAAGGTGAAACAACCCAACGTTAAAGAACACCCTGTATGGCCTTGACGAGAGGTTACCATCTGTCTCCTAACAGCTGTTCCAGTGGGTCCCCTCCCACAACCTTCTCTGAGCATTCGGGGTCCTTGTGACCTGGCCATTTAGCCCATGATGTGCAAAAAAAGTGCCTCTCAGAGGTAAAACAACCCAATGTTAAAGAACACCCTGTATGGCCTTGACGAGAGGTTACCATCTGTCTCCTAACAGCTGTCCCAGTGGGTCCCCTCCCACAACCTTCTCTGAGCATTCGGGGTCCTTGTGACCTGGCCATTTAGCCCATGGTGTGCAAAAAAGTGCCGCTCAGAGGTAAAACAACCCAACCCGATCCTGATTCAATCCATTTTTAGTCCCGTATTAAAAAAAACCAGTCACACGTACAGTATAAACATCAAACAATGCAATGATTTTTTTTATTCACTTTTCAAACAACTAGATTTATCCCGATTAAAACAGTTTGCAGCATCCCATTCCCTCATCTTCCTCGAGAATATTTAGCGAACCTCTCCAAAATCACTTAAGAGTCGAACTTGAACGTCTTTCTCTTTTCTGCACGCGACAGACAGCTGATCTTGTATTACCTAATTCGAATACTGTTGAATCTGGACCACCTGTCACTACCCACTGAGAAATTGCATCCTCCTTTGCTGCACCCTCGCATATCGCCGCAACCAGGATCCTCAAAATCTGACAAGCCCCATTGGTAGCATCCATTTTAAGGTGCAGGGACGACCCTAAAGGCCAAATGCGTCTCTTCTCATCTCTAGCTGTCCCCCCAACACATATACTCCTTCACCTACCGTTCTCCCAACGTTATTCTTCCCCCCACGATTTTCTCTCCCTCCCCTTTCTTCCCTATTCCCCATCACAGCGGCCATCAAGCACTGAGGTTTGTTTAATGTTGCCATCCTCGACATCAACCTTCCTCCTGCGATCACGCGCCCAGGGCACAACGCGAGAGA